>CM060890.1:17472097-18124180 GCA_030762935.1 Hymenopus coronatus
AAAAAATGTTGCTGTCATATTCATTGAAATGCCAATGCAACTCATTACTCATGTTTGCTTGATTGTATTATGAATGTTGTGAACATTTCCTATGTGCAACAATTAAGACATCATTAAATTATAAACTAATACTGTATTTGCTTCCGTTAACTTCTATTCATGATATAATCTTGGGATTACATTTATGAGTGAAGAAAATGTTATGATTGTCTCATTTAGCTTTTCCAGATATTTCTCTTTCACCCAAAGCTGTAACAATACATTCCTTTTTCAGCAATGGCCCTTATTATGATGCCTATGGTCGAGATACAGAAGCACAGCCTTCAAACACTGAAGGGTCATCTGTAGCCTTCAGGGATCAGCCAGCAGATGCTCATCAGCTCGCTTATTCAGGATATCAGCAGTACCAGACCAGATGAGGAAATATGTGACCACTAAGACTGCTAAATCAAAATGTCACTTCTTCAGGCACAGGATTGGGCATTTGTACATGATGTGCCAAAGCTTTAGGATCTTTGTAGTTGTATCTTCAACTTGCTGAGAAAATCCTTCTCTGGTGTTAACTTATTCACTTGCCAAAAGACAACTAAAGCTGAAGTTCAGAAATTGCTTCTGATTGAGAGGACCTGCTAGAAGAATGCACACTACCACTTCCCTGTTACTAAATTTTAACATTGCCCTGCTTTAATACTACTAATTTTTTGAACAAATATTTCTTTGAGACATGATCCTCAGCTTTTTTTGAAAATAAAAGGAAAATGAAAACTTTATTCCACTTCCAAATTAGTTAGAGAAGAAAATTCCTTCCATAGGTAACATTCTCTTTCAGTGGTTTATTTGAATCCTATGGATTTTTTTGTACAGTAATTGCTTTTCTAATAGCTGATCTTATTCAGGAAAGAAATAGACATAAACCTAAAAGGTACTCACTGAATTTATGATAAAGATTCCTAAAATATTTTGTTTTTATTGAACTCTGATTCTATGTGTAGCTTTGGAAAAGAAAAGTCACAAGTGCTGACTTTTTCATGATAACTATGTCAGTATTATTTAGAGGATGAAGAAATCAAATGGAGAGAGTAAATGTTTTGCTTTGAAAGTTTTTTGTATATGCTGCAGTGATTCAGAGACAAAGAAATAATTTCTTAGTTTTATAAGCAGTGTTCCAGTCATTCTATGTATTTATGATGTGTGAATTTCTTTAATATTCTCTAGATGAATAGAATGTAAAATAAATGTATATATATTTTAACATGTGTTACTTTCATTTACAAATGCTTGTCCAATTGCAACAATGAACCATCCATAGAAAAATAATATAACAATCATAGAAATTCCTTCAAGGTAACCAGAACAATGCTTAGGATCAGACAGAATAACTATATTTTTGCTGCTTTTTACATATTGCTACATAAGGGGTATCTTGAGATCAGACTAATGTATCCCTAGCTTTCATATTTTAGAGGTTAGTCATCAGTGGAGCTAGGATAGTTATGTAATAGCAACTTTTTTTATTTGGTTTAAACATATAAATAATGTTAAATGTACAAGAAATAATGTTTCCTGAGCCCGAAAATGTAAATTTTATTGTACATTTGAAAGTTAGTTGTGTCGATTTCGTAACACTACATCACTTACTTTTTATTTTGGAAAGCATGTTTCAGAAGCCTTTGGTCGACCAAAGGAATTGACAATGGAAGCACATTGCTTCTGAAACATGTCTTCCGAAATAAAAAGTGTTACAAAATCGACTCAACTAACTTTCAATTGTTAAAACACATCACTGTCACAAAGTCCACCATATATCAGGATTTATTGTACATGTTTTTGAATATTTTAGACTTTTTCGTAATTGCATAATATTTAGAGAATGTTGTTACAATTATAATATTTTCAGGTTTTCGCAGGAAAATGTTTTAAAAATGTAATTGATTACATATTTCAAAACAAATTAATAAAATAAAAGAAAAGAAAGTCTGAGACAATAAATGGCAAGTGGTAGGTATCACATTTTCAAAGAGTTCTCATTGCTAACGTGGTGAATTATATCAAAGAACTGCCGATGTAAACTTACTCAGTGGGACAATAATACAGATGAAGCTTGGTTTTGTTTCTGCATGTAGAGTGATTGCGTTAACCTCCAGTGTAATCTAGTTATAGCAGATAAAATGCCACCAGTGAAATTTATCTACTCAACTAAATATATTTGTATGTGTAAACAAAGGTGTGCTTACTACAAATAGACTAGTTTCATTTTGGGTTGCGTGTGAAAGGCGTATGAGTGCAGACACTCGTTTCCAACATTTAAAAACAGCAAAAATTTTAAAAATGTTTCACTGATAACTATAACGTGCTAAACAGTGAATGCTAAATGTCAATACGGGTATCCCAGATGAAGCAAATTGTTCAACTTCAGGCTCCCAGTTGTCAACCTTTAATAAGGACCTATGTGAAGCTTTCGCTTGTTCTGACATTCTGCTCTATAAATTAGAACATCCTAAATTACGTGTATTCTTAGACTTATATAAAACAAGCTATACCACACGAGTCAACTCTTCGCAAATATTATGTTCCATTACTTTATGAAAAAACAATACAAGAAATTTGTGATTCTATTAAGGATAATCTAATTTGGGTTTGCATGGATGAAGCTGCAGATGTGTATAAATGATCTATATGTACGCATTGTCGGTACGCGGTGAAAATGGACTGCCAAAGGCTTATCTTTTAACAGTGGAAGAAATAGCAACGACAAATCATTCAACAATTGTGAAAATATTCAATAGTGCAATGTTGCTATTATACCAGAGGGAATTAGGTATGAAAATGTAGTTTTGTTTTTAGTGACACAGCCCCATATATGTTTAAGGCAGGAAGGGGGTTAAAACTGCTTTAAAGTAGACTGATTCATGTAACATGCTTGGCACATGCAATACATCACCTGAGTGAAACTGTGCACTTAAATTTTCCTACTGTTAATAGTTCAATATCAAGTGTCAAAAAAGTTTTCCTTAAATTTCCGAGTAGAATCAGTTTATTTAAACAGTTGGCTCCAGGAACTCCACTTCCTCCTGAACCGATCATTACAAGATGGGGGACCTGGTTACAGGCTGCCATATATTATTGTAACAATTTTGACATTATCGAGAACATACTTAAAGAACTAAATGAAATTGAAGTAGAAAGCATTGTTAAACCGAATGGTACTATACGAAGGAATGGGATAAAGGCGGAATTAATTTACATTAAGTGACATTTCAACTGCATTAATACAGCCATCACAACGCTCAAACGAAATGACGTACATGTCACAAACTTAACTTAAATAGAAAGTCTCTCACTAAAGCTAAAATCTGGGGCAAGTCAAGTTGCAAAAAAGGTACTTGAAAATTTTGAGTATGTACTACAAAAAATCCAGGGTACCATACATTAGAACATATTGCAAATATATCATTTTTAGGTAAAATGGAGAGCAAATTGTTGGACATTGAAGAAACATTGTTGCTGGAAGAAATCGTAAAGTTTAAATATGCAACTATAGCATCTGTCGTTGCCGAACGTTGTTTATCTCAGTACAAATCAATTTTCAGAAGCAACAGAGAATCGTTTCTGTTTTCAAACCTTAACATGGTTACTGTTATACAATGCAATGGGTAAGTTCACTTTAGCAGCAGGTGTTCCAGTCCACAAATTTGGTAAGTTTTACAATAATTTATTATTTTGGAGGCTTATAATGTTAACTTGTATTTTCCAATATAATGAATATTAAACGAACTCACAAAGTCAATTTTTAAAAATTATTATTTCACCATTTTTGTGAGATTTTGGATAGCACATATTTTCTAGGTTAATACATATATTGCTGTTTTAAACTGCATAATTAAATATATATTTAACGTTTTTTAATGCATAGCTATCCGAGCCCTAGTCGTCAGTATATCAGCATTTGATAAATTATACTAAGGATCACACAGGTGTAAAACCTGTTCCCTTTGTCTGATTCTAACCACAATGCGCACCTAAGAGACAGAAAAGCTGCTCCTTCTCTCAGACTTTAATTACATAATGGATCAAATAAGCAAGAAAGTAGATTTGTCTTTTCAAGATAAAAATTTTATCTTCCAGACCATTGTTGACTGGTTTATGAACTGTTGCCAATTGTTCTGTAGGGGCAAGTATCTGTATAGAGCCAAAGCTCCCTCTAGTATCAGGTTGGCCCCATGGTTCTTTCTATTAAGTAATACTATTACATGATAATTCCAACTTGCCTGCCTAGTAGTGTGGTGGTAGCGTGTCTGCCTCACATTCAACAGGTCGTGAATTTGAATATTGCTTAGGGTGAGTTACCCGAATAAGGTTTTTTTTCCTGAGAAGACAAATGTTGATGGACCCTGATATCATTTCAGCATCATTTAACCAATTTCATTCTTTGTCCGATATGACCAACCTATTTAAAGGACTTTAAACTAAAAAAAAAATTCCAATTGAAGGAAGTCAATACCCATCATTCATTTACAACACTTGAGGCATTGTAGAATTAAACTATGGCCAATAGCTGTCTACACTTATATGATGTTGCTGTTGTTGTTAACGATGACGATGACCACAATGATGATGATTTTATATAAGTCTACTCCAAGTCATAAAAATAACAATTGTTAATGCCTAATCAGAATAATATAAGTTTCAGTAATAAATACCTCCACTGTTATTATTAATCAATTATTCAAATAGCTCTTACTAAATTTACACAGCTATAGCTGATATTCATTTAAATATTAATTTGTGATACTCATTTATTTTATCTATATAAAACATTCTGCACATTCTTTTTTTCTTTAGTATTATTTGAAAACTTAAATCAAATAATTTTTTGCATCAATTTTTTGTTACTAGGAATCAAAGTAGGATTTGAATTTGGCATTTTATTGCATCTTCAAATGAATATTTTATTTTGTTCCAGCTTTCTTCTAGTGCTTTTAGTCTCCAAAATCGTCATCTAAATCTTGCTAAACCAACACACCCTTGTTTATTTCATTATTTTAATATAACCATCCTAATACAGTCCACTTTTAATTATTGGCATAACAGGAACCTTTATCTTTTGTATTGCATTATGTATATATAGTTGGTCTATCTCAAACGCCTATTAATTGACACTTTCTAAATATATTTACCCATTCTATTCCATACAGTTCATGTCCCAATTTTCTTATCCAGCTGTTTTTCTAAAGTGGCTTCTTGATGTCAACATTCTTTCAGGATATGAATCTCTGCATTCCAAACTAACAATTTAATACTCTCTCTATTACCCAACCTCCCCCACTTCTAACAGAGCATATATACTTATGGCATTCAATGGAATATTTTCCACAGTTTAATAAAACATATTGAATATTTTATCCATATCCTTCAACCCCCTCTCTATTTCATGTGGATACTTTGATTGCAGTACTTCACTATGTGTTCTTTTACACCAAACCACTACAATCACATTAGGAGCAAAATATAAACATTTCCTTATAAATGTTGTTCAAGAATTAACATATGCATCATTTTAATATATTTTGACAATGTTCCCTTTCCTACTGTGCTTAATAGTGTAATGTGAAATATGCATTAACTTAGGTTCATATTTGTCCAGTGAGGCCATTAGTGAGTTTGCTTTTCAGAGGTAAGGCAGTTACAACCTTGTCTCTCTTGCTCCTTTACATGATATCTCAAACACAGATAGCACTCATCGTTTCAACACGTAGACAGTTTATGGCTGCACATTAGCCATGGCTCATTCACCACTGAGTGCTAATGCTCCAGTCACTCACGACTCAGTACACAGCACAGCAACACTGCCTGCAATCCTTCCTTTTCTATAGCTAGAAAATTACATCACAAAACTTCCTGGAAGCTTGTGGAAGCCAAGAAGAATCAAGGTTGTATTCCCAAAGGTTCTGATTACAGTTGCATGATTCTTCCTGTTGTTTACACATCTAACTGCAGTGTTTCAGCTCCTCTGCCACGTACCAGAATGAACTTTATCAAATAAGATTTATTTAGATTCTTTGTATAAATTGATACCTTTATTTATATAACCCATAGGAGAAATAGAAATGGGTCAGAATAATAAATACATAAGATGTGTACAGGTCACATACACAGACAGCATTGTCACAATATGTATAAGCATACTAGGTTTTAAT
Source organism: Hymenopus coronatus (assembly GCA_030762935.1). Lineage (NCBI taxonomy): Eukaryota > Metazoa > Arthropoda > Insecta > Mantodea > Hymenopodidae > Hymenopus > Hymenopus coronatus. The sequence goes on from CM060890.1 coordinate 17,478,295, forward strand.
TTTAAATCATGATTTCCTAGACAAAAAATATTTTCATTTATCATTAAGCAAGTTTATTTACTATCCTTCTAGTGACAGATAATACGAAGACTTCTATCAGGCGAGTTGGATACTGTCCTTCTAGGGGCAGGAGAACCCACACGATGGTTCAGGGTAGGCCTTATAACTATACAGCAAAACAAATCATATTTATACATTGCTTTTATCTTGACAGCAGAATAACAGTAACACTTAACCACAGATATAAGGTATGTTGTGTTCATATTTTGCTTATTGAAAAAGAACAGAGCAAACCTTGAATGTTTCTCATTACTGCACTGAAAGAGGGCATGAGCGACTCTTTTTCTCTCCCGCAATTGGTCATCTTTCCTTCTCAGTATAGAGTGCTTTGACATCAATATAGGTTCACCAGTCAACTATTATGTCATTGTTGCTATGGCACATAGGAAACCATAGCTAAAACTTGAAACCGAGTATATTTCCCTACTGGCTATGCCAAAGATCTAGTACTTTCTCTACCACATATGTAAGTAGAATGTGTAGTAAGAAAAGAAGATATTGCATTCCGTCCAGAAATTTTATACCAAGATTTCACTGGAAATTCAACTTTAGAGATCACCTGATTAAAAAAAAAAGGAATTTTTAGAAAAAGTCCAGTTGTGTGTCTTTGTGTTTGTGAACAGAATAATTAAAAAACGAAAAATTGGTTAGGTACTAAACTTGGTATTTAAGTTTATGTTTTCCAAAGATGCACCACAAAATTGTCAGGAAAATCCGCCACCTCAAACCACCCTTTATAGGGAACATTTTTCAAAGTTTTTGTTTTATCAAAAATGGTTCTAACAAAGAAACATTAAAGAAATTTATATGACAAATAAAATGTGCATCTTGAATTGTTTGGCTATAGCCTCTGAAGTCCTCTTAATTTTGGAGGACTTTTGCATAACCATGAACCACAAAAGATAGACAAAATCTTACTGAAGAGAAATTGTAGATCAGTTTATGTCAGGTATTTTTTTTGGTGGAGTTAAGCATTTCCAAGATATGCCTTGTCATTCATTTAATTTTTTAATCACTTATACTTTGAGTATGTAAGAGGGTGTAATCTGAATCAAGATCATTCTGCCATGTAACATTCTGCATGTCGAGTCCATGTTAATCTGAGCTCTGGAGCCACGTCATTTTAACATGTGAAGCCTTTTCTGAGTTTTGCGCTTGTAAAATCAGTGTTGTATTTTCCAACAACCATAAAGGCCATGAAAGAAATTAAAGCATATGAATAGAAAAAGCAGACAGTGGCATTCTTATTTAAATTCATTCACATCACCCCTGGCTGGTCGAATTTTCTCTACATAGTAAGAGCAGTTGAGGTAAGAACCAGTGAATTACAGTTAACAGCAGCAAGTGGATAGCAACTTCATCAAAGGTAATTAAAAAACAATCGCTCAGTTGTATATACATGCATAAACACACTTTCACTGTCACAAATATCAACTTTACCACAGACCAACAACATACATATTTTGACACACAACATAGAGCTGATGATGCATTATTTGATGTCTAACTTAGAGGCAATTAGAGGCTACTACTGCAGAGGAAACAGGTAATAAACCATGTAAAATCATATAAGTAAACATGGAGATAAGTAATAAAATCATGTTAGTAAACAACTCAGGTTTATCTCGATTAGCATGAAGTGAGAAGAAGAACAAGCTTTTGTAAGAATAGTTTGTTGCAGAATAAGCAGGGAGAGTTATGTGAATAGAATGAATCAAATTTTGTATACAAACAATGCATAAATGAACGAAACTAGATTTTTGAAAAATAACCTCTATTTATAAACCCTGAAATAATGACCACTCAAATTAACAAGTTGTCATAATACATAAACATCTCAAAATTAATAAAATAACAGGTTTTCTTTTACACTATCATCTCCAAAGGGGAAATATGGTAGATCACTATCTTAAAATTGGAACAAATTAAAACACTTATTGATTATTTTAATTGTTATGAATTAACTAAAGTGTCATTGACTTACTGGCTTCAACCAAGTCATCATCTTTTTGTACCATAAAATTCCTCTTCCAATTTGTATTTTCTTAAAATCTATGTGTTTTGCTAATTTACTAAGAGACCTCATTCCCTACAATGTTTAACTATTTCTAAAATTGTATTTTCAGTCAATTTTCATTGAAGTGTCATCAGCAAATGACACAGTTTAACACAATTATTATCAGGTAAACATTTGTATATAGTGTAAATAATAAAGGTTCAAGCACAGACCCTTGTGAAACCCCATATTTTATGATTGCTAATGTTGATTCATAATTTCTTTCTGTTTCATTAGTTTTAAATAATATTTTAGTAGTTTGTACCCTGCCTTACAAATAAGATTTAATTAATTGTCCTGCAATTTCCCTTATTCCGTAATACCACAATTTTTGTAATAACAATTGATGGTTAACACTATTGAAAGCCTTAGATAAATCCAAAAAAGAGCCCTATTTCATGATTATCACTTTTCATTTTGGTAATTAATTCATCTACAAATTCCACAGCTGCTGTAATTGTGGAATAACCCTTTCAAAATCCATGCTAAGAGTTAGACAAAACTTTATTTTTATCCAAGAAACTTATAATTCTATTCCTTATAAATTTTTCAAGAAGTTTGCAAAAGTTGAAGTCAATGTAATTGGCCTGTAACTGCTTACATTAATAACATTATCCTTTTTATATAGTGGCTTAATAACACCCTTTTTAAGCAGTCTGGAAAAACCCCTTCAGAAATACATTAAATGGACTGAGACATTAACCAGTTCTTCCTTACAATGTTTCAGAATGTTTGTCAATATTTCATCTCACCCACTTGAGTTTTTAGCTTTTTGTTGAGTAATTATATTAATTAATTCAGATTTTTTAACAGGTTTTAAAAACACAGTGCTATCAAAATTTTTATTTCCAACAATTGGAAATTTCAAATAATCAATGTTCTTACAATCCATATAAATGCATAATATTTATCTAGGAGAATGATGATGCTGAGTGATTTCAATCACTTTGCATTCGTTTCTTCATTGTACACTACAGTGAGCAGCTTAATGACTGAAGAACACCAATTTTTTGAAAATCATGTTTTGCCTTAGCATTCTAAATACGCCATTGTGACTAATTTGTTGGAGGTCTGATATAAGTTTTGACTGAAATATTCCTCAATGTGCTCTCTTGAATTTTCTTCTATTTGCTTGTGTCCTCTCATTAACTGTTTATTTGAAGTAATGTTTTTCACTGGGTTGATGTTGATGAAGCATCAGACTTTCTTAGCTAAAGCAGATTATTTTTTCTTTCAGTATGAGAGTACCCACCCTCTTCCTTCATACTATTTTCTTAAGAGCAGAGGAAGTATTGCATTGATTCCAAATATTTGTTATTAGAAGCATGTTCTGACAAGATGTGAGTTAAATAAGAATGTTTTTAGAAAAATTTGTGATTATTTATTTGCCTCAACAAAACTTGTGTGCAAAGATAAAAAGTTTCCTTAGATTTTTCCAAAAGAAATCTACCCTTTCCACGTAATTGGTTGAATATTTGCTAAATCATGACTAACAATTGTTTAAATATATTTATAGTAATAAGATGCATAAAATGTATATATCCTTATGTGAAGTCCTAATCATTCTCATTGAATACTGTTGGGAAATCATGAGAAATTGACAAAAATCTGAGTGTAAGAACTATCTTTATCAAGTAGATTTTTACATAGTATTAATAATTTTCAAAATGCTTTTGTATGAGAGACATTCTGAAATTTCTCTCAGCTTGGCTGAAAGATGTTGTGAAGATTGCCAAATTACTATGTAAGTTGGAGAAGGAGATACAGGTTAGAGGTGAAAACAACTGTGTTTTATGTTATAATCATTTATGGGTTTCTTTTACTACTAATGCTAAGAGCAGTGTAGAATCCAATGCGGTACAGGGTGAACCCCAACCATGTGATCAATTCTAGCTTTAGGTACTACATTTTAAATTTAGATACCTCACAATTGCATGTTTGTTACGTTTGTAGTAGGGGTTGTTGGGACTGCTGTAATCGAACTGCCCAGTGTTTCTCCTTACATGGAAAAAATGTAAATGGCGTGTTATTTATGGACGCTCTTTAACTGCTGTGGTTCCCAGCGTTCCGTTCTAAATTGGGCGTGAAAGACCGCTTAATTTTGCTCAGAGGCCTCTCAATCAGGCTTGAGGTTCTTTTACGTGCCATAAATCTACGACACGGGACCAATGGCTTTACTTCCCTTCCGAAGGAAGCCATGCTAAGGATTTTTAAGCCCGAAAAAATCCATCGTCCTCCGCCGGGTTTGAACCCGCGACCTTGGGTATATGAAGTCACCATGGTAACCATTACACCACGGAGGGCAACACTCTTACGTGGAAGGCTCATACCCAGATTACACTAAAGAATTCTGAAAAAGCAACATGTACACAACTTGTATCATTATTAGCTTCAGCAAGTTGGCTTATCTAGCATAATAGTTGAATGAGAGCAATAAAATTATTGCATGCACAATAATAGGTGTAGAAAAATATGAGAACTTTGAACTTTTCCATAAAAAATAAGAGTATAGAAAAAAACAGAAAATAGTAAAATTAAGTTGGGAGAAAGGAATAAAGTGTATGAAAACAGTGCTTTTGTTGGTGAAGTTCACCTGGTTATAAATTCAGAAGTAAATAGTGATAATTAGGTCTAACTAGTGAAAGCGTTTCTTTTGATGTTCAGTAAATCACTCATTATAGAAAGGCTAATAAAGTGAAACCGAAAGTGGAAATAGAAAATTTGAAATACATAAAAAGAGCAGACTTTATTATGATCACAAAGAGATTTTATAAATAGATACTGAACAAACAGTTTGAAAACTGATGACAATGTCTCAGAAAAGACCACTGGAAAATATACTACTATACTTTTACAGAATTAATTGATAAAATGCACAAGTTGGATAAATACTGCTACTTCTAAACATCTTGCACAAATCATATTTATGAGAATAAATTAACTGGAGTGTTAGGAAACCAATTCAGACAATAATACATTGTGAAACAAATATAAGAAATGAGACAGTCACTGTCATTACTAGTTTGCAATTGTTTGTTTAATGAAAAAACAGATGGTAAAGTTGCCACTTTTGAGTCATGCAGGAAACCTATGAAAACCAAATTCAGCTGAATTTGGAATGGAGTTGAAAATCCACCCCCTCGCTGTTTTAAGCACAGAACTCAATAAATCAGATTAAATATACATGGGGTTGGCTTAGATCATTTTTCAAAGGAACATGGACTATTAAAGGGGTCACTTTGATCCCTTCTGCTATTCTAATGTTGAAGTATATTGGAAATGGATACAGAAGACATAATGATATTGTATTAAAATTTTTTCAACTAACATTGGGGATAAATATCTAACAGTTCTTTGAAACCACCTGTAATGTTTGCTGACATCTTCAACCACAACAAAATGATCATTCAGTATAATGAATTGTACTCCATAATTGAAAAACACTATTCACTAAATAGTTTGTATTGAAGAACCACAGTAATTTCCCAACAATTTGTTATTCTGAGAAAGTAATGGACTTGTACCTTCTGCAAAAATCTTGGTGAATAAGCATATTGTAAAGTTAAGTACATGCAGTAAATACAATTGCTTGCATGAAATATTTTTATCCCTTTGCTTTAGCTTAATAATATTGTATAATGAACACAACCATATGTATGAATCTAAACATTAGCATAACTTTGGGAGTATATAATTTGAGAAAGTCAAATTAACACAATAGTGGGATAGTATTGAATTTAATTAGTGAGTAAAATTTTGTAACAATACATCACTTTCTATTCTTTAAATTGAAGACATGTTTCTGAAGCTATGTGCTCTTATTGTCAATTTCGGTCCAACTGCTGGCTTGGTGGTTGACCTTGTCCCTGGAGGTGATTGGATGAACCCCTGCATCAGTAGGTTGCCTGGCAGGATCTCAAAATTGAAAACATGGTTCCTGTTTTCCCCAATGTATAGTTTCCTAATGCAATGTTTTTTTAGTATTTTCGGACTTTTATTTATGGTATGTTGGTCTTTCCAAAATGTCATGCTACCACTGATATGTCTTCTTGATTTAGTTTTATGTTTCTGAGGTGTTCTTTTGCGCTTGTTTTTATGTTTCTTTTAGTTTTCCCTATACAGATTTTTTTTCACAGATGTGTTTGAACTGGCATATTCCTGGCTTGTTTTCCTATAGAATTTCATCTTTTAATTTTTAATTCATTCTGTTTTTTTATGGAATAACGGTTTTGGGGGCCAAAATTATTTTTCATTTAAAAATCTGCTGAGATTTGTAGCTGTGGCTCGTATATGAACTTTTTGAAAATGTTGTTTTCTTTATCATTTAGAATAAGTGTGCTGACTTCTTTTATTCTCTTTCTGTTTTTGATTCTGTGTATTTTCTTGTGTACCATTTCTATTATGAATCTATTTTCTGTAGCCATGTTCATTAACTTGTATAGTTCACGGTTATAATCTTCTTTGCACATGGAGACATTAACATATTTGCGTAAAACTGTGGAGCACCGCATGCTGGTGCGGAATGGAATTGTAACTATTTTGTTTTACTGGTGGTGAGGATAGGATTCCTGTAGATGACAAATGTTAGGTGATTCTATATTTTGATATTTTAAGGTCAAGGAATGATAGCTGTCCATTAACATTCCTTTCCCATTGTGAATTTTATGGGTTTGTCATGCAGGTTTAGTAATTTTAATGCCTCCTCCAAGTGTTTTTCTGGAACTATTGCAAAGATATCATCAAAAAATGGTACCATATTTTAAATATCCAGGGGAATGTCTTTTTGACTATGGTTTCAAATGTTCACATGAAGAGCACTGCTAATAGTGGTGATAGTGGGCTTTCCATAGCTAAACCAAAAGTTTGTTTATAATATTTCTCATTGAAAGTGAATAAAGTTTGATCTATATATGTTTGTTAAACTGATCTATTCTTGAGTTTCTTCCGTTGTTTTTTTCTATTGCTCACAATCAATTTCTAATACAAAATTGCATGTATTCTGTCGGTATTCTTGAAAAAAAGAGCTGTAACATTGAAGGAGATCAGAGTATCTCTGTTTACTATTTCCATATCTTTGGTTTTTTGAATTTGATCCAGAGAATTTTCTGTGCCTAAAGTTTCAAATTTGGAGAAAAATGAAAATCTGTCCGTTAACTATTTTGCTAAGTTGTATGTGGGTGCACTTATATTATTTATAAATCTAATGGGTCTCATTGACTTTCCTAGTTAATGTATTTTTGGAAGACCATAAATTTCCAGTAGTTCTAGGTTGTCTACTTTAATGTGTGTTTATTCTTTTTTATCTATTAACTTACAATCTTGAATTGTTGCATTGAATTTGTTTATATATTGGTTTAGAAAAATTATGGAATATTCTTCTTTTTCTAAATTTTTTTCCTTCTTTCAACATATTCTGCTTTTTTCCCCATAACTATTGTGTTTTCTATGTCCAGTTTTGCATAAATCACCTTAACGCTCTTCTTACACTTTTAGGGGAAATTGTTTTCCATTTGCTTCCTATTGTTTCAATTATTTTTCAGCATTATTATTTTGGGTAGTAATTTAGGTCTGAAGTGTGTTCTGCAACATATAATATGTAAACAGCCTTATTTAGTTGAAATAAAGTAAGAAGCAAATTAGTTGTAATCTATGAAATTTACAAATGTTTTATTCCTCTGTTTAAGAAATCCAGCTCTTACTTGGTGAAGGTTAGATTTTAGAGCTGTTTTACATTTATTTGTGATATGACTTTTTTATTAATACTTTTTCTCTTCATTTTCTGCATACATTTTCAATTTTCCATTTGTGTGTTAGGGTTTTGTTTCGCATTTTGACACTTAGCTTGGCCAAAAGATTACTTTCCTGATTTTCCCAGGTTATGCTCCCTAGATTTTTAGTTAGTTTCAAATGCAATTCATATAATTTCAGTTCCATCTCACTTCTATTTTTGTAATGTTTGTTACTTGTTTTCAATTTTGGAATCTTTTTATGACTGCTGTCTCTTGTTTACCGTTGTTGTCATATTTGATTATTTTTCTAACGGGTTTTAGCGTGATATTTGTAATCCTGCATAGACTTACGGTCCAGATATCTGTGGTTATTTTGACTTTTTTTCCAGGAAATTTGGAACATTAATGAACCTTCTACATGGAAAAAGGCCATTATAATTCCCATATTGAGATCTAACAAACCTGCTGAAAAGATTAATAGATACCGACCAGTTTGACATAGTTTCTAACACAATGGAATGAAAGTTTTAAGCAAGATATTTAATATAAAATATTTAATATTATTAACTTAAGTTGGGTTTCGATCATTTTACTCCACAACAGAGCACATTCTAATAGTAAATGAAGCTGCATTAGATGCATATAAAACAGTTGCAGCACTCTATGTAGACTTTGAAAATGAAAGCAATTAAACTACAAGCACAATACAACCAAAACCAAAGACCTGAAAAATTTCTCTTACCAATATCTTAGAAGATAACTATTGCACATACTATAACATTAATCGAAGATGTCCTCAAAAGCTACAAGACTCCCCATAAGTTAAAACAAATCACTTAGGGAAAAATTCACACTTTCTATCCCAAACCACAATGGCCATATATTTATGCTAATGGGTTCAGAATAAACTGTTTACAATTTGGGTGAATTTAATGTGTATGCTACAGTAGGCAAAATGTCATCCACTTTGATGGTGAAGCTCCGGCAATTGGGTTAGCACAAACCTATCTTTGTATAGAATCTCTGTACAATATCTAACAATTTCTTTCAGGTAAATTTATGATAAATGACATAATTTTGCCCAAAACAAAAAACAAAAGTCTTCAATCACCAGTAAAGTCTTGGGAATAAAAAAGCATTTTAATCCTTTTTAGGCATTTTGATATTTTACAGTATCTTGCAGTGCTTTCTAATGGTTTTTAACACTTTTATAAACATTTTAGCACATTTTGTGTCTATTTAGCAGTATTTTGTGGTGTTTTGTAGTGTTTTCAGTCTCCTTATAGACCATTTATGACTTTTAAGGTATTCAGAGCTATAGGGAGGGTAGTGTTAAACTCACAGGTAATAGGTATTTCTACCCACTTTGAATGTATTTTTTTGGAAGCTCTTTAATAACTTTATGACAGTGACAAAGGTGTAATGACAACATTTTAGTTCATTTAGGACCACTTTAAGTGTATTTGAAGCAATGTCCTTTTCATGATGGATTGTAGCTCTTTTCTTAATGTTTGATAGTAATTGATGTCATTTTTGTGATTTTATGAGGTTTCTAAACAATTTTATGCATGTTTGCCGTAATTGAAGTCATTGTTTCACTGTTTCTGACATTTTTCACGCCACTTAATATGTTTTATAGAATTTTCATATGTTCCAGGATGATCTGATCGCTTTTATAGACTATCCATTATTTTACAGTTTTATCATATTTTTCAATAGTTTGCATCCTTTATGATCCTTTCTGTATTCTGTTTTTTTTTTTTAAATCCTTTTTGCATACTACTACATGTTCAGATGATAATTTGTGAAGTGAGGAGATATGTTTTTGTATGGTTTACAGTCTTTCTTTGGTTGTAAATCCAACATAACCATAACACTTTTCATGTCTCCATCTTATTTTATTTGTCTTTTTGTATGTCTCTGTTTCTGAGGCTGTCACTAAAAGAATGATCTAGGCCTTTGTTGTCAAAGTGCTAACAGTTTATGATTCTTCGTGTTTTATTCGTCCTTTTTTGTGTTTTACACATTCGTCTATTTTCTTTTATTCAAGATATTTTTTCTCTAGAATAATGATCTCCACACTTGTTGTTGTTGCTGCTGCTGTTACTGTTGAAGCATTGAGCATATTTTGCGATTCATTGTTAGTAATTTTAGCATTTATTTCTTTATATAAGGATATGTAGCATGTGAAGTTGGAAGCTTCTCATTCATTACCCTGTTTTTTCCACATAAACTTTATGCAATGTGCATCTTCCTTCCCCTAAAAATCTGGTATTTGTTTTAGTTGTATTTTCTCCAAGTTTTAGGCATTCAAAACCTAGATCATAAGGATTAGGTTGTTGTATACGGCTAATTCAACATGTTAAATACATTTATATATGCATTCCAGGGATCATTCAGCTTTAAAATTTGCAGTGCATATGACATCCTAAAAAGTCCTGTCATTAAAGAACTAGAATCGAACCCATGTTCTTTTTATAAAGTTATTAACCGGTTTAATATCTCAATATTAGCCCATAATGTGTATATTTATTTAAGCTATATAATACTCTTAGTTTAGAAGTTATAAAATGGACCCTTTATAGCCTTGAACTAAGATCCTAAAACTATTTTTATTTGTATCAATATTCAAGAATGGAGGGGAGGTCACCTGCTTCCGATTTACTGGCTCTCCTATGTCCATTCTTCTAAGAGCAATTTGCCTTAGAATTAAGGCCCATTAGAGTTGGGGATCGAAGCGCACCGTCTAGAATAAGAAGTACTTAGAATCTTAAATGCATATGCTAAATGCATCAATACACATGTTTTCCTGTTAATGTTGGTCTAATACTTGAGGATTATGCTCTAATCTTTTAAATGTCCTCGAAAATTATAAATTCCAACCAAGGACCTGTAATCATAATTTATTCTTACAACTGTTGTCACTTAATAATAACTGTGTTGAAAGCTTTGTTCCATCTCTTAGGATTAATAGTTCCTGAGATGATTATTTTTAAACATTATACGCAAGCCCCAGACCTTCAGGTAAATCTGTATATATTTAAATCATTACACATAAGGCTATATACTGAATAAAGTTTATTATAAGCCTTTATCTAAATTAGTACAGCCTCTATAAAAGATTGAAGTTTCATACATTGACCTAGAATCGAACCAAGACCTTCTAGGTTAAAAACCAATATATAGGTAATAATAATTAAATAATTAAAGTTTCATACATTGACCTAGAATTAAACCAAGACCTTCTAGGTTAAAAACCAATATATAGGTAATAATTAAATAATTAAAGTTTCATACATTGACCTAGAATTAAACCAAGACCTTCTAGGTTAAAAACCAATATATAGGTAATAATAATTTAGCATGCTAAGAGCATCAACACTCTACTTTTAATGTTACTGTAGGCCTTATAGTTCAGGATTCAGCCAAAAACTTAAAAAGTTATCGGAAATTATGGATTCGGACCAAGGACTTAGGATTACAAATTATAGGAGTTGGTAAGGTATAGTCAGACTGAATTTAATCTGATGTAGAGCATTATTACCATACCATCATGATAGGACTAACAGTTCCACAGAAAATCAGGTTTAAGTTTTCCCAGACCCTAAGTAAATTGATGTATATTTATAACATTACACTAATTCCTATCTATTGAATGCACTTTACTCGAAGTCTTTATCAAAATTAGTTTAGGAGATATATGTATATGCTAATGTTTAATATATCCAATCGAATCCAAGCCATTTGGAGCCTCAGCGGCAATTGTCCTAGGACCACAGTGAGCAGAGGGGTTGATCACTTTCTACCCCATTGTTCTCTCTTAAGCCACTCTGTTGATCCTGAACTTAGGAATTGGACCCAACACACAACAGTTTCATTGCATTCGACTTGCATATGGAACTTAATACATACTTAATGTTACAACCTGATTCTTTTAAAAAGATTGAGGTGTAAAAATTAGTGTAAGTATTCATTTTATTCTGCTTTTAAATTTGAGCCCTCAAATCTGCTTGCAGAACTTAACATTAACTGGGTAAGCTTGATTTGAGAATTTCAATCAAAGTATTCTTTTTTCTATCCGTTATGAAAATGTTACTCAATATTCATTTCTGTTGCTATAAACCTCATAGTTAGGTGCTGCTGTTTGCTAATTTTCTTAGGAATCTTTAAGCTATGAGGAATTCAAATTTAAGTAATAAATGTACTAAACTGAGAAATCAGTTGTTTGCTCTTTGGCGTAAAATTATTTTGAGTCTAGCAAAAATTATATTTGTCAAAAGTTAGTCCACAACTAGACTCTTTAGTTATTGGTAATTAAGTAAAAACATTCAACTTTAGGTGATAAAATCTAGTAGCAACCTATTTGTTACCAGCAATTTGAAAACTTAGATTTTAGGTGTTAAACCACACAATTGCTATTTCTTCACGAAATCATGTCGTACAAAATCTTGAATTTTTAAATTTGGAGAACAGACACAAACAATTATATATTAACAATTTAAAAACAAACATAATTTTATTAAAAACGTAGGAGTAGTTGTTTTATGTAGTAGTAAATAATGATCAACAGCTGGAAGTAATAAAGTAGTTTGATTATTAATAAGAATTGGGTAATCAGCCATTGTCACACTGATGTTACACATCTACCTGGGATTTTATTTTATTAAAAGTAGATCAAAAATAAAAATAATTGTACCTAGCTTTCTCTTCCATAAGCCCAAGCTTGAAAAGAAAAATGAATGTAGCAATGAACCAATAAGTCATTTTTTTCACTCAAAGCTTCATCAAAACTGTTACACAAATCCAGTATCATGAGATTTGTTCTATATCATCAGCTGTATGTGTAGGACAGCTCCTACAATACCAAAAGTTTTGTACAAAAAGATAACTAATTAGTTCATTATTATATTAACTTGAGCTTCACAGTATGCTACTTCCAAATTTATTATTAATAATTAAGAAAAAATTATATGCATATTAGAATGATTCACCAATAATATTTAATTCCTTGTATGGTTGTTTAAAAGTATTAAATTAGAGTACTGTAAACTACCTACAGCCAATATTCTTTCTGCTGAATGTACTTTGTTCTAGTTATCTTTAGTGCTGTTGCATAAAACACTTGAAGCCTTAGTGTGCACAAGTTTATTATCAGCACCTGGCATACCACTAAACATCTTATCATGAGTAGAATAAATAACTAAAGCTTTTTAATATTTTCTGATTAAGAGAGACCCTATGGGAGGGAAAGCGAGATACAGGTATACTTTCACTATAAAAATTTGCAACTCAATCATGACATCAATGTGACAATATCCCCTTGTAAATAATAAAGGTGAATGGGAAACTCATTGTTCAAAAGCTCAAATCAGATTTAAGAATATGCAAATATAATATAATTTTTTAACAAATCTAGTAACTGTTATGTGTAGGTATATGATTTAGAAATCACTCTGAGATGGAATTAGCAACACATAATTCATTACCTGGAGATGTTTCAAGGCTTATTCACCTCATTCTCAGCATTCTTCAACTGATTCAGAATGCTTCTTGGTGGTTTTTGAAGGTGTTGGCTTTGATGTGATTGGTGCTTCTGTTATATACTTCCAGAGGTGTTGTGAGGCTAAATATAAAAAATTTTCATGCACATCATTTAAGTGTTTTATGATGTGGATTTTAAAATCAAAACAGTATAATGAATTTCTAATGTAAATATAAGTTGCCTTCATTTCTATTTCAGTCATTTGGTTGGAATAGGCAACATTGGTTGAAGCAAAAATATATTATACATTAGGAATAAAATGATTTGCAAAATTAAGCAGTAGAATAGATCATATTTACAGAATGTTTGGTAAATCCTTATGGGCTAGGTAATCACTAGAAATGGTGAAATTAAGAAGAACAAAGAAAGGTTTTGTCCTGAAAATATTTTTGAAATGAAGACATAAGAGCTTACAAAGGGAAAGCGGGAACTTATCCTTTGATCAAAATCTTTTGAGACAGCTCAGAGGGCAAAGTTGCTCATGCCCAGGTCAGTTATGTGTGTGTGTCAGCTCTTTGTGCACCTACCGATACAACCACATGATATGCTTATCTCCGCCTTCCATTTCTCAAGACCTAAAGAATATAAAGATATGCATGAATCAATAAAGGACTACTTCAATTGTGGACAGGGATAGAAAGAGCTATGGAGAGAACAGGGATTAATAATATATATGGGAAATGGGGAGAAAATGAAAGAGGACTTCAGAGTGGGAAACAGGGTAGAAGATAAAGAGTGACAAGGAATTTTGGGGAATCTAGAGAGCAAAACATCATTAAGATCACTACATAAAGTAATGTTCAGAGATAGGGAGGAGAAGCATTATATTGATTTTTGTAATAGAAAGAGGAGGATTAGCATGGAAGAGATTAGGGGCACTATTTCTAAAACGGTTAAGAGGTAAGGTTTTGGGATATGTTATGTGAGGGGAACTGGAAAAAAAAATACAAATTTTGCCCAAAACTTGATTTTAAAGAATCTTTAAAGCATCGGTTTGTTTACTGGTTGGCAGAATGTAAGAGTTAACAAAATGGTGACAAGGAAACTAACTATAGATGTTGCAGGAAATTTCTAAGGAAAAATTAAAAAAAAGTGGTTAAGGCTGGTGAAAAATCTTATGTGTTCCATTCACGTGAATTTCTCTACCTTTTCTGCAAATACAAAAGATTATTTCTTTATCTGCATAATACTAATCAAGATAAACATTAGCAGAAATGGCCTTATTACTTGCTCCCTTGTAAGTAGGAGGGAAATAAAGGAATGCAGTAGGCTGAAGTGATAGTCAAATATTTTAAAAGCTGGTTGTACGTGAATAGTTGAAGTTTGGTTTGCTTTGCATTTCAGGAAAAACAAAAGAGATATGAAACAATAGGTGACCTTATCTGAGAAGATATTTAGTTTAATTGAAACCAATAGGAAGGAATCTCTCTACCACAAAAATGTATATGACATAAACTGTATATTTTAACGATCTCTGCATTTTTGTATAGTATGTTGTTGTCTATCTCTTAAGGTTTACCAGTTATGCAAAATTCAGAAAATTCATCCAGAATGAACCAGTCATCAAAAGTTATTCTTGGAAAAATTAAGATATACATTTTATTTGTGATGCAAATAGCTTTAACATACACTATTCTTATCAAAATTGTTAAGAGCCATTTTTGAGCAAAACAAAGTTTCAAAACTTTTCTATGTGAAGGGTTGTTTGAAGTAGGGGATTTTATTGAAAAGCTTCATGTTGTATTCTTGGAAGATAGCAAACTTAAATACCAAGTATTGTACTTAACAGTATTTCAGTTTTTGAGCTATACTGTCCACAGACCTTTTTCTAAAATGATTTTTTTGCACTCAGGGACCTCAAAACATACATTTCCGTTGAAATCTCAACATTAAAATTTTTGGGTGGAATACAATAGCTTCTCTATAGTAATGTATACCAAGTTATGGTATTTAATAGTTTTTAAGCTATGCTGTACACACACACTCACACGTCTTTTTCTAAAAATGCTTTTACTGGACTCAGTGGACCTCAAAACATGTATTCCCATTAAAATCTTAATATCAAATTTTTGGGTGCAATGCAATACCTTCCCTATATATTATGTACATAGTATGTGTGGAGAAATTATAAAAAAAAAGTGGCATGCGGATTGGAAGAGGGAAGGAAAAGACAAAGAAGAAAGAGGAAAGCCAAAGAGCAATTAAGGAACTCACTATGCTAATGAATAGGGATCTAAGCAGAAGAAACATCCAGGCTTTAAACATACTTAGGTAGACAAAATGTGAGCTAATTTATGTGTTTCTATTGTATATATCATATATGCGTATTGTATTGTTTGTATATCTGCAAGCTCAAATCAATACTAAATATTAAAGCTTATTACTAAATATTAAAATATTAATAACAACATTTTGAAAATTAATGTTCAGAAAAGTCTGAATATGGCTGTTATTCTCATCCTTGCAAAACTTCAGTGTTAACAAACCCAGGCATGATTGCTATTGTTTTATTAAAGCTGAGAAATAATCTCTGGTAATAATGAACCGAAAAACATATTTCTTAATATACATTTTTAAAATTATTATTTATTTGCACTGAACCCAGGGACTGCTGATGTTTCTTCACTTCTGCAAATTTAAAAAAAAAAAAAAAAATTAATCATTCAATTTGTGATTGAACCCTTGAATGACTGCTGTTTGTTTTGTCACATTTTTTTTAACAAATTCATTTTGCATTTGAAGCAAAGAATGAATTGCACATCAGGCTTTAAAGGAAGCTCTTTTGGACATTGTGCATCAGGATAGTGCTTACAAATTTCAGTTATGAGTTTTAATTTAAAAAGTGAATGTCAAGAATTGCATTTTATTGAGTAATGAACTCTCAACGTTAGAATTTGATGGAAGTAGTGCTGGCTACTTGAAACTGCATTACTGTATCATTAACTGAATAATATGGTTGATTGGTTGGTTGGTATCTAATGTTAAGCAGTTGGCAGTGAAGCCATTTGCTCTCTTGCATTCCAATATTTTGATGTTATGTTATCATGTTGAGCAGCAGAGTAGGTGGTTTCCATCCATATCTTCTTTAAGTGTACAGAAAGAACACAGGGGAGATCTCACTATACCAATCTTCAATAAATGTTTATTGAGAAAGTGGCCTGTTAGGAGTCTAAAAGTTGTTACAGAAGAGTTTCTTGGTAGTATAGTGATTCCGTCATGTTATTACATAAATTTTCCCATCTTTAATTCTTTTATTATATGTTGATATAATGATTCTTTTGATAGAGTGATAAGTTATTGGATTAGATGAATTTGATGTAATTTTGCTGCCTTTCTTGGCTATAAAGTCAGCTGTTTAATTACTCTGTTTTCCACAATGTGCTGATATCCACTGAAGTATTAATCTTTTATTTAAATTCATTGGTTCTTATATGATTTTACAGCATTCTGCAATATTTAGGTTATTAGATGTTACATCAGATGCTATGGATAATATAGCTGCTTTAGAGTAAGATAATAATACAACTTTCAAATTTATTTATATGATATAGTAGGTTTTGTAAGCTCTGGAGTATTGACGAAATCTCTCCATCAAAATTTGTGGTATTTAAACTCAATCTTTTGTAGAAAGAGAAGAGATGGCATATTGAACCTGCACCAGTACCACTATTATTTGGTAAGCTGGAACCCTTAGGATAAATGTGTAACCTTCATTGGTAGGGTATCTTAAATTTATTATTTCTAGTGTCATTTGTTTCAAAACATGCGATGAAGGTTCAGATTTTGTAAATTCTTCAGTTAAGTGTAGATAGTGTTCAATATCAAATAGTTCTAATGGGTTAATACAGGTTTGACTGAAATATATAACAGCTTAATCTCATTAGTGTTTCTGTAAAAGGGGAAATAATATTTTAAATATTTAGTAACTATATTGTATAAATTGAGATTTTTCTAGCAACTGCTTATTTTTTGGTAAGCTAGTTTAAATCCAAAACAAAGAGAGCAAAGTCAGCAATAGTCTAGCCTTAATGGGGCACAAAACCTGAACTACTTGCACATGTAAAACATATAATAGCCCTTATAGTATGGGAGAAGATATTTACACAGAATCATGTTAATTTTGAAATCATGAAAGAAGACAATTTGGTTAACAAATACATCCAGGTTTAACAATGAGGTGAACCAAGCAAGCTCACAAATCATAATCAACTGATAAAAGCAACAGCTCTCAAAGCATATTCTTAAGTACAGTAAAGTACAATCTCAATTATGATTTCCAAAGAGAGATGTCCAAATTAGAGTTGTGGGATTTAATCTATTAATCTAATCAATTATCATATAATTTCTATTATAAGATTAATTGATCAAGAGCAATTAATCAACTGGTAATTATAACAAGTATTATAGTAATGCAAAACATAGTGCAAAATTCTAAAGCAGCTTTATTTTACTTTTTTATGGATGACAGACAGTTGAAAGAGTAACCTTAGCTGTGTCTCTTCTGCGAACCCTGCCATATGAGACTGAATGCTTGTGTATTACATTCTGTACATGGTTTTTACTTCCAGAGATGTTAATATGAATCTCTGAATCATGTAGAAATGCTTACTAACAGTATAATAAACAATAACCAAGAAAGAAGCAATAGCACTTCTGCATATGCTTAGGTCTGCTGTTTTGACCACTGCACTGTTTCAATTTGCAATAGCTTTACTGAGTTTGTATATGAAGTCTATGTTTAATTTGCTAATTTCTCTGGTTCCATTTTGCCATATGAGAGTTTGAGAGGAAAATGATGAAAGCTTTGGATTTAAATTAAAGGATGGTGGAGAAGTGCTTGACAAAAACAAAGCTTTTGTAAAATTTTGTTTTACTGTTATAAATTTTAGTAATACTGGCAGTGCAAGCAGTTTAAATTATAATTTAAAACATGTGCATCCATTATGTAAGAGTACTGAATCATCTGCCCCTAAGGCCTACTCATCTCAGTGAAATTTAATAGGCTAACCTGTTTCTGTTTTAAAGGAAGCTGAACTAACAAACAACATCGTGAAATGGATAATAATGGATATTCAGTTGAACAATATAGTTTTGGATGAGGGGCTAAAGGATATTTTAAGAGAACCATTTATAGTACTTACAATCTTCCAACTACTGGTGTAGCCAGACAAATTGGCACATTTTACAATGCTGAAAGGTCTAAATTATTAGATAAATTAAAATACACAGAATATTAATTACATAGCTAATTTGAGTCAAATGTGGACACTATAGTTTCACTTACTTAGTTTTCCTTGGATGCATTTCAAAGATGCTCGTCTTCATCGGCAGGTATTTGACTAAGAAGCTAATATGTTTCACTAACACCTGCCGATGATGAAGATAAACATCTTTGAAATGCATCTGGGGAAAAATAAGTAAGTGAAACTATAGTGTTCACATTTGATTCAAATTAGTTACATAATTAATTAAAAAGTTGCACTGTATAAACACTTCACATCATACCTTATTGATACACAGAATATGTTTGCCTGACAGAAGATATCTGGACTTCAGTTGTGAATCAAAGTTATTTGAGTGTTAGTGACCGTAGGATTGATTTGAACTGGTCATTCCATAGTGCCATATTACAAGTAAAGAAATATAATTTAGTAGCACACAGCGGAAACTTGTTCTGATGAATCTGAACAAGTTCAATTCAATTTTTATTTACCGCAGATATACAATTTGTGCAAACTAAAGCTGTAGCAATTTACACAGACAGTGCTAGGAATATTACACTTGGCATCGAAAAATCTAAATATGATGTCAGATGTGCTGTCCACACATTACAGTTAAGAGTTAACAAAATCATTAAAATTTTTTCTATAGATACTCTGCTAAGTAAATGCAGAAAAATAGTGGGTCATTTTAAACACAGTCCATGCCTTGAAAATCAACTGATCCAAAACTCAATGACTTTAGTATTCTGCAATTAAAATTAAAGCAAGATGTACAGTACATCTGATGGAACAGTACATGTTTAATGTTGGAAAATCTCCTGAAAGCTAAGAGTCAAATGTCATTCTATTGACTGACACTAAATGGGAAAAGACACAAAATATGTTTGAATGTCTGAAGCAATATCTAGATATATGTGATTTTCTAGGAGGAAGTAAATGCGTCACAGCAAGTGTTGTGTAGTCTGCAATAATGCTATTGAGGTTAAGTTTGAAGGTCACTGATATAGGCCCTTGTTATGTGATCAGATTTAAGATATCTGCTGTTGAAGATTTAGTATCAAGAGTTAATTAGAATTGTATCTTCATCCAAGATTCAAATACCTAAAATGTCTTTCTAGAGAATCAAGAGAAATGGTAAAGTCATTCATTTTAAGATAGGATGTGGGTGTTATAAAAACTACACCACAATTAAATGTGAAGAAAAGAGAACTGACTTTTGAAGATGATGATGAAAAAACTGAGGATTAGTGCTCTGTTAACACCACTTGCAGCAAAGACTGATGTCAACAAATCTTTGGGAGAATTGAATGATGACTTAGCAGACTCTCTGCTTTGATGGAAGACTCAGTCCCTTCGGCTTCCAATTCTGTCAACTATTGTGATAAAAATACTCTGTGTCCAGCTAGCTCTGCTCCCTGTGATGTATGTTTAGTGATGCAAGTAACATTGTTACTAAAGGGAGAGCAGCACTTAATTTAGGGCACATGAATGCACACACATGTTTAAAATCATGGATGAAGAAGTATTTGCTAGATGAATCTTCTACTTTTTTCTTTGTATTTGTTTCAAAAATCCCCCGAGAAATAGATAAATTACAATTAAGCCTACACAACAAATGTTAATTGGTGTCTAAAACAGTATTTTTTGTAATATAAAGAAAACGTACATGCAGCTATATATATTTCACCACCAAGAAACATAAACAAAATTAAACAATAATGTATTTCTGTATATTTTCTCAAACTTGATAAAAACTTGATTAATCAACTGAATTAAAAATAGTTAATCAATAAAAATTTTATTCAACTGACAGCACTAAGTCTAAATTAATACTTAAATGAGAAAATGTAAAAGTGAATTTTCTTATGGAACTGAAACCATTTTTTCATATTATTACTTAAAGTAATGATGTATTATTTAATATAAGAAAACAATAAATGAAACAAATACATAAATTATAAACCTAATACCTATTTAGAGTATTTACATGCATGCCAGTACTGTTAATCATGATTCAAACTAAAAGATAGACATAGACCAGACCATTGTATCTTTGTACCGGTTTAAATGAATTTGTAAATTCTTCTTTGCTTCTTTAATTTCTCCACAAACAAATATGCACTACTCAATTATATGCAATAATAATCACAGAAAAATATTGTTATGATTTAGTCTTTGTAATGGTAGAAATCATTGTGTAATTTCTAGAGTTTGAATTGCCTCATACACACTGGGAACACACATTATTTAGGTGTACATCTTAACATCAGTGCCATGGATACAAAAAGGAGAAGAACCCTTCCTAATTGTTATCACATATTCAGCAATAATGGATTCTGAAAGCATGCCTTTTGTCCTGAGACAGTAATTTTCAGTATACCTCAACCATATATCTTAACATAATGTATGAATGAATAAACAAATTAATATATTTCATACATGTAGGCCAAAAAATGTTATATATTCATATTCATTTATTTCATCCTTCAGATCATGTATACATGATATGGACTCGTCAATAAGTTACATAGGAATATAACAATAAGTTAAAAGGACAGAGACACACACACACACACACATACACATATGCATACAGCATTTAGGGTCACCACACATATCCATACTGCCTTAATTAGTAAGACTTATTTACATATTCCATAACTGAATAAAATGCATTCTCTAATAGGTACAATTTGAGTTTTTTCTTAAACAGATTTACATTCTCAATATTTTTTATATTAAGGGGTAGCCTATTATACAGTTTTATTCCATTATGATTTACACTGTTTTTGGCTAGATTCGTTCTGCAATATTGCACATGTAGATTTCCTTTCTGCCTTGTACTATGATAATGAATCTCTTGGTTATCTGGTAACTGATGCCTTATTCGTCTGATATGATGGATAACTCCTAATATATACATACTTGGTGCAGTCATAATCCTTAACCTTTTGAACAGTTCCCTGCATGGAGATCTACTTGATTCGCCAGTCATTATTCTTATGGCCCGCTTTTGCAACCGAAAAACTTTTTCAGATTCTGTTGATGCCCCCCAGAACATTATTCCATACCTTATATGACTATGGATGTATGCAAAATAAGCACTTCTAAAAACTTGCACACTCGTCACTCTTTTCAATGTACTCAATATATAACATCCCACACTTAGTTTCTTGGTTAGCATATTTATATGTGTCCCCCATTTAAGATCGTCTGTAATAATTATCCCCAGAAATTTAGTTTGATCTTCATATTTTATGATTTCATTGTCTATTTTTATTTGCGGTTTTGCCACATTTCTATGATGACTCGAATGAAAACTCATAGCAACAGTTTTTTGTGTGTTTAATAGCAGTCTATTTACCTCAAACCAGTATATCAATTTCCTTATATCCCCATTTACTTTTTTCTGAAGATCTCTGTCATTGTTTGCTTTTAGCAGCAGGTTTGTATCATCAGCAAATAACACCACTTCAGACTCCTGGACACATAATGGGAGATCATTTACATAAATCAAGAAAAGAAGAGGCCCCAATATAGATCCCTGTGGTACCCCCTGTCCTACCTTCCTCTGCGTAGATTGACATCTTTCTATACTGAGATGTTCTTTATTCAGGTTGCTAATTTCTACTACTTGAGATCGATTCGATAGGTAAGATTTAAACCATGCATTTGCTATTCCTCTAATACCATACACCTCTAACTTTCTCAGTAGTATATCATGATCAATCACATCATATGCCTTCGTTAGATCAAGGAACAAACCTATTGATTTCCCTTTCTTTTCAATAGCAGCAATAATTTTTTCAACTAGGGCGCAAACTGCCGATTCAGTAGATTTTTCTCGCCTAAAACCATGTTGTGTATCTGTGAGAATTTTATTTTTCTCTAAAAAATTACTAATTCTATTGAACATTAGCTTCTCCAAAATCTTGGAGAATGCTGATAGCATAGAAATTGGTCTGTAATTTTGTAACACATCTTGGGGTCCCTTTTTATGGAGGGGTTTAACTTTAGCTGTTTTTAATTTATCTGGGAAAACTCCTGTCTCAAAGGAGGTATTATAGATATTCAGTAATGGTTTTGCTATTTCCTCTACACAAACCTTTATTACTAGATCAGGAATCTCGTCTAGACCTGCTGAGAGCTTGCTTTTCAGCCCTTTTGCTGCCCTTATCAGTTCCTGCTCATTTATAGGTTTAATAAACACTGAATTCATGCATCTTTTAACCTTACTGTTTTCTCTTGCTTTTTTAACCCCTGTGTCATATTTATCTCTTACTAGTTTATTTGGACCCTCAACAAAATATGTATTAAACAATTCAGCTATTTTAACTGGATCTTTGATTTTTTGCCCTTCATGCATCAATTCAAATTGGTTTATGCACAAATTTCTTTTCCCGGTTTCCTTATTGATTACTTCCCAGATTGCTTTACTTTGGTTTGTTGCTCTTTGAATATATTTATCATTTTCCAGTTTTTTTGCATCCCTAATAACTTTCCTGTATACCTTTTTATATTTATTTATATAAATTAAGTTTTCCCTTGACACCTTTCCCCTTTTTTCCAACATTGATAGGAATTTGACTCTCTGTGAGGATACTTTTATACCTTTGGTCACCCACCCTTTTTTGGTTTTTGTTCTTTATACTAACCTGTTTCAGTGGAAATGCTATATTAAAATTGTGATGAACTGTTTCTATTAGCTTATCAAATTTTGCATGTACATCCTTTTCTTCATAAATGTCATGCCAACTTTCTTTGCTTAATAGGTATTTAAATTGCTTTTGATTTTCTTCATTAAAATGCCTTTTACTGCTTGTTATTCTACTTTCGTTCAATGACTGACTTGATACTTTTAGGATTTGCGCTTTGTGATCCGAGATACCCGTTTCCATTACCTGCGCCGGCTGATCATAGTTCATATTTGTAGCTAACACATCAATAAGTGACACCGAGTTTTTTGATATTCTAGTGGGAACCTGTACTGTATTAATTATGTTGAAAACCCTGAATAAATTTTCTATTTCCATGCTTTTTTGGCTTTGCTGCAGTAAGTTAATGTTCCAATCCCCACACACGACAATATTTTTATACTTTTTTGTTAACTTCTGCAGTAGCTCATCTAATTTTTTTATGAATGTATTGAAGTCACTATCAGGTGTCCTGTAAATGCATGCTATTACTGTTTGAGTTTTTGTTATCTCAGTGACTGAGAGCTCGAAATGTTTTTCTACACTTAAATACTGCAATTCTTTTACATCTTTCACTTCTATTTCTACATGAACAAATATCCCTGATCCTCCATGCATATATTTGTCCCTAATAAATACTGATGATAGTTTAAAATTGGCTATATTTACACAATTTACATTCTGCCCACTGAGCCAGTGTTCAGTGAGACATAGTACCTGTACATTCATTTCCTCCGATGCCATTAGTACCTCTAATTCAGTTACTTTGTTACTTAAGCTTTGAACATTTAAATGGCAGATTTTTAAACAATTTTTCTTACCTGTCTGAAATGTTTTGCATGCTATTGTCTGCTTTTTTTCTTCCCCTCCCCTTTTCCTACTAATGGTATCAAGTTGAGTATAGGCCTTTTGGGGCTCTGTAGTGATTTCCTTACCTTCTATGTTTGCCAGATAACCAAAGACTCCGTTTTTTTCAACACCGCTCACTACACAATTTGGTTTTTTTGCCTGAGATGGCTTACAACCCTACCTAACAACCTGCCAAATTTACTCACCCTATTATTAAGAAAATGCATAACCAAGAAATATATAATTGAATTAAATGTTAAAGAACAAAATTTGGTGCTAAAAAAATTGAACATATATCTTAAAAAACATAGAAAGTTGAAATGTATACACTTTTTCAGTGTACAATGCAAATATCCTCCATTTAAATTTATTCTCAGTACATTTTAAAAGTTTTATTCATTTGGGAGTACTTAAAAGTATTAATTTAAAATCTGAAACCATAAAGGTTTAATTTCAAAGAAAAGTATATTTAGCCAAAAATGAATATAGCATGTAAAATGTAAATAGAATTTGAGCTCCACAACCACCAGGTCCTGAGATAATGTGCCCAGATTGGTAAAGGACTGCCTGACAAATCAGCATTACACCACCTATAACACAGTAAAAACCTAATAAAAATGTGCATTCAAAATATAATACCTACAAGAATTATTTATATTAATTTTTTAAAACAAATTTGTATTAAATATATACATTGTGAAGTATAGCAAAGACATGGAACAAAGAAGCAGAACAAGATTTGTTCATTTTTAAGGTGTAAAAGTTACTGATGAACACCACTGCTCTGGATAAATATACAAGTAAATTTGGTAGGCAGATGTACTATAAACTTTGTTTACTCTATTGTTGCTATTCACAGGTATGTAACCCTGTGCTTGTTTCTTTCGAGCCTGATATATATGAGTGGCAGATATCAAGGACGTAGTCCGATTTATTGGGATCATTGGATTTTGGTGAAGCCTAACCTTAAGAGCCTATGTGCAGATCCTCGAAAGAGGCTACTTAGGTTTCATAATCATAATCACCACTTCTCATTCCTGAAAATCCAAATTCACTTACTGGCTGGAATATGAATTTTTCATTAGTTAATTCTTTAGGTACTCTCTGCAGATTTTGTAAGTATGAATCTAGGATAATAAAAGCAAATAAAATAAGCATTAAGGTCTACAGTTTGTAAGTTATAACACCATCAGTTGTTTCTCAAATCAAAGGCATTTCTATGACCATAGAAGTTAAGCAATAGATATTGATATGCTTCATAACTTAATGCCACCATCTCAACTTTCAGCCTAATAAAGAATAATTAGAATTTTATGCCCATTCAGCTAGCATTGCTGTACAAACATCATTTCCATACACATTTGCAATATAATGGAGAAAATAATCCTAAAATAAATGTGTGCCCAATAAGCATATCAAGATCAAATATTGTGGTGTTGAATAAAGAGACAGATAGAACATGACCAGCAAGTAGAATGTAATCTTTCAGTTTGAGTAATTTGCTAAGATGTTGGAGGTGTCCTGAAGCCTTTGGATATTATTTCAGAATCTTAACTATGCAGCCCTTCTTGTGATTGTGAATTACTCTTCCAGAGTAAATTATATACGGTAACATTTCAGAATCCATTATGAGAATAGTGTAAACTTGGTTACATGCAATCCAAATTTAAATCATAAGAAAAAGTTTAGCTTTTGAAGTTACCTTTAATAATATGTGCTTAGGTAGCTTAACAATTTACCACCATCGCTGTCACCACCACCACCACCACCATTTGCCCATTCCTGCTTTACAAATTATCAGCCCAATGCTTCCTAAGATGTCCAACAAATCCTCATCATTTTGCTTGATAGTTCCTTGCTAGTAGTGGGTATCTCTCCTTATTCATTTTCTGTAGTGCTCAATCCATTTTTGTCTTTGATTCAACTTTTAATTCCTCTTTTATTTCTTCAATTTTAATGTTATCAAATTTGGCGCCACCCTTTACTTGCTTAAGGAACTTCATATCTGCCAACTGAATTCTATTTTTGTGCTTTTTTTGTTGGAATCCAGTTCCAGCTATACAAAATTATGGGAATTGCAATAATTCAGTAACATTTTATTCTACTTTTTTTTTTCTTAATTTATTTTTAACATTAAGAAATATATGATGTTAAAACTCTGGATAAACCATTAAATGTGGAGATAGAGAAAAGTCACACAGAAGTTGCCTGCAGACTTCCAACACGTAAACCTGAGATGCCATGCCCAGGACTTACTAAGTTCTCCAATAAATGGAAGGAGGAGGAGGTACTGCAAGCCAAAGAGGATCACAGAGAACTGGAAATCAAAGATACGGAGTTTCAAGGTACAACCTAGTAAATCTGTATCAATGAAAATCTGGAATAAGGAATGAAATGCATAAAAACTGAGATCAAAAGTTAAATTTATCTGGACCCGGGATTGCAGATTTGTGTCAATAACACTGAAAACTCTGAAATTGGTATAATCTGTGTAAAGATTAATTTATGGCTCTTTAGGTTTAATGACAATGGTTATAAATAATTTTTAATGTTCTTTGTTTAATATAAGGAAACATAGTCATGATTTTTAGAACAGTATTCATAAAACTCAAACTTCATTAAGACTAGCCTTAATATTTTTTGCCTAAAGGCTCAAATTATC
This sequence comes from Hymenopus coronatus, assembly GCA_030762935.1. Taxonomy (NCBI): domain Eukaryota; kingdom Metazoa; phylum Arthropoda; class Insecta; order Mantodea; family Hymenopodidae; genus Hymenopus; species Hymenopus coronatus. The sequence continues at coordinate 17,505,109 of CM060890.1, forward strand.
AGGAATGAAATAGAGGAAATTTAAATTTTAATTTATAAAATAGGTATGTAGATATAGTTAAAATCTTTAGAATGTGAATATTATAACCTAAAAAATTTTAAAATATACGTAACAGTAATCAGCATACCATTGAGTATATCCTTTTTTGTTTTATGTCAATAATTTAAAATCTTTACCTCTTTATGGAGTCTTTTCACTATTTCCTGATGTTACCAGTAAGTAGGAGGGACATTTGAGTGCTAAAAAAACATTTTATCTGCGCCGTTAGAACAAAACAAATTATCTTTAAATATTAAAAAAACTGCACATAAATTATTTTATAAACCTAACAGAGTTATTGGTACTACCAATCAGTTAATCTTTAACAATAACCCTATCATGCCAATAGTACATACAGAATTCTTAGGTTTGACTATAGAGAACTTAAAATTGGAAAATACATATTCAGAATAAACGTAAAAGAATATATGAATAGTTTTGTAATCTATTCCAACCTATAAATATAAGATGCCAAAGATATAGCGTTGTGATGAATTTTTAACTTTTGAACAAATATTAACTTATTCTTTGACTTATCCTATTATAGGGATATTTGATCCCCTTAAAGGACTGTTACCAACTTCTTGCTTAAGAGCACTGTACTATTCTTTAATGCACTCTTGTATATCTTTTGTGATATTTATTTGGGTCATCATATAAAAACAGATTCCAAACCATTAAGAGTATTTCAGAACAGGCAAATTATTAGCAGTTTTTAGTTTAACTCCTACTAAAATACTTTATGACAAATCTAAAATAATATCTTTGGAATTAATAATTACCTTTATTGCTGCTATTTATATGCTATTTAAAGCCACACATTAAAAAAAATTCAATGGAACTTTTAGCAGAATACAATAAAGAAACACAACACAACACATGTCAGAAATTAAACATTTTTATTAACCATTCTGAAAGCGTAACTTGTGGAACAAAAGGGATAAAATATTTTTTAATTAAAATCTATAATGAATTACAACAAGAAACAAAGAATATCCCTAATTTTCAGAAATTTAAATAAAATTAAAAAGCAAATACAGGATTTCCAAAACTCGGCCTAATGTGAACTGAAGGGTGCCCAAGCCTGTGAAAATAGCTATTGGGAATGGGGTTAAAAAAGAAAAATTCAGTACTGTACTTACATGTATTGCCTGCTTGAGAATACAACAAAGAATAAAATTACTCTTAAACAAAGGAAAGATGACTTCTCACCCGGAGGCACTGGGTTTGATTCTTGGCTGGGAATTTTTCTTTTAATCAGAATTATTCCCTATCCCCCTACGTGTCTAGAAGTGTGTATGTGGCAGTGACTGTATGTGTGTGTTTAAGGAAAATAAAATTGTTTAAACCCAACAAAAAGAACCTACACACAAGTTATTTCTAATGCAAAAGCCCCCGATATGACCTTAGATGTTAAATGAAACCAATAAAAGAAAAAGAAAAGGTTCACACCTTTTAAAGACATAGATCCTTTATCACATGCAAATAAGGATGAATGAATACAGTACAGAGTGTGCAGTAACTTACCTGATAAGACAGAGTTCAGAAAAATACTTTATCAAGGCATAAAATTATCTATAATGAAAATTAACTGCAAAAACTGGCTATATGTAGTTTGTTCTTAAAGAAATGTGTAATTTCCTGTTGTCTTCCACGCAGACTGCATTTTACTGCTTCACCATTACCGACACACCTTGTTGTTCAAAATACTGAAGGACTGTTTTGTCAGCCTTGAGTCCCTCACTTTGTGATATTTTAGGAACTTGTAGGTGGAGTCCTCAATCAATGTCTTCATCATTTTCTGGCAATTTTTCATGTGTGACAGCAGCAAAAATTTCTGCATTGAACATAATGTCTAGCTCAGTATCATTCTGAAACCTCTGTTCGATGCTATTTTCTGTTATCCAGACCATGTCAATGATTGCCAAGTTTTAGAGCTTCTTCTGGATAATTCAAAATAAAATTGTGAAAACACATTAGTTTTATGCTATTTATATTATTGGTATCATTACTATTATTTTTATCCATTATTAAATTTGCAAAGGGCTTCTTTTTTATTCTTGCCTTTCCAAAATTTTTATATTTCATTATTTAATTTTTGTGATGTTTTTTGTGTTATCTAATTATGTGTAACTTGTGATTTGTTAATGTCACATCTCAATTGGTATACATCCCCTTAAAGTGAGCTTTGCTTGTTGGAGTGTCTTCAAAATAAATAAATATATAAATAAATAAATGAATGAATAAAAGTTTTCTATATAGTTACTGACTTAACATTATTTATTTTAATATCAATCCCAGTCTGCATTAAAGTTAATGTTTCATCCTTAATATTTAAATTAGATATGTGTTCTATAGCTTGATCCTCTAGAACAATTTTAAATCTCGCTGGATTTTATTCCTTCAAAAACCATAATCTTTTAATGTATTATAATTTACACAATTTATTCAACTCATGAAAGGATTTCTGTAAATCATTTTCATTTTTCTGAATTATTATCAGATCACCTACAAACAAGGATTATTTATGTAAGTTCTATTATCGATTCTTATTCCTAAGTTTGTTTAAACTTAAACTATGAAGAAGTCACACAACTACCCAACCTGATGTATAGATATTGGTAAAGGACAATGGTAAAAGTACCAATTTTAGAAAGGTTAAGTTTGGAGTTTGACGATTTTACATGTTTAGCATTTGTTTGGCAGTCATCATTAGTGAATGCTCTCAGTGAATTTGTAAACATGGATAAAACTGGTTATCGTTATGTGATACAATAGTTTTATTTGACAGGTCTTAGTCCAAATAATATTACAGCTGAGCTAGATTCTACTTTGTGGGAGTCTGCTCCTTCGTTTACAACAGTGAAATATTGGGTGGCAGAGTTTAAGCGCGGCAGTACGAGCTGCCAAGACGAACATCATAGTGACCAAATGAGGTCACCGGTCCAGAAATTGTAAAGAACTTCCACAAAATGGTATTGGATGACCTTCGACTGAAAGTGCGCAAGCTAGCAGACATTGTAGAATTTTCATACATTTTATACATCGCATAGACACTGACTGAAAATTTGGATATGAGAAAGTTGTGTGCAAGGTGGGTATGACATTTTCCCATAATAGAACAAAATTAGCGTCCTGAGGATGTTTCAGTTGAGTGTTTGGCAATGTTTCGCAGCAATAAAGCTCATTTTTGAGTCAGTTCATAACAATGGATGAAACCTGGGTCCATCACTTCACACCTAAGACGAAGGAACAATCAAAACAGTGGACTAGAAGGGGAGAATTGGCTCCAAAGAAGGCAAAGACAATTCCATCTGCAGGCAAGGTCATTGCGTCAGTTTTCTGGGGCACATGTGGGATAATTTTCATTTATTATCTCAAAAAATAAATAATCAATGGCAAATATTATGCGAACTTGTTACAGCGTTTGAGTGATGAAGTCGAGCAAAATAGTCCTCATTTAGCGAACAGGAAAGTTTAATGCACCAGTTGACACGTCCATTATCGTCTTGGAAAAAATAAACGAGTTCAAATTTCGAATTGCTTCCTCATGCACCTTATTCGCCAGATTTTGCCGCCTCTAACTATTTTCTATTTCCAAACTTGAAGAAATGGCTTGGTGATAGAAGATTTGCCAACAATGAATAGGCAGTCTTCAGTTGATGGCTATTTTGCAGACCTCGATAGTTTTCACTATACACAGGGTATCGAAGCTATTGAACATCGCTGAGAAAAGAGTATCGAGCTGAAGTAGACTATGTAGAGAAATAAAGATGTTTTTCCCCAAAATGTTTGTGCTTTCTTTGTAAGGTTGGCTACTTCTGGGACAGCTCTCATATTGTAATTGTAATTTATTAGCAGCCTATAGACTCTTTTCGAGCATCCGGCATTGTCAGTTTACATTAAACAAAATTAGCATTAAATAAACTTAGTCTACATAAATTATAAAAATACATTAATATATACAGGATGTTTGGTTTAACAAAGTATTAATATAGTCTACATAAATTATTTTAAAAATTCATTGATATCATACACAGGATTGTTCAGTAAATATGTCTTGAGACATTGTTTAAATTTAACAGCATTTTCATTTTTTACATATGCAGGGAGTCGATTATACATGTGTAATCCTATTATATAGGGATCTTTATTTACAGATTTTACATTGTAGCTGGTATAACGTAAGTCAAGTTTGCATCTAGTATCATGGTTATGTATTTCACTATTTAGTTTTGGTTTTTTGTGGTTAATTAAGTAAGTTACTTTGTATATGTATAGAGATACTACAGTAAACATCTTTTCTCTTTTAAAAACTTCCCTGCATGATTCTCGACACCCCATTTTAAACATAGTTCTGATACATTTCTTTTGTAACACTAGAACCCTTTGCATATGCATTTTATTACAACTCCCCCATAATTCAATACCATATTAGATATGTGAATAAATTAACCCATAGTATATAAGTTTTAGAACCTCAACAATACAAGTTTTTGCAAATTCCCTCATTAAATACAAACCTTTACTTATTTTTTTTACATAGGTCATCAATATTAGTCCAGGACATGAGTTTATCTACTTGCATTCCTAAAAATTTATGAGAATCAGATTCCTGTATTGCAACATTTCCAAAGTTAATATGAAATAATATATCTTTTTTCTTCTTGCTTAACTCAAATTTAATTATATTTGTCTTGTCAGGGTTGAGAGATTTAAAAAATGTGTTTATTCTTAGCGATTCATTGGTAGCTAATGATTTCAAGTCAAGATCATTGTTTGCTTTACATATAATAGTGGTATCATCTGCATAGCTCATAATTTTACAATTAGGTGTCGAATACATATTATTTAAATATAAAATAAAGAATAATGGTCCAAGTACTGAGCCTTGGGGTACACCATATTTAACTATTTCAGCACTTGATTTAAATTTTGTTCTTTTTTTTCCTTGTTTGAAACTTATTTCTGTGTATTATACACGACCTTTTAGATACGACAAAATTAATCTATTGGTAACCCCTCTAATACCGTACTTTTCTAAGATTAATAGTAATGTATCATGTTGGACACAGTCAAACGCCTTAGATAGATAAAAAAATATGCCTACAGTTTTCCTTTTTTCATTTAGATTACTTAAGATGTGAGTAAAGTCTATTAGGGCCATGGTGGTTGATCTTTTAGCCCAAAAGCCAGGCTGAAAATCATTTAAAATATATTTTTCAAAGAAATTCATAATTCTCTTCAATAGTATTTTTTCAAACAACTTAGCTATTACCGAGGTAAGGGTTATAGGTCTATAGTTTTGCATGTTACTTTTGTCTCCCTTTTTATGTATCGGAATCACAGTACTAATTTTTAAACAATCTGGGAAAATTCCTAGGTTTAGTGATGTATTTATTAGATGAACCAAGGGGGTGCTCAAAACATGTTTACATTTTTTAACAATTTAGAGCTAATTCCATCCCATCCAGTGGATTTTTTATTTTTAAATCCATTAATTAATCTTATAACTTCATTTGCCGTAGTATCATACAGCTAAAGCAAACTTCCTTTACCCTTATTAGTTTTAAAACCTGCAATATCAGGGGTATTTTGATTGCTAGCAACATTTATAAAGTAATCATTAAAATGATTGCATATCTGAAGTGAATTATTTTCTTTGCAGTTATTAATGAGTAGATTAATATTTTCTTGCTTTAACTTTTCTTCCCTCATGCTATTAATCATTGACCATGCTGTTTTTGAATAGTTACTAGTATCAGAAAGCTTTCTCATCACCTTTTGTGATTTATTGTTTATCAATTCATCCTCATATGCTTTTTTAAATTGTTTGTATTTGATATTGTAGTGCTCGAGTTTTGTTGATTTAGCAAGTAGATATATTTCCTTTATTTTTTCCCTCAACCTCAAAGCCTCTCTTGAAATCCTTACTTTATGTTTTTTTTAAAGGTTCCCATATTTTGTTTACTATAGGGCAGCATAGCTCAATATAGAGGTTTAGAATTTCATAAAATGTATTCCATTTTTCATTTGTATTTTTAATGCTATACAAATCTTGCCATGTTTCATTAGCCAAACAAGTATGTAGTTTTAAAATATTAGCCTCAGTAAATTCTCTAAGGGTTATAATTTCAGTTAGGTCAGGGTTTTTAAATGTACATTTATTTATATCTAAAAATTGAGCATGATGATCAGATAGGTGATTGACCATATTCCCAGCAACACATTGGCTTTCTTTTATATTGGTAACAACATAATCAATTACACAATTTGAATTTATAGTTTCCCTAGTAGCATCTAGCTTAACACTTTTTAAATTAAATGAATAGAACATATTCTGCAACTTTAGAAAATCCCCATTCATATGATCAGCATATATATTCAAGTCACCCATTATTATTATTTTACAGTCATGTTTTAAACAATACCCTAATACTCTATACATACATTCAATAAATTCATTTACTTTAGCATGTGGAGATCTATAAATAGCAAGAATTTTAACCTCTTCATTATTCAGTTTGGTTTGGGCCCCTACTATCTCACATACCATTTCAATATTAAAATCTCGTATTTTTACTAATGGAGTAACATTGTATATATTTTTTGCCAGTAATGCCACTCCACCACCCTTATGTTCTTTTCTACTAAATATATTAATAATAGAATAGTTATCAATTTTACATACAAATTCTTGGGGTTTTTCTGGACCGTGCTCTGAGATCGCAACTATGTCAGCATCTACTTCATTAATGAAACTAGCAAAGGATTCCTTTTTATTAGATAAGTACTGTATATTCTGATGTATATACCTAATAGAGATTTTAGGTTGTAGATGTGCAATTGTTTCCCTATTTATTATTACACCATTAGCTTTAGTTGACATGTTTACTGACACATTGTGCAATTTATCACCCTCTGTACCTGAAACTAGTTTCCCGATTTCATGCATACCTTGATTACATTTTTATCATTTGACTTAATAGAAATGACTCTTTTCTATTTAAGTGAAGTCCATCCCTCCCAAGGCAACTTTCATCTAAGAACTTGTATCAACAAATATTGCATTCAGTGTATCACAAGCCCAGCGTATTCCCTCATTTATGGCTTTCAAGAAGCCATATCTAACCTCCCTTCTTAAGGCTATACTAATTACAACAATTTTTGCCTTAGGGGGACACTTCATTGCACTTCTTATTGCATTGTAGACCTCAGCCATTACCTCTTCTGAGGTACTAGCTGGTTTTATGTCATTTGTCCCGGCATGGATCACCACTGTTTTAACCTCACTTTTCGACACATTTTCGTCCATTAAGTTTGGTAGGTATTCAGCTCTCATTCCCCTATAAACGTTCACTTTTACATTAGGATTATTTATCACTACATGTTTTATTATCGAATCACCATACACTATCACTTTTTCACTCATTTCTTCTTTCTCCTTCTTCTTCCATCGAGATGTCACGTTTTCTTGTACTTCTTTCTTCTCCAATTTATTTCGTTCGTGTACTAGCGAAGTTTGTCTGGGGTTTGTCCACTTGAAAGGGTTTTTTCTTGCGTCTTTCCTTCTGCATGGACCACTGCAGTATTCTTCATCACTAACGTCTTTATTTTCCATCAGGTCATCCTCATTCAGTATGTCGAACCTATTTGTTTCAATGTCTTTGTCTGGGTCACGTGTTTTCGATTTTTTCGCAACTTCTGCATATGTACTTTTATCCTTAACCATAATTGATATTTGGTCTTTTAGCTCATTGTTTTCAGCCTTTAGATTTATAATTTCTTCTTGTGCTTTCTTTAAATCTTTATTTAATATATCAATAACCATCTGCAGCGACGCTAGCATTTCCATTTCCCTCGTGCTCGGCAATGGCTGGCATCCTGTTTTCTTTTTCGTCTCTTGCTAATTGTTTTGGCTTTGATGAACATCACCTTCATTACCGTGGAATTTCTGATGGCTCAGAAGCATTTTATCAGGTTTCTTGCTCATATTTTCCGGATAGATCACTTTATTTTCACACTTTTTTTGGAGCCTACTACGCGTCACTCTACAACACTCTCTGCCGCCATTTTATGTCCTGACTAACACTGTCTTAATTATCCTTGTGCTTTTAAATCCGGTGACTATGATTAAATTTGTATCTTTATAAAATTCTTTTATTGCTTCAACAAGGCATTGTGGATATCTTTAGTCACTAACATTTCTCATAGTTTGTGTCTATTTACTCAATGGAAGGTTATTTCGAAAATCCCTATATACATTGCCAAGTCTTTCTCCTTCTATTTTCTTTAGCTGCTGTAATGTGAATACATTGTCTATACATAATCTTCCTTTCCTAATATTTACTGTGATTTTCTTTTATTAGTGATTCCCTTATCCATAATCTGTTATTTATCATTTTGTATGTACATGACATTCCTTGTTTGCATCAAGTTGAACCCTCTGTTGTTTTTGTTATTCTTTTTATCACCTCTCTTTAAATATATTTTTACTATTGGATTTGTTCAGGATTTTGGAATTTTATTATATAAATGCAGTATTCTTAGTTTACACATTAGGCCGCCAAATGCTATTAGTTTCATATTGTGACAGAGCCATCCTTGAATAACCTCTCTCACATTCACCACGGTGCATTGGAATGCATAACAATACAGGAAGTATGGCGTATGTCCTACTTCTTCGTCGAAGGGTTTGCGTAACGTCGAGATTCAATATCGCTGGTCCCCGTAGCCGCGCTCGCTAAAGTGTCTCGCTTTGGTGCTTCGCGGCGCACGGGATCGTGGGTTCGAGTCCCGCCTAGGGCATGGATGTTTCTGTGTTTGTAAATGTGTATGTGTTTGTATGTATATGTAAAAAGGAAAAACGAATAGGTCAACTAAGGAAATTTAGAAACTAGAAAAAAGAGGTAAAAAGGAATACAGCGCCGGAGTCCTGACAAGTCTCCGGGGCTGTATTAAAAAATAAATAAATAAATAGAGTCTGATTCTCAGCGACTACAAGACGTTCCTCGAGGCGTAACGGCAACACTTAGCATGGAGGTGGCCAAGTCAGCCGCTGCACCCACCTCGAAGAACAGGAGTATTGGCTATGGCAGGGAGAGAGAAGCAACCCAGAGACAATGACAACAACCTTCAAATGGTGTGTGCTGGGGATATGCGAGCTAGGTCACCTAGTAAATGACCGTCCACAGCTAGACGACGATCAGGTGGAAAGCGAATAAGGATCGGCGAGGCGAGGGGCACGTCACCACCCCCTCGAGTGACGCTACGTGTCTTGGACTGGAATGGGCGACTGCCTCAATGCAGATGACTGGATACGTGGGAAGCTGAGCAGGGCATAGTCAAAGGTGCAGCTGACGTGGCGAAGGGCTTGCCGACAAGAACACCATCTAGTGACGGTGTCGAGCCACATCTTGCCTGTGGAGAAGGAGGTCTTGCTGAGTTGAGCCTGTAGCTGACTGATGATATACTGAGATTGGATGCCCTCATAAGCCACGAAGTACGGTTGATGTCGACTGAAGCGGTTTGCAACTCGGGCTCGTATTGCTTCGGAGCCCCCATTAACATCCGGGAATCAGGTAATCATGAAAGAGGTGTACATTGTCCGCGAGAAGCGAGGCGCACTGTCAAGGAACCTGTTATTTGAGACGTTAATATATGGAAGCCAGGCGTTTTCATATGAAGTGTTCATTTTATGTTAATGGAAGGAAATTGATGCCATATAAATTTATTGATTGTGTGGTAAAGAAAAAAATAATTACCGAAAGTGTGAATATCACAATATTGAATGTAATGTGTATTTTAAGTATTATTTCATTTGTGATCAAAAATAATTATTTTAAAAAAATCAACAATGATAATTGCATTACTACGTTCATGAAAAAGGAAATTGTTCCTTCTAGTATACCGTATCCCCAAGCGTTGTATACCGTATTTAAATTTTTACTAAGCGCAAATAGCTTATGAAACAAATATTATATGCTTCAAAAGTAATTTATTAATAAATAAAAGGAAGTCTGTATTATATATTAAAATTCGAAGGCTTTCACGGCCGGTGTTAGAATCACTTATAGAAAACAAAACCGGGCTTGTAGGCCGTGGTCCACTGGGCTTCTCCCCTCGGTCCCCAGACGTTTCGCCTGCGTCTGCGGCAGGCGAAACGTCTGGGGAACGAGGGGAGAAGCCAAGTGGACCACGGCCTACAAGCCCGGTTTTGTTATCCATAAGTGATTCTGTATTATATACTTCCTCAAAGAATGTTTAATAAGGAAAAACATATAAAATACGTTTCGAGCCTATATAAGAGCTGAATAGACGCATCATTGCTCGGCACAAGGGTAGCGTCCTATGGGAACGCGTGCTGTAGAATGCAACCTTCATTTATCTGTGCATTCTGCAATTTTAATAATTAGGTATTGTATCAAATAATATACAAGAGTATCTTACCAGTGAAACCAGTATATTATTTATAAATATTATATTATCTGGAATGAATTATCTCCCTCGAGGCCACGACCTGAGACGCAATAATACTACGTATTACCGTGAGTAATACTAAAGAAGAAAGAATCTCAACTAACTCTCCGACGGGAAGTTGATATACATTGATTAATAATTCGTAACAAATTAACTCACAACATAATATATTTGTAACATATTGAACCGGCAGACAGCACTGCACGAATTATGTGTTGCCCGAGTATTGTTGTCTTGCCATGATGCTCTGAATCCGATGGACATTGACCAGGACATCCGGATCGGGACGGAATTAAGGAAGTGCGAGTCAGCTGCGAGAGTATTGCCTTGCGAATGATCCGAACAGCCAGCACTGTGACAGTGCTGAGCATCTGAGCGCTTCACAACTGCAGTAGTTCCGAAGTCTACTCAGCCATCAATCTGTCTTCAGCGAAGGGATCGACGATTACAGTCGCACTGACCGAATACTCCACAACATTGACACGTTAGCTGTTTACAACTGACGACTCGCAAGACATATGCTTACCAGCCCCAGGCGGTGACACTGATGATACATGAATGATGATGGAGAACCGGTGGAATGAGATGGCGGGGGAAACCGGAGAAAACCCGCCCCAGCACCGTTTTGTCCACCACAAATCTCATATGCGGTCGCTTGGGATCGAACCCGGGCCGTCTAGGTGAGAGGCGAGTGATCTAATCGCGCGGCCTACTATAAATTACTTGCTAAAGTCTTGGCAAACAGACTGAAATGTCCTTATGTCGAACTCTTAAACTTTAATCAGTCAGCGATGTCCAAGAAAAAGATTATTGCTACATTAGCGGAAGTTCGGAATGTATTAATAAGCTCCTAAGAGAGCATAAAATAGCAACTTTGCTCAGTCTCGACTTACAAAAGGCTAGATATATAGTGCACCATCAATATCTATGGAAATGCTTAAAGACAGCGTATCTTCGTGTTCAGATGGTTCAACCAATTCAGTGTCTCTATAGAACAGCGAAGTCTTGGGTGGAATGGGTAGTTTTCCCTCACGATTCTAATCAGACGGTCAAGTGCGTCAAGGATGCCCGATATCCATGGAACTGCTTTTCCCATTATTAAACCCTTTGCTCCTGATTCTGAAAGACACCCTCAGAGGAGTCACTATGTACAACGAGCAATTCACTGTCACCGCCTATACTGACGATGTGACAATTTAGCTGCTGATGATAAAGCAGCATTACACCGCGACATGGAAGTATATACGGGAATATAGGTGCAGCGTTAAACGCAACTAATACATTGGGAATGAAACTTGTATCTCCATGGGAAATTGGAAGACTCATTTCTCTTAACTGGAGACATAAAAATGAACCACGTATGGTATTCCTTATCCATGGAGCGGCCTCGGAACTTGAATTTGCGGCAGGGTATCTGGTATATAGATACCTATGACCTGAGTCAAAGTTGGTATTTAGCACAGTTTTTGCCGATTACCAAACATGATGTACAGAAACTTGAACAGCTCAGCGCTTACTTCTTATGAATCGGTAAAATATACAGGGTGAGCAGACCTCAACTGCGCTTGTCACAATATAAAGGTGGATGTGGATTTAGTGGACATCACAAAGAAACGTATGGCATTATTGGAAAAAACTGCCTCCGGTTTCTCTGTGGTAATGGTTCTTCAATCAATGGTTCTTCTGGGAGAAGCAAATGCAGGATCCTCATATAGTACTCCCGGGCTTTAAACCCATCGTCACGCATTTGAAGCACATTCTGGACATCGGTACGGAAATCACAACCTTTGAGTAAATTCGCAACTACTACCACCTGTTGACTGCTGCTTGACTTGCCCTGAGGTTTGAAAAAAAACAAAAAAACAACAACAACAACAACAACTACAACATGATCAAATATGGAAAGCTATCTGGCGTAATATATTCTGTAAGAATAATCCAACTGATTGGCAGGAGGCGGCGTATGAAGTATTAAACGAGACCATGCCGACAGCAGTAAAACTCCGGAGACATGGGCGCACAATTTAACCTCTGTGCACTCTGTTCCGGAATTGATACTTGGAACACCGCACTACATCCTGTCGGCAGGTTGCTGGTATTTGGATGGTGCTCCGAACCTACCTATCTAAATGGTGCCAGCCGGAAGCCCCGCCGTTCTTGAAGAAACTCTGGCGCCTGTAATTTCATTTCCAGAATACCTACCTACAACACTGTGTGATTTGGTTGGTAACGGGAACGTTCTACTGGATCTTGAAAAAGAGTATCGGAACTGTTGCAAAGAGGGAGGACTGGTTCGGCTTTCTGAGATAGAAAAAATGGAAGTTGCTGAAGTCCTGATTTATCCGTTATATGCAGCCCTTTATATCCCGTTTTGAGGTTACCAAGTAACCTCGTGTGTCTCATCTGCTGACTGTTACCTACAATATTATAGAAGACGACAGAAAATATTTGTTAGCCTAAGTTTCTCGCTGTTGTGAGGTAGACCGAAGAAGACCAACATTCATCAAATGGTAACATAGGAACAACAAAGACAGGCGCAAAAAAAACAAAAAAATAAATAAATACATACATACATAAATGAAAAAATAAATAAAGAAAATAAAAACACTCCCTCGGTCTAAGTTGTGTTGTTGTTTTTTCTGCTAACAAAATTACTCTTAAATATGTTTAATATACGAAATTTTAATCAAAATCGTTAGAGCCATTTTTGAGAAAATCAAAAATTTTGAAAAAGTTCCATGTAAAGGGTAGTTGGGGGTTGGAGGATTTTTCTCAAAATCTCGTGTCGCATCCCTGGAAGATACTAAACTTAAATACCAAGTTTGGTATTTTACCGACTTTTCGTTTTTGAGTTATCGTGTTCACAGACACACGGACACACACACGCGCGCGGACCTTTTTCCGAAAATGCTTTTTTTTAGATAAAGGGGACCCTAAAACATATATTTCCGGTGAAATCTCGGTATCGAATTTTTTGGTGGAGTGCAATACCTTCTCTATACACGATGTGCATAGTGCGTATAGAGAAAGTAAAAATAGGATAAATACCAGACTTTATCGTGAAGTTTAATAACTTTCAAGGAAGCCGCGCAAGATTTTCAAAACAATTCTCAGCCGTGACTACCTATTACATGGAACATAAGATATTGAATCGGATTCTTAGCGGAGTGTTAAGTAAAAATGAACAAAGACCTATTCACCAAAATCATCAAATTTGTCCAAAATTCGGTTTAGGAGTATTTCAAAATATTGATTTAGCTAAGCATACTTCTAGTATAATTTTATGCTACACAGATTCCATTACCAATGTTATTGTTTCATTTACAAAGCCCCCTTTAACATCTAGAGTCATATCGGGGGCTTTGCATAAGAAACAACTCGTCTGTAGATTCATTACATTGGGTTTAAATCGTTTTATTTTCTTCAAACATGCACATTCATTCTCACATACACATTTCCAGACTCTGCGAGGGATTGGAAATAATTCTGGTTAAAGAAAAATTCTCCGCAATCGAACCCGGGGACTCCGGGTGAGAAGTCAGCCCGCTGACTATTCGACCTCGGAGACAGCTAATACTTTTATTATTTTTTAAAGTCCTCTTGGTTTTCAATTTTTTCACGTTGAATAGAAAGCATGGAATTTTAGGCCTGCATACAGCGTCCATTCATAAATATGTCTGATCACTGCTATTGTATTTATAACGAGATGAGTAATATATCCCTTCTGCAAAGGTTTATCTCAATTAAAATGAAGCAGATTAAAAATATGCTTTCGCAAGGTATGCTTTTTATAGCCTCAAGTAAATGGCAAAGACTAGAGAGGCAAGTCAATGTAACACATCGGAATTTTACCCTCATGTGTTAAACAAAAGAATAAATTATAGCTAGAAGAATTTTCTGGGCTAAGAAGCCGTGGTCTGTTGGAATTTTCAGGTCCAGACGCGACCTTGGGTATATGAAGTTAGATGGTAGCCATTACACCACGGAGGTCTTCTTTTACAATAGGTAAATATCATGCTATAGTTGAATATTTATTGTAAATATGTTTTTACTTAAAGAATAAGTTAAGACATATCTCTTGTTATCTGAGAATTACTTTGCCTACACGATTGAGAGCGCTATCTGCAATTTAATAGTCAAAGAGCATTCACCAATAATTGTGCGTTGTAACTAAATTTGTTAGTGGTGAATACATTCATTAGGTTTTTTTTTTTTTTTTTTTTTCAGAAAATAAAAATCAAACTATATTTTTTTCATTAAAATTTTCTTTGAGGGGTAAAAAGAGGTTTTGTGAAAAACTTCTTGCATCGTTGGAAAACGAGAGGATTAGAGAGGAATTTATTTATTTATTTATTTATTTATTGTTAGTTCAATAATGATGCTATACACATAGTTCGATTAATTTCCTTAAAATGTTTCTTTTGACTCTATGGAGTCTCGTAAGACAATTTCCGGTGAACTCTAAATATCGTAACAGCATCCCCGAATCCATTGACCGAATTGGACTCGTATACGTTTCCGCTGGGCGCAGTTTGAGAACAGTTGGAGGCGCTAGTGTGCCTGAAAGAACGTCCCATAATTACCCCCGCACATTCTTATCATTGTTCGTCATTGATTTCGGTTATTCTATGGATGCTGCGCCATATTTGAAATTATATGTGATATACAATTTCGTAGTTGAACTGCTTCGTTTTATGCTTGACATTTCTAATTCTTTTTTATTAGATTTCAATTTTATTTATATAATTGTAGTAGTTTTAAACTCCCCAAAGCTCAGAAACTACAAGAACGATCCCAAAAATGGCAATAAATAACGAGAATGCAACATCTATCACAACATGGCGAGAAAGATCTCGTAAGCACCAAAGAAATATGGATTTATTATCAAAATTAGTCATAAGGTTGACTACCAATATAATGTTACATTAATTGCACATTAATACGTATTTGAAAGCAAAAGTGACAGTGCAAGTATATATTATAAAGTAAATGTACACGTGCATATATCCACACAAATCATGATTATTGTCAATCTCTAAACATGTTAAGGCTCACGTGAAACCATATTTATATTAAAAGTATAAGCCGCAATTCAGTATAGATTGATGCTGACACTGCCTGCTTTGTTCACCATTATGTATAAGCTACATCAAAATTGAATACTTGATGCTGTTGTAACAATGTAAATAAAGTCAGACAATTTAAGTGTTTATAGGCTGAATTATCTTTTGAATATACAGTTCAATAGTCAATACCTATTTATCGTTACATATTTAAAAAGTTGCACGCATTAATTAATGGCAAAAAACACTGAAAGTGGTATATCAGATGAACAAACATAACCTACTTCACTGCCTTCCTTTATATTGCAAACTGATTAAAATAAGGACATACTCTTAAAATAATGGGCAATAAATTAAGACTGAAATCAAGAGCCTGGATAAAGAGAATTTGTAATATAATATTTTTCATGCTAACTGAATTTATGTGCCTACCACACAGCATCTGGCAAATTAAATATTTTTCTCAAGCGCTGATGGTTCAGAAAAAAAATTGTGTATCTTTATAATACAAATATAAACATTTTAATATAATAATGCCCATATTTAAAACATGCTTCTGAATTCCTAATGTATGATGAGGATGATGATGGCAATGATGATGATGGCGATGATGATGATGATGATGATGCTGATGGGATGGCATTGCCTTCAATCCTTTCTGCTATGCACATTGTGCATTGCTTTTGCTCTTTTTCCATTTCACAAGCTTACCTCTTCTTTGTGGAGGTAAGAATTACCTCGGAAGTCATGGATGACTACATCCTAATTATTAATATTTTAAAAAGTTATTTTTGTTTTCACATTCTAAAATTAAATTTCTCACAAATTTCCCAAAGTATTTCTGTCAGTCTTTCTAGCAGTCTGATTGGCAGTGTTTACACCTGACAATAACACCAATAACAGCTATTGTTGTTGTCATTATTATTATTATTATTATTATTATTATTATTTATGTACTAATCAATGTATTATACTTGTTTCAGATATCGAACTGGCTATGAGGTTCTAGAAAATACCACATGGTGAACTGCTATGTTAGAAGACAGAAGATTCACATAAGTTACTTTTTGTGAAGATTAGTATGGTTTTAGGAGTGCCTAGAGGTTGTTAACAATAAAAATCTTTGTTATCAGGGTGACTTTAGTAGAGCATGGTACAAGTGAAATGCTTAAGTAGTACTATACTATCTTGTAAAACAGTAATGAAAATTTAAATTAATTTAGCCTTATATGAGAAGTACTTCACTGTGCACATTTTCAAATATTATTGTAATAAAAATAAACATAATAAATCTCAGGACAAAATATCAAACTGCAAGGCTTATAAAAGGCACATTTCCGTATTAAGTAAGGCATTTCAGAAGCTGTGTTCTGTGGTTTGGAGACTAGGGCAATGTTCTCATTCATAGGTTTCAAATTTGCTATAATATTACAAATATATTTACACCACTATTAGATACAGATCCTTCTGCGGATCTTGCAATCTTAGTACCAACAATGATTTTAAAATTAATTGTATGTGTAGCTATCATAATATCAGATAAATGACATTTAAACAATTTGAGATTATGCTGTTATAATTATACAAATTAAAAAAAAATTATCTAAAAATTTAGATTTTTTTACAGAAAGAACTGCACTTTATTTCATAAACCAATAAGAACATACAGCAATTTATATTTAAATAGTTACGTATTACACACTGTCTAAAATAGCGTAAGGGTTTTAGAATTCTAAATTATATGGCTTACAGAGTACAAAATATTATGCACAAAAACCCTAAATGTAATTCCTCAGTTTCTGTACATGAACTAATTTTCTCTGTCATTACAATAATAATTAATGGAACAATCTACCTGTGTATGGTATAGTGAAACTGATGTGAGTTTTGTGTAGGGATCAATTTTTCTAAACCGTATAAAGTGAAATGATAAATTTAAACTAATCATGAAAGTAGCAAATAAACATGAAATATGTTTTAAAATATGTTTTATATTCACAAATTCTGTTGCAATAGTTGGAATTACAATAAGGAAATTGCCATTATTTTAGTTATTATTATTTATTACTTTTTTATTTGAAAGGATGCTTTCAATCCTAAACCCTTCCCTAGTTACTACCATGTGTGTATGAGAGAAAAAACAGTGCAATGTAGTGCACTATTTGATGAAGGTAATTATTATGTAAAATTTATAGAATAAAGAGATATATACCTAAATATTACATTGAATAGATGTATCTATTTTTATTAAATTATTGTTTGTAATATTACCAACATGATAACTGTTTCAATTTCGTATAGCTTTAAAATCCAGGTATGTTTATTCTGTTAGGAAGAAGCCGAATGCCACCTAATTAAAACCCTTTACATACTGCATAGAAAATATTGAATTATTATCCTTATTATATATTTATAGATTATATGATTAATTTTTCAGGCTCTGTGTGATGTATGCCATTAATCTGACAAATAATATTCATTATGAAAAATTAATGCTAAGTTTAGCACGTAATTGTTTCTCTGCAATGGTTCTTTGGAGCCTTATCACAATGCAATGTGATTTGATGTATCTCAATTTGCGTTTAATCAAAATAGATCTGATAGCGTGAAGCTTTAGTTTAATTTTTTTCCATACATTTGCAATTTTGGTTTCAGAACCAAAGATTTTCAGGAAATATTGACATTAGCACTTAATGTTTAACAAAATCAAGAAAAATTATTGACTAATATTTGATTTTTCTCTGCAGAAAAATGAATAGTTCAGAATAACTAGTACTTCAAAATATGTAGCATTTTCATAAATGTTTATTTGCTACCTTCATTCATTTCCTTCTCACATTACTCCATGTTCTTGTTTTTTTCTTTCTTTAGTTATTTAGTTATTACTTGTATGAGGTATGGTACTTCATACTCTTTTTAACTTTGGTTGTGAGTATCTCTTTGTTATTTTAACACACTAATCACCTCAGCCTAAAATATATTTTT
This sequence comes from Hymenopus coronatus, assembly GCA_030762935.1. NCBI lineage: Eukaryota > Metazoa > Arthropoda > Insecta > Mantodea > Hymenopodidae > Hymenopus > Hymenopus coronatus. The sequence continues at coordinate 17,523,675 of CM060890.1, forward strand.
TTGTGTGGCTCCTTAGCTTTTTATATGTTTAGTTAAGCCCGTTCAGTGACCTAATTATTTGCCTTACAAGTTCATACCCTTCTGAGGAATGCTTAGACATTTCAAAGATGAGGTATCTTTTTTCTAGAGCTTCACACCTCAACAAAAGATGCTTTAACACTGAAAATAATTGCTACAGATGCAACACAAGAAGTAATAAAATATGCCCTGAATATTAACATTACAGTTCACAGTTCATGGATTTGCACGAAACTGCCTATTAATGTGCTAAGAGTGTTAATAAATTTATTTTTAATTGTAGCTATATTATTGCAAAAATTCTAGTAAAATAAACACCAATTTATGGTTTGTAAATGTATAGTGGTTTTACTTTGTATTTAGCAAAAGTTGCTAATGACTGATTAAAATTTCAACCATAACCATTTCAACAGTTAATGTGATAATTTTATACTGAAGCTAGGAATTGACAAGCACCCTATATAAACAAATCTTTACCGAATTAAATTTACAGACACTTTAAATTCCCCAATCCAAATGATAAAATGATAGTGTATGGTTCATAATAGTCATTATTTAAATGTATTTTATTAATATAAAGATATCTGCAGATGTAAACCACAAGTGGTTGTATTGATTTTATTTTGCGTTTAAATTGTTCGTTTGATGTTATTTGTGCTGTGAGCAGTTAATTTATATTCCTTTCTTGTTATATTTTACATATCTGTATTTCTAAAATGTTTTTTTTATGTAGCCCCATTTAACGCCTATGGTGATGAGGGGGGGCTTTAACTTATGAAACAACTCTTTGATTGTAGGTTCATTAACGTTGGATTTTTTAAACATTTTATTTTCTTCAAAAACACACACATACTTTCAGAATCTGTGGGATAAGGAATGATTCCGGTTAAAGAAAAATTGCACGCCTCAGCCGGGAATCGAACCTGGGACCTCTGGATGAGAAGTCAGCTCGCTGACCACTCGACCTTGGAGACAGCCAATTCCTAAAGTTGTACAATTTCCCCTTGGTTTTTGTCATGTATAGCTTTAAAGTAATATTGTATAGTTCTATCAAATTAGAAATTCAGTTGATGAAATCATTAGCAGAAGTAGATTCAATTACAATAGGTATACATCTTTGGTTAGCACCATAGATTTCTGAGCCTTGTCCATAAAATACCCCAGGATGATTAAAGCAAGCTCATTAACTTTCGAAATTATTGTTTTTCATTACAGTACAGTGTAATTTATTTTTGTACATTTTCCTTCCTGTAGTCTCAATTTTAAAGATAAATAAGGAAAGAAAAAGAACAACAAATGAGTACGAATGTCTATTCGTTAAATAGGCTCTCGTCATCACTGATGGCCATTGTATATATATTTTGCACATAAGAATAAAAGGCAACCGGCAAATAAATCAAGAATTCTCAAGTAAGCACTGAAATAATAACGGCATATATATTGTTTTTTCTCGATGCTGCAGTTAGAAAATAAAAATGGCGTATTATTTATGGACGCTCTTTAACTACTGTGGTTCTCAGCGTCCCATTCCGAATTGGGCGTGAAACACCGCTTAATTTTGCTCAGAGGCCTCTCTTTCAGACTTGAGGTTCTTTTACGTGCCGTAAATCTACGACACGGGACCAACGGCTTTACTTCCCTTCCGAAGGAAGCCATGGTGAGAATTTTTACGCCCGAAAAGATCCATCGTCCTCCGCCGGGTTTGAATATATGAAGTTAGCATGGTAACCATTACACCACGGAGGGCGACAGCAGTTAGATCAGAAGCTTCAGAGCGGTATATAGATTTCTTGAGTAAAAGCTAGAACCGCTCGAAAGATTTCTGATTTGGCTGTAAACTCGAGAAAACTGGCCGAAATCCTGGTGTGGATGGTTAGGTGAGTGGGCGGGGCAGGATGCTACTTTGAAGATTGAGCTACCGTAGTCGGTCAAGTTTCTGTGCACTGCCGTGTGAGAACACTTGGAGTCGATCGCCGGAAGTTGTATGCGAGTCCAAATTTTTAACATTGAGTTAACCATCTATTCGTTTATAGTTATCTATGATCGGAAATATCCCCGTACAACTCCATTGACCGAATTGGACTCGTATACGTTTCCGTTGGCTGCCGTGTGAGAACAGTTGGAGGCGCTAGTGTGCCTGAGAGAACGTCCCATAATTACCCGCGCGCATTCTCATCATTCTTCGTCATTGTTTTCTGTTATTCCGTGGATGCTGCGCCATATTTGAAATTATTTTGTATATACAATTTCATTGTTGAACTGCTTCGTTTTATACTTGAATTTCTGTTAATTTCTAATTCTTTTTTATTATATTTCAATTTTCTTTATACAGGATGTTTCAAAAATACGGGGCATAATTTCAGGTATGTATTTCCCACATGTAGACAATCAAATTAGTTCATTATAACATGTGTCCGGAAATGCTTCATTTCCGAGTTATGGCCTTCACAACATTGAAATTCACTGGAACGTTTTTCTTTCCGCAGGTTGTTGTCATTACAGATGTTCAAAATGTCCACCTCCTGCTTGAATACAGACCTCACATCGATGTCTCATTGACCTGCGAACACGATCCCAAACTCCAGGAGTATTGCGTATGTCCTCACAACTTGCCACAATTCGATTCCGAAGGGATTCCAAATCCGGCACCGGAGACGAATAAACCAATGATTTTAAGTAGACGAAGTAGAAATCGAGAGGGGTTCAGATCAGGTGAGCGTGGAGGCCAAGCAATTGGGCCACCTCTACCTATCCATCGATCAGGAAACCTTCGATCCAAGTACCGGCGAGCCGTAAGACTGAAGTGTGCAGGAGCGCCATCATGCAAGAAGTGAATATGTTGATGATTGATCAGTGGAGTGTCTTCGAAAACGTCAGGTATGGTGTTTTCCAGGAAGTTTGTGTACGCCTGCCCAGTAAGTCTGTTTACAAGTACATGGGGTCCAACTAATCGATCACCAATGATACCGGCCCACATGTTGAGGGAGAACCGCACCTGGTGATGAGATACAACACGTGGGTTTTCATGCGACCATACATGCTAATTGTGGAAATTTGTTATGCCATCTCTTGTGAACTGTGCTTCATCTGTAAATAATACGACGGCAGAAAAGTTCGGATTTACACCATACTGCTGCAAGAACCACTGACAGAACCTAACTCGTGCAGGATAAGCTACTGGTGACAGGGCCTGTACACGTTGCAAATGATAAGCACGCAATTGATACTCGTTCAACAGTCTCCAGACAGTCGTATGAGGAACATTGACTTGCAACGCTAACCGTCGTGTGCTGATAGAAGGAGTCCTGTCCACAGCCTCCAGAATCTCCTCCTGCACTTCTGGAGTTGTAGATCTTGGTCGTCCCCTTCCCAAATGTTCCATACTCGCACAGACGGGAATGGAGACGTACAAATGTCTTCCGATCTGGATTGTCGCTGTGGGTACCTCTCCTGGTACAAACAACGAGCCAGCGCAGCATTGCCGTCCGCCTTACCGTACATGAAGTGTATCTCTGCCAGCTCTTGTGTATCTCGCACAGTCTTAACGCCTAAAGAACACTGAATGTAACCTTCCTCAGAATAGACTATCAGAGTGCCCTCCTAATGTCTCCTTTGACGGCAAAGACCTGCGGAAAGAAAAACGTTCCAGTGAATTCCAATGTTGTGAAGGCCATAATTCGGAAATGAAGCATTGCCGGACATGAACTATTTTGATTGTCTACAGGTGGAACTTTCAATGTTGTAAAGGCCATAACTCGGAAATGAAGCATTTCCGGACACATATTATAATGAACTATTTTGATTGTCTTCATGTGGGAAATACATATCTGAAATTATGCCCCGTATTTTTGAAACAACCTGTATAATTGTAGTAATTTTAAGTTGCTCAAATCTCAGAAACTACAAGAACGATTGCAAAAATGACAATAAATGACGAGAATGCAACTATCACAAAATGGAGAGAAAGGTCTTGTAAGCACCAAAGAAATATGGGAATATTATCAAGATTAGCCCTAAGGTAAGTTACTACCAATATAATCTTACATTAATTGCACATTAATACATATTTAAAACCAAAAGTGACAGTGCAAGTACATATTGTAAAGTACATGTGCATATATCCACATAAATCACTATTACTATCAATCTCTAAACATGTTAAAGCTCACGTGAAACCATATTTATATTAAAAGTATAATGTGTTCATTCAGCATAGGATGATGCTGACACTACCTGTTTTGTTTACCATTGTATATAAGCTACATCAAAATTGAGTACCTTTGCTGCTGTTATAACAATGTAAATAAAGTCGGACACTTTATGTGTTTATAAACTGAATTATCTTTTGAATACAGTTCAATAATCAATACTTATTATCATTACACATTTCAAAAGTTGCATGCATTAATGAATGGCAAAAGATGCTGAAAGTGGTATATCAGATGAACAAACATAACTATATCACTGCCTTCCTTTATATTGCAAACTGATTAAAATAAGGACGTACTCTTAAAATAATGGGGAAAAAATTAAGACTGAAATCAAGAGCCTGGGAAAAGAGAATTTGTTAATATAATATTTTTCATTCTAACCGAATTTAAGTGCCTACCACACAGCATATAGTAAATTAAATATTTTTCTCAAGCGCAGATGGTTGAGAAAAAAATTGTATATCTTTATAATAAAAACGTAAACCTTTTAATATAATAATGCCTATGTTTAAAACACGCTTCTGAATTTCTAATTCATGATGATGATGACGATGATGATGGGATGGCATTGCCTAAATCCTATCTGCTATGCACATTACTCTATTTCCATTTCACAAGCTTGCCTCTTCTTTGTGGAATAAGATATTATTAACATTAAATGTTTTAATAGTTTAAAATAGAGGTAAGAATTACCCCGGAAGCCACGGGTGACTACATTCTAATTATCAATATTTTTAAAAGTTTATTCTTGTTTTCACATTCTAAAATCATATTTCTCAAAAATTTCCTAAAGTATTTCTGTCAGTCTTTCTAGCAGTCTGGTTGGCAGTGTTTACACCTGACAATAACAGCAACAACAGCTATTGTTGTTGTTGTTATTATTGTTGTTGTTTTGTTATATATTATTGTTGTTATTATATATGTACTAATCAATGTATTATACTTGTTTCAGATATAGAACTGGCTATGAGATTCCAGAAAATACCACATGGTGAACTGCTATGTTAGAAGACAGAAGATACACATACATTGCTTTTTGTGAAGATTAGAATGATCTTAGGAGTAACTAGAGGTTGTTAAAAACAAAACTCTTTGTTATCAGGAGGACTTTAGTAGAGCATGGTAGTGAAATGCTTAAGTAGTACTATACTACCTTGTAAAACAGTAATGAAAATTGAAATTAATTTAGTCTTTATGCCTTACATGAAAATGCAGAAGTACTTCACTGTGCACATTTTCAAATATTATTATAAAAATAAACATAATAAATCTCAGGACAAAATATCAAACTGCAAGGCTTATAAAAGGCACATTTCCGCAATAAGTAAGAAATTTCAGAAGCTGTGTTCTGTGGTTTGGAGACTAAGACAATATTCTCATACATAGGTTTCAAATTTGCTATAATATTACAAATATATTTACACCACTATTAGATACTGGTCCTTTTGGGGATCTTGCAATCACAGTACCAACAAGGATTTTAAAATTAATTGTATATGTAGCTATCATAATATCAGATAAATGACTTTTAAACAATTTGAGATTATGCCGTTATAATTATACAAATAAGTAATTCATTAAAAAATGTTTTATCTAAAAATTTAAATTTTTTCACAGAAAGAACTCCACTTTACTTAATAAACCAATAAGGAAATACAATAATTTATATTTAAATAGTTACATATTACACACTGTCTAAAATAGCGTAAGGCTTATAGAATTTTAAATGATATGGGTTAAAGAATACAAAATCTTATGCACAAAATCCCAAATGTAAATCCTCAGTTTCTGTACATGAACTAATTTTTTCTGTCATTACAATAATAATTAATGGAACAATCCACATGTGTATGGAATAGCGAAACTGATGCAAGTTTTGTGTTGGGATTGATTTTTCTAAACTATATAAAGTCAAATGCTAAATTTGAAATAATCATGGAAGTAGCAAATAAAATTGAAATATGTTTTAACATCTTGTTTTATATCACAAATTCTGTTACAATAATTGGAATTACAATAAGAAAATTGCCATCATTTTAGTTATTATTATTTACTACTTTTTTACTTTCTCCATATGCACTATATACATAGTGTATAGAGAAACTATTACACTCCACCAAAAATTCGATACTGAGATTTCACCGGAAATATATGTTTTAGGGTCCCCAATATCCAAAAAAAGCATTTTCACCAAAAGGTCCGTGTGTGTGTCCGTGTGTCTGTGAACACGATAGCTCAAAAACGAAAAGTCGGTAAAATACCAAACTTGGTATTTAAGTTTAGTATCTTCCAGGAATGCGACACGAAGATTTTGAGAAAAATACCCCCACCCCAACTACCCTTTACATGGAACTTTTTTCGAAAATTTTGATTTTCTCAAAAATGGCTCTAACGATTTTGATTAAAATTTCGGATATTAAACATATTTACCTGACAAATGAAATGTATATCTTGAATTTTCTGGGAATAGCCTCTGAAGAGTAGTTTATTCTGTAGAATTTTACTAAATTTTGAATGACTGCTAAACTGTAAGAGATGGACAAAAACTTATTACACAAAAAATGTAGAGCACTTTAAAACACACAATTTATGTTATATACATTTTTTTCGTGGAGTTCGTTGTTTTTGTGACATTCCTTATTTTTGGTTTCTGCTATGAAAAACATATACTTTTCTCATACAGGAACTTGTCAACTCCTATCCATATAAACAAAGGAACTTCATTGACATAGCAACCAGCTTTTGACTATCACTTTAACCTACGGTTGTCCCTTATTTCGCTTCTACTTACAAGGAAGCGAGTAATAAGACTATTTCTGCTAATTTTTTCTAATTAGCATAAAGTAAATAGAAGTATAAGCTTTTTAAGAATTATTTGTTGCAGGGATATGGAGAAGGTCATGTGAATAGTACACATCAGATTTTTATTTGAAAGGATGCTTTCAATCCTAAAACCCTTCCCTGTTTACTACCATGTGTGTATGAGAGAAAAATCAGTGGAAGGGTACATGCAATGTAGTGCATTATTTGAAGGCAATTATGTAAAAGTTATAGGGTAAGGAGATATATATCTAAATATTACATTAAATAGATGCATCTATTTTTATTAAATTATTTTTTGTAATAATACCAACATGATAACTGTTTCTTATTCGTATAATTTTAAAATCCAGGTGTGTTTGTTCTGTTAGGAAGAAACCGAATGTCACCTAATTACATTTTGCGTAGAAAATATTGAATTATTCTTTTTATATATATTTAAAGATTATATGATTAATTTGTCAGATTCTGTGTGATGTATGCTATTAATCTGATGGTTCTTTGAAGCCTTATCACAATCCAATGTGATTTCAAGTATCTCAATTTGCGTTTAATGAAAATAGAACTGATTGCGTGAAGCTTTATGTGGTTTAATTTTTTTTCCATACATTTGCAATTTTGGTTTCAGCACCAAATTTTCAGGAAATATTCACATTAGCACTTAATGTTTAATAAAATCAAGAAAAGTTATTGACTAATATTCAATTTTTTTTCTGCAGAAAAACGAATAGTTCAGAATAACTAGTACTTCATAGTATGTAGCATTTTCATAAATGTTTATTTTCTACCTTCATTCATACCCTTCTCACACTACTCAATATTCTTGTAGTTTTACTGTAGTTATTTAGTTATTACTTGTAGGGGTGTGGTACTTCATACTCTTTTTAACTTTGGTTGTATCTCTTTGTTATTTTAACACACTAATCACCTCAGCCTATAATATTTTTTGTGTGGCTCCTTAGCTTGTTATTGGTTAGTTCAGCCCATTCAGTGACCCAATTATTTGGCTTACAAGTTCATACCCTTCTGAGGAATGCTTAGACATTTCAAAGATGGGTTATCTTTTTTCTAGAGCTTCACACTCCAATACTGAAAATAATTGCTACAGAAAAAGTAATACAATATGCCCTGAATATTAATATTTCAGTTCACAATTCATGTATTTGCACGTAACATGCCTATTAATAAGCTAAGAGTGTTAATAAATATATTTGAATTGTAGCTATATTATTGCAAAAATTCTAGTAAAATAAATACCAATTTATGGTTTATAAATTTATAGTGGTTTTACTTTGTATTTAGCAAACGTTGCTAATGATTGATTAAAATTTCACACCATACTCATTTCAACAGTTAATGTGATAATTTTATATTGAAGATAGGAATTGACAAGCACCCTACATAAACAAAGCTTTTCCGAATTAAATTTACAGACACTTTAAATTTCCCAAGCCAAATGATAAAATTATAGTGTATGATTATAATAGCCACTATTTAAATGTATTTTATTAATATAAAGATATCTGCAGATGTAAACCACAAGTGGTTGTATTGATTTTATTTTGCTTTAAAATTGTTCGTATGATGCTATTTGTGCTGTGAGCAGGTAATTTATATCCCTTTCTTGTTATATTTTGCATGATATCTGTAATTCCTAAAGTTTTTTTCTTTGTGTAGCCCCATTTAACGTCTATGGTGATATTGGGGGCTTTAACTTATGAAACAACTCGTTGATTCCAAGTTCATTAACGTTGGATTTTTTAAACATTTTATTTTCTTCACACACACACACACACACACACACACACACACACACACACACACTTTCAGAATCTGGGGTAGAGAATGATTCGGGTTAAAGAAAAATTGCCCGTCTCAGCCGGGAATCGAACCTGGGGCCTCTGGGTGAGGAGCCAGCTCGCTGACTACTCAACCTTGGAGACAGCCAATTCCTAAAGTTGTATAATTTTCCCTTGCTTTTTGTCATGCATAGCTTTAAAGTAATATTGTATAGTTCTGTCAAATTAGAAATTCAGCAGTTGATGAAATCATTAGCAGCAGATTCAAGTAGTTAGCACCTCAGATTTCTGAGCATTGTCCATAAAATACCCCAGGACAATTAAATCAAGCAAAAAGGCAACCGGCAAACAAACCAAGAATTCTCAGGTAAGCAATGAAATAATAACGACATATTAAGTTTTTCTCGAGGCGGCAGTCAGATCAGAAGTTTTAGAGCAGTACATAGATTTCTTGAGAAAAAGCTAGAATCGCTCCAAAGATTTCTGATCTGGCTGTAAACTCGAGAAAACTGGCTGAAATCCTGGAGTGGATGGTTTGGTAGGTGGGCGCGGCAGGATGCTACTTTGGTGATTGAGCTACTGTAGTCGGTCAAGTTTCTGTGCCCTGCCGTGTGAGAATACTTGGAGTCGCGTCGATCGCCGGAAGTGGAATGCGAGTCCAATTTTTTAACTTTGAGTTAACCGTCTATTCGTTTATAGTTATCTATGATCGGAACTAATACTTCTTCTTAACACTGAGAGATGGCAGAGAATTCAAAAAGTCATAATCACCGGTAATGTATGCAACTTAAAAATATAATTTAGTAGCAGGTAATTGCAAAACGACATGCTTGATCTCTTTGCGTGGTTTACATGTGATTATTAAGTTAAAAGTATTGTTTTTATTACATTTAGTAAGTGTTTAACATCTCTCAGGACTCGCATATGACAACTACAAATTTACCATCTCTCTTTCTGCGCCATCTGTCAGTGTTTGTAACTGTCTACTTCAACATAAACTGGAGCGAGGTCGCTAGTGTTTGTAAAAGTGGAATGACCTTGATTGTCTGGGTGAACACACTTCATTTTAAGAAAAGAACAATAAAACTGGAAACTTTGATACATATAATGCAACTTTCGTAGCCCTAAGACAGATCATCTTTTCAGTTGATACTGTATGCATATGATAAGTTTCCTAAATTAAACACTACGAGGAAGAAAATGTCTTAAATCTCCTCAGAAATGCGATAGGTTAATACTAGTTTATCTCATTGCTTACATATCTATCAGGGATGCAAATCTCCATTTTAAAGAATTTTTATATTTTTAACCAAAAGTAGAAGCAGGCTTACAGGATCTTCTCTAGAGAGATATCTTAAAACCTCGGGTTTTAAACATTTACAAAAATGTTGTGCTAAAAACCGTTAGTATCCGTGATTATATCTGGACATTTGTCTAGTGTTGCAACTTTCTTGCTTGAGAAAACCACGTGATAAGTTTGAAGCCTCTGACAGAGGAGAACAAAAATTCTGATGGAAAACACCTTTTATAATGGAAAAAAGTATTGTATTCCACCCAGAAGTTCGTTAACCACATCTCACCCGAAATACATGTTTTGAGATTCCCTGAATTAAAAACCTGATGTGGAACACTCACATGAATTTCTCTAACTGTTCTACAAACAAACTTCTTACAAAGGAGTATTCTTTTTCTACACCATGCTAATCGAGATAAGTATTAGCAGAATGTGCTTATTACTTTCTATAAGTAGAAGGGAACTAAATGAATGCGCTATGCTAAAACGATAGTCAAATGTTTTAAGAAGCTATCGTTATGCTTATTCGAAATTAGTTTTTTTCTTGCCCAGGAGTAGAACAAAATAAAAACGGACACTTCCTGTCTGAGAAAAGTAGAATCATTTCAAAATTGAAATCAATAACAAGGAATATTTTGGAAACAGTTAACGCTAGAACAAAATTGAATATTACACGAATTGTGTGTTTTAACGAATTGTAGTAGGTTTTGTCTATTTCTTACGTTTTGGTAGTTATGCAAAATTCGGGAAAATCGATCCACAGCGAACAGGTCTTCAGAAGCTATTCCCGGAGAATTGAAGATATAAATGATATTTGTGATGTAAATATGTATAATGTAAGGCATTTTAATCAAAATCGTTAGTCATTTTTGAGAAAAACGAAATTTTCAAACAATTTCCCATGTAAAGGGTAGTTTTTTTTCTTAAAAATCTTAGTCTCTTGAAAGATAATAAACTTAAATACCAAGTTTGGTATTTAACGGTCTTTTAGTTTTTGGCTATGCTGTTCAGAGAAACACACACGGATCTTTTTCTGAAAATGCTTTTTTTGAACTCAAGGGACCTAAAGGTATTGCACTCCACCCAAAAATTCAATACCGAGATTTCACCGGAAATACATGTTTTAGGGTCCCTTAAATCAAAAAAAAAAAAAACATTTTCACAAAAAGGATGGTGTGTATCCGTGTGTCTGTGAACACAATAAGTCAAAAATGAAAAGTCGGTAAAATACCAAAACTTGATATTTAAGTTTAAAATCTTCCAGGGATACGACACGAAGATTTTCAGAAAAATCCCCTCACCCTAAACTACGCTTTACATGGCTTTTTTTTTTCGAAAATTTTTATTTTTTTCAAAATTGGCTCTAACGATTTTTATTAAAATATCGTATGTTAAAGATATTTACCTGACAAATAAAATGTATATCTTGAGTTTCCTGGGAATAGCCTCTGAAGACTACTTTATTCTAGATGAATTTTACGAAATTTTGCATAACTGATAAACCGTAAGAGACATACAAAAACTTACCACACAAAAAATGTGGAGCACCTTAAAACACACATTTTTTATTTCCATTTTTCGTGGAATTTATCGTTTTTGAGATATTCCTGGTTTTTGGTTTCAGCTTTAATAAACATACTTTTCTCACATAGGAATTTGTGAACTTCTGTCCATACAAATAAAGGAACTTCAGTCACATGACAACCAGCTTTTGACTATCACTTTAACCTATGCTACTCCATTATTTCGCTTCTACTTACAAGGAAGCAAGTAATTAGACTATTCCTGTTAATCTTTACTCGATTAGCATGAAGTAAATACTTGTTGCAGAGATGTAGAGAAAGTCAGGTGAATGGAACACATCACATTTTTCCATATTGTTAGTCATCATATTCTTTACACATGCACACATTAGCATGGTGACTTATTATATTCGCAATAATGTAAAGTAACTAAATTTACCGTATGTGTCAAAAATATCAAGTGAATTATGTCACTCTTTTCTCGACTTTGAGAGATTTAATTTAGTATTCTAATTGTTGTAATTTATATATTATAAATACTTAATTGGAAATGATATACACTACATGCGTAATATCCATTTGCTCCAATTTATGTAATTATTGTTTTTACTTTCTCTATACGCACTATGTACATAGATTATAGAGAAGGTATCATAATGCACCCAAAAATTCGATATAGAGATTTCACCGGAAATACATGTTTTGAGATCCCCTGAAACTAAAAATGTATTTTTAGAAAAATGTCCATGTGAGTGTCTCTGTCTCTTTGTGTTTAATGTGTGTGTGTGTGTCTGTGGGCAGCAAAGCTCAAAAACGAAAAGACCGTAAATACCAAACTTGGTATTTAAGTTTGGTATCTTCCAAGGATGAGACACGAAGATTTTCAAGAAAATCCGCCCATCCCCAAACTACCCTTTACATGGTGTAATGGTTACCATGCTAACTTCATATACCCAAGGTCGCGGGTTCAAACCCGGCGGAGGACGATGGATTTTTTCGGGCTTAAAAATCCTTAGCATGGCTTCCTTCGGAAGGGAAGTAAAGCTGTGGGTCCCGTGTCGTAGATTTACGGCACGTAAAAGAACCTCAAGCCTGATAGAGAGGCCTCTGAGCAAAATTAAGCGATCTTTCACGCCCAATATAGAATGGGACGCTGAGAACCAAAGCAGTTAAAGAGCGTCCATAAATAACAGGCCATTTTTTACATGGAACTTTTTTCGGAAATTTTGATTTTATAAAAGATGGCTCTAACGATTTTGTTTAAAATATCGTATATTACAGATATGTACCTGACAAATAAAATGTATATCTTGAATTTTCTGGGAATAACCCTCTGAAGACTACTTTATTCTGAGTGAATTTTACGGAATTTCGCATAACTGCTAAACCGTAAGAGATGGACAAAAAATTAGAACACAAAAATGTAGAGCCTATTAAAGCACACGATTTATGCTATGTACATTTTTTCGTGCAGTTGATAGTTTTTGAGGTATTCCTTGTTTTTGGTTTCAGCTTGGAAAAACTTATACTTTTCTCATACAGGAATTTGTCAACTCTTGTCCAAACAAACAAAGAAACTTCAGTCACACGGCAACCAGCTTTTGAATATCACTTTAACCTATGGTACTCCCTTATTTGCTTCTACTTATAAAGAAACAAGTAATAAGACCAATTCTGCTAATTTTTTCTCGATTAGCATGAAGTAAATAAAAGCATAAGTTTTTTAACAATAATTTGTTGCAGAGATATAGAGAAAATCATGTGAATGGAACACATCAGATTTTTTAAACGTAACGCCATTATATCATATCGTAGGATGAACGAATAAAATGGATGAATGATGCTCAAATGAGTCCTTAGTCCTTAGAGTTTAGAGGTATCCGACATTCGTCTTCTGAAGATAATGGGTAGATACTTAACCGGGCCCCACATCCTAACGACATTCGCAATCGGGGCCTCTTGAACGGTACCACCACAACACACAGACGAATTGTCTTCTACCCTTGGATTAAGTACATTGTAATTTTCTTATAGCTTACACTGAGAAGCGAAATTTTATAAAATAAGAACTATAGCTTTCCTGGCGACGTGTTAATTCAAAATCTTCTCGGGCTTCTAGCCAGGTAATAACTTCCTGGCTAGAAGCCCGAGAAGATTTTGAAATTTTATAATTCTACCAAATAATTTACAAAGCGAAAATTCCATATGTTGATGCCTCTGAGGAAAATTAAGCGTCTTTCACGCCTATTACATATATATATATATATATACATATATATATGTGTATATACACATATACATACAGAGAGAGAGAGAGAGAGAGAGAGAGAGAGAGAGAGAGAGAGAGAGAGAGAGAGAGAGAGAGAAATAAATTGAGTTTTATTTTTGGACACTCACGCATTTCTCAGCGTGTGTGTGTCTGTGTCCGTGTGACTATGAAAACGATAACTCAAAAACGAAAAGTCGATAAAATACCAAAATTGGTGTTTAAGTTTAGTAGCTTCCAGGGATGCGACATGAAGATTTTGAGAGTAGAAGGTAATTGGGGGTGGGGGGACCCCAACCACCCTTTACTTGGAACTTTTTTCGAAAATTTTGATTTTCTCAAAAATAGCTCTAACGATTTTGATTAAAATTTCGTATGTTAAAGATATTTACCTGATAAATAAAATGTATATCTTGAATTTTCTGGGAATAGCCTCTTAAGAGTAGTTTATTCTGGATGAATTTTACTGAATTTTGAGTAACTACTAAACCGTAAGAGATGGTCAAAAACTTACTACACAAAAAATGTAGAGCACGTTAAAACACACAATTTATGTTATATACTTTTTTTTCGTAGAGTTCGTCGTTTTTGGGACATTCCTTATTTTTTGTTTCTACTATGAAAAACTTATACTTTTCTCATACAGGAATTTGTCAACTGCTGTCCATACAAACAAAGGAACTTCAGTGACATAGCGACCAGCTTTTGATTATTACTTTAACCTATGGTGCTCCCTTATTTCGCTTCTGCTTACAAGGAGGCAAGTAATATGGCTATTTCTACTCATTTTTTACTGATTAGCACGAAGTAAATAGAAGTATAAGCTTTTTAAGAATAATTTGTTGCAGAGATGTAGAGAAAGTCATGTGAATGGTCAGATTTTTTATTTCAAAACACGAAATAATTCCATATTATGACTTGTGTTTAAATACTTGTAAATGTGCTAGTGAATAACAACCAATTTTAATCTATTGAAACCACAAATGGTAGACACTGATGACACATAAATTGAAATGGGAATTGGGAAAGGGAACTAGGAAGGAAATAAACCACGCCTAAGTTCAGGGCATTTGCCAGTTATGAGATCCGAGGGAAACCTGGAAATAAATATCAGTCTGGGAGAACGTACCCGCCTAGATTAGAACAGCGAGCCGTGCTTTGAAGAGTTGGGCCACTCGATGTTCTAAAAGTTCCTGTTTAGAAAACGCTTTTATGATTCTATACGCTTTTATGATAGAAAAATATATGAAGTGTTTCATTCATATGGGTTTCTCTACCCGTTCCACACACAGACTTTCCTTACAAAATATTATTTTTATCTACGTTATTCTAATCGAGATAAACATTAGCAGAACTGGTCTTATTAACTTATTCATAAGTAGAAGGAAATAACGGAATAAATTAGGTTAAAACGATGGTCAAATCTTTAAAAATCTGATGTGTTACACTCACATGACTTTCTCTAGCTGTTCTACAAACTTCATACATAAGATTCTTCTTCTTTCTGCACCTTGCTAATCGTGGTACTCATTAGCACAAAGTACTTATTATTTAGTTCCGTAGAAAATAAAGGAATACACTAGGCTAAACCAATAGTCAAATGTTTTAAAATCTGTCGTTATGCGATTGTCATTACAAATTGCTTCTTTTCTTGGCCAGGAGTAGAACAAAAGAAAAACGGATACTCCCGTCTGAGAAAAGTATAAGTACTCCACAACTGAAGCTAATAACAATGAATACCTCGAAAACGGTAACCTCCACGAGAAAAATTGATATGACATAACTTGTGTATTTTAACCAGACCTAAATGTTTTGTATCGTAAGTTTTTGTCTATCTCTTACGGTTTACTAGTTATGCCAAATTAAGCAAAATTCATCCAGAATAAACAGGTCTTCAGAAGCTATTCCCAGAAAATTGAAGATATGCATTTTATTTGTTAGGTAAATATCTTTAATTTATGATATTTTAATCAAAATCGTCAGAGCAATTTTTAAGAAAATCAAAATTTTCGAAAAAAGTTCCATGTAAAGGGTAGTTTGGGGTGGAGCGATTTTTCTCAAAATCTTCTTGTCGCATCCCTGGAACATACTAAACTTAAATACCAAGTTTGGTATTTTAGCTACTTTTCGTTTTTGAGTTATCGTGTTCACAGACACACGGACACAGGACACACACACACGGACCTTTTTCTGGAAATGCTTTTTTTTAATACAGGGGGTCCTAAAACATGTATTTCCGGTGAAATATCGGTATCGAATTTTTGGATGGAATACAATACTTCTCTATCCCTATGTACATTGTACATATGGGGCTAGAGAAAGTAAAAAGCTATCGCTATGTGAAACAAAAGAAATTCGGGTTTGGTTTGGATTTTCGTGAGCAATACAAACGAGATGAAACGAACTTTGACTTCCCGCTTGAGGAAAGTTTAAGTAGTTTAAAATTGAAACTAATAACAAGGAATATCTCAGAAGCGGTTAAATCTGCAAACAAAATGTATATAACATAAATCGTGTGTCTGAATGAGATCTACAATTTTGATAAGTAAGTTTTTGTTTATCTCTTAGGGTTTGGGAGTTGTACAAAACTCATATAGAATGAAGAGAATTTTACAGGTTATTCCAAGAAAATTCAAGAGATACATTTCGTTGATAATGAAAATATCTCAT
Organism: Hymenopus coronatus; assembly: GCA_030762935.1. Classification (NCBI taxonomy): domain Eukaryota; kingdom Metazoa; phylum Arthropoda; class Insecta; order Mantodea; family Hymenopodidae; genus Hymenopus; species Hymenopus coronatus. Next base: position 17,540,276 of record CM060890.1, read on the forward strand.
TGATATTTTTATTTAAACCGTTTGAGCCATTTTTGAGAACTCATATAGAATGAAGAGAATTTTAGAGGCTATTCCAAGAAAATTTAAGAGACACATTTCGTTGATAATGAAAATATCTCATTGATATTTTTTATTTAAACCGTTTGAGCCATTTTTGAGAAAATCAACATTTTCGAATAATGTAGGGAGATTTTTTTTTTTTGAAAATCTAATCTTTGTGTCGCATCCTTGGAAGATACTGACCCTAATACCAAGTTTGGTATTTAATCAACTTTTGAGTTATTCTGTCCACAGAATAACGGACATTTTTCTAAAAATGCTTTTGTTGGATTCAAGGGGTACCAAAACATATATTTCCGGTGAAATCTCAGTATTCAATTTTTGGATGGAATGCGCTGTCTTCTCTATCTACAACATTATACATATAAGCTAGAGAAAGTAACATTCTTGGAAGACTCTCAATTTTAATGAAAGTGCATAATGCAGCAACCTGCTTTGCATTTTAAGCTTAACGCATACGGCGGTTGATAACATTTGTTTCTTTCAAACATACCCGAATATTTCTCCGCTTGTTTCTTTCATCTGGAGTATATGAATACTTTTAACAAATTGTGTACTCTTCTTTTGTGTACAATTCTAAAATTGTAATGCATGCCAGTGGATTCTTTAATTTCTCTTGAATTCCTACTAATGAGGGTATAGTTCTGTTCAACATCTTGCTCGCACTTGGGCTCACGCCAATATACATACGAGCTGTGAACGGATAGTATTATTTCTTTCGACGCTAGTTCGCAGTTCCACGCATGCACACTCGATTCTCTGGTTCATCTGTCCACTAACGCCATTACAGCCGGATCGTGTTGTGTTTCAGTTTTTAGTGATCGTTAAAAATGTTTAGGACACTTTCTGATCCCGTCGACTGTGAAATACGTTCCGTAATATGGTTTTTGAACGTAAGCAATGTTAAGTCAGCTGGAATTCTTAGACAGATTGTATAGATTTTACTTCGGGCCATACAGGGTAGCGAATTTCAATGACATTCACATAGCGTTCGGCTGCTTTTAAAACATTTGACTATGGCTTTAGCATAGGTACTCCCTTAGTTCTCTTTTGCTTACAAGGAACTAAGTAATAAGACCAATTTGCTAATGCTTATCTCGAAAAAAAAAAAAATCTTTTGTAAGAAAGTTGTTTTGGAACTGCTAGAGAAAGTAATATAAATGGAATACATCAGATCTATTCCTTTATATTTCAAAACCTTTTTGGTGCAAATCTGGAAATAATTAATATAATTTAAAACCTCGTTTTAAAATTAATGCAATAGTTAAATAAACATGTCCTAAAAGTTTCAAAGGAATATCTCTACTAAAAGTTGACAAAAGATACATTATATGTGAAAATTTGTAACTTGCAGATTTTCAGTGCAATCTACTCCATGTTTTAGGGAGGGAGAGAGAGAGAGAGAGAGAGAGAGAGAGAGAAGGACTTTTTCTAAAAAATACTTTCTTCGGACTCAGGGCACTTCAAAACATATTTCCGGTGAAATCTCGAATTTTTTGGTGGAATATAATACCTTCTCTACCCATTATGTACATTGTACATATTGGGATAGATAAAGTAAAAAATCTTATGCGTTCCATCCACATGACTATATCTACATTTTTGTAACAAATTATTGTTAAAATCTTATTCTTCTATTTACTTGATGCTAATCGGGAATAACTTAATTTGGGAATATCTTATTATTTGCTTTCTTGTAAGTAGAACGAAAATAAAGGAGTAACATAGGCTATTAAAATTTTTGAATATTACTTTAGCCTATGCTTTTTTTAATTAAAAGAACATAGGCTAAAGCGAAATTCAAAATTTTTAAAAGCTGGTTGCTGATTGAAGTTCCTTTATTTGCATGGCCAGGAGTTGACAAATTCTCATATGAGAAAAGCAGAAGTATTTTAAAACTGAAACCAGCAACAGGGAATATCTCTAAAACGGCGAACTTCATGAAATATATATATATATATATATATATATATATATATATATATATATATATATATATATATATGTATATATATAATTAGATACCGAGATTTCACAGGAAATATATGTTTTGAGACCCCCTGAAACCAAAAAAAAAAAGAATTTTTCGAAAAATGTCCATGTGTGTATGTGTTTGTGTGTGTATGTGTGTGTGTGTGTGTCTGTGGGCAGCATAGCTCAAAAACGAAAACACCGTTAAAAACCAAACTTGATATTTAAGTTTGGTACCTTCCAAGGATGCGACACGAAGATTTCCAATAAAATCCTCCACCTCCAACTGCCTTATACATGGAACCTTTTTCGAAAATTTTGAATTTCTAAAAAATGACTAACGATTTTGATTAAAATATCATATATTAAAGATATTTACACGACAAATATAATGTATATCTCGAATTTTCTGGGTAAGGCCTCAGAAGAATACTTTATTCTGGACGAATTTTACGGAATTTTACATAACAGCTAAACCGTAAGAGATGGACAAAAACTTAGCACACAGAAAAGGTAGCGCACAATTTATGTCATATACATTTCTTTCGTGGATTTGAAAGTTTTTGACTTATTCCTTGTTTTAGGTTTCAGCTTTAAAAACTTATATTTTTACCATGCAGAAATCTGTCAACTCCTGTCTATACAAAGGAACTTCAGTCACATAGCAACTAGCTTTTGACTATTACTTTAACCTATGGTATTCCCTTATTTCGCTTCTACTTACAAGGAAGCAAGTAATAAGGCTATTTCTTCCATTTTTATCTCGATTAGCATGAAGTAAATAGAAGCATAAGCTTTTTAATAATCATTTGTTGCAGAATGTAGAGAAAGTCATGTGAATGGAACACATCATAATCTTTAATTAAGGGGACCCTAAAACATGTATTTCTGGTGAAATCTCTATATAGAATTTTTGAGTGGAATACAATACCTTCTCTATCCACTATGTACATTGTACATATTGGGCTAGAGAAAGTGAAAAAGACATCCGTATTTTAAATATCTTTTAAAGCAGCCTATTCTGATTTCAAATGTTAATTTTGACCATATCGGGCGGAACTCCACAGCGCTGAAGGTAATTCGGATTTCACCATATTTAGTACCATCGAGCTCTCCAGCTATAAGAATGGAGCTGAAGCTAATATATCACTAAGTAAGTATTATCTCGGGACATAATTACTTATAGCCACTGCACAACAAAGAAGCTGTACTCGAAAAGCAAAAGAGATCAAGCTTTATTAAAATATACGAAACTTTCAGCCGGCAGCAACAGATGATACTCACCAGACATTAGAATTGGACATGCTAAGCTAACTCATGACTAAGTATTCACCAAACAGCAACCAGGGACTCTCAGCCGGCATCAACAGATGATACTCACCAGACTAAGAATTGGACATGCTAAGCTAACTAATGACTATGTATTCACCAAACAGCAACCAGAGACTCTCAGCCAGCATCAACAGATGATACTCACCAGACAAAGATTTGGAGATGCTAAGCTAACTAATGACTATGTATTCACCAAACAGCAACCAGAGACTCTCAGCCAGTATCAACGGATGATACTCACCAGACTAAGATTTGGACATGCTAAGCTAACTAATGACTATGTATTCACCAAACAGCAACCAGAGACTCTCAGCCGGCATCAACAGATGATACTCACCAGACTAAGATTTGGACATGCTAAGCTAACTAATGACTATGTATTCACCAAACAGCAACCAGAGACTCTCAGCCAGCATCAACAGATGATACTCACCAGACTAAGAATTGGACATGCTAAACTAACTAATGACTATGTATTCACCAAACAGCAATCAGAGACTCTCAGCCAGCATTAACAGATGATACTCACCAGACTAAGAATTGGAGATGCTAAGCTAACTAATGACTATGTATTCACCAAACAGCAACCTCCATTCTGTGAACATTGCAGCCTGAGATTGTCAGTCAAGCACATCATAATGGAATGTGCCCTCTATTCTAAGTACAGAACCAGCCACCAAATTGCTCCAGATTTTCAGATAGCACTCGACGAACCAAAAAAGTTATCATTGTTCAAATAAACTTGCTACTGCACTGTAAAATATTGTATACTTTTAATACATTGCTGTATGAAGCATTACATAATATATAAGTATTCCAATAACCAATGTTACAAACTAGATAAATTATTAATTTAATATGTAAATATTGTATTCAAAGTTGTTATTGATACATGATGATCTATGTACACGCTATAAGACCTATGTAGTTAGGCGACATTAAATAAAATTATAAATAAAAATGTTTGATTCCAGATTTACAGCAGTCTCATTATTTACTAAGAAACAGACTGGCACTTAACATAGTAATTTTCTTGAGCATATGCAAACGACACTAAAAGTGTTTGAAGGTATGCTAAGTGCCATTATGACAGCACTCTTGTGTAAACCGTTAAGATGCATTTTTACTTGCATTGGTCAAGTGCGCGGTTGACCGGGTGCCCTACATTCATCACTGTTTAGTTCGGCGTAGCTTCGCAATGATACTGAAGAAAGGAACTCAAAAACATAACAAGAAAGATGCCAAAAAGTTTCACCTCTCATTGAAAGAAACTTGGGGTTACGAAATAGGTAAGTATATTTATTGGTAGGCACTAGATTCTACAAAAGCTGTGGACATTTATGTTCCTAAGTCCGCGTAAACACTCTATTTTAATGAATGTCACTGATAATTCTGATGGATGAAACGAAATAAAAACCTGATGTGATCCATTCACATGACTTTTTCAATATTCTGCAGCAAATTTTAGTTGAAAAGCTTATGCTTCTATTTATTTAATGCTAATCGACAAAAATTAGCAGAAATAGGCTTATTACTTGCTTTCTTGTAAGTAGAAGCGAAATAAGGGAGTACCATAGGTTAAAGTGATAGTCAAAAGCTGGTTGCTATGTGACTGAAGTTCATTTGTTTGTATGGACAGGAGATAACAAATTCCTGTATGAGAAAAACTAAGTTTTTAAAGATGAAACCAAAAAATATAAGGAATATCTAAAAAAGTATCAACTCCACGAAAAAAAAAATGTATACAATATAAATTGTGTGTTTTAACGTGCTCTACATTTTTTGTGTGGTAAGTTTTTGTCCAACTCTTACGATTTAGCAGCTATGCAAAATTTCGTAAAATTCATCCAGAATAAAGTAGTCTTTAGAGGCTATTCCCAGAAAATTCAAGTAAATAAATTTTATTTGTCAAGTAAATATCTTTAATATACGATATTTTAATCAAAATTGTTAGAGCCATTTTAAAAAAAAATCAAAATTTTCGAAAAAAGTTCCATGTAAAGAGTAGTTTGGGGTAGGGGGATTTTTCTCAAAATCTTCGTGTCGCATTCCTGGAAGATACTAAACTTCAATACCGACTTTTCGTTTTTGAATTATCGTGCTCACAGACACACTGACACACACATACGCGCGCACACACACACGGACTTTTTTCTGAAAATGCTTTTGTTGGATATAGGGGATCCTAAAACATATATTTCCGGTGAAATCTCGGTATCGAATTTTTGGTTGGAGTGCAATATCTTCTCTAAATGCTTAGATGCATATAAAATGTATTTGACATTAATGGTGTTTTGATAAGATCCACATTTTTTTGTGTAGGAAGCTTTTATCTATCTCTTACATTTTACCAGTTATGTAAAGGTAATTCAGAATGAGCAGACTTCACAAGATATTCCCAGAAAATTCAAGTTATACATTTTATTTATCAAGTATATACCTAAGATATGTGGGATTTTAATCAAAACCATTACAGTCTTTTTTGAGACGATATAAATCTTCGTACATTTTCCATGTGAAAGGTAATTTGGGGTGAAGGTATTTTCTTGAACATTTTGTGTCGCATTCTTAGAAGATTTGGAACTTAAAGGTCAAATTTGGTGATTATGCTGCTTTTCATTTTTTATTTATCCGCGTATGCAGTTCGCACGGTCATTTTAAAACGTCTATTTCTAGTGAATTCTCGGTTTCTAATTTTAGATGGAATGTAATACCACTCTATTTATGTACTTTGTACGAAGCAGGTAAAGTAAATAGAAAACAATAGGTGTGTAAATGGGGGGGGGTGTTTTGTGTTGCGTGTTTGTGTGTCTGTGTACAGCACAACTAAAAAATGGAAATTCGGTTAAATACCAAACTTGTCATTTAAGTTCAGCATCCTCCAAGGATGCGACATGAAGATTGTCAAGAAAATCCCCCAGCCCAAACCATCCTTTAAATGAACACATTTTTGAAAATGTTAAATGTTAAATTTATCAAAAATGGCTTTACAAATTTGGTATTTTCTTTACCAATAAAACCTATACTTTGAATTTTCTGGAAATACTCAATGATTTCCTCTATGACTTTTGCATAAGAGTAAATCGTAAGAGACCGACAAAATCTTTACTCCAAGAATAATAAAGTACACAATTTATGTCAAGTACCTACATTTGTTGTAGAGTTAACCATTTTCTAGGCAGTCCCTCTTTTTGTTTTAATTCTGTAATACTACTCCCAAGTGAAAAGTATTTTCTTGTTTTTAGTTTTCTATCACATATTTATCAGAGGAAAATGTATTGTAGTGCAGAATAAAAAAAAACAAATACACAAATAAATAAAAAGAATAAAATAAAATAAATGAATAAAAATAAAATAAATTAGTAAAAATGTCCACGTGTGTACTTGTGTGAGCAGAAGTATTCAAAAACGAAAATTCGGATAAACACGAAAATTAATGTTTATGTTTAGTATCCGGCAAAGATGCGACTCAAAGACTTTACAGAAACCCCTTGTTACCAACTACTTTTATAGCAAACAGTTTTGTATTATTTAATTCTATCAAAAATGACTGCAAAGATTTTGATTAAAATATACTTCAATAAAATATTTACATGACAAATAAAATGTGCATTTAAAATTTTTGGGAATATCCCGTGAAGTAGCTCTACATTCGGAAGGACTTTCTTTAGGAATTATAAGGTAATCTTGTAAAATTTATGTATGTTAAGCGATATTGTAAAGTGTATTACATCAAACATGTAGACAGATCTCTTTAAAACCCACAATTTATTCTGCTGCCTGCTCCAGCTTCGCTTGGGTGATGTCTCTAATGAAAAACTGAGACAAAATCTTCCGTTTACAGTACGACTATGCAATGAAATAAAATTACAATTAAATAATTTGACAACACTTTATTATAATGCCTTGTAATGTACAATTTTCCTTACAGAGAGAAAGCAAATAGCGCCTATGGTTTGCCGGCTCTCGAGCAGGCAACGCACAACTGCCCATGCAACTCAAGGTACATTCCACGCACTTCTAATGATTGACCTTGGGATTTGTTACATTGCGAATGCAAGGCACACCGGAAACTGAACACGCTTAAATTCAAAAGGAAAGTCGGTTGGCATTAGTGGTATTCTTGAAATAAGCACATCCTCGCCTTTGAAGTTTCCTATGATTATAGTAGCTTAAATCACATTTTCAACAGGAACTTTCCCATTGCCAAAGCCTAATAATGACGACTTTGCATCTGAAAAGCACAATGAAGCGCAATGATCTACACAGTGCAGCATATGTAGTTAGTATTGCGAAAAAGGCCTGTTTGCAGTGTTGAGTTCTTAAAAGTTTGACTATGACTATTCTGTTTGATTTTCTAACGAACTAAGTAATGTATCTAGTTCTGTAAAGGCTTATCTCGATTAAAATAAATAATATAAACAAAACAAGCCTTTGTAAGGACAGTTTGTATAGATACTATAAACGAAAATGTAGGAAAAATCATGTGGATGTATCGTATCCAATTTTTCTTTCTCCTGGTCAAGTAAGCAGAATGTAATTTCAAGCCATCTCATAGCGATCAACTGTTAAAGATTTGACCATCGCTTAAATAAACTTCCTATATTCCCATTTCCTATTGTATATACGAGTAGAAATGTGTGATAAATGCATTTCTACAAATCGTATTTCGATTAATGTTAAGTAAATAGAAGGTGTCTTTTTAAGAATATTTTGTTGAATTGGTAGAGAAAGTCATATGACTAACTCATCAGAGTTTTATATAGGGCAGACTGGGACTATTTCGCTCATCTCGAGTTTGGATAAAACTTAGGCAATGAAGGAAACGCAAATGATGTAACATTAAAATCAATTTATTCTATGATTGTTATAGCGTATATTTCGATAATAATTAAATCCCTTTTCACAGAAAGAACCCAACAGAAAAACATTGAATTCAAACATGAATAAAGAAGAAAATCATAAAACAGCAGGGTTTTTCCGCTCATTGCAGGGGCAATCTCGTTCAAATCATACACTTGCCACATTGTTTGTCCTCCAGCACCAACACATACTGCATAGTGGCATGTTCCACACTCCTGAAATTTAATTCAGTTGCCTTTTATCTTAGATTGAATACTCACAAGGAATATTTTCTTTCTCATTTTCCACACCAACAAGGCGGATGCCCTCTTCATCATTCACTGATTTTTATGCCTTCGGCAAGCGTTTTTTTTTTTTTTTTTTTTTTTTTTTTTTTTTTATAGCTTAACGTCTTTTAACCTGCTTGGTCATATCCTTTAACCTGCAATTGGTGAAATGATCTTGGGGTCAATGGAACTTAAAGTTACTCGACATTCGTCTTCTCAGGATAAGGGAAAACCCCGAAAAAAACCTTACCCGGGTAATTCCATTCGGACCATCGGTCTCTTCGGGGACGGTCCGACTTGGCTGCGTATACCTGCGTAGGCTTGCCTCGTAGTGTTGCAGTGTGTTGTTTGGTTGGGGCTGTAGGGGCTCCAACCCTAACGGCTTAGCCGTTCTTCGCTGTGCTTGGCGTGCCTGTCTGGCCGCCCCAGTGTTCGACTGCTCCTTGTAGGAGTCTACTGGTGTTCCTGCCTGCTCGGTGAACTTCTGTTAGCCGCTTTTTGGTTATACCGTTGCCGGCGGGCCTCTTGGGGCTTTCCGGTCTCTGGCTGCTGGCCTCGCCGGTAGTGATCTTTCTGCTTGTGGTGCTTCTTCTCTGAAACTACGCTACCATGGATGTCAACCCTGACACGGCATCTACCGTTTCTGCTACGGCGTCACCTGTTAGTACCCCAGCAGGTACTCCTGCTTCACCGGGGCCTCCCGCTGCTCCGGAACTGATGGAGACGGCCTCAGCACCATCCATTACCTCGGGCTCCTCTGGACCCATGGATGCCTCCTTATTGGACTCTTCACCGCAGGTAGTAGCCCTCCGAAAGGAGATTATTGACATCGAGGGCGGAAAGCTCTTTTATTCGTCTTTACTCCGTGACGCCGAACCGGGTTCGGAGAAATGGATCTCCATTGCCCAGGCTCTGGAGAACTTGCTGCGCGAGCTTGGACAGAAACGCAGGGAACTCCAATGTCTGTCACTTGGATGGACTGTCCAGCGCTCCAAGCGCTCGCATCCATGCAGCGACGGCGAGGACGACCGGGGGCAGACCCATAAGGTCTCCAAGACACTTCATGTTTCTTCTGTGCTTCCGACCAAGAACAGTTTTACAGTTCTGTCTGGACATGGGGACGAGGGTTCCTGCCAGCCCGCTTCTTCTCCAGCTGAGTTTGTGCCACCCAGGCCCCCTCGCCGCCGCCGGCCTACTTCGCCCGCTTCGGGCTCTCCTCGGCAGTCTACTTCCTCGACGGTGGACCCATCTTCCACCGCTGCTGCTTCCGCATCACCGTTGCCTGAGACGCGTCCGCCGCGCATTATTGTTCCCGAGGCGCAGCGCTTCCGGGATGTAGTGAAGATCCTTCGCACCATCAGTGGCCCCGATGGGTATACCCTCCAGGACACCCCTGTTGGCTTTAAGGTGCTTCTGCGTCATCTTGACCACTTCCATACGGTGTTGGCTGCCTTCAGGGAAGCTGGCCTTCAATATTACATCTTCCTTCCGAAGAGCGAACAGCCCCTTCGCTACGTGGTGAAGGGACTCCCAGCTGCCATGGACACCGAAGACCTTCTGGAAGCCATCACCAGCTAGGGCTACTCTCCTCTGCAGTGCAAGCGGTTGGAAGCTCGAGGTAAGTTGTTGCCAATGTTCCTGGTGTCCCTACCGCGAACTGAGATAAGTAAGAAATGTTGTAATGAACGTTCCCTGGCCCAAGTTGTTAAAATCGAATCCTAACGTTCTCAGAACAGCATTACTCAATGTTTTAATTGCCAGAAAATCGGCCACACCTTCCGAATGTGCACTTTGCCCTCGCGCTGTGTGTTGTGCGGTGCGGCGCACATGCTTAAGGATTGCCCTAGCAAGGGAGTAGATTCCTTTACACCTACATGTACTAATTGTGGTTCAGCCCATACTGCCAGCTACCGCGGATGCACCTCCTTTCAGCAGGAACGGGACCGCCGCCAACTTTTGACCTCAGTCGCCAACTGACTCAGGCACGTCGCCAGCATGCTGGCACCTCCTCCTGTCACCCCCGGTGTTTCCTTCTCGGCTACTCTTGGCGGCCGTAATCATTCTGCGCCCACGTCTTCAGAGACGCCACCTGCGGTCCCCTCCCTGCCAAACTCTGAGTTGGGGGCCGACCTGAAAGAGCTATTTTCATTTTTCCGCGGCATTGATTTCCGCTGTTTGTTCTCTAAACTTCGCCTTTGGGTAGCCAAATTCAAATCCTGTTCCAACATTATTGATAAGTTCCAGGTCATTGTTGAGTGTATAGATTCTTTGTTTTAACTATGGCTGCTCGGCTCCTCCCTCAGACCCACGAGGTTCCTGGGCTCCTTTGGAACGCCAATGGGCTTCGGCGGCATCGCGCCGAACTGGCCACTTATCTCCGCCTTAACCGCACCGATGTGACCTGTGTCACGGAGACTAAACTCCGCAGCTCTGTCTCCCATTTGTGCTTACAGACTTTAATGTATTCTGCACGGACCGCTCCGGGGGTCGCCTAGGGGGTGGCACACCTGTCATACTCCGCCGGTCCATTCCCTTTTCGCTTCCTCCTCCTCCCCCTTTGGAATATCTCGAATGCACTGTGGTCAGCTTTCCCATTAACCGTCAGTTTGTCACTCTTGTGGCTGCTTATCGTCCCCCAGTCACTCCCCCGTATGGGATGACACGGGATCTTACCCGTTTTTTTCTTCTTTCCCCAGGCGGGTGTTGGTTGCCGGGGACTTAAACTCTAAACACCCCGCATGGAACTGTCGCTCTTCTAATTACGCCGGCACTAAGCTACTTGACTTTCTGTTATCTCGGCCGGATGTACATGTACACGCCCCACATACTGCACTTATTGGCCTCCTGTGGAGGGACGGCAGCCTGATGTCCTCGACATTTGCCTCGCTCGGTCTGTGGCACTCTCGCCGGACTTCACTGTTACCCATTCCCTCGACTCGGACCACTGTCCGGTGCACTTCGCCCTACCTGGTCGTTTGTCCTCCCCTGTTGCCCCTCATGGGTTGGAGCAAGTTACGGACTGGTCCGCCTTTCGGGCGACTCTTCACTCTTTGATTGACCCCCGCCTCCGGTGTGCTTCTCAGGCAGACATTGATTCTGCCGTGGCCTCTTTCACGGCCTCCCTTCGCACGGCTACCACGCGTGCTACTACCTCCACGCCTCGCCATTATGCCCGCCACATCTTCCCAGAATTTGTATATTTGGTCGCATGTCGCCGTCGTCTGTTTCGCCTCTGGCGGCAGACTTGCCAGCCCCTTTATAGATGTCTGGTCAACGTCCTTCGCAGCACCATCAAGGACACTCGGCTTGTCTGTGCTGATGCTGCCTGGGAGGAGCGTATGCTTGCCACATGCCACTGTGACGGCTCTCTTTGGAAGGTACTCAAGGGATTTCGGTCCTCCACGCCTATCTGCTCGCAGTCAGGCGCCCTTCATACCCCAGCGGGCCCAGTAGGCTCCCCGGAAGGAAAAGTGGAGTTATTTGCTTCCTGCCTAGAAGCTCGCTTCCAGGACAACCAGACTACCCATCCTGCTCAGGCGATGGCCGTTACGGCCTGGCAACACGACTGGCTTGCTAGTCCCCCTGTACTTTTGGATCTACGTTTTACGCCAAGTCAGGTTCTTTGCGCCATTGGGCGTCTACACCCGGCAAGGCGTGTGGCCCCGACCATGTTTCGCCTATTGTACTAAAACATCTGTCTCGCCGTGCTCTTGTATTTTTAACTCTTTTATTTAACTTCTGCCTCCAATTTGGTTATTTTCCCACCGCTTGGAAGTCAGCACGGGTTATTATGTTTCCGAAACCGTGATGCAGCATCCTATCGGCCGATCAGCCTTCTCTCCCATCTAGGGAAACTTTTTGAGCGACTATTGCTCCGCCACATACATTTAGCAGCCCCCCTTGCTACTTCCTTGCCGGACTTTCAGTTTGGGTTTCGTCCCCGTCACTCCACTGACCTCCAGCTCTTCAAGTTTGTGGATGATGTTGGCACCGCCTTCAACAATGATCGCAGCACCCTCGCTCTCTTTTTGGATGTGGAGGCTGCTTTTGACAAATGTTGGCATGCGGGCATACTGTACAAAATCCACCATCAGCTTCCGGCTCTCCGGCCCTTTCTGCGGCTCCTCCACAGCTTCCTCCAGGACCGCTGGTTTAGCGTCTGCCTTGGGCGCGCCCATTCTCGCCCCCACCTTATAAGTGCGGGGGTTCCACAGGGTGCGGTACTGGCCCCCCTGCTTTACAGCTTCTTCACCCGGGATCCCCCTCAGGACTCGCGCTGCTCCATGCTGATGTACACGGACGACACGGCCCTATATCACCACTGTTCTAATCTCCGTTACGGCCAACTCGCCCTCCAGCGCTATGTCACTCGTTTCTTGGAGTGACTCTCCCTCTGGAAGATAGCCGTCAATGCCGCTAAATGCCACTTTGTGCTCTTTACCCACCGTCGCAACCTTCCGCCTCTTACCCTCATGGTGGCTGGTCAGCCCTTGCTCTGCCGTACCCAAACCCGCTACCTTGGGGTTATCTTAGACCGCTCTCTGACTTGGCGCCCTCATATCACGCGTCTACGTACACAAGGGCGGTCTCGCCTTCACCTCTGCTGTCGGATTTTCCGCAGCCGCCGACTTGCGCTTCGCTCGAAGATCATTCTCTTTCAGGCTTTTATACGCTATCTCCTTTATGCCTGTGCCGCCTGGGCAGCCGTTTCACGCACACATTGGGTCCTATTACAACGCATCCAGAATTTATGTCTCCGGCGCATCATTCGCGCCCCGCTCCTTACTTCCAATAGGGCTATCCACGAGGAATTGGCTGTGCCGCAACTTGAGGACATCCTGCACATTCGGGGTCGCCGGCTCTGGGCCTCCCTCAAAACCCATCCCAACCCCCTGGTTCGGAACATTGGCACCAACGAACCTCAACACCGCAAGCACCGAGGAGTTAAGCCGTTTTAATTCCCCCATCAGTGATTTCTTTTCGCCCTCCAGGCTGACAGCGCCAGCGTGTGTTTGTGCAGTGCAAGTGTGCTTTTTCCTTTATATATTTTTTGCCTTCGCCTCGGTAAAAGCTCTTCCACATACTGATGGCAGCAGCTGTGCCTTTTGTTTTCTTTCATTAATATATGTGTTTCCTGGCTTAGTATCTATGTACTTTACTCTGGGGCCGTTTCTCTTAGAGGCGGCAGCCTCTCTGTATGGGTTCCTTCTTTTTGTTTGTATTCAGCTATGATTTTTATAAACTGAGTAAATTTTACCCTGACGGCTACGTCTCTGTAACTTTGCTCAATAAAAAACTGAAACTTAAAAACCCGGGTAACTCACCCTAAGCGAGATTCGAACTCGCAGACACCCTACCACCACATTATTCAGGCGGGCTTGCAAGCGTATTGTTCATTTCCCCATTTTCAACCTGCATTTACAACTTCTTTATAATTTTCATCCAAGGCGAGACGTTTTGTCACTGACCTCGTTCGGATTTTCTAATTTGTTGTGAGGTGCAGCTAATCACGTCCACTTTTAGCCTTTCAGCCAGATTTTTCTCCTCATTTGCTCGACGTAGCTTGGTCTTCTAATCTATTTCTTGTTTTTATTCAATTTACGTGGTCTTTAAGTCGGTAAAAAGACACATTAAAATACTTGCTGCTTCCGGTATGCTGGGATCCCCTTGAAGAACTCTCAAGACAGCTTTCCATGTTTTACCTGGAGATTTTCTTTTATAATTTAGTAAAATCTGAAATATATAGTTAATATATGTACAAGATTTTTTTTTCGTAGCTTAACCTTCTTTAACCTGGTTGGTCATATCGGACGATGAATGAAATTGTTGAAATGATGCTCAAAGGATCTCGGGTCGGAGTCCATGGAGTTTAAAGTTGCTCGACATTCGTCTTCTAAGGATAAGGGAAAACCCTGAAAAACAACCGGGTAACTCATCCTAAGCGAGATTCGAACTCACGACCTTTTGAATGTGAAGCAGACACGATACCACCACACTACCCAGGTGGTCATGGATTTTCTTGTATAGTGAAAAACTGTAAAGAATTACAACAAATAAAACAAAAAAATATGTGTGCAGCAACTACTGAGCGGAATAGCCCAAATAACACTTTTAGAATTATGCGTCATTAAAACAGGATGAAAAGAAGTCAGCACTGCCCTCTAGATGGACCTGGAGTAACCTTTCTGGGGAGGAAAAAAAAAAAAGGAATTTTATTTGTGGACGCTCTTCAACGGCTGTGGTTCTCGCCGTTCCATTCTATACTGGGCGCGAAAATCCGCTTAATTTTGCTCAGAGACTTTTTATCAGCTTGAAGTTCTTTTACGTGCCTAAATCTACGACACGGGACCAACGGCTTTACTTCCCTTCCGAAGGAGGCCATGCTATGGATTTTTACGCCTGAAAATATCCATCGTCCTCCGCAAGTTTCAGTTATAACAAACTAGCATTGCTTCACGCTCTATCCCTTGCGTTCATGAAAAGAAATATTTATCTTTGCTAAAAATCTACTGCGTTTGCTTAGCTTCAAATGCTTTTCTACTTACCAGTCCAAAACTGAGGGAGTAACTACTCAATTCTTGTGCAGTTGCTTCCAGTATGACAAGCACAAGGCAAGATCTCGACTGTGCTCAATACATGCGCAGTAACAAAATGTGTATTTTGAGCGGAATAACCCCAAGGGGGAATTAGCCCCGCTCTACGCTAAGTATGTTAACCTTTAGTAATAAAGTGTAATTTCTCCTTCCTAGTTAACGATTAAAAACGATCTATTAATAGAAGTCTAACGTATTTATCTATTATGATTTTATAGCGATTATTTGTATTCACCTTTTGTATTAAGGATAAACATCTGCTCTCTGCAAACCTCACCGTCCCCCGACATTTGGTTGGTTGTTGGTCTCTAAGGAGCACACCTTGGGGGCGTTGAAACCCATGTGAGACGGGATATTAATCTCGGGATATTAATTAGTCTGTCTCTACAGTTATTAGATTGAAATTAACTGTAGGGACCTGATAATGCTAGGCCATCGCTCCTGACTTTGGCTCACGGTGTCTCCTCTCGTCCCTTTGTGAGGTATTTGTGCAAGAATTTCACTGATTCAATGCGAATCCTCTCCATCCTACCTATCTAGTAATTTTTGGAAACAAAAAAGAAATCTCAAGGTGTTAGGTTAGGCGTGAAATACCACTAAATTTTGCTCAGAGATCTCCTTATTAGCCTTGAGGTTCTTTTACATGCCGTAAATATAAGACTGGGACCACCTGTCGTACTTCCCTTCCAAATCACTTCTACTGCCCTTCGACAGGTTTGAAACCACAACCTTGAAAACTATAGACTAACATGTTACCCTTAGACCACGGATGATGACGTCGCCCTCGTACCTTAATTAATGACAGCAAATACAAAAAAATCTGATGTGTTCCATTCACATGACTTTCTCTATATCTCTGCAATAAATTATTTTTAAAAAGCTTATGCTTCTATTTACTTCATGCTAATCGAGAAAAAAATAGCACAAATATTCTTATTTCTTGCTTCCTTGTAAGTAGAAGCGAAATAAGGGAGTACCATAGGTTAAAGTGATAGTCAAAAGCTGGTTGCTATGTGACTGAAGTTCCTTTGTTTGTATGGACACGAGTTCACAAAGTACTGTATGAGAAAAGTATGTGTTTTATAGCTGAAACCAAAAACAAGGAATATCTCAAAAACAATCAACTCCACGAAAAATATGTATATAACATAAATTGTGTGTTTTAAAGTGCTCTATATTTGTTGTATGGTAAGTGTTTGTCCATCTTTTACGGTTTAGCAGTTATGCAAAATTTTATAAAATTGACCCAGAATAAAGTACTCTTCAGGAGCTATTCCCAGAAAATTCAAAATATACATTTTATTTGTCAGGTAAATATCTTTAATATACGATATTTTAATCAAATTCGTTAGAGCAATTTTAAGAAAATCAAAAATTTAGAAAAAAGTTCCATGTAAAGGGCAGTTTGGGGTAGGGGATTTCTCTCATTTTTTTGTCGCATCCCTGGAAGATACTAAACTTAAATACCAAGTTTGGCATTTTACCTACGTTTCGTTTTTTAGTTATCACACACGGACACACTAACACACGGACACACAAATACACACACGGACCTTTTTCTGAAAATACCTTTTTTTTTGATACAGGGGACCGTATAACATATTTACGGTGAAATCTCGGTATTGCATTTTTTGGTGGAGTGCAATACCTTCTCTATACACATTTGCATAACTGATAAACCATTAAATAAATAAAAGAAAGCTTCTACTCAAAAAAAACGTAGATATCATTAAAACACACAACTTATGTAATACAACATTTTTCATGGAGTTAGTTTAAGTTTTAAAATACTTAACATTTTTTCTCAAACGGGAATTTGTAAACTGCTGGCCATGCAAAGAAACAGGTTTCAACCATATGGCAACCAGTTTTTAACATATTCGATTATCCCTTTAGTCTAGTATATTCCTTAATTCCCTTCTACTCACAAGAAAGCAAATAATAAACCCATTTCTCCTAATGTTTATCTCGATACCGTGAAATAGAAGAATGAGCTTTCTAACAGTAGTTACATAGATGTAGAGAAAGGCATGTGAATGGAACACATTAGATTTTGTTTCGAGTTAGAATTGAAATGAAGCTCCTTTATCCTTTGTTGTTATATGCCTTTTTTATTTGACAACTCATGAAAGTGACCTCAGGAATAAAGACATTACGCATCATTTTGCAATGATAGAGACATGAACGAAACCTTTTTAAAAAGAAACAGCTGAGTATGCTATAGCTTTTCTCCTATTCAGAAGTTACATACATTCAAAATAATTTACCAACATAATAGGGAGCATGAATGGATTTGCCGTCGAGATTTTTACTGTAACTAAGATGAGGAGACAGTTTTACAAGGTTCAATTTTAAGTTTTAATCTTCACGCATCAAAACTCAATCTCCCTAGTTAAGAAGCACTTTCCTACAACCTATGTTGTAGTATTAATTTGCACGTGAGAAGCACCATAAGCGTATAGTACTCTGATGAATTAAGAGAAGGTCAAGGGCATTTTCATTACGAGATCACATGATGCTCGTTGTTCTGGTTATGTAAAGCACTTTTACTGTGTAATAAAACATCCATAAAAGAAGCTCCCTTCTTGAATCGGACCGGATGCCGAACGAGATGAACTGGTTTACAGAAGAGCACTTTCCTCAGAATGTAACAAAACGTGACTGGATTACCATTACCATGTAAGAAATACTGGAGCAGCTATATATATATGCTAACACTTTCGTTATTACAAATAACATGTACTTTAAATTTACTCTGAGACATGTGTGCATACAAAAGGTTGCAGTAAGTTGAATACAGTTCATGCTGATTTTTTTAAACTAAAATTATGGCAGAAAATTACAACTTTTCATTTGTCTTAGAAACTTAACTATTATATTGAGTTAATATGTTTTTGCAGCAGTTCTAGACAAAGTTCTCAATAATGTTACTACACATTGCTAGTCCGTAATTATTGCTCGGGTGTTAGGGGTTTGTTATGGTAAGCTTATAGTCGATTGTTGCACGTAAGCATCCGCACCTACTGTCGCATATGTTCGTGAAATTTATGCATGTGAAACCTCAAGTAGAGCCGCCGTTTCACATCCTTGGAATGTGACACCAGGGCGTACTGGACAAGTGCGAGACTGTCACGTTTACTAGGAACATGTTCACGTTATTGACAGAAGGGCTGTGAGCGAGGCGAATAGTTTTCGACTGGGGTTCTAGCGGGTACTGACGTGAGTCGCACGTTAAATGTCTACGCGTCGAAGTGACGAGAATATTGTGTTGCATAATTGTTGTGAAAGCATTAAAGAAATAAAGACTATGTAAAACTTTAGGAAGTAATGAGCAATATTGATACAGTAATTTATTTTGCACATCATTCTATGCATTTTAAGTGTCACGTCAGATCTTTAGACTATTTACAATCGAAGATGCAGTATGTTTATTCCTAGAATTCATAAAGTCAAAAGAGAATAGATTTTTCCTTGATGAGAAAGAAGTTGGCAGCTTAAAGAACTAGTCTATATGCAGCCCATAACTGTGAGCCTGTAAGCAGCCTAAGCTTAGCCTAAAATGATTCTTTATTTAGCCTATACTTAGCTTATACTTTGCCTATATATTTCAATATTTAGTCTATAAACATACCCAATGATTTGCCTATACTTACCTATGCTTAGACTATAACTAGGCTTTACGCAACCGCTGCATAAGTCTTAGTCTATGCCTAGGCTATAACTAGCCTATACTTAGCATAAAACTAGCGTATACGCAACCTATACGTGCCCTACACCAGACCAGAGCAATTGGCAGGCTGAGGGCAGACCGAGGTGTGATAGACGTGTCCCTGTTCTCGGAGAGAACTTAACCACGTTCTGACGGGATTGTGGGGTTTTGCAGGATGGCGGGTGAAGGTTGGGGTTGTGGAAGCCCTACACCTAGCTTAAAACTAGCCTGTACACAGTTATACTTAGTCTGAAGCTAACCTATACGGAGCCGGTACTTAATCTTTAACTTTCCTATAGGCGGTTTCGGGGCTGGCAAGCGTTGTCATCGGTTATTAAGCCACGTTAGGTTGGCTTACCTGGCTTGCCTGGATTGGCGGCAAGATCTTAGTTCACCCCAACAATCGCGACACAAATTGCTCGTTCAGTAGCTGGAGGTTATATTAGTTGTCGTTTGTCCGGCTAGCATTTAATTAATTGTGTTAATTTTTTAGTATATTAATTGAGCATGAAGTAATAGATGTGCCGTGGGATACGAGGAGATTTAGCTACTGAATGAGATTGAGTAAGTTTCTGCTAAAATCTTTTAATCTATTTCCTTTAAAATATATAACTGTGAACGTAATGAACCAAAACAAATTTTACATTAAATGCTTCCATTGGATTACTTAAGCCAAAATAGAATTCTTATAACACATTCCAGATGTTAAAATACATTATTCTCAAATATAGTACGCTTGATTAAAATTATATTGCCTTTGCGTGTGCTGTAATGGTGGTATAAAATTCATCGATTAGCATTTACTTTTTGTTTTTCTTACATTTAACTATACATGCACCTTCTGTTACCACATATTACTCGAAGTATACAATATATGGTAATGCTATACCAGAGGACCAGCACAAATATAAATCTTTAAGAATTGAAACTAACCTTATAATCCACTTCAGAGTATGTTGGAGCTAATATGTGTTCATCTAGAATTGGAATAACCCACCACTTCCACCTTGTAAGTACACTTTCTTAAATAGCAAAATTCAGGAAAATGTTCATGGTGGCGGAAGAATTAATAGCTGTTGCTAGGCGGGAAGTAAGTATTTACGGTCTAGAAACAATGAAATTACAATGCTACCAACGTAGATAAAGTCACCAAACAACAAAGAAAGAAAAAAAGGTGAAGCTCAAAAGTCACCAACATTCACACAGTAATAATGGAGTGCCAAGGCTGTAAATATGTGAAAATAACACACTAACCTAAACCTAACACAGCGCATGCTCGCTTCGCTCGCATGCTTTGGTAAAACAAGTGGAAATTATTGAAACCAAAGTAAAGGAAAATCACTAAAAATAAGTTACACGAAAATCACTTTTTTACACAAGAATAATTGATTCAGAACTCTAAACACAGAATGACTTTTAGAATCGCGGTATTTTTGTATCAATGCTGACAATCACCCTCATGTTGCAACAAATGCCTCAAAAGCAACTATAAATGACTCTAGTGGCCGATTCATTGATGGTTCCACAACATTTTAATGGCTAGTGATAACTAGTTTTCAAATATTGGTAGTTTTGAATTTTGCAATATGAACGTCAACTATGCACGATTTAGACGCCACCTGTCTGTTAGCTACTGAAACAATAGAAATTGGAGTAAAAAAGTAAAGAAAACAAATACTTCTGGTATATTTTAGTATAAATCGCGTACTTTGTTGGAAGTTAAAGGCCAAAAATAGACAAGATACATTTTTAAAACTTTGTAATACGATATTACGGTGAGTAGAAGTGAGAAAACTAGTACCTTAATAGTTTTAATGGAAATTTAAGTGGTGGAACCAAGATATAGTAATAATCAATATATTTAGGAATATCGAGGTTTACAACGCTCGTCTATCCAAAAACACACTTTTATCCTTTTGAGAGCGACAACTTCTTCAAACGTTTGTTTGGTAACCATAGAACAAAATCTCCTCTATATACATAAGATTATCATTCTGTTGTTATTTCCATAAATATTTCATGTGTATTATTACCAATGCAATTAAGCCAGAAAGCATGGTCATATTATACAATCTACTGCCACAGCAGCCTATACAAGTAAAACTAGCCTACACGCAACGTATACTTAACCTATAACTAACTTCATCCCTCTTGCGAGCGGGTTGCTCTCATTGAAATAATGGAGTGCCAAGGCTGTAAATATGTGAAAATAACACACTAGAAAATGAAAATGGTAAAAGAAAGCCCAGTCCGTCACTGGCGGTATTTAATTTGAAATAACCCCTTTGAGTTCTACAATGCTTTTAACCTAGGATGATATGTCTGCACACGTCACATTTTGGGGAGTTGGGTCAGTCACCTGCTGGTTGGGCACGGGATAAAGCGGTTTATATTTGTTTTCCCTACCCCGGCTCATCCGTGTTTCCACTTGATACTTAAGAGATGCGAGTAAAGCATTGAGGTTTTTCTCATAAATGTAAATAAAAAATAATACAACTCTCTACATAAAAGTCTCATTTTATATCCAAATTAACTATTATAGTTTTGACGGGACTTTTTTCATAGAAATTATATGAAGTTTTAACTGAAGTTACGTGCATCACTTTCGTTATTCTTTTACTTTCTCTACATGTATAATGTAAACAATGTATAGAGAAGGTATTGCATTCCATCCAAAAATTCGATACCGAGATTTCACCGGAAATACATGTTTTGAATCCCCCTGAATTCAAGAAAAGCATTTTAGGAAAAAGGTGCTTACGCACGCGCGCGCGCGTGTATGTGTGTGTGTGTGTGTGTGTGAATGTGGACAGCATAGCTCAAAAACCAAACAACCGTTGAATACCAAACTTGGTATTTAAGTTTGGTATCTTCCAAGGTTGCGCCACGAAGATTTTCAAGAAAGTACCCCCACCCCCAACTACCCTTCACATGGAGCTTTTTTGAAAATTTTGATTTTCTTAAAAATGGCTCTAACGACTTTGATTAAAATATCGTATATTAAAGATATTTACCTGACAAATAAAATGTATATCTTGAATTTTCTGGGAATAGCCCCTGAAGAGTACTTTATGCTGGATCAATTTTACGGAATTTTGCATAACTGCTAAACCGTAAGGATGGACAAAAACTTAACACACAAAAAGTGTAGAGCACGTTAAAACCCACAATTTATGTTATAAACATTTTTTTTTCGTGGAGTTGATTGTTTTTTAAATATTCCTTGTTATTGGTTTCAGCTTTGGAAAACATTCTTTTCTCATACAGGAATTTATCAACTCCTGTCCATACAAACAAAGGAACTTTAGTCACAGAGCAACCAGCTTTTGACTATCGCCTTAACATATGGTACTCCCCTAATTCGCTTCTACTTACAAGGAAGTAAGTAATAAGACTATTTCTGTTATTTTTTTTTCTCGATTAGCATGAAGTAAACAGAAGCATAAGCTTTTCAACAATAATTTGTTGCAGAGATGTAGAGAAAGTCATGTGAATGGAACACATAATAGTCTTTTCTTAATTTTTCTAATGTTGCATAGTACCAATTTAATATTCTGTAATGTTTGTTGCATCGACTAACAAGAAAAACAGGATATGCAATATAGAGTGGTAGGCGTCCTAATGATGTTCTTTACTTGGAGGTCGGGGTCAGTGTTACGCTGATACTTGGCCTCTTCGTCTAACCTATAAGCATTTATACTGCATCTCATAAAATGTATGTGTAGCACATTGACCCATAGTGAAGCTGTCATAACACGTCTCTTTCTCTACACGTACTGTGTACATAGTGTATAGAGAAGGTATTGCATTCCATCCAAAAATTCGATACCGAGATTTCACTAGAAATACACATTTTGGGTCCCCCTGAATCCAAAAAAACACTTTTGGAAAAATGTCCATGTGTGTCTGTGTGTCTATGGACAGCATAGCTAAAAAATCTGATGTGTTACGCTCACATGACTTTCTCTAGCTGTTCTACAAACTTCTTACATAAGATAATTCTTCTTTCTGCACCTTGCTCATCGAGGTACTCATTGTTGTTCTTATTACTTAGTTCCTTATAAGTAGGAAAAAATAATGGAATACACTAGGCTAAAGGCATAGTCAAATGTTTTAAAAGCTGTCGCTATGCGATTGTCATTACAAATCGCTTCTTTTCTTGGCCAGCAGTAGAACAAAAAAAAAAAAAAAAAAAAATCTGATGTGTACCATTCACATGGCTTTCTCCATATCCCTGCAACAAATAATGCTTAAAAAGCTTATACTTCTATTTACTTTATGCTAATCAGAAAAAAATAGCAGAAATAGTCTAATTACTCGCTTCCTTGTAAGTAGAAGCGAAATAAGGGACAACCCTAGGTTAAAGTGATAGTCAAAAGCTGTTTGCTATGTCAATGAAGTTCCTTTGTTTATATGGATAGGAGTTGACAAGTTCCAGTATGAGAAAAGTATACGTTTTTCATAGCAGAAACCAAAAATAAGGAATGTCACAAAAACGACGAACTCCACGAAAAAAAATGTATATAACATAAATTCTGTGTTTTAATGTGCTCTACATTTTTTGTGTAGTAAGGTTTTGTCCATCTCTTACGGTTTAGCAGTTATTCAAAATTTAGTAAAATTCATCCAGAATAAACTACTCTTCAGAGGCTATTCCCAGAAAATTCAAGATATACATTTTATTTGTCAGGTAAATATGTTTAATATACGAAATTTTAATCAAAATCGTTAGAGCCATTTTTGAAAAAATAAAAAAAATCGAAAAAAGTTCCATGTAAAGGGTAGTTGGGGGTGGGGCGATTTTTCTCAAAATCTTAGTGTCGCATCCCTGGAAGATACTAAACTTAAATACCAAGTTTGGTATTTTACCGACTTTTCGTTTTTGAGTTATCGTGTTCACAGACACACGGACACACACACACACACACACACGGACCTTTTTGTGAAAATGCTTTTTTTGGATATTGGGGACCCTAAAACATATATTTCTGGTGAAATCTCGGTATCGAATTTTTGGGTGGAGTGCAATACTGTCTCTATACACTATGCACATAGTGCGTATGGAGAAAGTAAAAAACCCCACACCCCCGTCTGAGAAAAGTATAAGTACTTCACAACTGAAACTAATAACAATGAATACCTCGAAAACTGTAAGCTACACGAGAAAAATGTATATGACATGACTTGTGTATGTTAAAAAGACCTACATTTTTGTATAGTAAGTTTTGGTCTATCGCTTATGGTTTTCTAGTTATGCCAAATTAAGCACAATTCATCCAGAATAAACAGGTCTTTAGAAGCTATTCCTAGAAAATTCAAGTTATTCATATATTTGTCTTTAATGTACGATATTTTAATTAAAATCGTTAGAGCCATTTTTAAGAAAATCAAAATTTTCGAAAAAAGTTCCATGTAAAGGGTAATTTGGGGTGGGGGGATTTTTCTCAAAATCTTCGTGTTACATCCCTGGAAGATACTAAACTTAAATACCAAGTTTGGTGCTATACCGACTTTTCGTTTTTGAGTTCTCGTGTTCAGAGGCACACGAACACACACACACACACACACACACGGACCTGTTTCTGAAAATGTTTTTTTTTTGTCTCAGGGGGTCCTAAAACATGTATTTCCGGTGAAATCTCAACATCGAATATTTGGGTGGAATACAATACTTCTCTATCCCTATGTACATTGTACGTACGGGGTTAGAGAAAGTAAAAACGAAGAGACCATTGAATACCAAACTTGGTATTTAAGTTTGGTATCTTCCAAAGATGCGACACGAAGATTTTTCAAGAAAATCCCCCTAACCTCAACTATCCTTTTCATAGAACTTTTTTCGAAAATTTTGATTTTCTCAAAAATGGCTCTAACGATTTGGATTAAAATATCATATATCCTGACAAATACAATGCATATCTTGAATTTACTGGGAATAGCCTCTGAAGACTACTTTATTCTGGATGAATTTTACGGAATTTTTCATAACTGCTAAACCGTAAGAGATAGACAAAAACTTACCAAACAAAAAATGTAAAGCACATTAAAACACACAATTTATGTTATACATATTTTTTTTTTTTTTTTTTTCGTTTTCGTGTTTGAGATATTCCTTGTTTTTTGTTTCAGTCTTGAAAAACTTATACTTTTCTAATACAGGAATTTGTCAACTCCTGTCCATACAAACCAAGGAACTTCAGCCACATAGTAACCATCATTTAACCTATCCCCAAATTCGCTTCTAATTACTATTTGTGCTAATTTTTTCTCGATTAGGCATGAAGTAAATAGAAGCATAAGCTTTTCAACAATAATTTGTGGCAGAGGTGTAGAGAAAGTCATGTGAATGGAACACATCAGATTTTTATATTAACCTAAGCCATTACTCCATTGTTTGGCACAGTTTTATCCCTTTCTTTCTTATGAAAGTTTGCATGCGTTCTACCAGGTGGCCCAACTGTACTGTATTTGACGAATGCACGTATCTCTTCGTGCGTTTATAGAGTGTTACAGAACATACTCAAAACATACATTTCCGGTGACATATCGACATCGAATTTTTTGGTTGTGTACAATAGTTTCAAGAGGGGCGTTCAATAAGTGCTTAGAAAAAGATAGAAAAACAAATTATTTTTAGTAGTTTTTTTTTTTTTTTTTTTTCATTTTTCAACATAATCTCCTTTTAGCTCGTTACACTTTACCCAGCTTTCTCCAACTGTATTAAGTCTCCCAACAAGTAGGATTTCGGAAGGTCTTCAAAATAGGCATCTTCGTTAGACGTGAGTCGTTTTCCGCCGAGCCACTTTTTCAAGTTTGGAAATAAAACAAAATCGCTAGCGGCTAAATCTGGTGAATACGATGGATGGTTTAGTAATTCGAAACTTAATTCTACAATTTTCGCCATAGAAGCTTCGCAGGGAAGCACCCTTGTATCGTCTTGATGGAAGAAAATCTTTTTCTTTTTTCTTCGTTTCTCCGTTCAACCGGTGTAATAACGATGCATAATACTCTCTATTTATCGTTCTTCCTTTTGCAAGTAATGAATGATATGAATAGTTGATTGCGCATGCATCGCAAAAAACCGAGGCCATCACCTTGTCTGCAGTTTCACCATCTTTGTCTTGTTCGGAGCCTTTAAAAACCCACTGTTTCGACTGTACTTTTGCCTCTGGAGTATAATAGTGTATCCATGTTATATACACAGTTTTGTATCAATACAGAAACTCGTCAGGAATGCGACGGAAAAGTTACAAACCACCTCCGAATCGAGCACACGATTCGTTTATTCTCCATTGAAAGCAAACGCAGCACCCATCTTACCGAGACCTTTGTTAGACCTAATTTTTGGTTCCAAATTACTATTGGAAGTCCGGAACGATACTCAGTATTTGTGAATGTAGGGCCACGTTTAGATTCATTTATCGCAAGTGTAAATTTTTGTAAACGCAGGAGCAGATGCACCATGAATTCGGCTTATATCTATTTCGGTGTTAAGCCTTTTAAATAGAAGTGTTTAATCACCGCATGAAACTCGGTTTTTTTTTTTTTTTTTTTTTTTTTTGTTTTTTGTTTTTTTTGCATCTTTCTAAATAAGAACAAAATTGTTGATTCAATCGCCTATGGCAACGAAACCAAGTGATAGATTTAGCTGAAACTTTAACTGTCATCTAGTAAGAGATGACGGTTACTGAGCACAAACTCTTTTTTTCGATGCTACGAATGTAATTTCTTGAATTTTCTAAGGACTTATTGAACGCTCCTAGTATGTACATACTATGTGTAGAGAAAGTAAATAATCCACAACCGCAGCCTTCCTTAGACGCGAAATGTGATATGACCTACAGGAACATTACACATTGTAATAGCGATGAAATGTCCTCTAGCTGCTATTCAGTGCTAGTTAATATATGAATAAATAGTTTAATTAAATGCAGAACATGTGCAGAACAAAATTCAAAATAATTACCAAACTAAATGAGCTGTATATTGCGGTAAGACGTTAAATTACAAAAGTTTACACGATTTAAACCCTTCGTGGTGAATGTTATTTATTAAAACTTCTCAGGTTATCGGTCACATCAAACTTTCACTATTGTATGCTCCATAGCCTTCATCAGATGACTGTGAAGACAATTCAGTGTACAATGGCCGAACGCTTGAGTTTTATTTCATTGACGCGACTGATAATCCAAGAAGTTCTTAATAAATAGAAAAATTTAATTCATAATCCGTTTCATGTAATATTTACAGCATTTAGCTTCACAAACAGAGCTGGGCAACTGAATTTTGCAGCAGAAACAAGTTATTTTCTTTCCGAAGCCAATGTGAGACTCCCGGATTCGATCCGCGGCGACCTTCCACTCTGCAAGCGAGTACTGAAGCATTTTTTCATTTAACTCGAGCTTCTTTCCATATTTTCACCTTCATTTCGTTTCCTTTTCATTTTTCAGATGTACTTTCAGGTTCATAGTTTATGGCAGAGCGTACAGATGGCGCGGATGTATGCTCAATAAAAATATTACTCAAAGTGGATAAAGAAGACTTGCAGATCGACGAGTCGCCTGATCGGCTTTTCTGGCTGCTCTAGCAGAGGGAGGAGTCATCGAGCTTGGAAATATTAGCCTTTTCCGCACGTCTCTATGATCTGCCTGCGGCCTATGACCTCCATCACTTCATCCTTTCCTCCTAGGGGTGTTAGCCACAATACACGTGCGTAGGTCTCAGTGTGCGAAGCGTCCTTCCTTTGTTTTCTACCCATTATCGCTCCGTTATTTAAACTAAAGGGGAGACACAGATAGTGAAAGAAAATGGACCTTAGTTTAAATCGATTGCCGATTTTAAACCGTTTAATTTATACAAGCTTTAAGCTGTTTTGAAGAAAATGGACGTAAGACAGAAAAGCTGCACTATAGGCTTTTCTCATAAACTTCCTTTTCAACCATGCAAAGGTTATCTATAGGATCACTAATACTACAGTTTTTCCATAATACCTTCAATTAATTAAGAAAAAAATCTGATGTTCTCCATTCATATGACTTTCTCTACATCTCTGCAAACATTATTGATAAAAAGCTTATGCTTCTATTTACTTCATGCCAATCGAGTAAAAAAACAAGCAGAAATAGTCTTATTACTTGCTTCCTTGAAAGCAGAAGCGAAATAAGGTAGGTTAAAGTAATAGTTAAAAGGCGGTTGCTTTGTAACTGAAGTTCCTTTGTTTGTGTGGACAGGAGTTGACAGATTCCTGTATGAGAAGAGTATAAAATTTTATAGTGAAACCAAAAACAAGGAATATCTCAAAAACGATCAACTCCACGAAAAAAGTGTATATACCTTAAATTGTGTTTTTTAAAGTTCTCTACATTTGTTGTGTGGTAAGTTTTTGTCCATCTCTTACGGTTTAGCAGTTATGCAAAATTCCGTAAAATTTACCCAGAATAAAGTAGTCTTCAGAGACTATTCCCAAAAAATTCAAAATATACATTTTATTTGTCAGGTAAATATCCTTAACATACGATATTTTAATCAATATCGTTAGAACCATTTTTAAGAGAATCAAAAATTGCGAAAAAAGTTCCATGTAAAGGGTAGTTTGGGGTGAGGGGATTTTTCTCAAAATCTTCGTGTCGCATCCCTGGAAGATACTAAACTTAAATACCAAGCTTGGTATTTTACCGACTTTTCGTTTTTCAGTTATCGTGTTCACAGACACACGGACACACATACACACACACACACACACACACACACACACACACACACACACACGGAACTTTCTCTGAAAATACTTTTTTTGATACGGGGGACCCTAAAACATATATTTCCGGTGAAATCTCGGTTTCCAATTTTTTGGTGGAGTGCACTACCTTCTCTATGCACTATGTACATAGTACGTGTAGACCAGAGTGATAAGAGGGATGCAGAGGGCGTGTGAGAGCAGGAATGGTGGATTATGGGCTTCTGGCGGTGGACAGTACGAGGCAAGGGGAGATGACGTTGAGGAGGAAGTATTAGTGAAGTGCTAAATAGTGTTAAAAAGTTAAATACAGTGAGTTTAGTGTAATGATGATGTAAAAGATTAGGTATAATTAGTAACAGATATTAGCCAAAGGAAGTAAAATACAATTTACTACAGTTTACTACAATGTAAAGAAACTATTGTATAATATAATTATTTAGTTGCGCTGGTAACCAGTGCATATTCTGCTGGAAACCAGTAGTATAGGATAAGGTTTTCATTCATTTTAATAATCTAGAGCATAGTTTTATGGGTAAATAGCTGGTTACCAGTTATTTGTGTTAATGGATTCCGGTAATTAATAATAGATGATTTAGTGTTAGTGAAAGTTGTTTTATGGTTGGAACTTATTTTATTTCAGTTTATATTAATTTGTTTTTGTTTTAAATTAAATTTTGAGTTATTAGTATATAAATATTATCTGTAAAATAATGATGTATAATAATAATTTAAAAGTGGGAAATAAATTACAAAATTTGCAATATACGTCCTGATATAGGGAACAAGATGCCAGGATGTTGTATTACAGATTTTATTTTATTTTTAGTACGTGTAGAAAAAGTAAAAAAGTCAGGAAATAAAAAGAAAAGAAACAAATCAATTAATGCAACAAACATTTTTTTTTTTTTTTTTTTAAAATATTTCATACCAAAGTTAAAACTACATTTGAGTACACATTGAATATATTTATTGATTTACTTCGGTAACCTCTTCTTAAAGTAATGCATCTGCGAAATTGGAACACCCACAGTATGTAAACTATTTTGTTTAAATGTATAGCAGCTGTTACATATAATAACAAAGATCCAGCTATAATAACATGTTTTGCAATATTTCAAAATTCTCTCTTGCATAATTATTTAAATAACAATTTTTACTTTCTCTAGCCTCATGTGTGCAATGTACATAGGGATAGAGAAGGTATTGTAATGCACCCAAAAATTTGATACCGAGATTTCAGCGGAAATATATGTGTAGGGGTCCCCTGAGTCCGAAAAAAGCATTTTTAAAAAAAGATCCGTGTGTGTGTGTCTGTGTGTGTGTGTGTGTGTGTGTGTGTGTGTGCGCGCGTGTCTGTGGACAGCATAGCCCCAAAACGAGAAGACCGTTAAATACCAAACTTGGTATTTAGGTTTTATTATCTTCCAAGGATACGACACGAAGATTTTCAAACAAATTCCCTCGCCACAAACTACCCTTTACATGGGAAAAATTTAGAAAATTTTGATTTTCTTAAAAATGGCTCTAACGATTTTGATTAAAATCCCGTATATTAAAGCTATTTATGTCCGAAATAAAACGTATATCTCGAATTTTTTGGGAATAGCCTCTGAAGGCTTGTTTATTCTGGATGAATTTTGCCGAATTTTGCTTAACTGCTAAACCGTAAGAGATAGAAAAAAACTCACTACACATAAAATGTACATCATGACAAAGCACACAATTTATGTCCTTTACGTTTTTATTGTGGAGGTAACCTTTTCCGATACATTCCTTGTTATTGGTTTCAATTGTGAAGTACTTTTCTCAGACAGGAAGTGTCCGTTTTTCTTTTGTTCTACTCCTGGCCAAGCAAAGAAGCGATTTACAATGACAATCGCATAACGATAGCTTTTAAAACATTTGACAATCAGTTTAGCATAGAGTATTCCTTTATTTCCTTCTACTTATAAGGAACCAAGTAATAAGAACATTCTGCTAATATATATCTCGATTAGCATTGTGTACAAAGAAGAATAATCTTTTGTAGGGAGTTTGTAGAGCAGCAAGAGAAAGTCATGTGCGTGTAGCACATCAGATTTTTATTGTGTAAATTTATTATTATAATATAAACTCACTGCATATACTTTATAAGATATTCACATTAAAATTAAAAGTTTATTAAATGGATTTGTAAATAAATCTATCATCAGATATACATTAACCTCTTATAATTGTATAAAAAGTATTATTTCTTGCAGCCTACAAAAACCTTTCTTTTTCAAAGGTTAATAATTTATTTCTCAAATTTGGAGCATGATTTCGGAAAATTATATAGCTTTTTTCTTTAATGTACTTTTGAATTATTTTGAAATACATTAGTAAAATGTTACATCGTATGGCGTATTATGAGTACATATATTTAAGTACCAAAAAAAAAAAAAAAAAGGGTTTGCGATAAATTAGGCTTTAAAGCTGGACGTACATATTAATAAACATGCATCTTTCCATTTATAGCTTTATTTATGTGGCTGTTCCAAGTAGCCAAGTTGAAAAAAGTTTAGAGTTCATATTATTTTATTATGAACAAAATAGTTTTTGTACTCTTTGCAAATTTTGGTCAAATTTTACACATTTTACCTTAAAATAATTATTAAACTATATTTTTCTTCTTCCCTTTATGGCCTAGTAGATCTCACAACTCTATTTTCAACCCAGCGCTTCTTTGGGCGACCTAGAAACCTCTTCTCGTTTGTACGGTAGTGAAGGGGCTTTTGGGATTCTATTTGTGCCCATGCGCTGCAGATAATTTGTCCGTTTGACAATTACATGTTAACAATATAAACCCCGATTATATTAGTTTCCAAAAATATTAGGAATATCTATTCAAACTAACTATTCTTTATTTGCATAAAGAATATCAGCGGATGTATATGGATAACCTGCTTTGTTAAAAATGTTCACGTTACATGCATATCATGGTGTTTCCTTTAATCTCTAATAATAATAATAATAATAATAATAATAATAATAATAATAATAATAATATAATTATAATTATAATGATGATAACGAGTAGCAGTTGGAGAATTTAAGAATGCAAAGTGAACATTTTTGTTGAATTTCTTTTCTCCGGAGAATCCTTCACACAGATATTCTTTCGCGCATTTTTTACTTTCTCTATACTCACTATGTACATAGTGTTTAGAGAATGTATTGCCCTCCACCAAAAAATTCGATACTGAGATTTCACCGGAAATATATGTTTTAGGGTCCCCTGTATCCAAAAGAGTATTTTCAGAAAAAGGTCCGTGTGTGTGTGTGTCTGTGAACACGATAACTCAAAAACGAAAAGTTGGTAAAATACCAAACTTGGTATTTAAGTTTAGTATCTTCCAGGAATGTGACACGAAGATTTTGAGAAAAATCCCCCCACCCCAAACTACCCTTTACATGGAATTTTTTTTCGAAAATTTCGATTTTCTAAAAAATGGCTCTAACGATTTTGATTAAAATATCGTATACTAAAGTCATTTACCTGAGAAACAAAATGTATATTCTGAATTTTCTGGGAATAGCCTCTGAAGACTACTTTATTCTGGATGAATTTTTCATAACTACTAAACTGTAAGAGATGGACAAAAACTTAACCCACAAAAAATGTAGAGCATGTTAAAATACACAATTTATATTATATACATTTTTTTCGTGGAGTTGATCGTTTTTTTTAGATATTCCTTTTTCTTGGTTTCAGCTTTGAAAAACAAGTTTTTCTCATACAGGAATTTGTCAACTCCTGTTCATACAAACAAAGGAACTTCAGTCACATAGCAACCAGCTTTTGGCTTTCACTTTAACCTATGGTACGCCCATATTTCGCTTCTACTTACAATAAAGCAAGAAATAAGACTATTTCTGCTAATTTTTCTCGATTAGTATGAAATAAATAAAAGATAAGCTTATTAACAATACTTTGTTACAGAGATATAGAGAAAATCATGCGAATGGAACACATCAGATTTTTTCACAAAGTTGCTGTAATAATTTTGAATAAAATGGTGTGTATGAGACATTTAATTAAGGAATAGAACATTTAGTTTATCTCAGGATTTATTCATATAGCTACGAAACATGTAACCAAGAAAAAAGTATATCCAATTAGAATGTATAATTTAGTTACCTGATATGTTTTTAGAAGATCCGAAATATTTACTATTGTATGTTTGAAAAGTTCTGAGTTTTCTCTACTCAGCGCAGAGTTCGCTATTATTTGAATAAGAGCGAATATTCAAAATCTTCTCGGGCTTCTAGCCAGGTAAAAACTTGGCTAGGTGTCAAGCCAAGTTTTTACCTGGCTAGAAGCCCGAGAAGATTTTGAATTAACACGTCGCCAGGAAAGTTTTAGTTCTTATTTTAAGAGCGAATATGTTTATCTGTACATGTCTCATGAGCGAGATAAGCACAGGCAACTGGGTTAGTTTATAAATCTCGAATAATGCACTAATAAAGAGATAGTATATATTATTACTTTCTCTGCTCGTAACATGTACATAGTGTATAGAGAAGGTATTGCACTCCACCCAAAAATTCGATACCGAGATTGCACCGGAAGTATATGTTTTAGGGTCCCCTGTATCCAAAAAAAGCAATTTCAGAAAAAAGTCCGTGTGTGTCTGTGAACACGATAACTCAAAAACGAAATGTGGGTAAAATACCAAACTTGGTATTTAAGTTTAGTATATTCCAGAAATGCGACACGAAGATTTTGATAAAAATCCCCTCACCCCAAACTACCCTTTACATGGAATTTTTTTTCAAAACATTTGATTTTCTCAGAAGTGGCTCTAAGGATTTTGATTAAAATATCGTGATATTTAACTGATAAATAAAATGCATATCTTGAATTTTCTGGGAATAGCCTCTGAAGACTACTTTATTCTGGATGAATTTTACGGAATTATGCACAACTGGCAAACCGCAAGAGATAAACAAAAACTTACCACACAAAAAATGTGAGGCCCGCCTAGGTAGTGTGGTGGTAGTGTCTCTGCCTCACATTCAACAGGTCTTGACTTCGATTCTCGCTTAGGGTGGGTTATCCGGAAAAGGCTTTTTTTTCGGGGTTTTCTCTTATCCTGAGAAGACGAATGACGAGTAACTTTAAACTCCATGGACTCCGAGATCATTTCACCAATTTCATTCGTCCGATATAACCAACCAAGTTAAAGGACGTTAAGCTACAAAAAAACTTACCACACAAAAAATGTGAGGCCCGCCTAGGTAGTGTGGTGGTAGTGTGTCTGCCTCACATTCAACAGGTCGTGACTTCGATTCTCGCTTAGGGTGGGTTACCCGGATAAGGCTTTTTTTTTCGGGGTTTTCCCTTATCCTGAGAAGACGAATGACCAGTAACTTTAAACTCCATGGACTCCGAGATCATTTCACCAATTTCATTCGTCCGATATGACCAACCAAGTTAAAGGACGTTAAGCTACAAGAAAAAAAAAAAAATTCACGCTAAAACACACACTTTGTTATGTACATTTTTCTCGTGGAATTGATCGTTTTTAAGATATTTCTTGTTTTTGTTTTACCTTAAAAAAATGTATACTTTTCTCATACAGAAATTTGTCAACTCTTGTCTATACAGACAAAGGAACTTCAGTGACATAGCAACCAACTTTTGATTATCACTTTAACCTATGGTACTCCCTTATTTCGCTCCTACTTACAAGGAAGCAAGTAATAAGACTATTTCTGCTAATTTTTTCTCGATTAGAATGAAGTATGTAGAAGCATAAGCTTTTAACAATAATTTGTTGCAGAGATGTATAGAAAGTCATCTGAATGGAACACATCAGATTTTATTTTTTCAGCTTTATAATTAGTCTGATGTTTATTAATATTATTAATATTTCTATTTGTAAAATGTATAGAGATGAAATGAATGTCATATTTTATGAGGTTGCAAGATAGACCCACGTCAAAAGAAAATCCACTTGTAGTACAAACAATTATTAAACGTATTTTTCATCTCACACATAAAAAAACTGATTATTAGACATTACATACTTCTAGGAAAACATTTATTATACTAAAGCTGGATAAAAATGTGTTGTAATAATATAATTGTATTTAACGAATCTTCACATTTCATATCCGTTTTTGATTCCAGTAAACTCGTCTTTTGAATCCAGTTCACACACAATACACAAGCACACTCGAATTAAAGGCGCTTCGCTATGCTCTCAAGGCGTGCGCAAAAATGCATCACTTTTTTTTTTTTTTTAAACAGTAACGGAGTCTGATCAGGACTCCGGTACTGTATCCCTATTTACATTTCCCCCCGTAGGTTTTACTGATTACTGGTTTACTGTTTCTTTTACAAACATATACACATTGCACAAACATATAACACCCATGGCGGGACTCGAACCCACGATCCCCTACCCACGAAGCACCAAAGCGTCTCGCTTTAGCGAGCGTGGCCATGGGGACCGGCCCCACTTAGAGATATAGAAACATAATGAAAACAAAGTGGTTACAAGCATTCTTGTTACAAGCAGTGGTTACTTCTGTATAGACTTCTATAAAATGTTTACTCGAACCCTTTTCTGACGAAAGTAAGCTTAGAAATTACCTTTAGTGTACCGCTCCTTTAAATGCCATTATCCTTTAGATTTCACCGTAAAACTAAATAGGAAGGTTTTTACAATTTTTATATAGCAGTAGAATGACTAAAGCTACAGCAGATCATCAGATTTATTAGCTCAATTTAATATGAAAGTTATAAAAGACGATCACTCGTGGGCGCAAACAACAAAGGTAAACATGAAATGTTTGCCCATTTTACTGAAGTACGTAATTCATCCCAGAAAAAGTACAAAACAGTCTTTAATACATTTTTAATAATGCAGCGATAAATCTTCCAAAATAATAGCTAATGTCATATTAAGAAAAGTTCTTGACAATAAGTTAAATGCTTCTAAACTGAATTCACAGTCCACAAATAATCATGATAAACATATCTTTCAAAAGTTGAGAGCAAATAAACCAGTCCTAGTGAAAGTGAATTGTTTGACTCATACTTTATTCTACTGTTTCAAATAGAGGAATTACGTTCTCAATTGATATTGAGAATCCCAGATTAAAAGTTATTCTTGTTTAGCTGTCATGTCATTTAGCTGCAAAAATTTTCCAAAATTTTTAGATTCAGAATGTTTCCCAATTTAAGGCATGTAAAATCCAAATGGCGTACTGCACAGAGTGGCATCTTATAACAGAAACTTTATCTAAAAACTGCAAACCACTTAAAAGTAATTTTCAGTCTTGAGAAGAAAGCATAATGGACAGAACCTTAACTACATTTTATAGAGAAGGTCGTTACATCTTTTCTGCATGTAAAGTTTATCATGCAGCAGCTAAAGGCTATTCAAGAAATAATCTAGAAATTAAAATCCAGGATTTAAAACAAATTCTTTTTTCTAAAATCAGTTTCAGGCTCCCAGATTTAGTTCAATAAAACAAGAGAAAATTGAAGGAGATTGTCTCAGCACTTGTGAGAAAGTTGTAAATCTCTAAATAAATAGTAGAACTTTTCATAAAAGTATTATAGAAAAGTAAAGACTTTTAATCTGTGCAAAATGTTTTAATATGTAGATCTCTATGGAACTATTTATAGTTGCAATTTTGG
Organism: Hymenopus coronatus; assembly: GCA_030762935.1. NCBI lineage: Eukaryota > Metazoa > Arthropoda > Insecta > Mantodea > Hymenopodidae > Hymenopus > Hymenopus coronatus. Next base: position 17,576,481 of record CM060890.1, read on the forward strand.
TATCCTGAAGATAAATTAGCATATTTTACACCGTTTCCTTCGTTGTAGGAAACGAAATACAAAACTACCAGAAAAGTATTCTATTCTTTTGAATTCAGCAAAATAGGAGCTAGGATATTCAAGTAAACAGTCTGAGATATGTATTAGCTTTATTCTATGTGTTACTATTTGAAATTTACAAACAGATGTAGTATTTTCTCAAATGAAGAAAACTTAGTTAATGTGAAAAACGGATTGGAAATTGATTCGACTATATATGAGTTTCAAATTCTGAATAATTATGGTGTAAACCACGTGAAGACATTTTTGAAAGAAAAGGCTGCTGCTGGTAGTACAATATATCAAATGACACTGGACGGTTGTTAAAATTTCATCGGTACAATTAACCACTTCAATTAGTAAGCTATTGTTTCATACTATCGTTTTAGTGTATGTCAACAATATGTGAAAGTTAGCTTTCTTGCTTACTTGTTCCTTCATACTTTCCCATGATAAACAAAAACAAATTGTAGAAACAAAACGAATCTATTGCGTGCATGTTTTCATAAATTCCAAATTTGGTCACTGTTTACGTGACATATCTTCACAGGGGTTTAGTAAGGATCTTAAGTAAACTATAACTACCAACTACTTTTATTTTCATTTCGGCATGGCTACAAAAGAGGTGTTCCTAAGCACATTGTTGGAAAAGAGCGATATCATAGGCTTTGGAATGTTAGAGGATTTTACAAATACTGTTGATAAGGTAAACTTATTTTGTGATTAATTTCATATCATTTGTAAATAGCATAAGGTGTTGTTACCAATGAAAATTTACTTTCAACTATGCAGCAGTTTGCTAGCTGAATTCAGCATGCATATTTGTTATAGAAACACTGTATTTTTCGTCCTAATGTATCCTAAAATCACATATTTGACAATTTTGATTGTGTACCATTTGAGGTATCAAAGTATCCGATGTTTAGTTATATTAATAACTTTTTAAACCACATTTGTAAAAATTCAACTAGGTATTGAAAAAAAAAATCTGAGGTGTTCCATTCATATGACTCTCTCTACATCTCTGCAACAAATTATTGTTAAAAAGCATATGCTTCTATTTACTTCATGCTAATTGAGAAAAAATTAGCAGAAATGTTCTTGTTACTTGTTTCCTTGTGAGTAGAAGCGAAATAAGGAAATACTATAGGTTAAAGTGATAGTCAAAAGCTGGGTGCTTGTGACTGAATTTTCTTTGTTTGTATGGTCAAGATTGACAAATTCCTGCATGAGAAAAGTATGTTTTTCAAAGCTGAAACCAAAAATAAGGGATATCTCAAAAACGATCAACTGCACGAAAAAAATGTATATGACACAAATTGTGTTTTAACGTGCTCTACAATTTTTTTCTGTTAAATTTTTGTCCATCTCTTACGGTTTAGCAGTTATGCAAAATTCCGTAAAATTCATCCAGAATAAAGTAGTTTTCAGAGGCTATTCCCAGAAAATTTAAGGCACAAATTTTATTTGGCATGTAAATATCTTAAATATAATAGATTTTAATCAAAATTGTTAGAGCCATTTTTGAGAAAGTCAAACTTTTTGAAAAACGTTCCATATAAAGTGTAGTTGAGGATGGGGGATTTTCTTGAAATTCTTCGTGTGGCATCTTTGGTAGCACGCAAACACGGACCTTTTTACGAAAATGCTTTTTTTGGATTCAGGGTGACCCAAAACATGTATTTCCGGTGAAATTTCGGTATCGAATTTTTGGGTGGAATGTAATACCTTCTCTATACTCTTATGTACATAATACGTGTAGAGAAAGTAACACGTTAGGTGAGATGTTTGTTTAAAGGCTCCGAAATGCAGCACAATCACAATCGGTATACCAGGAGATATTGTTTGACATACATATAGCATACCGTAAGCTGCTGAATTAAATCGTTTCTAATATCATACTGTCTATTGATTCGCTGATGCGTTGTGCAAGTCACACTTGTTATTAGCTCGCTTTCACTACCTTGTTCTCACACATCCGTGCCACTAACCTTGGCCTTAGTTCGCCTCGCTTCCCAAACACAACATTTTAAGGGGCAAGCACACAAAGTTCAGTGTCAAAGCTTGTCCTGTTTACTAGAACACTGTGGTGCAGATATGCGTGCAAGATTAATGACATGTTTCAAATTGTTCCACGGAACAAAAGCAGTTACCTCAAATTTGGAAGATCACTGTATTGTAGCTAACAATAGTAAAACGAAAGAACTTACACGGTTGTACGTCCAATCGCACCGGCGAAACCGATCACTGTAATTAAATTTGGTTTCTCGTGGGAAATATTAAGTTACATTTACATTTTGGAAATGGTGAACTTTTTTCAATTGTTTGATTTTGTTGTCATATAATAGCACTCATTTTCTAGTTTTAAAATATGGAAAGTTTACATGAAATGCCTTACTAGAAGCGGGTTTAATTTTGTTCCAGTACCCTATGCTGTTATTCTGAGCATATTATTGAAATTTCATTTCACTATTTTTCTTAATTAAAACGTTCCAACATATTTTTTCCATTTTAAATCACAAAGTAGTACTCTTAAAATTAAGCTAAAACCCTCATTATATATAAGTTATATATGTAATAAAATTATGCATTTTATTATGTGAACATTGGAATATTTTAATTACTGAAATACAATTTGTTAAATATCCTATACATACGCTATTGATTATTGTTATTACTTATCTATTTTTTATGTTGGAAGGATTTTATCTACCATTCTTTAAACTGCTAAGAGAACTTTTTCGAATGGTGCAACAAATGTTTAAATTTATTCTATCTGCAAGCATTTATCTAAAAAATAAGTGGCTTTTAATGCAGTGAAGCCACAAGCTGAGCGCGCATTTATGGTAGAATAAATTGTGATCGCTGCCTGTACTAATGGATAAATAAATCAAGCTTGTTGGTCTATATCAGCCTTCTCTTTGACACTTACACACATTGTTTATGGGCGACACCACACTACTGACAAGTAAGCTTAATGGTGACACAGTTTTCTGCCAACGCGTTTGCAAGAAAAGCGAAAATTGATCAACATGACGAGTTTTGTCGACTCTTAAACTGATAAATACATTAACGAGAAATGCTACCTAAAATGTAAATACATTTTTCTCATACACGAGAAGCCTTCTTAATACAAGAACTCAGGACAAGACTTGGACTTCCTTGGACCCCCAACTGAAAGAAGACGCTCGACGAAAGAACAATGAAGAGGGAGGACCCGTGACCAGAATTCTATTCAACGGAAGCCATGGTTCCTGGACTGGCACGATCCAAAAGCTCCGACATTTCACTTCGATGGCAGCACATGGATATCATCACAAAAAGGTATTCCACGTCCCGGACGATACCCGTGCATGTGATACTTGTAACAATACATGTGACAGATACCATGTCGTAACGTGCTCAAAGCGGACCAGATCAGTGATAAGCTTTTGCACAAAATAACTCCAAACATATGCACAACTTGTACGTGATATTATTATTATTATTATTATTATTATTATTATTATTATTATTATTATTATTATTATTAAATGTGAGTATTTATATTCAAATTAAAGAAAAAAGGAAAATAATAAAAATAAACACAAAATAACTTGTAAGTATATTAGCTTCGAACATTAACATTCACCATTGGTACACAATACATAATGTATGTTTGTTAATAATTTACACCAGCAATAATACTTCGAGGCTTCATATCATTAGTTACTATTTTACTCTTAGCTGGTGTGTTCAGTGGTCAATCTTAAGAGTGGTAAATTTCTATAGTTAAAATTTCATAAAATTTTAGTTGACTGCACTGTTGTGTTTTATTTTTAATAGATATTCTTATTCTCACACATGCCTGTTGACATCTATTCGATTTAGAAGTCATGTCTTGTTCATCCACTCGTGATATCTATCTTACAGCCTAAATAATTAAATGTAGTGATCTGTTCAATAATATTCTGATTTTGCATATTATTTGTTCAATTAAAACATTGTTTTCGTGCATATATATGCACAGGGTGTTTCAAAACGACACCAAACGAAGATGTGGACCTGGTTGGTCATTCTGTACGTGATACGTGAATATAATTTTCAGCTCTAAATTCGGCACATACAAAAACTGCCATAAAATCACCATGGATTAGGCAGTCGTACATAGCCAAATGGCACGTCCCTGACCTACTCCAAGAGAGATGCTGGTTGCAAATGTCCCAGTCGCGTGTTGTAGAGGTGCTTTGATAGACACGCCGGCGCGGCACAGGTCACCTTAGTAATGGAAAACGTAGCATGTTTTGTTATCTGTTTCGTATAACACGTTCGGAGGTTGTTTACGTGGCGTATGACAACCATTGTTCCTTCGCTGCCTAAACCCAAATGTGCGCGATTTTTAAACACACATAAAACTTTAAATAGAAAAGTTTGAAAGTTACGACATCAAGTTTCGGACAAGTCAAAATGTAAGCTAGTTGACTGCTATCTTCGTTTGGTGTCGTTTTGAAACAACCTGTATATATTTATTTATTTCCATTACTAACTAAAGTAGGTAGCTGCCATCCATATCTGATCATCTTTTGATTTTGCGATCAACAGTTGACCATGCGAAAGTTTTGCTACCAACCAAAAATTATTACTAGATTTACTTTGGAGGTGCTATAAACTTAAAACGCACAAGTACTTAAAAATAATAAGAGGTATTGTCTTCACATACATTTGCCTACTCGTTCATTTTTTCTTACTTGGCATGCTTTATTTTTGTTTTGAATTTCATGAAAGTTATCTATAACAATGCAATTCTTTTCAATATCACTTAATACATACGGCTAATAATATAGCAATTGTGCCTAATTACACATTAATCTTATAATGAAAAAATAAAAAATTACTGCCTTTATCTATTTTTGGAATTAGTGACTTTTGATTTGTGTCCAATAGTAAAATAGTATCTTCAGTGGTCAAAATCACTAAACTGACTATACACAGGTATCGAAAACTGCTTCGGCTGTGCTCGAGACTCTTCGGCTATACTTCGCATGACAAAAGATCTGAAGTGGTTGTTATAGTGGCTTCGCTTTCATGGCTCGTCTCGCAAATATGTCCATTATATCACGTTGGTCAGTCATGCTACTCCTACCTGAGAAGACAACCCACATTACATTGTAAATAGGATTTTTTTTTCCAGCAGGGAACCCATTTTATGCAGTAACAATAGGCTGGACTGCAAACAGTCAACAGATTAAGAATAAATTCTTCGTTATTTAACTTAAGAGAATTTTTTTTTCTTACAGCTTCGCAGCTAACTTACCTAGTCCACAGAATATGCCTTAAAATATATATGTTCTACTATTACTGATAGAAAACAAATAAAACCATACTAAAATATACAAATTAGTATCATGTAACGCAATCATTAGTATTTCCGTATATTTACCAAAATAGTTTGTATTATTGTGTTTCTTAATTTAATCTTGATGTTTCATTTTTACTATATGGAACATTTATTTTCTTTAGAACCTTACATTATTACAATAATTTTACAGTGTATATATGAAAAAATATTGAGGAATAAACGAAAAGTAAGGTAATAACGTATTTCAATATTTGCCCTTTGTACACAAGGTTGGTGCGTGTGAAGGTCATCGTGGAACTATCATTTCAGAAGTCTTACTTATTGATCATCATATTCAAAAGCACTGTCTTCATTTTGGATTCAATAGCACTGCGTTTGTCTCAGCTTTGTTCAATAGTATTTTTGCCAGTAGTAGCAGCAGTAGCAACAACAAAGGAATTTAGCATCAAGCTGGACTTTATTCCTCGATAATAGGGACAACAATCAAACAGTATGCAACTCATTGTTGACCACGACGATTTAGCACCTACTCCCGCAAAGTTGTCCCAATACCGGGAACATTATTTATTACAAAATATAAGAAATGCCCATGATCGTAGATATAAAAAATTCCAGCTTCCTTAAATGCTTCAAAGGACCATAAAATAATAAAGTTTAACACAAAATTCCAAAATTTCTGTATAACGCGCAGCAAAAAAGCGTGCCTTCCGTCTTTTCCCCACTCTTCTCCCCTTACACTAGGTCGACTCGACTCCGTACTCACTCAAATCCCTATTGTTACAAAATCCATAGCGCAGAGTTGATCTTTTTCCGTTTTATGTTCTTTAGATTTTCACGCATTAATTGGAAAGTTACGAACATCGCATTACATTCACGCGGTACCTACCATTATTTTCTAGGTGATGGTACATTTCAGATACTGAAACTGGGACGCACATGCCAACAGTAGAGCCCCTATGGTGCAACTAGAGAGATCTTTCCATAGCGTAAATCCCACACAACACACCAACCATCGTCGTCTAGTGTTATAACCCTAAAACAGTTGAGGCGAAGCAAACGAAAAGAATTGATGGCGGTAGGAAATTAAGAACAGAAAATTTGTTTCGTTGTAGAAGGGGAACTATCCCAAAAATCGTTTATTGACTCCGGAAAACGGCGAAAAAATGCAGTTTAGAATTGAACTCGAGACCTCTTCTGAATGCGAACCTCAGATATTATCGCGGAGGCATCTTGCCGGTGTGAAAAGAGAATAAGGATATCTAAATGTGAGTTTATTTTAAGTTTCCTTTGCTATTGTTGCTGTTGTGGTATTCAGAAGATTCTATCACTATCAGCCTGCAAAATAAATATTTTATTGAAAAGACACCTATGCGAGTTAAAGAGTTCAAACAAGCCAACCATCAGTTAAAGTCACTCACGTTGATACTTTATTAATGAGATGAAAATGCAATTCTTTCTGAATCAAAATCTATGTAGTTTATTGAGCCCTTAAGCATGCAACCCCTTAAAATATACCTGCTGAATGAAATGCTAGCCTCTTTTAAGGCTAATTTACCACGATCTATTGATTGGAATTCTGTGCAATAAATGTATATTTTAAGAAGCTATTGATAACAAATAATATTTTTCACGTGGGTCTTACACCTACAGATACATTACTGCGAACCACAAGAACAAAGAATTCATAAAAATAGTCAATAGTACTTCTTTCAAATGAATTTTACGTTTTCTTAAACATACTTGCTTAAAAGTCCATAGCGTGCTTAAACATCATGTACTTCTCCAAAATGATACGGTAATTGCCCGGAAATTCGATTAAGGTTTGAACCATATACTTTAAAGCAGTGGAAATCTTATCTTAAAAACTAGGCAAACAACTCAATCCTTCTACTTGAGTAACATTTGGAATAGCTCAAAGTAAAATAAACGTTAAAGGCCTCGGTTTAAAGAAAAATTATTCCAATATCATCAATAGTTTTCAAATTTTCTTTCTTTAGAAATTAATATTTTTGCACACTAACCATTGTGTGTTTGGATTTGAAAACTGCAAAGAGAAAGAATTAAATAGATAGTAATATTGGAGTAGTTTTTTACACATATTATGCAGTTATCGAATAGGAATGTTTCCTTGATTCAGTGTCTTTCTAGATAAACAATACGCTTCTACTTCCTTTAACTTTAACAATAAATTCAAACTTGATATCTGTTTTAGCATGACATTTATTCTTCTCGTCATATATAGATTTTTAATTATTGTAACCAATGAGCGTTTATTGAAAACCCCCATCTATTTCTGAACCATCTGAAGTACGAGTTTTAGTAGTTTAATATCTGTATAACGGAGTTAAAAGCAAGTCAACATGGATTATTTTATTAAATTGTGCAATAACTCTTAAGCATTTCCATGTTACGATCTCTCTTAATATAGGCCATCTTAGAGCCCAATAGGAGATTAATCAATGCTAAAGTTTTACGAATAAATCAAAACATCTGATACATCTTAAAGCGCAGTGAAGGCCTTACGTTCTTTATTATTTATTGTTTAAATATAATTTTAAAAAGTTTGGACATTTTTATGACCATGTCTGCTGGTAATTAGAATTAAAATCTGCATGTTTGGCAGCTTCATTGTAGGGATTAAAAGGATGCCATTTGATACAGTTTGCCTATTACTTGAAGCAGAAATAATAAATTTACATACCTACTCACCAAATTGATATGCTGAAATTCCATATATTTATAGAGTATATGTTTACTTAAAGAGAACAGTACTTAAATGGCATATAGATAGAGAAGGTATAGCAGGCCATTAAAAAATTCGATACCGGAATTTCACCGGAAATACACGTTTTAGGGTCCCTGTATCCAAGAAAATGATAAGTGCGTGTGTGTCCATGTGTCTATGAACACGATAACTCAAAACGAAAGGTCGTAAATTACGAAGCTTGGTATTTAAGCTTATATCTTCCAAGACGCGACATAAAGATTTTGAGAAAAATCCCCCCAAACTACCTTTTACAGGAAAAGCTTTCGAAAATTTTGTTTCTCAAAAATGTCTGTAACGATTTTTATTAAACACTATGTATTAAAGATCTTCATATGAAAAATAAAATATATATTTTTAATTTTCTGGAAATAGCCTCTGAAGACCTCTTTATTCTGAATGAATTTTGCTGAAATTTGCAAAACTGGTAAACCGTAGATATAAAGAAAAACTTACTATACAACTATGTAGATTTTATTAAAAGACATAATTATGTCGTATACATAAGTGGAACTGACCAGTTTCAGTTATTCCTTGTAATTGGTTTCTGTTTTAAAATTCTTAAGCTTTCGAAACACGGAAATTCGTTTGGCGATGCAAAGAAACGGATTTCAACAACATGCAACCAGCTTTTAAAAAACTTGACTATCGCTTTAGTCTACTGTATTCCCTTATTCCCCTTTTTCTCACAAGGAATAAAGAAATACGGTCATCTCTTAATGTTTATCTCAATTAGCATCAAGTAGATAGACGAATAAGAAATAATTTGTTTCGACGACCTCCGTGGTCGAGTGGTCCCGGGTTCGATTCCGGGCTGGGGCGAGGAATTTTTCTTTAGCCAGAATTATTCCCTATCCCCCATAGAGTCTGGAAGTATGAATGTGAGAGTAAATGTGCGTGTGTTTAGTAATATAAAGTTTATTAAACTAATGTTCTGAACCTACAGTTTCACAAGTCAAAGCCCCCGATATGAATATTGATGCTAAAGGGGGCTATACAAATGAAACAATAAAAAAATAAATAAATAAAACAACTTAAATTTTTTTCAGCGATGTAGAGAAAATCATGTGAATGGAACACATATTTTTAATGTACGCTACTATATTGTTAATGTTTTAAACAGTAGTAGGATTAATTTATTTTAATAACTGTGAAAGCTTCTCAGTTAAATTGAAAGATACAAGACGAGTAAATGCAATTTCGGGTTGAAGTGAAATCAGTCGCCGATACATTAAGGAGGAAGACGCTAAAGTCTCAATTGCACTAGCTATAAAGTAAACATTACCTCTTTGATGAAGAAATGGAAACCTTTTAAATGACGCTGATGAAAGTTAGCCCAAAGGTTGGGTGTCGTCTTGTCCGCCCAGTACACGTTTTCTCTTATACCGTAACATTACCTGCAGCAAAACTGGTGTTCTTTTTGCCTCGTTCCGTGTTCCAGTAAGTTTAATTCGGTGTTGAGCGGAACGTGAGTGTGTCGCTTGCAATACTTCTTACGGCCCCACATTCCACCACATACAGAACTTGATGGATGACACAGATCCAGCGACTAAATTTGCTCCATGCATCACTTTGATTCCATTAAGCTTGTAACAGACCAGTGGATTTAATCGAAGTCGTTTAAAGCAATTACATTAAATAAACACATGGTGGGTATATCCAATGTCTTACTTCGTTACCTCAAGTTCTATGCATCTGCTTCTTATGAATTCTCCTGTGTGCAAATATTCTTTCAAACATGCATTTGTGATGTTTGAAAATATTCCTAATGTGAGATTTAAACTGTGCACCTCTAATTGTTTTTAATTGGTCAAAAGCTGGTTGCTATTGACTGAAGTTCCTTTGTTTTTATGGACACGAGTTGACAAATTCCTGCGTGAGAAAAGTAAGTTTTTCAAGGTGAAACAAAAAACAAGGAATATCTTAAAAACGATCAATTCTATGAAAAAATTGTATGTAACACAAATTGTGTGTTTTAATGTGCTCTACATTTTTTGTAAGGTAAATCTTTGTCCATCTCTTATGGTTTAACAGTTATGCAAAATTCCGTAAAATTTATCCAGAATAAAGTAGACTTTAGAGGCTATTCCCAGAAAATTCCAGATATACATTTTATTTGTCAGGTAAATATCTTTAATATACGAAATTTTAATAAAAATCGTTAGAAAACTTTTTAAGAACATCAATTTTTTTGTAATTTTTTCCATGTAAAGGGTAGCTTGGGGTGGGGAGATTTTTCTCAAAATCTTCGTGTCGCATCCCTGGAAGATACTAAACTTAAATAGCAAGTTTAGTATTTTACCGACTTTTCGCTTTTGAGTTATCGTGTTCGCAGACACATGCATACATACACACACATACACACACACACACATTTTCCTGAAAATACTTTTTTTTTTGATACAGAGGACCTTAAAACATATATTTCCAGTGAAATCTCGGTATAAAATTTTTGGGTGGAGTACAATACCTTCTCTATACACTATGTACATAATGCATGTAGAGAAAGGAAAAATATCAACTTTCCATTTGAGAAAAGTATAAGTATTGAATAATATAAAAATATTAGAAGGAATACTCGTAAAATATCAACTCTACAAAAAAAAAAAAATCTTATATCAGCTTTAACAAGGTATACATTTTTTGCGCATCAAGATTTAATCTAGCTGTTACGGTTTATCGATTGTTCAAAAGTCATTCAGAATGAAGAGAACTTCAGAGGCTATTCCCAGTATCCTAGACTACGTTTCATTTGCCACGGACATATGTTAAACATTTAGTATTTTAATCAAATTGTTTGAAAATATTTTGAGAAAATAAAAATATTATAAAATATTTCATGCAAAGTTAGTTAGGGAAGACTTTCTTGAAAATGTTTGTTTCGCATTCTTGAAAGTTTCGGAACTTAAGTATCAAGTTTGATATTTAATCAATTTCATTTTTGAGTTTTGCCGTTTCAGACACATGGAGACGCGCATGAACTTTTATCTTTTTTAAAAATTCTGATATATTAATTCCACAATTATTTCTCTACTCATTTTTGAACAAGCTATTCCTTAACGTTAATCCCGATAAACATTTGCGGAAATGATTTTATTACATATTTGTTTTAGATATGATGGGAATATGGGGCCGGAAACGGGTAATTCTACAAAAAAAGATGAATAAAAGTAAAGGAAAATATTTTACATAAATGGTGTGATTTAACCAAATGTATATTTTTGTGTAGTAAGATTTGTCTACCTCTTACGGTTTACTAGCTATGCAAAAGCCATCCAGAATTAAGAGGAATTTAGAAGCTATTCCCAGAAAATTCAAGATATAATTTTTTTCATGAAAAAGTCTTGAGTATATGAAAATTGGTTAGAGTCCTTTTTGAGAAAATCACAACTTTTGAAAAATGTATCAAGTAAAGCGTAGTTTGATGTTGGGGGTTTACTTGAAAATCTGAGTGTCGCATCCTTATAAATGTTGAGCTTATATATGTATCAAGTTTGAAATTTAACAGATATCGTTTTTGAACGATACACACGAACACGCAGAACGGACCTTTTCTAATAAGGTTTGTGTTTTTATTCAGAACACCTACAAATGTGTATTTCCAATGAAATCTCAAGTTAAAATTTTTGGTTAGAATGCAATACAATTTCTACTTACTATGTGGTGATGAGGAAGTAATTACGTATTTTACATTCAGAGACCTCAAAACATATATTTCCGGGAAAATATCAAAATTTAATTTTTGGAGGCAATACAACACTTCTCTTGTTTACTATTCGTAATAGTGAAATGAAAAATGGATATTGTTTTGTGTCTAAATGTGTGTGTGTGTGTGAACAGTATAATAAAACAATGTAGAATTAATATAAATGTTCATGCTTGGATCAGATATCATTAAGAATACCATGCGTAGATTTTCAATAAAATGTTTTACCTTGAAGTACACTTTGCAATAAAATCTTTGCTAGTTGTTATTATTTCAAATGTTTACCAGTGTGACTAAAATAGAGGATGGTTAAGATATTAATATATCAAATGAAGTGCATATCATCAATTTTCTCTGAAATATCCGTCGAAATACCACTCTTTCTATACCATTTGAAGGCATATGCGGAAGAGAGAGAGAGAGAGAGAGAGAGAGAGAGAGAGAGAGAGAGAGAGAGAGAGAGAGAGAGAGAGAGAGAGAGAGAGAGACGCTTTTACTTAATATAACATGTAGGTTTCTTAAGAATAAAAGTTTCTGTCATTATGTTTTCGTAAAACTAACCATTCAGCATTATTTAGTTGTTGGTTTGAATTTTTCCTAAGTTTAAGCAATGTAACGTGAAATGTCATTAATTAGATTCAATGAACATACAATTGATGTTTTTAGCTCCGCGTTCGGGAGCCAAGTATGAAGCGTGTTCGTTGTTGCACCACGTTAAAGAGCCAAGTATGTAGTAGTTTAGCCCCGTGCTCAGATGTACGATGACGTTAGCGGTGCTTCAAGATTCACTCCACTACCAGATAAGTAGATCTACGTACCTTTTGTTGTGAAGATCTACTACAGTTGAGGTGCCTCAGCTAAACTCAGCCTGCATGCTGGTTTGACTCTCTCGGGGTGGTAAGGAATGAGGGTAGTTTAGGGAGTGATCTTATAAAGTTAGGTAAACACACGTTACTTTTACTTCAATTTATTGCCAACTAGAAGATGAGAGATAAGCACTTTGCTGTACAATCTGCTAAATCAAATAATCACTAGAAACTTCCTTAATCGATGACGCACTCATATTTTACTTAATAAATTTGTTTCTTTAACTTAGCTGTATTTAACTAAGTCTAGATGTGCTTAACTGACTTTAACTATTCATCACTAAGAGCGCCAATAATTAACTAAGTATTGCTGAGTTTTACGATGTTTAACTTTAATGCCCCGATGTAACTAACATACCGCCATATAACTTTAATGCTTCGATGTGCTGAAAGACCGTCCTTGGTGTAACTTTTATGCCCCGATGTAACACAAAGACATCCCCGACGTACTTTAATCTCCTACTTATATAGCAAAATTACTGACATGGTGGCTTCTTCCCGATTGGTTGGAAAGACCGCGAACCTGGAGTTGATATTACCCAAAATGCATTATTTCCTACCCAGGGTGCACCATAACGCCCACGTGACAAGTGTTACACAATGGAAAAAATCTTCTCTAAACTAAAAGGGCCTTTACCATCACTTGGTTCTCTATTGCTGTAACAATAGAGTACACCCTAACAAAGAAAGTTTCTCTTTCCACTTTCCAAGTTTGGAGTAAACAACTCCGAACTGCTGTTGCTAAAAGCTAATTTTTACACTCTTAAATAGTCGAATACTTGAGTATTAGCACTCTTTAAATATAGATAAACTGATAAACAATTAATAAAATGGTTATTATAGAGAAGCCGTCTAACGGTCTCATAATATCAAGGAGGTGAATACAAACAAACCAGTTGGTTATCGTATCAGCTTCTTGTGTGTTCTTGGATAACTGCTACAGAAGTGTATAGAACTCATTGCTATGAATACTTATCATATGGAAATATTTAAAAATAAATAGCCATGAAAATAAATGAACGCCGAGAAATACCTGTGATTGTAGAATTTAACCACTGTGGAGGTTTTTACAGAAAACAAATCTATAAACTTCCAGTTTCTTAAATGCTATATAAATGCTGTAAAATAGAAAGTCAGATTTTTATACTTATCAGTAGTAATGTTTTTGTTTTTTCAGAAAATCCATGTCTTTTGTAGCCTTGAAACATTTCCAGAAACTCCGAAGAAGTTAATTCATTCATTTAATATTCGTTTAGTACAAAAATTGTAGCCTCAATTTATATCACAAAGTGAACAATCGTCCACTGCAGAGCTGTCAATTTTCTGGATCGTAATTGATTATTTCTGCATCACTAACTGGAGCAGAAAGACTGGGAACAGTTAACAATACAGTAATCCTCTAAAATCTGAATTGAAGCGAATAATTCCGTAAAAATCGCTAGTAATTGGATATGTCCATAACTTATAGGATTAGGCAGCAGTTACACTTACCAGAACCTGAACATTTGATTAATCACTTGCTTTACCATTGGCTTGATTAATTCTGAGCTAGGTCATTAATTGTAAATTAAGGAATTTCGCCTTTAGGAGTGTGGGATATACTTTTCAATATGAGTGCATTTCTTATCATGAATCTCAATAAAAACATTTATTACATTTCATATAGTTTATACTTCTGTTCCTTTCTTTTTCCTTAAATACATTCATCTAAATTTCTATCCTTGAGAGCTGCTTGTTCCTTTGGAGCTTATACATACTAACATCTTGGTTCTTGGTGTATACGCTATTCTTAGTAAGAAAGGAAACACTAAGAACGATACCCCACCAACGGGTATGTTGCCACTATACTGTACATATATACTATTGTTATTAACATTATTGTAAATGTTGCTCTTGTTACCCTTAATACAATATGGAATATATAGCTGGTGGCATTATTAAAATGAAAGAAAAACTGCTTTCAATTGGACAAGTCAAATATAAATAAATTAGGAGTTAGCATAAACATACAGCCCAAGTTACACTGAGAAAGCTACTAATAGGAACATAATTCAGTAAATATGTTGTCGCTTTTACATTGTTTTATAAGATATGAATATCAAGTATCGGTGCCTAAAAGTTAATATAAGAAGCGAGTATCCAGAAATAGCGGTATCGTCCCTTCACTAAAGGGAAGTAATGAAAATAGACGAGGACAATAATTTATGCATATCGCAGAAGAGTTTATAAACCAGGGTGACAGTGGAAATGACAAGCTGATGGAGGGGACATCTATTACCTGACCCTCAGTGGATCTTTTATGCTTACACCCCCGGGAGGAACGGATCAGTTGTAGGAACCGCAAGAGACGAATGGGCTGCAGGCCGGCATAGATGACAGAGATGCGCAGTTCCCTAGTGTTTTTTAATTAATTAAATACACTCGAGAGTCTTGTCATAACTCCGGCATTGTATTAATTTTTTTTTCTTTTTCCTCTATATCCTCTATTTTATTTTGCCATTTTTCATTTTACTTACACATACACATACAAAGACCTATGCACAAGGCGGGACTCGAACCCACGATCCCCCGCGCCACGAAGCGCCAAAGCTAGGCACTTTAGCCACGGGGACCGACATGTTCCGAAGCTTTATAATCAAGTTCAGGCATTTTGGATCCTATGCTTATCTTTTCTGAACTACTTCATTAAATAGCTTTATCTGTGTTATAATATCACGGTTTTAATAAAGCTTGTCATACCATTAGACATTATTCAGTTGTTGCATTTGACACTCTTTATAAGCTTTTAGTAGTTTGTTAATTCCAAATGATTGAGAAGCTGTAACGTTACCTTACATCCATTTCTACCTGCGGAGTTCCCAAAATAATAGTTCCATTGACCACCCGGCCACGGGGGAACGCAACCATGCAATGGAGACTAGACAGGCTTCCCTCTGACAGGGCCGAGAATAAGTTTCAAGCTGCAAGTCTCTGCGCCATCTGCCCGTCAACTGCAGCCCCATAGTCAGTCTGAAAAAAGAAAGGGAAATAAAATAAGAGGAAATGACAGAAACAAAATTTGTGATAGAGAATATACACTCCAGCATTTGCTTTGGCGACCAAAGGAAAACAACAGAAACAAGGGGGGGGCAGTCAAAGTGGGCGAATATCGGGAATTGAGGCCAGGACCTCCCGAATGCGAGTCTCAAACGTTACCGCAGTTCCATCTCACTTGGTGTTATGAAGCATACTTATGCTTATAGCATTTAAAACATTTCAGAAGTGTTCAGGTTAAAGGCTTTGGAAGTTAGATTTGTTTTTAAGTAGAGATAAACAGGTATAATGCATTTTTTTCCAAGGGGAGGGTGATGTGTCTACAAAGAAATCTACAAACAAACAAAAACAAAGAAAGCGGATATCACGCGTACGCGGAAATGACTTCTTTTAGGATAAGCTGTAATGGACTGGAAATCTATGCGTCATCAGCAGACCACAAGCATTTTGTTGGTTGGCGATAGTTATTTGTTGAGGGCACGGGTTGTCCTAAAGGCCTTGACCTCAATGTGAAGGTTGGATGAGCAGAACTATATGTAATTTCATCATCGCAATATAGTGATCTGGATTCAGATATCCGGTGCTTTTTCTGGCCAGAGAGCGGACAATTCTCAAATTCTAGGACACATCAACTTTTAGGTTAAACCCAGATTATACCCCGAAGAACTATTTCATCTTAGCTTAAAAAAAGCGAGAGGAACGTTAGCGCCGTTAATTTTCTATGCTTCAAAGATTAAAATTACCATTGTCAAAAGCAAATTTTCAAACTGAAAACAGTATTAGTAGGCTTATTTTGCAGGAAAATTATTTGTGAAAAGTGTGTATTTTGGGGAGGCAATATCATAATGAGTTTCCTAAAAAAATTCTTCAAAATTACTAAAATTTCCTCAAAGCGCCACTTCCACCGTTAGTACGGGAATTTAGGCTGACAAAATATACTGTTCACTCGACATTATTACTAATTTTAAGACAACATTTTAACCAATAGTTTTGCAAATCTATTTCCTGTTGTGTTTACGTATATTGGCCTTTTCATAAACCGTTTTACATTCTCTACACGTACTATGTAGATACATAGTGTATAGGGAAGGTATTAAGATGATTAATAATATAATAAATCCTAAAATGTCTTTAAATGTGAAATAGGGATGGAAGGGAATTTTTATCAATATTTCTATTTAAACCTCCACCCAAAAATTCGATACCGCGGTTTCACCGGAAATTTATGTTTAAGGGTCCCCTGTATCCAAAAAAAAAAAAAAAGCATTTTCACAAGAAGGTGTGTGTGTGTGTGTGTCCGTGTGTCTGTGAACGATTACTCAAAAACAAAATGTCGGTAAAATACCAAATTCAGTATTTAAGTTTAGTATCTTCCAGTGATGCGACACGAAGATTTTGAGAAAAATCCCCCCACCCCAAACTACCCTTTACATGGAACTAATATCTAAATATCTTTAATATCATATATTATAGATTCTATTTACCTGACAAATAAAATGTATATCTTGAATTTTCTGGCAATAGCCTCTGAAGACTACTTTATTCTGAGTGAATTTTACGGAATTTTGCATAACTGCTAAACCGTAAGAGATGGAGTAAAACTTACCACACAAAAATGTAGAACACTTTAAAACACACAATTTATGTTACATGCATTTTTTTGTGGAGTTGATCGTTTTGTAGATATTCCTTGCTTTTGGTGTCAGCTTTGAAAAAAAACAAAAAAAAAAACATACTTTTCCCACACAGGCCTTTGTCAACTCTTGTCCACACAAAGAAAGGAACTTCAATCACATAGCGATCAGCTTTTGACTATCACTTTAACCTATGGTACTTCCTTATTTCGCTTCTAATTACAAGAAAGCAAGTAATAAGACTATTTCTGCTAATTTTTTCTCGATTTTATAAAGTAAATAGAAGCTTAAGGTTTTTAACAATAATTTGTTGCAGAGATGTAGAGAAAGTGATGTGAATGGAACACATAAGATATTTTCCAGTTTGTGAAGTGTTGTAAATTTCTTTTTCTAGAATAAATATAATTATGAAGTATGTAGTGTTTGATTTGTTTCATGACTTGCTGAAGCAAATCGTAGACCTATTCCTTTGCTGAAGAGGAATCTGAATTGGTTTCGGGATTTGACTGAATAATAACTACTGCAAATTCTAAAGTTAAAAGGAGTATTTGTGTAATAATAAGTAAAGGTAAAATATAGAGACGTTGCAATTAAGTTATAAATTTGATCATCTCAAACCCTTTGCTGTTGCTTGGGTTCTTCCCTTAATTTTCCTGCGGATATTCTGCTATGTAATCGCCTTTATATTGTATATTATTTGATTTATAACTTACATCTATTTATACATGATTGCCCTGAATTATCTTTAATTATTGGCTTCCTCTGTAGATTTCCTTTGTTTCTTTCGTTTATATAACCAACCCTCTTTAATTTCTATGGTCATATCGGAGGCTTTGCTTTGGAAACAACTGCTACTGTTTTTCTCCAGAACTCTGGGGTTTCTTAAAAGTGGTTATTTCAACAAACACTCACACACACACACACACACACACACACACACACACACACACACACACACACACACACATGTTTTCTCCCACTTTCATTACCCAGACTCTATGAGGGAATAAATTATTCTAGTTAAAGAAAAATTCCCCAGGAGGTAGACTTCTGCAGAAGTAAACTGTTTTAAAATACTCGAATTCTTAAAAAGGGAAGAGCGACGCATAATCACACAGCTGAATGACTCGGGCGAAACTCGTATTCCCGGGTTCAAGTGCCGTAGGATCGGCCATTCTGACCATGAGATTTTCGTAGTTTTCCCAAGTTATAGCCGAGTCCTACTATATATGCTACTATGATTTTCCATGTTCCTTATTTCCTTTCATTTCAGAAGTCTCTTCATCTTTAGGGTTAAAGAACGAGGCGCGTTGGACGAGGGACTCTAAGATGTGCTTTGAGCAGAGAATCATTTCTTCTGTCTGAAGCTGTCCGTACGCATATGGGGGAGCATTGGAGGCACAGCCAGAAGGTTCAATCTGAAAAATGTTAGGGATCCGGCTGTGCTGCGCCTGTCGCCACACATCCTTTCTTTCGTATTCTCCCGTCGCATACTTCCCGAGCAGAATAACTCGGTTATTTCGTCTGTGATCCTCATTCGGGAGGTTGATCCCCGTGGCCGGTCTACCTGCCACATGGGGTTTTACGAAGGTTTACCCTCTGTCGCCAGGCGAATGCTGGGTAGGTTCATTACATCCCCCAAATTTTCCGGCCCACAATTTCGGATTCGGTGTAGACGGTTTGCGGCTAGATGGTGGATTGCGAATTTTAAAAAGGTTACTCTGGCTAGAGACCGGTCCTTGCTTGCCTCCGTCGTCATCTGGATATGATCTCCTTTCGGGTCTCTCCGTTCATCCCTCCCTGCCCCCTGGAATCATGTAAGAGGCAGAGGCCCACGAGGCCCTACATCCGGTGCTTTGCCCAGTGTCCTGAGGGCCTAGCTTTGGCTGCACCGCTGATATCTTTCTCGTTTCAAATCCCCTTTATCCCTAGCTAAATAAATGTGTTTAGAAATAATGTATCACTTTTCATCCGAATGTGGTAATAGTTTAACAGGCGCATAATACCACACAATGGATAAATAAAAGATATAAAAATTGTTTGTCATAAGAGAAACTTGGCTTTCATCATGTAGTGCCATTATTGAGCATTGGCGAATATGCTATGGCAAACAAACAATTGAATTTGACAGCTTCGAAATTCCAAAAACTCTTAAGGAGTGCTCCTGCGTGTTCATATGTACTAGCAAGAACGAAGAGAGGCGTAAACAGTATAGCAGGAAAGAGTGAATAAATAAACCAACAAACAAAAGGGAAAATGTGCACATAAGCAAAACCAGAAACGAAACGCTGTATGATACCAGTAATGAGAGAGAGAGAGAGAGAGAGAGAGAGAGTAAAATAAAAGCCACAAATTGTATTGCAGTTTAAACCTCAACTATAACGTATGTGCTCTTTTCTGCATTTAAAATAACTGATAAGACCAGCCTTATCTCAGGACCACAGAATGATTTGATTGCTTTTTGGAGGGGGGGTGGTAGGGCCGCTCGACATCCGCTCCTTTGGAATGCAATTCTTTCGACCCCTGGCGTCTTCCAGGTGCACATTCCGGACATTGCATCAGTTTCTTACGGTATGTTTCGAAACACTTGACCTATGCGGCTGACGTCATACAACACAACACAACAAACCTACTTTCAAATGGACTAGCGCCATCAGTAAAACTCCATCTACGAAAACTTGTTTCCGCGCCTTCAGTAACTGCTCCTTTGCAGCATAGTTCTTCATCATTCTCAACAAAATAAATAGTTCTAGTTCACTTTACAGGATGTTTAAAAAATACAGGGCATAATTTCAGGTATGTATTTCCCACATGAAGACAATCAAAATAATTCATTATAACATGTGTCCGGAAATGCTTCATTTCCGAGTTATGGCCTTCACAACATTGGAATTCACTGGAACGTTTTTCTTTCCGCAGGTCTTTGCCGTCAAAGGAGACATTAGGAGGGCGCTCTGATAGTTCATTCTGAGGAAGTTACATTCAGTGTTCTTTAGGCGTTAAGACTGTGTGACATGTATTCAAATCAAGAGCTGGCAGAGATACACTTCATGTACGGTAAGGCGGACGGCAATGCTGCGCTGGCTCGTCGTTTGTACCAGGAGAGGTACCCACAGCGACAATGTCCAGATCGGAAGACATTTGTACGTCTCCATTCCCGTCTGTGCGAGTATGGAACATTTGGGAAGGGGACGACCAAGATCTACAACTCCAGAAGTGCAGGAGGAGATTCTGGAGGCTGTGGACAGGACTCCTTCTATCAGCACACGACGGTTGGCGTTGCAAGTCAATGTTCCTCATACGACTGTCTGGAGACTGTTGAACGAGTATCAATTGTATCCTTATCATTTGCAACGAGTACAGGCCCTGTCACCAGCAGATTACCCTGCACGAGTTAGGTTCTGTCAGTGGTTCTTGCAGCAGTGTGGTGTAAATCCGAACTTTTCTGCCGTCGTATTATTTACAGATGAAGCACAGTTCACAAGAGATGGCATAACAAATTTCCACAATCAGCATGTATGGTCGCATGAAAACCCACGTGCAACTGTTGTATCTCATCACCAGGTGCGGTTCTCCCTCAACATGTGGGCCGGTATCATTGGTGATCGATTAGTTGGACCTCATGTACTTGTAAACAGACTTACGGGGAAGGCGTACACAAACTTCCTGGAAAACACCATACCTGACGTTTTCGAAGACACTCCACTGATTAATCATCAACACATTCACTTCTTGCATGATGACGCTCCTGCACACTTCAGTCTTACGGCTCGCCGGTACTTGGATCGAAGGTTTCCTATCGATGGATAGGTAGAGGTGGCCCAATTGCTTGGCCTCCACGCTCACCTGATCTGAACTCTTCGATTTCTACTTCGTCTACTTAAAATCATTGGTTTATTCGTCTCCGGTGCCGGATTTGGAATCCCTTCGGAATCGAATTGTGGCAAGTTGTGAGGACATACGCAATACTCCTGGAGTTTGGGATCGTCTGTTGGTGATTCGAGAAGAAGCAAGTGAAGCTGTGCGAGTGCATTCTAGGTTAGTTTTGTGTCTAGTAGAACTTCAAGGTATTTATTGGTGTTTCGGTTGGGAACCTTCTGATTGCAGGATATAATGGAGGTGGATGTTGGTAAGATTTTAGTGAGAAGATTGTGGATTCAGTTTAGTGATATACTCAAATTGTGAACCATTCCCACGGTAGTGAAAGATCAGTCTGAAGACGATTGATTACGTTTTTAAATTGGAATTCGAGTAAAATATTACCGTTTCATCTGCATACATAGCAGTACAAGTGGTCTTTATCTCTGGAAAATCAAAAAAGTGGATATTGAAGAGTATGGGATCGAGAATTGAACCTTGTGGTATTACCGGAAGAATTGAGCGTAGTGTTGATGTAAAGCTGTCTATGCGAACAAAGAGAGAAACTTTTTAACAATTTGATTAAGATAATCTGGAAGTCCTATTCTATATAATTTCAGCAGTATATCTTCATGCCACACGGTATCAAAAGCTTGATCTATATCTATGAATACTTCAGCAGTATATTGTTTTCTTTCGAATCTCTTAATGATAGACCCGGTAATTCTTAGCAATTGATGAGTGGTAGAATGTTGAGAACAGAAGCAAAATTGAAAGCTGGGAATAACATTGTTGTGATAAATAAAGGATGACATGCGCTTATGTATACCTTTTCAAACGACTTTGATAAAGCAGGGATAAGGTTGATTCGGCGAAAAGTGAATTGTAATTGCTTAGGCTTGTGTGGTTTATGGAAAAAGATAATTTCCGCTAACTTCCATGATTGAGGAAAGTATTTAATTTCCAATGAATTATTGAAAATCTTATTTAAATAGGCAGGATATTTTAGTGAGTTGTTTTAATACAATATTTGGAGTAACATTATGTCCTGGCCCCTTTTTATTTTGTAGTTTCTGGATAAAATAGAGCTCCTGTGGAGAAGTGTGTGTAATTCTATTCGGCTCATTTGGTTTATTGATATGTTCGAGAAGATCTTTTTCAATTCCGATGCGGTTTGCTGGTTGACATTGTTGGATGAGAATAGTTTTTAAAAATAAGATGCAAGTACGTTACTTTTTCTTTATTATCAGTAAATGTACAATTATTTGCACGAAGAGGAGGAATAATGGTTGGTACTTGCAAAATTCGCTTTGTTGCTTGCCATAGCGTGTTGTAATTCGCTGAAATGGATGTAAAAACGTCTGACAGTGTTTACACGATACTTATGAAGGCTCATGTTTAACTTTATGTTTAAGATCGTTGCTTTTCTTCGTTACCAAGGTTGCCTCTGTCTGCGAACTATGTGCTTTTCTTTTATAAGCCCAAGAATGTGCGTTGATATGTTGTAACCAAACCTAGGTCTATTTGAAGTAATTGTTGCTTCTCTAATACAGCTGTAAACTACTAAACTGCATTATCGATGTCAGATGGTGTCAACAAACTGCATAATTAATATGAATTACTATTTCAAGTCAAAGTGCAGTTTATATGTTGAATGATGGATTACAACGAATTTTATTTATAAGTGCATTGTTATTGAAAATATAATTTCAAGGTGGATTTAATTTTTATGATGATTATAGATCTATGATGTGCACACATCGCCCGTCACTCTCGTTATTAAATTAGAGATAAACAAAATTTATAATTTATTTTAATAAACTCGGACACACAAGATACAATTAACAACATTACCTTTAATTAATTATATCATAATCTTTTTAAATTTCCTTCACAACATTAATATACTATACTAAAATTAATTCTATCCATTTATTCTACAACAACATAAATTTACTGAAGTCAAGGTGGGATTCAATGTTGACTGAAAATTTTACCAGTATCTTGTATTAGACGATGTTTTCGAAGTACTATGTACGATGTTTTAATTGGAAAGTGATTAAGGCTGGGCAATGTTCTGAATCTAGTGCTGTAATTTATGTAACATATGTTGGAAAACGCATGCTTATTTGTATTCCAATATCAAGAAAAGGAATAATTGGAAGCACTGCTTGATTGTATGAATAATAAGTTGCTTCACTTGGGGCTAAAATATGTAATACTACAGTTAAGGAAACGCTGACCATTAGGACTGGTTGTTTTGCAACCTCATGATGTGTGTTTACAATTTAAGACAACTACGAGGAGAGTTGATCACTAACTGGAAATAGCAACGAAGAAGCCCGAGGTATTTTTAAATTGAATACCAAAATTAGAAGCTTTATCAGGAAATAATTTTAATAACAAAATTATTTTAAAATATTTTAAATTAATTGTAATTAGTATTATAGTTTATTGTTGTTATAATTTTATTTAGATACTATGCTTTCTTGTCATATAAAATTGAGTGTTAATGAAAAAATTAAAAAATTAAATTAGTTTTTATAACTTAAAATTAGTCTTGACTTTTTGCTCTAGTTGCCATAAATACTGATAGCTTATGAGGAATTGATGTTTTCCGTTGAGAAATTTCCTGAAAATATTCGGTTTGTGATCTTAAAAGTTCGCTGATTTTAGTCTGAAATCTGGTGTTCATCCTACTTTGGATTCTTTAGACACTTTGTTTATACTCATAATACATGCCTCTGTCTGAAACGCAGTTTTTAATGTAAGGAGAGCTCAAAATATTATTTTACAGCGAAATATCAATGTCAGTTTTTAGATGCAACAGCAGTGTGAAGTCAGAGATTCTCCATAAATAGTAGTAAAATACATATTGTGCTTCGGGTCTCTGGTTTACACTTTTATTGCATAATCTGTTCACAGACAGAAAGACAGGCAAATATACGGACCTCTTAAAAACAGGTGGATCAATGTGCATTTAAGTGTGCATTTATAAAATAATGGTATAACATTTTAGTTTAATGCAATAATTCCTTTACGCTCAATAGATACCGAATAGGAAAAAATTAATACGCTATAGCGATAATTTGTTTAATAAAGATTAAATCAATTCTGGTAGAAGCTCATATAGCAGGTGTGCACCAAAAGAGCAACAAGTAACTCGCGACTCACAGGGACAAATCTGCAACATGTATTACGCGCAGCATTGAGGACAACTTTTCGTCACGACCTAACCAAATGTTGCAAATGAAGTGGCATGACTTTGGCCAGTGACGAATTGGCTACCACGCTACTTCTCCAGCTTTGCTCCGAGTTTTGTGACTTAGTACACACGAGTACACTTGGAACAGCCTGCCATACGGTGTCAGTGTCCCTAAACGCTTACGTTGTTTATCGCATTTTAGTTCACCATTAAAACCATTGTGAAATATTCACTCACTTCAAATCTATGGAGCGTAGCTTTATTTAAACTAAAAACACATTTTGTGCAATAACTTTCCACTGTTCAATCTAAATTAATATATTTAATTGCATTTAAATCTGTTTGATTTTTTAGTTTTTGGTGAAATAGTCGAAGTCCTTTTGGTGTTGCTGAAGGGGAATCACACCGTCAGGACAGTATGTTTCCAGCTATTTAAGCTATTGGGAAGGAAAGGGACAGTGATGTAAATTTTGTCAAAGTGCATCAGTCACTCAGTATATCGTTTTAAATCTTTAAAAACTAACCTCTGTATTTTTTCTTTCTCTACACGTTCTATGTACATAGTGTATAGAGAAGGTATTGCACTCCACCCAGAAATTTGATACTGAGATTTCACCGGAAATATATATTTTAGGGTCCCCTGTATATAAAAAAAGCATTTTCACAAAAAGGTCCGTGCGCGCGCGCGCGTGTGTGTGTGTCCGTGTATCCGTGTGTCTTTAAACTCGATAACTCAAAAAAAAAAAACTTGGTATTTAAGTTCAGTATCTTCCAGGGATGCGACACGAAGATTTTCAAGAAAATCCCCCATCCCAAACTACTCTTTATATGGAACTTTTTTGAAAATTGTGATTTTCTCAATAATGGCTCTAACGATTTTGATTAAAATATTATACATTAAAAATATTTACCTGACAAATAAAATGTATATCTTGAACTTTCTGGCAATAGCCTCTAAAGGCTGCTTTATTCTGGATGAATTTTACGAAATTTTACATAACTGCTAAACCGTAAGAGATAGACAAAAACTTATCACACAAATGTAGGGCACGTTAAAACACACAGTTTATGTAATGTGCATTTTTTTCGCGCAGTTGATCGTATTTGAGATATTCCTTGTTGTTTTCAGTTTGAAAAATGTATACTTTCTCATACAGGAATTTGTCAACTCCTGTCCATACAAAGAAAGGAACTTCAGTCACATAGCAACCTGCTTTTGACTATCACTTTAACCTATAGTACTCCCTTAGTTCGCTTCAACTTACAAGGAAGCAAGTAATAAGACTATTTCTGTTAATTTTTTCTTGGTCAGCATTTAAGTAAATAGAAGCAAAAGCTTTTTAACAATAATTTGTTACAGAGATAAGCAAGTAATAAGGCTATTTCTGCTAAGTTTTTCTCGATTAGCATGAATTAAATAGAAGCATAAGCTTTTTAACAATAATTTGTTACTAAGCAAGTAGTAAGTCTATTTCTGATATTTTTTTCTCGATTAGCATGAATTAAACAGAAGCATAAGCTTTTTAACAATCATTTGTTACTAAGCAAGTAATTAGCCTATTTCTGCTAATTTTTTCTCGATTAGCATGAAATAAATAGAAGCATAAGCTTTTTAAGAATAATTTGTTACAGAGATGTAGAGAAAGTCGTGTGTATGGAACACATTAGATTTTCATAATGGTGGTGTTTCATAAATTGTAAGAGATAGACAAATAATTTCCACGTATAAAATAGAAGTCTCGTTATACGACACAATTTCTGTCAAATGAATATTTTAGTAGCATTAACTATTTTATTATTATTATTATTATTATTATTGTTGTTATTATTATTGGCGTTGTTGGTATTATCAATTTTTAATTGCTTTTAATATTCAAATACTATATTGTATGTGCTAAATTGTTTTGCGTTTTTCCCCGTGGCCATGCACATTATAAGTTAAAATTAATCACTTATCTGATAATGACTCCTTTTAAAACTACTAACGCACTAGTTTTATTCCTTTTTTATTTACAAAGAAAATATAATGTTATCATTTCTGCAAAGTTTATCTGGATTAATAAGAACTAAAAGAATATGTTTTTTTAAAAATGTTTTTGAAGATGATTAGAAAGCTCATGTGAATATAATACTTAACCTTCTACTGCACAAGAACTGAGGTAACTACATTTTAATGATTCCAAATTGAAACTTTGCTTAGGAAATGTACATAATGGGGATATTCATAATCAAAATTTTTATTTACCTATTTTAATAAATAACATGTATATTTGAATGAACACAGGTCTATTATGGCCACGCAACCTCTCTGCTTATATCTGATACAAATGTTTAGGTAATCTAAGTGGAGCGCGCTTTGGAAGTTTAATTTACACCTGTTCTTCTGTTTAACGATTCCCGTACAATGTCTCTAAATGCAAATGAAGTAAAACAAGATAGCACCTGCTTGAGTACTCGACAGCCGCAGTATGCCCATCTTAGGACAGTGAACCTAAGCGAATTATACGACACGTT
Organism: Hymenopus coronatus; assembly: GCA_030762935.1. Taxonomy (NCBI): domain Eukaryota; kingdom Metazoa; phylum Arthropoda; class Insecta; order Mantodea; family Hymenopodidae; genus Hymenopus; species Hymenopus coronatus. The sequence goes on from CM060890.1 coordinate 17,603,438, forward strand.
AGTTTGACAACGAACCCAAATACCGCTTTCTTATGAAGGGGTCCATTAAATACTTTTTTTAAATTGCCTTAATTTACTCTCGTGCAGATAAAAAGTCAGAAGAAGAAGCCTTCATAAGAGCATCGTGAGACATATTCCATTATCTATGAGCAATCGTATCTCCATATACCTAAAGTCAGAAAAGTGACTTCCAAAAGTAGTGTGCAGAAGAGAATATTGTGACCACGCCCCGCGGCCGTAAGTCGTGCTTGCTTCGTAAGTGTTAACTGATTGATGACATCCATTGTTGCACCTGCATTAGTGCACATTTGTGCCTGCGGTAATTTATTTTAACATCCCAGCAGATTATTGCACCTCTCTGAGTAGACACGGGTGCTGTCGGAATGTTATTTTATGCTGAAACCGGGCACTGCTACACCTGAGTGAGTATGTGGTTTGGGCGTGCGACGGCTTCTGGAAATTTTCTGTCACGTGATCGGTAGGTACAAAAAGGAGAATGAATCGCTGTTCAGTTTCGACGGGAAATTTGTAGAGAGCAGAAGTAGTCGCAGCCGCAGAGAACGTCAAAAGGAAACTGTACGGCAGAAATTTCACGAAAACATTGAAGAAGGACAATTATTTGTGAGCAGATTCTTTTGTTTATATATTTCAAAATCTGTAATAAAATCAAGTTAATTATACTTTGACATTCTCTACCACCTTTATAGTAGATAGGTGTAGAAAAATGGCATACTACTCAGAAAACCGATATCAAGATTTCCCTCAAAAATATATTTTGAGGCCCTCTGAATACAAAAGCCTAACTTGAGAATGTGCGCGCGTCTCTGTGCCTGTGAACACCATACCTAAAAAGTGAAATATCAGATAGTTGGCTTTCACAGATATGATACGAAGATTTTACAGAAAAAATCCTCTACCGCAGACTACACTTTTTGGACATTCTTTATTTTCCAAAAAATGGATCTTATGAGTTTGATTAAAATACCATCCATATATTATATATGTTTACATATTGACAAATAAAGCGCAATTGGAATTTTCGGAAATGACTTCTGAAGTTCTCTTCGCTTAGAATAAAATTTATATAATCTTGCACAGGTAATAAACGTCAAACTGCAAACGAATCTATACACAATGTGGATCTTTTAAGGCACACATTGTATTTCAAAAATATTTTCATAACATGAACTATTTCCGAAATAACTGTTATAAATGGCTCGAATTGTTCAATAATTACTCATATTTTGCTTTCTCTATCAAGTATGTACAATGTGCATAGAAAATGTATTGTATTCCACCCAAAAATCAATACAAGATTTCACTAGAAATATACGTTTTGACTAGTCTTGAAAAAAATTAACATTTTACGTCCATGTGTGAGTGCGTGTGCGTACGTGTGTGTCTGTGGGCAGTACAGTACAAAAACGAAAATTCCGTTAAATACCAATCTTGGATAAGGGTTCCACACGAACATTTTCTAGAAAATTCCCCACCCACCACCATTTACGTGTAAAAAATGTCGAGCGTTTTGATTTCCTTAAAAATGGCTCCACCAATTTTGATTAAAATATTATATATTAAAATATTTAAATATAAAATAAAAAGTGTATCTTTAATTTTCTGAGAACAGCCTCTGAAGACCCCTTTATTCTGGATGACCTTTGCACAATTAGTAAACCTTAAGAAATACAAAACCACACAAAATATGTAGATTCCGTTAAAACACACAATTTATTATATACACTCTTTTTGTGGAGCTGACCGTTTCCGATGTATCTTACTATTGGTTTCAGCTTTAAGATACTTAAACTTTTATCATAGGGGAACTTGTCAACTTCTGGTGACCACCGCGCCCCAAATTTCCTCACGAACACTTTGTTATAAACTCAAAAAGTAAACGGAAAGGGAAGATAAAAGTCTACTTTGACAGGAAGATGTTATGTTGCTTCTTTCATGACTATGCGATACTTTGTTATATTCAAGTGAATCCCGTAAAACAACAGTTTCATTCGTGATTTAAGTGAATGAGGTTTTCATATTGCGAGTGCTTGTTGAAGCGATTACGTGATTTGTATAACAGGATATTTCGTTTCGGTCTTCCGTAAAATAATGACCACTAAGTGTTCCTGACAAATCTTTCCTTAAGAAATATCTAAATAATGTCATGCAAAAAAAAAAAAAAAAAAAAAAAAACAACTTTAAACTTTTAGTTTGTTCTTGAATTGAACATTATACTATAACTAAATGTTTGCATCAGCACTTCAAAAATGTATAATAAATATCCTGTAAAGTGTTAATGTCACAAAACATTTACCAATGTCTTAACAGTAAAAGAATAGTTTACGACATTTTCTCACCTTTATGGTATATCAGTTGTATACAATTATATAATAACCATTCGAAATGAAGAAAACTTTACAGATTATTTGTTAAAATTCAAGAAATATATTTTATTAACAATAAAATATCTTCAAATTCAACATTTTAAGCAAAATTATTAGAACAATTTGTGAAAATAAACATCTTTTCAAGCAAAGGATAGTTTAGAGAGATGTTCTGATTCAAATTTGTGAAGCATCCTTGTAAGTCACTGCACTTAACACCAATTTCTTTGAAATTTCGTTTTTGATAAATGTTATTTTCGAACACACACTCATCCACATGCTTCTGGCCATAATACCGTGCCAATTAATGATTTTAAGCTAAGCTATGCAAAATCAAATATTTGGTTACTTTTAACATAGTACACTGCTTTTATAATTTTAACAAATGGCAAACAAAAGAAATTCTGTGTTAAATTTGACATGGCTTTCTTTACCTACTCTGCAACGGGGCAAATTGTGGGGTAACTGTATTTCAAGCTGAATTGCGTGTGGTCTCATTTTAATCCCCTTTTCATTTATTAGTGACTTCCCAATCAAAGGACCTTAAAAGTCGCACAAAAATAAAAATATAAAATAAAATATTCTAGCTTTACTTTTGAGAAACGGTGTGTGATTGTTTACAAAATATTATAACATTTATCTTTAAGCTTTTTCAGGTTTCATCTACATTTGATAAGCATAGACATAAACAGATACAATGTTCAATGTTTATAAAGATGTGCCCAAGAGACTACGAAACATTTTCTTTCCGTAGGAGTATGATGAATAATCCTCTTTATTTTTTCAGATTTTTTTTATTTATATAATTCTGTTTAGGGGCGGCGCCGGCTGAATGGTTAGATCGCTCACCTCCATCTAGGTGACCCGGGTTCAATCCCAAGCGCCCGCATGTGGGCTTTGTGTGGACGAAGCTGCATCTGCGTCCCCCCAACACTCATCCCATCAATTGCTCCATCATCGCCTTTGCTATCGTCCATTTCGCTTGCATTTTTATATCATCCAGTTCCTCACGCTCATGCCTGGCCATGAACTGACCACTCGTTCCAGCTTCTCCATTCTGTGGTTTCGTGCCATTGGCTCCCTGACAGGCTTCTGACCCATAGGCATTCGCTTGTAGTCGTCCTCCATGGTGTAATAGTTACCATGCTAGTTTCATATACCCAAGGTCGCGGGTCCAAATCCGGCGGAAGACGATGGATTTTTTCAGGAGTAAACATCCTTAGCATGGCTTCCTTCGGAAGGGAAGTAAAGCCGTTGGTCCCTGGTCCTAGACTTAGGGTACGTAAAAGAACCTCAAGTCTAATAGAGAGGCCTCTGAGCAAAATTAATCGGTCTTTACGCCCAACATAGAAAGAGACCCTAACCTCAGTAGTTAAAGAGCGTCCATAAATAAAACTCCATTTCCATTCGCTTGTAAGTCCTATGGGAGTGTCAGTCCTAAGTATGAGGAGGGTAAGCCGACTACGAAACGAATAGATGTCTTCAATAGAGATGTATTTGCAACACCAACTGCAAGCTAATACTGCTAATTATAATTAGGTTTATGCAACAATTATTACAGCAGTAAACGGCATATCAACGAACTGTCATTGTGTGTGACAGTCTAACGTAGAAAAGGGCCTACCGCAGGACCGTTGGGACCTTTAACACACGCATTATTTGTTCATATTACCTTGGACATAACAAATAATAATGAGCGACTTTTTACTTTCTCTACACATACTATGTACATAGTGTATAGAGAAGGTATTGCATTCCACCCAAAAATTCGATACCGAGAATTCACCGGAAATACATGTTTTGGGTCCCCCTGAATTAAAAAAAAGCATTTTCAGAAAAAGGACCGTGTGTGTGTGTGTGTCTGTGTCTATGAGTGGACAGCATAGCTCAAAAACGAAAAGACCGATGAATATCAAACTTGGTATTAAAGTTTGATATCTTTCAAGGATGCGAAACGAAGATTTTGAGAAAAATCCCCCACCCCAAACTACCCTTTACATGGAACTTTTTTCGAAAATTTTTATTTTCTAAAACTGGCTCTAACGATTTTGATTAAAATATCGTATACTAAAGATATATACCTGACAAATGAAATGTATATCTTGAATTTTCTGGGAATAGCCTCTGAAGACAACTTTATTCTGGATAAATTTTACGGAATTTTGCATAACTGCTAAACCGTAAGAAAAAGACAAAAACTTATCACACAAGACATGTAGAGCCCGTTTAAACACACGATTTATTAACATAAATTTTTTTCGTGGAGTTGATCGTTTTTTAGATATTCCTTGTTTTTGGTTTCAGCTTTGAAAAACTTGTACTTTTCTCATACAGGAATTTGTCAACTGCTGTCCATACAAACAATGGAACTTCAGTCACATAGCAACCAGCTTTTGACTATCACTTTAACCTATGGTAGTCCCTTGTTTCGCTTCTACTTACAAGGAAGCAAGTAATAAGACTATTTCTGCTAATTTTTCTGATTAGCATAAAGTAAATAGAAGTATAAGCTTTTTAAGAAAAATTTGTTGCAGGGATATAAAGAAAGTCATGGGAATGGTACACATCAGATTTTTACTTTTTCTATACGCACTATGTACATAGTGTATAGAGAAGGTATTGCAGTCCACCCACAAATTTGATACCGAGATTTCACCGGAAATATATGTTTTAGGGTCCCCTTTACCTAAAAAGAGCATTTTCTGAAAAAGGTCCGTATGTGTGTATGTGTGTGTCCGTGTGTCTGTGAACACGATAACTCAAAAACGAAAAGTAGGTAAAATACCAAACGTGGTATTTAAATTTAGTATCTTCCAGGGATACGACACGAAGATTTTGAGAAAAATCCCCCCACCCCAACTACCTTTTACATGGAACTTTTTTCGAAAATTTTGATTTTCTCAAAAATGGCTCCAACGATTTTGATTAAAATTTCGTATATTAAAGATACTTACGTGACAAATAAAATGTATATTTTGAATTTTCTGGGAATAGCCTCTGAAGAGTAAGTTTATTCTGGATGAATTTTACTAAATTTTGTATAACTGCTAAACCGTAAGAGATGGACAAAAACTTACTACACAAAAAATGTAGAGCACGTTAAAATACACAATTTATGTCATATACATTTTTCTCGTGTAACTTACCGTTTTCGAGGTATTCATTGTTGTTAGTTTCAGTTGTGAAGTACTTATACTTTTCTCAGAAGAGTGTCCGTTTTTCTTTTGTTCTACTCCTGGCCAAGAAAAGAAGCGATTTGTAATGACAATCGCATAACGATAACTTTTAAAACATTTGAGTATCGATTTAGCCTAGTGTTTTCCTTATTTTCTTCCTACCTATAAGGAACTAAGTAATAAGAACATTGTGCTGAATACCTCGATTAACAAGGTGCAGAAAATAGAATGATCTTATGAAAGAAGTTTGTAGAACGGCTAGAGAAAGTCATGTATTGCACTCCACCAAACAATTCGATACCGAGATTTCACCGGAAATATATGTTTTAGGGTCCCCTTTATCTAAAAAAAGCATTTTCGGAAAAAGGTCCGTGTGTGTGTGTCCGTGTGACTGTGAACACGATAACTCAAAAACGAAAAGTCGGTAAAATACCAAACTTGATATTTAAGTTTAGTATCTTCCAGGGATGCGACACGAAGATTTTGAGAAAAATCCCTCCACCCCCAACTACCCTTTACATGAAATTTTTTTCGAAAATTTTGATTTTCTCAAAAATGGCTCCAACGATTTTGATTAAAATTTCGTATATTAAAGATATTTACGTGACAAATAAAATGTATATTTTGAATTTTCTGGGAATAGCCTCTGAAGAGTAGTTTATTCTGGATGAATTTTACTAAATTTTGAATAACTGCTAAACCGTAAGAGATGGACAAAAACTTACTACACAAAAAATGTAGAGCATATTAAAACACACAATTTATGTTATATACATTGTTTTCGTGGAGTTCGCCGTTTTTGTGACATTCCTTATTTTTGGTTTCTGCTATGAAAAACATACATTTCTCATACAGGAATTTGCCAACTGCTGTCCATACAAACAAAGAAACTTCAGTGACATAGAAACCAAATTTTGATTATCTTTTTAACCTATGGTACTCCGTTATTTCACCTCTACTTACAAGGAAGCAAGTAATATGACTATTTCTGCTAATGTTTTACTGATTAGCATAAAGTAAATAGAATTATAAGCTTTTCAAGAATAATTTGTAGCAGGGATATAGAGAAAGTCATGTGAATGGTACACATAAGTTTTTTAGAAATAGGGTTGTGTCTGTATGTGTGTCCTTGTGCTTGTGATAACAGTTCAAATACGAAAGGTCCATAAAATACGAAACTTGGATTTAATTTTAGTATCTTCCAAGGATGTGACATCAAGATTTTTAAGAAAATTATCCCCACCCCAAACCACCCCTTACTTGATAAAAATCCATTTTTTTTATTTTCTCAAACATGGCTGAAACGATTTTGATTATAATACCGTATTTACATGGTAAATAAAATTTATATTTTCAATTTTCTGGGGTAGCCTCTGAAGATCTCTGGATGAATTTTGTTGAAATTTGCATAATGTAAATCTTAAGAAAAGGACAAAGGTTTACTACAGAAAACATCTGATGTGTTACATTCTCATGACTTTCTCTACATCGCGGTAACAAATTATTGTTAAAATGTTTTTATTTTATTTACGTTATGGTGATCGAGATAAACATTAGTATAAATTGTTTTAATTACTTTATTCCTTGTAAGTAGAAGGGACATAGGGAGTACACTAGACTAAAACGACAGAAACAAATAACAAGGAATATCTCAGAAACGGTCGGCTCCACGAAAAAAACCTTATGTAGTTAATTGTATACTTTAACGAGATATATCTTTTGTGTGGAGCAAGTTGTTTTCTTATCTTTTACGGTTTACCAGTTACGCAAAATTCAGTAAAAATCATCCAGAATACAGAGGTCTATAGAGACTATTACCAGAAAATTTGAGAAATAGATTTTATTTACTATGTAAATATTTTAGTATAGGATATTTTAATTAAAATCGTTACAGTCATATTTGGTATTTGACTGCTTTTTCGTTTTTAAATTACCGTGTACACAGACACACGAACACACTCGTAGCTTTTTCTAAGAATTATTTATTGGATACAGGGACCTTAAAACGTGTATTTATGGTGTATTCTCGGTATCGAATTTATGGATAGAATGCTATTACCTTCTCTACCTACATACCATGTACTATGTAGAGAGAGTAAACATTTATGACATATACTTTTTTTTTGTTGTGAAGTTGACCCTTTTTTAGACATCCCTTGTTATTGGTTTTAGTTTTAAAATACTTGAGCGTGTCTCATGCGGATATTTGTCAGCTCAACTCTGGTAGTGCAAAAAAAAAAAAAAAAAAAAAAAAACACCTTATAAAAGATTTGACTATCGCTTTAGCCTAGTATGTTGTTGTATCTCCCTTCTAATTACAAGAAACCAAGTATAGGAGCATTTCTGCTAATGGTTACAAAGATGTGAATGGAATGCATCAGTGTTTTTATAATTGTATTCATAACGTTTCCGAAACTTTCTCTCGAGGAATAATTTTGTAAATTCTTACGAATCACTTCGTTTTTGCTAGCAAAGAACCCGAAGATAGAGACCGTATTTTTTGGTTACTTTTTCTTTTCTTTTCTTCAAAGAGTACAAGAGAAAAGCAAAGAAATCTAGCTGGCCCGTTTCTCATCATTAATTTCTTTGTCGTTCACTTGTTTCTTGCCTAAAGGAAAGAGATGCGTACAAAACAAGGTCAGTAGGTAAGTATAGCATGCAACAAAGAATGTAATCTTCTGTCTCCTGTTTTCCTTCTCAGCTGTCACAAGATTACAGATATGGCGTGGTAATTGCCATCTTGATAGATGCCGCATTGTCTATACTAGATAAGGCTACTGTGGACGAGAGTTAATTAAGACTGGATTAATTAAGTTTTTATTACACTAAGAAAATGCAGAAAAGTCAAGTACGTTACTGCGAGTCGCCTTGGAAACGTTTTGGCTCAGTAGCTCTCCATTGTTCGTAACACTTTTTGTTTGGATCTCTAGCAGGCATGAAGTGAGTGGACTTCATGACTTACTTTTGCGCTAGGTCAGTGGCGTCCAGCGTGTGTTGTTTACAAATTTCTTTGATATAGGTGCAGTAGACCAATCGTTTATATACATGTTGATAATCCCGCTACACGTTTCAAACTACAGAAATACATGTATGAAGATGTAAAAGCTGAGCGTTTAACGAGGAGGTTCCAAAAGTTGATACTTTAAACCTTATGGTTCATTCCAGGTTCATCACATAAACTTTTCTGTCCAGCTTCTTTTAGGTCTGCCCGCTGTTTCGTTGACCTTTTCGTGTATATTTTAAAACCTGCTTCATGTAGCGGTGTTGATCCATTGTATCCATATGTTGTTTTCAGATGATTTTCTTTGACGTTTTCTAATGGATTGAAGATTTTTATTATTTACAAATGCCTTTTAGTGCATAGAAACGTATCTCTGCTACGTCTATCTTCTTTTTTACTTTCTCTACATGTACTATGTACGTAGTGTATAGAGAAGGTATTGCACTCCACCAAAAAATTCGATACCCAGATTTCAATAGAAATATAGGTTTTAGGGTCCCCTGTATCCAACAAAAGCATTTTCAGAAAAAAAGTCCGGATGTGTATGTCTGTGAATACGACAACTCAAAAGCGAAAAGTCGGTAAAATACCAAACTTGGTATTTAAGTTTAGTATCTTCCAGGGATGCGACACGAAGATTTTGAGAAAAATCCCTCCACCCCAAACTACCCTTTACATGGAACTTTTTTTCGAAATGTTTGATTTTCTTAAAAATGGTTCTAACGATTTTGATTAAAATATTAAACATTCAAGATATTTACCTAGCAAATAAAATGTATACCTTGAATTTTATGGGAGTAGCCTCTAAAGACTACTTTATTCTGGATGAATTTTACGGAAGTTTGCATAACTGCTTAACTGTAAAAGAATGGACAAAAACTTACCGCACAAAAAATGTAGAGCACGTTCAAATACACAATTTATGTTATATACATTTTTTCGCGGAGTTGATCGTTTTTGAGATATTTTTTGTTTTTGATTTCACCTTTAAAAACTTATATGTCAACTCCTATCCACACAAACAAAGGAACTTCATTCACATAGAAATCAGCTTTTGACTATGACTTTAACCTATGATACTCCCTTATTTCGCTTCTACTTACAATAAAGCAAGTAATAAGACAATTTTTGCTAATTTTATATGCTTTCTAACAATAATTTGTTGCAAAGAAGTAGAGAAAGTCATGTGAATGGAACACATCAGATTTTTTCCCATTTGTTTGGCCATTGTACAGCATCCAGATCTACAAGTTAACACAGGAACAGCTCCCACTTTGTAACATTTTATTTTGGTCGCTGTCTTTGTGGAACTTAAATTTCGTAAATACCGCATATCTGGTTGAATTTATTTATTTTGTTTTTTATGTCATCATTTTTAAGTATGAGACACTGCATCCTGAATAACTAAAACAGTTTATTTTTTTAGAATTTCTCTTGTATTGCTCTTTTTGCTCGTACTGTTTGCGGTCCTCTAAAAGCCATTGTTTTAATTTTGTGTGGTGATATTTTAATATCATAAGTTTGGCTTTTTTATTTAATTTATGTAGAATCTTTTGCATATTTATTTCTGAGCCGTTTATTAAGACAAGATCGTCTTTAAGCAGCATTACTTTAATATGGTTTTATTTATCTTAAAATTTGCTTGTAAATTATTCTGCCATTCTCTAACAATATCTTCTATATGTAAGTTAAACAAAGTAGGTCACAATGGACACAATTGTATAACATCTTTACCTCTCTTTGAGGTCAAAACCCATTTTCGTTGCAATCCCACCAAAATACTAATAACTAAATGCACTCATGTAAACTCATCCTCAAATTAAATGTGGCGTAATATTCAAAGGCTTTAAACCTTAAACGTGAACAATTTATGACAACCCGCGTGTCTGTCTCACATTCAAAAGGTCGTGAGTTCGAATAAGTTTGTTTCGAGGTTTTCCCTTTTCCTGAGAAGACGAATGTCAAAAAACTTTAAGCTCCATGGACCCCGAGATCATTTGAGAATCATTTCACCAATTTCATTTATCGTCCGATATGACCGACCATAATAACCTTAAGAAAAAAAAAATAGGACAAAAGACACGTAGTTGCTATATGCATATTACAGAATTTCCGCGGGTTAATATGGCGACTAGAACTTTTTAAAGTACAGTTATTGTATATGTGCAGTCACCGCAATCCTTTGGTTTGCTTGTGTCCAAATGATAAAAATGTATGTTAGATGAAAGATTTAGCTTACAGAAAATTATACTTCTTCTCGTACATCTCATGTTTTATTTCATATTTGGCTCCTGGGTAATTCTAATTTATCCACTGCTTACTTCAGCTCTCACATTATCAGAAACATGGCATAGTTCATAATACATCGCGACAATACTTTGTCGAACTGGGCTACTTGTCAAAACTCGATCGTTACCTGTGCTCTTTTACTGTACTCTTAAACACAAATTCTTAGTATAAACCTAAATTTACACAGACCTAAATTAGATCCAAGTACGCCTTATTCGAAAGAGCCTATTTTATTCGCTGTTTATAAGACTTCACAGGCCTATTTTAGATCCAAGACCGCGTTAAAAAGGTTTAGAGCATTTTTCAAATTAAATAAATTCATATTACATATATGAGGTTATTGAAAATATGATATAACGTGTATGCTAGGCATATAAAACAACTAATTTTATTTAACTGCAACTGCGTCTGATCAGTTGCATTTCCATAATTCAGATATTCTTATATTGCTTTCTGTATTAAATTAATTTCTATTTCTGAAGTATGTGCCTTTTCAATTTAAGAAGTATAATAAAGAAATCGCAAAGGAAGTCTTTTTGTGGGTCATATTTACATGGTCTTATTAATTCTTTTACATAAATACTTTACATTCTGAAATATTCTTACTTTTTCTGTTCCATTTATACATTAAAATAAAATAAAATATGCAATTCAATATCCTGACATCTAGTTGTCTTTACCAGGACGTATATTGTAAACTTTGTAATTTTTACCTATACCGTATATAATTCATATATTTCATTTTTGCGTACACATAATCTCGTTCGCGTTCAATAAGTTCTAGAAAAAGTAAGAAAAGCATAATCTCCTTTTAGCTCGATACACTTTTCACAGCGTTTCTCCAACTGTTTTAAGCCTTCCAAAAAGTAGGATTGTTGATTCAGTCGCCTATGGCAATGAAAGCACATGATGAATGTAGCTGGAACTTTAATTTCCCTCTATTAAGGGACGACGGTACTGAATACAAACTTTTTTCGACATTCGAGTGTAATTTTTTGGATTTTCTAAGGACTTATTGAATGAACCTCGTAACTTATATACTAATAACTAAAACAAATAAGTCCCCCAAAATAAATAAATAAAATAACACAGAATAAAAGTAGGTGAAATAAGTTTCCTTAAAAATGTGTGTATGTAAACATTAACTTACATTAAAACAATTATTATTATTAATTACTAGAAGCCGGTAACACAGATAATTGGTAAGCAGTGATTACCTATCATTTTATTACTAAAATAAAAAATTCTGATGTGCACCATTCACATGACTTTCTCTACATCTCTGCAACAAATTATTGTTAAAAACATCATGCTTCTATTTACTTCCTGCTACTCGAGAACAAATTAGCAAAAATAGTCTTATTATTTGTTTCCTTGTAAGTAGAAGCGAAATAAGGGAGTACTATAGGTTAAAGTGATAGTCAAATGCTGGTTGCTATGTGACTGAAGTTCCTTTGTTTGTATGGACAGGAGTTAACAAATTCCTATATAAGAAAAGTAAATTTTTCATAGCTGAAACCAAAAACAATGAATATCTCAAAAACGATCAACTCCACGAAAAAAAGGTATATATCATAAATTGTGTGTTTTAACGTGCTCTACATTTCTTGTGTAGTAAGTTTTTATCTAAGTCTTACGGCTTAGCAGTTTTGCAAAATTCCGTAAAATTCGTCCAGAATAAAGTAGTCTCCAGAGGCTATTCCCAGAAAATTCAAGATATACATTTTGTTTGTCAGATAAAAATCTTTAATATGATATTTTAATCAAAATCTTTAGAGCCATTTTTTTAGAAAATCAAAATTTTCAAAAAAAGTTCCATTTAAAGGGTAGTTTGGGGTGGGGGGATTTTTCTCAAAATCTTCGTGTCGCATCCCTGGAAGATACTAAACTTAAATACAAAGTTTGGTATTTTACCGACTTTTCGTTTTTGAGTTATCGTGTTCACAGACACACGGACACACTGACGCACGGACACACACACACACACACACACACACAAACGGACGTTTTTGTGAAAATGCTTTCTTTGGATATAAGGGACCCTAAAACATATATTTCCGGTGAAATCTCGGTATCGAATTTTTGGGTGGAGTGCAATACCTTCTCTATACACCATGCACATAGTGCGTGTAGAGAAAGTAAAAATAGCAAAAACTGGTAATCTGCATCACTGGCAACCAGCAGAGATTTATTTTATACATGATAACTAGTCATTGTAGTGATTTATAATTAAAATAACCTAACTAGTTATTTATTGTAATATAACTTAACTGTAAAATATGTAACTCATAAAACCCTTTGTATAAATTAAGTTCCTTAATTTTCAAAGTTATATAAATCTACTATGTAAATGTGCATAGTAAATACGGAACTGTTGTATTTCATCTAAATTTTTGACCCTAAGATTTCACTGGAAATATATATTTTGAGGAGTCTTGATAAAAAACAAACATTTTAAGAAAAAAGTTCCGTGTATTTCTGTGCGTGTATGCCTGTGTGTATCTGGAAAGCATAACTTAAAAACGAAAAGTCGATTATCTACTAATCTTGGCAGTTAAGTTAGTATTTTCCAAAGATGCAACACAAAGATTTTGTAGAAAATCCCCCACATGCAACTACGCTTTTCATGGAACATTTTTCGAAAATTTTGAGTTTCTCAAAAATATGTCTTACGATTTTGATTAAGGTATCACATGATTAAGATATTTTTTTACAAATGAAATGTGCATCTTGAATTTTCTTGGATTAGCCTGCAAATACCTCTTCATTCTGGATAACCTTTGTATAAGTGGTAGACAGTAAGAGAGACAAAAACTTGTATATCTACAAAAAATTTAAATCTCGTTAAAGCACACAATTTACGTCATATACATTTTTGTATAGTTAACCGTTTCCGGGATATTCCTTGTTATTGGTTTTAATTTCAAACTACTTAACTTTTCTCAAACGGAGTTATCTTTCTTTTATATCTCTTTTGTTTTATTCCTCCCTTTGGAACGAGAGCCAAATCTCAATGACAAACGCATAGCGACAACTTTTGAAAATCTAGCTGTCGCTTTAGCTAGTGCATTCCATTATTAATTTCTACTTATAAGGAACCAAGTAATAAGATTATTTCTGATAATTTTTTTCTGTAAATAAAATAATAATCTTTTGTGAGAATAGTTTGTTTACAGTACATGTAGGAAAAGTAAGTCAATGGAACACATCAGCTTATTTTTGTAGAACTTTTGCATATCTATATTCATTCTGTATGCTATATCTGCTATACATAGATATATTGTATATATGTAAGTCGCCCTCGGTGGTGTAATGGTTACCATGCTAACTTCATATACCCAAGGTCGCGGGTTCAAATCCGGCGGAGGGCGATGGATTTTTTCGGGCGTAAAAATCCTTAGCATGGCTTCCTTCGGAAGAGAAGTAAAGCTGTGGGTCCCGTGTCGTAGATTTACGGCACGTAAAAGAACCTCAAGCCTGATAAGAGAGGCCTCTGAGCAAAATTAAGCGATCTTTCACGCCCAGTATAGAATGGGACGCTGAGAACCAAAGCAGTTAAAGAGCGTCCATAAATAACAGGCCATTTAATTTTTTGTATATATGTATACATACACAGGCTGTTATATTTATATAGGTGCAGATGTTTGTGATAGTAATTGAGGACAGGGCAATGAACAACATTACATCAACATTTGCTTCACTTGCGGATTGATAAAGTACTTATTAAGTTATATGTTTTCAGACTAGTGAATACCTCTAAGCAGACGTGGCACACATGTCATTCGCATTTATCTTCTCCGAGATGGTGGGTCAGGTGTAAGTCTCAATAAGGAATGGTGTATTGGAACTGAGTTCGAATGCTTTATGCAAGGACAATGAACCCACACTACCTAGGTCAGCAGATCAATATTGATGTGCGAAAATGTGAAAGCAAAACGGTAATCTATAAGAACAGGCTTTGTTCATTTTGCGGAGCACTTAAGACCACGCAAAAGGCATCAGGTAGTAAATTATGTGATTGGTTTGTGAGAACAGTGTTAGAGGAAGAGGGAAAAGCAACTATCACAACAAAGTGGTTATATATTGAGGTGCTATTTATTAAAATATCTGTATCTAACTCTAAAATCCTCTGTGTATATGTGTATATATATATACGAGTATATTGTATAAAATTTGAAGCTTTGAATGAACTTATTCACACCCAGTCATATTTGTTGCAGTAAAATAATAGAGAAAGTCCCTATTTATACTGGTACGCTGATAACAGCATTGGTAACCATTAGCACAAAATATTTGTGCACTAAAACTAAGACATGGAAACATAAAAGGCCTGAAGTGGGCGAGCGTAACAAATCCTTGTCTCTGTATTCGCCTGGTAGTGAAGATCGCTTGGTAAATTTACGTTTTTCCGATGGAAAAGGGAACTCTACATTAGGATTATATTTGCCCACAGAAGGGTTCCCCAGACACTGGAGCAGAATACCGCACATACCATGTGGGCTTTTTTGCTTTTTACATGACCCCAGGGAGGGAGGCATGAATCTGGATAACGACTGGGGCCCTTAAAAATCAATGATGAACGCTTCGGACGTTCCACGGTTCATTCTAGGCTCGAGTTTCCGGCGGTCCTTCAATGGGAGCCCCAAGCTCAAAAGCACATCCTGATTGAGCGTTACCGACGGTAACATCGGAATAAACCTTTACATCCAGTCGCAACCTACCAAACACCGTCTCCTGGTCCTTCAACCCTGAGAGAGAAATGACTAAGAAATGATGAGAACATGAAATGGTGGAACGTAAAATTCGGGAGTGAATGAACTTACCCATCATTCACCTGATGATTTAGGGAAATACCCTCTTATAAACCATTGGTCTGGAATACCGGCCCCGAGTATCGAGCCCGCGACATGTGGGCCACTGTCGAAACAGCTCTATGCGACCTACATTATTTGTGCTATATGCGGTTTCGGCGAGTATTGTGTTACTAGCGGTGTATGCCTGAAGTACCTGAAGGAACGTTGTCCCTCCTTATTTGGACATAAATATTGAAGATTCAATTGCTTCTACGTCAACCTGGAGCGTAGACACCACATCTATATTCTTAAGAATTTGATGCAAAAAATAAAATTAAAACTTGCGAATTTATGGTGTCGACAAGAAAATAAAGTCAATTATAAACGCTCCCCGTACAAAATTTGGAGAAGTAGGAAACGAGAACGTCCATACACACTCAATGTTATTCGTTGCTTTTCATGTCAAAGTATAAATAGTTCTCAGGCTAGTTCTTCTACTGGTTCAGCTCTTTTAACTACCAAATGAAGCAGACCTTTCGAGCTGAGTTTAATATATGCTGCGTAGATAATATGTTTAGTACTCAACATTTCTGTTCCTTAATTTAAGTAGCATAGCGTAAGGACGTGGTGACCCCATTGCCCATTGTTATTATAAAACTGCAATCTGCCGGCTGAATGATCGCCGAATTAAATAGTCCCATTCATTCTGGCAACGGCTTCCTCGAAGATGGAACAGTGGATGGAAAGGCTATATATATAGTACAAAGAAAGCTGTTCCAGCTTGGTAAAGATTGATTATACTCTTACGCAGACGAGTAAAGTTGGAACAGTCTGACCTATAGCAACTAAAAAGTCTAAAGAATGAACTTGGGGTGAGAAATCCCAAAGGCCAGCTATGGCAATCTCTCTAATGGAAAGAAACCTAATACTGATATTCCGTAAGCTTGGAAATGGATGTTGGCCATCCAACCACAAAGCTTTCGCACATTGGAGTGGTTACTCAATTCTATAACACAAAGGTATAACCGGACTATTAATCCCAATGACAACCAATGCAGAAAAACTCCAACATGAAACCTTAAAGGACTACATAGATATAGCTCTCCTACTTAAAAATAGAACAGCAGCTGTAAGGATGTAAAGACATGGATATTATTTTACAGTGAAGTGGTTGCATGAACATTTTACAAAGTATCATAAATGGAGCAAGAAGCCCTTAAGGAGCGTTTTGTAAATGTGTATAACTTAGGTTTCAGGCTACATACGACTTGAAAATGATCCTGCACTGGTGAGCATTTTAGTCCCAATGTTTTAAGTACATCAGTGTCGTCCAAGAGTTGAATTCGTTATGGATCTCTCAAGTGAACTTGAATTGAGCTCAATAGTTCCGGGCACTTAGAATTCCATTTTTTCAATTGAAACGTCCAAGAATGAGAATGTCTCAAAGTTCCTTAGCAATTTTGATTGCCTTTTGCGGGTTATCTGTGTTGGATGTATATTCATCTACATAGAAATCTTCATGTACGATTTTTGCTGCTTCTTGAAAGTGTGCACCTTCTTCTGCTGCGAGTTTTTTCAAGCATCTAATGTCGAGGAATGGTGCAGATGCTGTTCCATGGGTTACAATCGCGAGAGCATAGCTTTTTTAAATCTTCTCTCCATGCATTGCAGATCGTAGTTCTTAGGATTGTTGTTTACTTGGCAATATCTTTTTTCTATGTTTCCGTGAATGCTATTTGGCGATTTCGGAATCTGATGACTGTGGAAAAAAGATCATCTTGGATAGTCAGACCATTTAGACTTAAACCATTGCCGTTTTTAGCTGAGGCATCAAAAACAAATTTGGTTTTTGTTGTTGAACTTGATTGTTTCGTGACAATTAGTGTAGGATGTAGTAATAATACTATTATTCTAAGACCTGGTATTCTATTTTTTTCATGTCGCCTAAAGATTCACATTTTCGTATGAATTTTACCTGTTTTTGGCGAAGAGCTCTATTACTCTATTACCTTTCCATTCCAATGACTGGAAGCACTGAACTGACATTTGTTTAGATTTTCCAAGTTTCTAGGCATCTTGCTTGCGTGGAAGTTCTACAGCGTATCTTCCTGAAGCGCCTCTAGTGTTTGCTGCTGGAAATGCGCTTCACATTCTTTCTCATGGGATGAATATACAATACTGTCTGTCTCTTAAACTTGGCAGAATCTCTGTAATACATTTTCGAGGTTATCATCTGTTTGAATAAAAAGATTCTGAGAAGACCCAAAAGGTTTGTTTTCTGTGGTAGCTTGTGGATAATTTCCACTAAAGATGCATTCCAATTTGGTGTTTTGTAGAATTGGACGGTCTCCCTTATGAACTTGCATAAACACTTGAGCACCAAACAAAAGGTCCGTCGTCTGAGATATGTGGAAAGTTGGATCAACAAGATAAATATCCTTTGAGATGTTCCAATCATGATGTTAGATGTAAGAACTTGGAATAGCATTTGTTATTTTGGGAAGGACAAAGCAAGCAATGTTGAGGTGATAATTGTTTGTCCTTGAAAGCACAGTCGACAGTCGTATCTGCTTGCGAAGTGAGATTTCCAAATGTCATATGACATTTTTTCTTTGCCTGAATCTTGCACCACGCGTTGATCCGTTGTCGAGAATTGTTGGAACCGTGGAAAACCTTCCATGAGAATCCATAAGGTTTACAAGGTCGTGCTAAGCAGTACTTGATGCGCCTGACTCCTAAGAACGTGATAACTGGATTCTTGGGCACATTTAATTCTTGGGCGTCAGTGCTATTTAATCGATTTCTCTGATTCTGGCGATTCAATCGATGGTTTTCATTATTTCTTGTGTTGATATGGATCAGTGTATGTGGTACTTCTTACATTCTGGGCTAAGTGCCTTGTGAAGTGCAAGTCTTCCAGGTGTGCACTGGACTAAGATAATTGCTACAGAGCTTGTTATCTTTGACGATTTTGAATCTGGCCCGGCATTCTTCTGCAAGAATTCGAGACATGTGTGGTTTGTGACATAAGCAACACTGGCCGGCAGTTGGCATGTAACTTTGATGCTGTTGCTTGTCTTGTTTTGCTCTAATTAGGCTTGACTGGAAGTTGTCTTGTAGTGATATTTGATGTACATAGTTGTAATGTTTGATATTTTTTGTCAATAAATTGGATGAGTTCCTCAAATGTGACAATAGATTGTTGTGAGTACTTATTCTCGAAATAAATTCGAGTTTTGTTTTTCATATTCCTAAAAGGAAAAGTTCGTTTAGAATTATGGTCAGGATATTTATTTCTTTGTGGAGCCCACGGAGTAAATTTAGACTTACTTGGAATCAATTTTTCAAATCTCTTAATACTGAATCAGCAGAACATAACTTGCCTGTGGGTTTGAGAATCCTTTTACGTATTCAAATACAATTTGGATTTCGCTTAAAATGGATTACTCGGATAATTTTTTTTTCTCCGGGATTTTCCCTTATCTTGAGAAGGCGAATGTCGAGTAACTTTAAGCTCCATGGGCCCCGAGATATTTGAGCATCATTTCACTAAATTCATCACCTCCCGATATGAGCAATTAGGTTAACGGATGTTAAGCGCGCAGGCGCACACATACACACACACACACACACACACAAAAGGCACGATTGCTAGTTTTCACAAAGTATTGTAGTTTCTTTATTACTATATGGTAGTGCAAATTGAATCCCCAATAGAACTTTCGAAAGAAGAATAGAGAAATCCAAAATGCAATTTCTCAGACTATATCGAAATATATTATAAGGAAGAATATTAGTATCCCAAATGTACAAAAATGCGAGAATAACTAAGGGCAATTAAATTAAAATATTAACAACCTGAAATCCCAATGTTTGCAACGTATAGAAAGAGTGGATGACGAAAGAATAACCAAACAAGCATTCTAGTACAAACCAGAAGGAGATTGGACAACCAGATGGAAAGATATCTTTGTGGCGGAACAGCCTAATTTTTTTCTTTCCAACTAGAAGTTTAAATTCGTCGTGGAGTTTATTAATAATTACAAGAATTATAATTGCAATAATCGGATTTATTAAATTCTCTTATGAATTTTTATGAAAAACCCATATTTACAGGAAATCTGATCAAATGAACAAAGATATTTGAACTTGGGTAATGTAACTGTATATAAACCATAAGTTTAAACCTAATTTAATATTATTAAAATGCATCTATTCAATTTAATGCAGTAAGTATAAGGAGGCTATTTCGGTATAATTATTTCTTAGATTATTAATTCGCTTTTTAAAAAGAGAAACTAATCGTTTTTATTTGTGCATATATTTGTGATGAAAAGCCTACTATTTAATAACCCAGAATCCCACAACTTAAGTTATTTTTCCCAGAAGCTGCCCATTTCATACAAAGTAATTTATAGTCCATCTATCATAGTATAATCTTTTTGAAATGAAGTGGAACACATTACTCTGAGTCTTACATACTGATGTGGTAGCTTCTGCATTTATGTACCTATTCATTTTATTGCTTAATGGCATTTTCATATTTTTACTCATAAGCTTTAAGTTATACAACACATTTTCTATAAAGCTCGTTTTATGATCTTTTCTCATTCTTCCTTTACGTTTAAGCTAATTGCGTCCTCCGTAGCCATTTTTTATCCTTGATGATGCAGCATTTTCACTTGGAAGTCAAAGGTGTCAGATAAAAGGTATAGCCAGCAACTACAGTAAAGCGCCGGAACAGAAATGGTCTAAAGCAGGGGCTCTCTAATACCTAAAATCGCACCGATGTAAACTGAGGTGCAGGGCTTCTGTGCACCGTGCATCGGTCCAACTCGATCGGGATAATATGAGGAAAGACGGAGACATGTAGAGCTAGCGCGAAAACCGTACGAAAAGAACGTGCTTTTGCTAACAATCGAGAAGTGGGAGTTTGACTGTCATCACCTAGCCAAGTCAAATTTTAAATCATGGGCCGTGCAATACACCGGTGCACGCTACCTGAGAGGCTCTGGTTGATAGTCGTTAATACTTTTTCCTACAAATTCGTCAAATATTTTATTTGTCTGGCATGTAGTAGCAGAAAAATGAAGTAAGTGAGAAATGGGAATGCCATATCAGGACTTTAGATTATAGCTATTCTTTCTATTATTTGCCTGTTCCACTCTGAAATGTCAGAGCATCATAAATTGAATCCCAGAAATGAATCCCTTTGAGAGCTAGTGCCTTCTCTATCATTTCTTTAATCTTTTTGCACACAACTTGTCCAAGGAATTAAACTTCCTTAAAAATAGAAACATCTTATGTATTGAAAAGTAAAATATAATATAATTAATAACATGATAATTATGACTAAAACCAACTTGTTATAAAATTTATAACAGTAACAGAATAACTGATTCCTTGGATGCGCATTTTGGACCAAGAGCTAGGGACGCCAACCAGTTTAGTAAGATTAAATAAAAATATTTTTACTTATACAGTATGAAATTACATTTATGCAAACTAGTGCCCGTTCCTAAGAGCAAATATGTCTTAAAACATGTGGATGAAAACAAAATTATTGTGTCTCACTGTCAGTATAAACGAAGAAGCATATTTGAGAATTCACAGGTACTCAAATACACTTCAACAACCACATATTGCACCAATTTGAAAAGCAATTTGATCTTTAGAACTCAAAGGGATTACGCTAAAATGCTGTTTACGAAGTATTTTCATACTATGAGAAGAAAAGGTTATGTAGTTTGTAATGTAAATCTTAGTGATCTAGCATTAACAAACGCGCCTTTGAGGAAGTAGGTACATTTAATTACTTATTACACTGAATTACACACATAAGAATTACTCAGAAGTTACTTATATTATTTCTGATTGTATCTCTTGAGATCGTAGTGACATTATTTCTTTGTACTTCCTCTGTAGGCAGTATTGATATGGATAGCGATTTGAATTGGAAATTGTTTCCTGTTTCATAGCGACAGTGTGATTTGAGAAGAACTATCTGTGGTTATTGAATGTGTGCCTGCGGTTAACAGTAGACTTCGTTTTTGCAGTGTCGCAAGGACAATCACTCGGTCGCGATGTTTCCTGCACCGCAAGCATAACGCTTGGCTCATAACGGGTTGTATGCCATAGCAAATGGTACTTATTGGGAACATATTTCAGTTGTAACTCTACAATATTATTAAAAATACTTCAGTCGAAAATTTAGAACACAATAAGACAAGTAACATTATTGAATTTCTAAATTTCTTAGTTAACCTGTCTTGAATACTACCCTGTAGATTTTGTCGAATAAATAAGACACATGCCTAGCTTTATCTTTTATAATCAAACAATATTTTGTTTTTCGCACTGCTCAACAGTGTTAATTTCGGCGAAAAAGCCATAGAAAGTGTACATCCATAGCAAGAATAAGTAATAGGAACTGTAAAAAAGTTTTCAATTCCTTGGGACGCGGAACAGATGCTACTTAAAGTACTAACCTAAGCGTCAAAATATCACATTAGACAACCAAATGCCTATAGAGTCCAAATTCAGTCCCATGTCCACAGTCGTATATGTCACAGCTTCGTCAATTCAAATCGTGAACTAATGAACTACCAGTTTACCAGTTGTAAATGGCCGAGTGTCTTCTACTAAGAACCAAAACGCTAAGGTTTTCTATTTGCTGAACGCTAATTTCAGGGAAACCAACTAGCCCGAGCAATATTCTGTTTTCGTTATTAGGCCACTGTGAAATTACTCGCTATTTACTGGACAAAAAGCTTGAATACGCAGAATTAAGATACAGACGGAGGGGACTCGGCATCGAACCAAAGCGATTATTATGCCTACGCCCCACGCGAGGGTGCACCGTTAGGGAGCGATGAGGTGAAAGGATTTCCCGGGCGACCGGAACCAGGAGCGACAATAGTCCCTACTGTTTCCATACTAGACACCCCTACAGTCGGACAGGCAATCCGTTGCTTCCGCAAAACACAGGGGCCCACGGCCCCGACAGGGCCGTTCTCATCCGGATAACCAGCAAAAGCTGGGGGATGGGGAGAGTCAAAGTGAGCATTTATTCCCCGTCACGCCGCACCGAGCACCTCGCCGAAGTTCCAACCCTGAAATAAACCAATGGGATGAACAATGAATGACAATGGTAACGGCGTGAAGGAATAGGAACTTTGGGAGATGAAAGAAACCTACCCAGAATTCATCTGGTGACCGCGGAAACTCCTCACAAAAACCATGGGTCAGATAGTTCGACCATGAAGCCTGTACCCGCGACTTCCCAAAGGCGGTCACGGACGATAACACCTGAGGCACTCCGCTCGGTTTCAATATACAAGAATAACTCCAACAGATAAAATGGTTATAATGAAGGAAAATGAACAACTCTGAGCTTACACACAATTAATCTCAAGAAAGTAAGAAGAAAAAATCTGATGTCTTCCATTCACATGACTTTCTCTACATCTCTGTAATAAATTATTGTTAAAACGCTTATTCATCTATCAACTAAATGATAATCGAGATAAACATTAGCAGAAATTGCTAATTGCTTGGTTCCTTGTAATTAGAAGGAGAAATCTGTTTTCCATTTACATGTTCTCTAGCTATTCGGTGATTGAAAGTCGTTCGCTATGTGAAATAATTGAAATTCCGATCTCTTTGCTTGCCAGGAAAAAAAAAAAAAAAAAAAAAAAAAACAGCAAAAAAGAAAACAAACGAGAAGATAGATGTCTTCCCAGTTGACAAATTTTTAAGTGGCTACATTTGAAACCAATAATCCGGAATATCTCGAAAATGATTATCCTACAAATTGTGTGCGTTATTGAGATCTACATTTTTACTTTCTTTACACGTACTATGCATAGAGGAAGTATTGTATTCCACCCAAAAATTCGATAAGGAGATTTCACTGGAAATACATGTTTTAGAACCCTCTGAATCCAAAAAAAGCATTTTCAGAAAAAGGTCCGTGTGTCCGTCTGCCTGTCTGTGAACAGGATAGCTCAAAAACGAGAATACCGTCTGGTATCTTCTAAGGATGCAACACGAAGATTTTGAAGAAAATCGCCCCCCCCCCATCCTAACTACCCTTTACATGTAACTTTTTTAGAACATTTTGATATTCTCAAAAATGGGTCTAACGATTTTGATTAAAATGTTGTATATTGAAGATATTTACTTGACAAATAAAATGTATATATTGAATTTTCTGGGAGTAGCCTCTGAAGACTACTTTATTCTGGATGAATTTTACGGAATTTTGGGTAACTGCTAAACCAAAGAGATAGGCAAAAAATTATCACACAAAAAATGTAGAGCACATTGAAACACACAATGTGTGCTATATACATTTTTACGTGGAGTTGATCGTTTTTGAGATATTTCTAGTTATTTGTTTCAGCTTTAAAAACTTATACTTTTGTCATACAGGAATTTAGCAACTCCTGTCCATACAAACAAAGGAACTTCAGTCACATAGTAACCAGCTTTCGACTATAACTTTAACCTATGCTACTCCCTTATTTCACTTCTACTTACAAGGCATCAAGTAATAAGATCATTTCTGCTAAATTTTTCTCGATTAGCATGAAGTATATAGAAGAATACGCTTATTAACAATAATTTGTTACAGAGATGTGGAGAAAGTCATGTGAATGGAACACATAAGATTTTTTGTTTAATAACTTGTATATCTCCTACGATTTGCCAGTTATACAAAAGTCATCCAGAATGAAGAAGTATTTAGTGGCTATTCCCAGAAAATTCAATATATACATTTCGTTTGTCATTAAAATATCTTAAACATAAGGTATTTTAATCAAAGTCGTTAGAACCATTTTTGAGAAAACCAAAATGTTCGAAAAATATCCTAATTAAAGGGTAGTTTGGGGTGGGGGGAGGTATTTTCTTAAAAATCTTCGTGTTCCATCCTTGGAAGATACCAAATTTTAATACTAGGTTTGATATATAACGGTCTTTTCGTTTTTGAGCTATGTTGTCCACATATGGATCTTTTTCTAAAAATACTTTTTTGGATGCATTACAATACCTTCTCTATACACTATGTACATTGTTCGTTTAGAGAAAGTAAAATGTTATTAGTGGATTCTAAACAACCATGGCGCAGCGTGGAAAAATATTGAATATAAGAACAAATGACAAACAGTGAATTAATTGTTTACTTTCTCTAGTATGTGTGTACAATGCACATAGTGTGTAGATAGATTAGGCATAGTATTCCACCCAAAAATTCGATACCGAGATTTCACCGGTATAGGTATATGTTTTAGGGTCCTCTAATAAAACAAAATTAGAAAGAGGTCCATGTATATGTCTGTGTGTTTGTGTGTTTGTTTACGTGTGTGTGTCTGTGGACGACGTAACTTAAAAACGAAAAGTCGGTTAATATTAAACTTGATATTTAAATTCAGTAAGTATCTTTCAAGAATGCGACACGAAGATTTTCAGCAAAATTGCTCCATTCCCAACTAACGTTTACGTGGATTATTTTTCTAAAATTTTTATTTTTTTTAGAAATTACTCAAACGATTTTTATTGATATAGATATCATATGCTTCATATATTTTTATCACAAACGAAGGGGAAATCTTGAATTTTCGGGGAATAGCCTTTGAATACCCCTTCATACAGGCTGCTTTTATATATACAGTAAGAGATTGATAAAAGCTAACTTCACAACAACAACAAAAAATCGATATCATTAAAAAACACAATTTATGTCACATACCCTTTTTTTAGAGTCAACCGTTTCCGTGATACTCCGTGATATTAGTTTCAGTTTTAAGCTTCGTAAACTTTTTATCAAAGGAAATCATCTTTCTTTTTGTCTCTCTTTTGTTTACTCCTAGCAAGCAAAGAGAACCGAACTTCAGTAGTTTCACATAGCGATAGCTTTTAAGAGATTTGACTGTCACTTTAGCCTATTGGATCTCTTTATTTCTCTCCTACTTACAAAGAAGTAAGTAATAAGACCAATTCTGCTAATTTTTATTTCGATTACATGATGTAAATAAAAGGATAATCTTTTATAAGAAAATTTTTTTGCGGAACAGCTAGAAAAAAAATCATGTGAATAGACACATCAGATATTTATAATTTTTCTTATATAGAACATGCTAGTAAACAAATCTTGGCAAGTATAGCATTTACAACTATTGAAATAAACTTTCCTTTTCGATAACTTTCATATTAAAGTGTTAATATTGTTTTGTTTTTTTTCCTGAAACATAAATATATTTATGGACAAAATGTCTTAATTTTCGTTACATTTTCAGCGAGATTTGCATAGAAAGCTGCCAGAGTTGTAGTCGGATTGAATGGAGAAGCTTAATCAATCTCGCAGGTTTATTATGTTCCAAGAGTTTTCAAGTACCTGACTTCCGACTCATGAGGAGTGGACACTGACCAAGATACTGAACCGAAGGCGACTAGTCATAAAGCAATTGTAAGTAGGGTGACTTCCATTTAACATGTCTGGTAATCTCGAGAAGGATAGTTGTGCGCGGTAGCCTGTAGAACAACTTCTCTCGTTGATGAACGAGGCAAAGCAACGAAATGAAAAGCGCGACGCTAAGATCGTTTTGCTCGTTACTAGAAAGAGGAACAGGATGTGCATTGTTTTCAGATCGATAGTGTAGAAAGTGTAGTCAACCGTGAGGTCATTGTGCCATCATTTCCCAATGGTCATAATTGGCAATCATTCACCTATTGTGCTGTCGTAAGTGATATTCTTAGTCCAGATCGGACAATCTACTGTTAGATTTTCTGAAGTTCTTACCAACCAATGATTTGAAAATAGGAGTTCATAAAATATTTTTGAGCTGTTCTTGCTGAGCTTTATAAAAATCACATACGATCCAATTAAATTGTATTCATTCAAACGCCACTTTTGCAGTAAAATTGAGGGAAATAAAGGAGCTTTGTTAATACATTCTAAATTGACTACACTGCTTAGGTTAATTTCTCTCTTTCTTTGTAGCAATCACATGCAATATGCTGCGTGTTCTTATTAAAACTGTCATGGTGTCATAGCTTTGAGTGCATCTTTTGCTGAAAAGGAAAATACTTAACATGGTATCGGTGTGGCTTAGAATTAAGAGTATTTGGAAGGACTCGTGCTTGAAAAGGTCTCACGTTTAGGCCGAATGAAATACTCGCTGAGCAACTTCTCAACACTCTGGTACACGATTATTTGTTTTTTTCACACAAGCCGTGTGTAGAACAGGAGTTAGATAGGTAGAGTCATACTGAAAAATGCAATGCCAACTATAGTATTGCTCATGCAGAACCTGCAGTAGATTTAACTATACCTTGCAGGTATATCCAGAATTATAGGAGCAGTAAATTTTATTGCTACTATAATTAATATAAAACCAATTTATATAACCCAAGCCCAAATATCCTTATTTGTTTGATCGTAATTGGTATTCACACGGCTTGTGTGAATAAGCAATTAATCCAATACCAATTGACCATATTAGTTGTCTATACTATGAATCCTGGCACTTAAGTGCTTACAAAATTGTAAGTCGCCATTGGGGTTGTCATCTCAAAATAATTTGAGAACTCTTTGTGGTTTACCGGAAAATATGCGAGTCAGTTGAGGAATTCAATGCTATGCCGGCACGTTGCTATGGTAGCTCAATGGCAGAGCAACCGGCTAGAGATCGGGAAATCCGCGGATCAAATCCCGGCTATGGCATCGAATTTTTCAGTCTGACTACCTATCCAAATCTGGTATACGACAAAGTACCAGGAAGATTTAATCCTAGCTCAGTAGCTAGAATCGTGACGTCATACAGCACATTTTCAATTGAACATGTAATACTGGCTGGACGGATGGATGTATGATTGACGAATGGTCGGACGGAGGGACAGACAGATGAATGGAGGACTGGCGGGAGGAAGACCGGACGGATGTGCGGACGGACGGACGGATAGATTAGGTATTTCAATAAGAATTTTAATGCAGTTCCCTAATAATCTTTACAGCCTTTATGAACCCAAAACGTTCCCTGAAGAACAAACATCTATCCAACACGACAGCCCAATAATTACATAGTTATGTCATCATTATGTACACAGGAATACTAATAATTCGAGCAAAAATATTTCGATAACGGATTTTAAAGGCAACGAATAAGAAGATATCGATATCCCATAAGCCATAAAACAAATAAAACACTCAATTAGTTTACCTTATAAAATTGCCAATTATAAAATATCATTAATTGCATATGATAAATTTATACGATTTCCCTGCCCATTGCTTTTTAAATAAATTACATTGTTTCATTCGTATAAACAGTAAGTTTTGTATTATGTAGTTAAGAATTTCTGAATATGAATAATCTAAAATTAAACAATATACAGTTCGCTTTTCATTCGGAGGTCCCGGGTTCGATTCTCAGTAGGGACGGGAAATTTTTCTTTAGCCAGAATTATTCCCTATCCCTCACAGAGTCTGGAAATATGATTGTGAAAGTGAATGTGCGTATGTTTAGTGATATAAAATGATTAACCTAATGTTCTAAACCTACAGTAATACGAGTTTTTTCATAAGTCAAAGTGCCTGATATGATCACTGAAGTTAAAGGGGGCTATACAAATGGATCAATTTAAAAAAAAAAAAAAAAATGAGAGAGAGAGTGTGTGTGTGTTCAATGCATGCACTAGATAGAGAACAATATGCAACTGTTTTCACCTCATACGCTAGGTTTTGCGTCTTCTTACTAGGTACATGGATAGAGAAGGTATTGCATTCCATAAAAACTTTGATACTAATATACACGTTTTAGGAATAAACTGAATTAAAAATATCATTTTAAAAAAATACGTCCGTATATGTGTGTTGTATGTGTCCGTGTGGGTGAGTGAATCTGTGAATAGCATAACTCAAACAAGAAATGTTGGTTAAACAAAAGTTTTGATTTTCTGAAAAACATTTCAATCATTTTTTTTAAATACCTATATTAAAATTATATACATGACAAAAGATAGATCTTGATTTTACTGGCAAAAGCCTCTGAAGTTTTCTGTTTATTCTGAATGACTTTCGCATAACTGGTAACTAAGAGCAAGACGCTAACTTACCTATGTAGATCTCGCCAAAATGCACAATTAATGTAGCTAACCATTTCCGAGATATATTGTTATAGGTTTAAATTTTCCAATATGTATACTTTTCTCAAATGTCAAGTCGTTATTTATATTTTCTAATCCTGGTCAAACAATTAAAACGGATTTCTAATTCCATCAAATAGCGACCCGCTTTTAAATGCTTTGACTATCGCTTTAGTTTACTGTTTCCTTAGTGTTTTTGCACAAGGGAATAATAGGTAATAAAATAATTTACTCTAATGCCTATCTTGATAGCCATGAACTAGACAGAAGAATATGATTTGTAAGAATAGTATGTTGCAGCCTAGGTTGAGAAATTTATGTGAATGTAGCACATCAGATTTTTATGCAAGTTGTAAAACTCTCAAGGCTTATGAGCTATACGAAATTATGCGAAATTCATTCAGAATGAACAGAATTTCACAATGTATACATCTTATTCGTGATGTGTGTTTTAAATATATTACATTTAACTAAAATCGTCAGAATCATTTTTGAGAAAAGAAAGAAAAAAAAACGAAAAATTGTCCTTGCAAACTGTAGGTTCGGTTGCAATGATTTACTGTTATATTTTCGGGTTGCTCCTTGGATATGCTGAACTTAGATTAATCTTTTTCAGACTTTTCGTTTTTGAGTTGAGATACACACACACAAAAACACACAAACCTTTCTGAAAATGTTTTCTTGGGGAGCTCAACATTTATATTTCAGGGACATTTATATATAGAATTTTTTGAGAGACTGCAATTCTTTTGAGTTGATAAATGGCAGAGGAAGTAAAAATATTTGGCATATTCATAATTTATTTTAAAAAGGACGCATTATATAAATATTGTCACAGTGCCGTCGATGTGTGCTCACACGTTCGCCCTGGAATGTGAGTCGGCAGAGTTGACTTTGGGTTGCGTAAAATCGGAAGTGCGGCGCACCGAAATCGGACACTGGAACGCGACACCGAAGCTTCTATTTCCACAAGCTTCCAGAAAGTTCTGTGAAGTAATTTTATAGCTATAAAAGGAGGAAGAATTGGAGGCCAGTGTGTGTAGTGAGCTGTAGTGAGTTTTGAGTGACTGGAGTATTAGCGTGCAGCCGTCAGCCATATACGCGTTGTAGTTTGTAGCAATAAATTAATACCTTATTTGTAATCAATTTTAAAGAAACAAAGACATTTATTACAATATTAAACGTCATACTTTGTTAGATCAATGACTCTTCAAGGAAACAGGTTGACAATTTTTGGGAGCTTTTCGTATCCATAAGAAAATAAATATTTTATGTTCCTCTGTATTACGAGTATTTTGTATATGCGATCATTATTAATTAATAACGGTTTATTAGGCATAATACCAAAAGTAACATTCTGATATATTTACTTCCATCTCCCTATATAAGGGTTCTCTTTCTTTAAATGTATTTAAATACAAAACTATTAGCTTGATTTTATGAAAAATACTCCAAATTATTTTGATTAAACATTAAGTTTGAATTTTTGAGGTAACGAAACTTTACTTGTAACCAATTTTAAAGCAATAAAGACATTTCTTACATATTAAAAATCTTACTTTTTTAGGGCAAGAACCCTTTAAGGAAGCAGGTTGATAGTTTTTCGTGGGAAGTTTTAGTATCCATAAACAATTTAAATATAATTGTTTATGTTCCTCTGTATTTTTTGTTTTAGTAATATTATTTCAGATAGCTATTAATTAATAACGGTTTATTAAGCTTAATACTAAATACTTAATACTAAATATAGTATTTTGATGATGTTAACTTCCATCTTCCAATATAACTTTCTTTAAATTTGTTTAAAAACAAAACTTATTAGGTTTATTTTATGAAAAATGTATCAAATTATTTTGATTAAATTGTAAGTTAGAATTTTTGAGGTAACGAAAAAATAGTATCCCTTAAATGGTCTGCAAGAATAATCTAAGTGTATTTTCACTTGCGCAGAATTTATTTTACCTATGAAATCTAAATCGCTCGCAAAAACTCTCCACATGAAAACTTAGATACCACTAAAAAATTGAGTTTAAGTAAAATAGTATTTGGTTTTGGGGTAAACTATTTTGGAAATATCTATTCTTGGTCGTTTAAAACTGCTCAATGTTTTGAGCAGTATACAGTTTGCATAAATGCCCATTCAAAGAATACTTACCAAAGCTAAACTAGAAATGAAACAATTGAAAGATGCCCTAGTGTTAGTATTACATTTTTTATGATTAAGAGCAGGGAGATACAACAGTAAAATCCATTACTTTTTTAAAGGAAAGTAAGTTATTGTTTAAATGTTTTTTTACAATATATATGAAAATAATCTGTGAAGAATATCCTAAATCTTATGCTTCGGAGTTTCCCTTTAATGTTGAATTATCCAACTACGTATTATGTATTTCTGCGCATAAAATATTATAGCATAGCTATATAAAACATATCCCCATGCCATTCAAATCTGCAAGGGGATATTAGTTTTATGAGCTCAGAGGGAGAACTCAGGAAACAGAGACGGCAGAATGACCTGAAAATTGAAATAAAACATATAACATTCCTCACTGCCTAATCATTACAATACCTATTTTCAAACGAGGAAACAAAACTTCTTATATTATAATAATTTTTTTCTGCCAGCATACCAGCCGAGATCGACCTCTGACCTTGATGGTGACCAGCTTTTAATTACGCCTAGCTTGTGTCCTGCTCTTTGCCTTGGCTTTCGCGCCAGACATAGCCCGTTCCAGTTCAGGCTACCGCTGACGGTAGTGTTGCTGTTGTCTAAGTAGGTTGCTGTTGACTACTGAGGGGCCGCGAGGAGTTGCTCGGATATACCACATGACACAGTCCGTCACGCATTTATGTTAACTTTCCATTTATCTAATTAACACTAGACAATAGTTATCGGATTTATTATAGCTCGACTTCCGTATTGGGGCAACGATGAGTGAACACATTCGTTTAACACACCACTTTAAACATTCGTTTAATCCACAGCGTCTGTCCAGTGTATAACGTAACAGTGCGATCGTTCGCTACCGGTAACATGAGATGGGGCGGGTTTTAACGCTGTACCTTATTTGAAAGTCTTATCTAAAACAACAAACAACAAATGCCACACTGCTCATCCTGGAAATCGATAACCTCAGCGCCTAACAGATATAAAATAATATAAGATCATAATGTAACTGTGCATTGTCGGCCCATAATCGTTGCACGTGTGTGAGAGGCTTGTTGTCAATCTGATAGCAATTGTTGAACCTGCGTAATCGGTTCTTTTCATTGTTCCATTGCCATTGTGGCACATGTTCCAAAAATTAAACACTTGATGAGCTGCACCATTACATCAAAGTCTTGGAATGTTATACTTGGGCGCAATGGACACGAGCTAGAATGTTCGCATTTTCTATACATTTCTATTGACGTCATCGAAATCTTTAAGGAAGAGCAGCAAGCCAGGCGAGTCAGTTTTGGGCTGGAGTTCTGAGTACGCAGTTGGTGATAGAGCGTTCAACAGTCTACGCGTCGAAGTGACGAGAGAATTGTTGTGAAAGCATTGAAATAAAGACTAGTTGTAACCAATTTTGAGCAATAAAGATATATAAATTAAAAATAGAGGCTGATAATTTGATAAAAAATGAGAAAAAAATTTAAACTATTAAAACTATTTTAAATATTCCTTCTTTCCCCCCCCCCTTTCTTCACAAATGGAAGACTGTGTGAACCATGAGCTTTCATTTTTATATAAACTGGGCAGGGATAACGGTGGACCTAATGATGAGTGTTTTATACGTATACTTTTTTCACTGTAACTCTTTAACTTGTATCCTCCTCCAAAAATACACTATCATACTCTCGTTAATGTTATAATCAAATGCAGCCTTTTTCGCTAATAGGATTGAGTCCTTAGATGATGTTTTAATCACCACAGCTTAAATTCTGAACCATGAGGGGAACCCTTCTTTGCCGACGAAATTGCAGAATAGGACAGTTGAGGTGGACGTGTGTGACATCTACATCCAAGGCTGCTAAGCAACGAATTTAGGGGGTACTGAACAAAGACATGCTGGATACTTTCAGGTGGCATGAGCGCCTGGAATAATTTCCAAGCACACCAGATACAGTACAATAGAAAACATATTGACTAAACAAACATATGCATCAGTGTTTTGATTTTTTCTTGGAGTTTCGAGAACTAAGCAATATACGAGTAAAGAATACAGTTTTTTATTACAAATTTAAAACTTAATTCTAAAGAGAGTCTGAATTAAAACATATTAGAAAAACATTTCAGAGTTGAATTCAGAGATTCCCCGCGAAAAATAAAAACATTTTCTCTTCTTTTAATAAACTTATATTTAATTGTAATAAAATATTAGTATGTATTCCTTCATTATAAATTCAAAAGTTAATTCTAAGAATTAATTCTGAATTAAAACTCACCAGAAAGACATTTCAGAATTCATTTCTGAGATGCCAGTAAAACACAAAAAGTTTTTCTCTCTTTTTGATAAACTTATAATCAATTGTAATAAAATATTATGAGCATTATTATGATATTACTATTTAAAGAATAAGGTGGTTAAGCCAGTATACAAAACAGTAATAATAGAGTAGGTGATACCATAATTATGTATTAGAGTAATGAATTGGCATGATTGCGGAGCGAATCAATGAACATTATCTCGTGGTCATTGATGGTAATAATGCCAATTGCAATTTATGATGGATAATTAATTATGCATTTCCCAAAATAGTCTAGCATATCAACTATTAATATCCGGCATATACAGAGCTCATTACAAAGTTTAAAAGTTCACATCCAAAAACTAAGCAGTACTTCTGTAGGGTGGTCTTAAGTCCAACATATACGGGAGGTAGGAAACAAAGGACTATAAGGGTTGCAATACTCCTGGTGTTCGCAGTCATTTCTACTCGACATTATACAGCAACATGGCTTATTCAAGATGTGTTTCAAGTCCAGTACGTCTCAGTGAATGTTAACGGACAACGTGCTGCGGTAGCTCTATGCAAATCGTGCTTTTCAATTTCCTCTGCTTCCAGTCAGACACATTCAGTGAGAAATTAGGTCTTGGAGTGTGTACACGTGTTCCTACTTCAGTATGCTTGTACATATATTCGCAACGTGAGTGTATGCATATATTGAAGCATTTTTAAGAAATACGAATTGGAGTGGAAAACTAAACAGAAATTTAGACTTACTTATAGAAATACAATATTAGATAGGTTTTAAAAACAGGTTCTGTGAATAACAAAAACAGCCAAAGAAGCGTAAGGACGCTTAAAGAAAAGGTTAAAAGCGGTGTTGTCTTGAAAATAATTCTGGAGAATTTTTGAGACGTTTAGGTAGCAGGAATTTCGAAAGCATCAGCTCATAGAGCAAGCAATTACTCAAATTAAAGCATCTCGTAATTTCACCATCTCACAAATTACAGCCTACAAATTGTGGCAAAAGACTTTGTTTTTGTAACTGGATGTTAACAAAAGTCAACAATTGGAAAATTGATCCCAGAATAAATTTCCGAAGAGGAGTGGTTTCATATAAATGACCAAGTAGTGAGCGTCCAGTTTCTACCAATGTTCGCAGCACGCGACACCGGGAGTTGTCACACCAGACCCACTAACCGGCGGGTAACAATAAAATTATCTCGTCATCGTATATGCACTGTATAATAACTATACGATAGCCACTGATACCGCCCAAACAGTACATATTTCGTAATTGTAACAGTCGTTACAATTGCACTTCTGAAGATATGATTCCTTAACGGCGAAGCGTTGGCGCGACGTTGAAGCGCGAGGTCTCGAGCATGCGCAGATGAGTTTTCATACTCACGTCGCTGCCTGGCGTCGTTTTGACTCGACTGGTCCGAGTAGCAGTATAAACGACAAGCGCTGGAGCAAATTATGGCAAAATGACATTAACTATGGCAGACAACCGCTTCTTAATTCAGGCTAATGAGGGTACATCCTTGTCTTTATCACTTTAATATGGTCATTAAAAAATGACAACATAAGGTAGAACATTTTGGCAGAAGTATCTCAGAAGTGATCATAAAATCAGCCATGGAATCCGAATCATTTAATAAATATTCAGGTTTTCGCATGTCCAGCGAGTGTAAGGTTTTTGAATAAAAATAATGCATGAATTTGTTATACAAAATAGGTTTGGCATTATGGCGTTCACATAATTGCAGTTCCTATAATACATCATTGACTTTTTTATTTTATTGTTATTTTTAATAGCTGTATGGTGTACACATTATAGCTATTCATTACGTAAAATTTAAGTTTCGCTTACTTATCTGAAAGAGAATTTTAATATTAGTAAGATGCTATTTTAATGTATACTTTACCCTCAAAATTCAGAATAATACCCTTGAATATTCTGATATTTTCAGGGCAAAATGTGAGCAACAGAATTATATTTTTAGAAAATCAAAATCCGGGACTGAAGGAGAAAGTAGGGAAAACAAATGAGAGAAAACTTATTCTTTGATTAATCATTAAATGCTTGTGATTCATTCCAACACTGTGAGCAATTTTTTTCAAATAAATATGGCATATTCACAATTTTGACACCATTACCTCTTGTTATCATCTGTCATGTTAGTTTTTTTTTTTTTTTTACAGATATACACCCTTGTAAAACTGGAAACGGTAATAAACTTTCTGTGTAAAAATCTAGATTATAGATAATATGCATATGTAATGTGATATTTAAGTTTTACAATAAATTATCCCATCATCTAAAGGATGTCAAATATTATGTTTTCAAGAATAAATTGGACATTTTTGATATATATGAATTCTTATTTGATGCAAGAATATTTAGATAATGCTTTGATATAGATACTATTTTATTTGGCTAACTAAACCTATTGCATTAAATACTAAATAGTGTTGATATTATTATTATTATTATTATTATTATTATTATTATTATTTTAACCAGTAAATAAAGATATAAAAGAAGCCGTAAGCTAATTCAGGTTTCATTTTGTTATAACACTAAGAAAGTGTGTGGAATCATTTAACCTCAGATTAACACAATTGTTACTCCTAACCTATTATAGATAGATACAGAAATTCAGTGTAAGAAATACGTCAATTTTAACTGGCTTTAAGAATCTATAATCGAACTGTAAATATCTATAGTTTTCGATTTATTTCAAAATAATCAACTCAAATACGAATCAGCACCATGGTAGCAATCCTTTATTTTTATCCTCATAGTTTCTGTTTAGTGTAACATAGAAAAAGTAATCCTTGTCGTTTTTTTTTTTTTTTTTTTTTTTTTTTAATTTTATTTTATTAAAGGTACTTTACATCAATAAAATGAAAAGTGTATGTATCACTTACCTTAAACGTGCATATGCATATCTTTTCCTTGCCCAGCGTCATCTCCTTTTTACTTTCTCTATACGAACTAAAAATAAAATCTAAAATAAAGAAATAAAATAAAATCTAAAATAAAATCTGTAATACAACATCCTGTCATCTTGTTCCCTATACCAGGACGTATATTGCAAACTTTGTAATTTATTTCCCACTTTTAAATTATTGTTATACATCATTATTTTACAGATAATACTTATATACTAATAACTCAAAATTTAATTTAAAACAAAAACACATTGCTATTATTGTGTCTTGAAAATCTTGAAGATGTACTAGCTCTTGCTCTGCAATATCTCGTCTTGAATGGATTATATAAATAGTTCCAATAATGGCGCCCATCATTGTTGTTGATCTAAAATCCAAAAGTAGCTTCCAGCCTAGAAGCGTTCTCGAATCAGACACTGTCCATAGTTTAATATGCACATAGTGTATAGAGAAGGTATTGTATTGTACCCAAAAATTGGATACCGAGATTTCACCGGAAATACATGTTTTGAGACTCCCTGAATCCAAAAGAAGCATTTTTAGAAAAATGTCCGAGTGTGTATGTGTGTGTCTGTGGGCAGCATAACTCAAAAACGAAAAGGCCGTTAAATATTAAGCTTGGTATTTAAGTTCAGTATCTTCCAAGGATGCGACACGAAGATTTTCAAGAAAATCCCCCCAACCCAAACTACCCTTTACATGAAAAAAATTTCAAAAATTTTGATTTTCTTAAAAATGGCTAACGATTTTAATTAAAATATCGTATATTAAAGATATTTACCTGACAAATAAAATGTATATCTTGAATTTTCTGGTAATAGCCTCTGAAGACTACTTTATTCTGGATGAATTTTACGGAATTGTGCAAAACTGCTAAACCGTGAGAGATGGACAAAAACTTACTTCACAGAAAATGTAGCTCGTGATAAAACCACAATTTATGTCATATACATTTTTTTCGTTGAGTTGATCATTTTTAAGATATTCTTGGTTTTTCGTTTCTGTTTTAATAAACATACTTTTCTAATACAGGAATTTTTAACCCCTGTCCATTCAAACAAAGGAACTTCACTTACATAGCAACCAGCTTTTGGCTATCAATTCAACCTATGGTACTCCCTCATTTCACTTCTACTTACAAGGAAACAAATAATAAGATCATTTCTGCTAATATTTCTAGGTTAGCATGAAGTAAACAGAAGAATAAGCTTTTTAGCTAAATTTTGATGCAGAGATGTAGAGAAAATCATTTGAATGGAACATATCAGATTTTTATGTTATGTGATTCAAAATGGCGCATTCTTTTGATTGTATAATACAGCGCTCTACGCGGGGAATTGCCAATGTACAGATAACCTGTATCGATGTATCGGGTCTCGAGGCAATGAAAAGGCAATGAAGTCCTTAGTATACTGATAAGCAATTGCTCCAAAGGTGCCCGTCCGCATGGCCGCGCTCGCTAAGGCGTCTGCTTTGGTGCTTCGTGGGCAGGGGATCGTGGGTTCGAGTCCCGCCTTGGGTATGGGTGTTATATGTTTGTGTAAAGGAACAGTAAAACTAATAATAATACAGTAACATTTAGGGGTGTGTAAACGGGGATACAGCGTTTACAAAAAAAAACAAAACAAAAAAAAACGCCATTATGAACTGAGATATTAAAGACAAAGAGGGAATCGGCAGCTGCTAAAAATAAACTGCAACACCAATACATTTCAGTATTTCTCTAAGTGCAGTTTATAATGCTAATGTTTGAAAGTGTATTAAAAAGAGGGAAACTAGACATATATATATATATATATATATATAAAATACAAGCAGTGTAAAAAATGTCAAATTTATTAAGAATTGAGGAATAGCAAGAAATAGCCTAGTAAATAAACAAACATTTTAGTTATTGATCTGAAAATTATTAAAACAGTTATGAAAAATATAGACATTTTATTACTATATAGATTAAATCATTTCTAATGTGTTAAAAGTTATCACAGGAAATTTTATCTGGATTTAAAATTGACTTTCCCGTAGGGATTTAGAGTAACATGGGGCGATATATGTGCTTTGCCTCACGTTGTGTCGTTCCCCACTGTGTGTCTATTCGTACTCCCCTACGAATCACTGATAGCACATCACTCCACATACCTGTTGAGACGTCTGCCGTGGTGACTGCCTCGGCTTTGCTCAATCTGCATGAAGTTTGACTCTCTCGGGGTGGAGAGACAATGGGGGTAATTAGGAGTTGTCCGTTGAAATATTACAACACACTCATTTTAGTATATTAATTTATTCGTGACTAGAATCACTACCTTTTCAGACAAGCACTTTGCTTTACATACCATATTACTCTAATTTCTATATAACTTTCTATCTTCAACGACTTAAATTTACTTTGTAGAATTAATAACTTTCATCACAATGTTCACCTATGATGCGTGTAGCAACCGACCTTCACATTGTATGGCAACCGAACTTGACAGTGAGTATGTGTGTGAGTCTCAAACTTGACAGTGATTGTGCGCGTGTGTGTTCCAACAGCCTTCAAGCTGTTACTTATATAGTAAAATGTGGTGTCATGGCTGCTTCATTTCCATTGGTCAGAAAGACCACGAACTTGGCGTCTATATGTCCCATAATGAATTTTTCTTTACCCATAACGCATTATAAACACCACATGACTGCCTCAATACAATGAGAAAAACTTACTTTTTAAATGTCTAAGACTTTCCCAAAATCAGTTATTACTCTGTTGCACTAATATATGCACAAAGGAATACGTGACTTATATCAGCCTTCTCCCTCACAAAAGAATTTCCCTTTATGCAACGACCTAATTTCGTAAACAGCCTGAGCTGTGCTTGCTTCACATATTAAGTTGTACGTTAAATAATAATCAATAATTAATAATAATAATAATAATTAGGCCAACTAACGGTCTCAAACAGATTGGGACATTTAAATTGCTTATTGGAGCTCCAAATATAATAAGTTGGTTGTTTACACTTTGTCTTTAATGAAGTTCAGTTATATAGCTTTCAAAGTTATTTTGTTAAGCACTGGTTATCATTGCAAAATATGCTAAATTACATATTCATCTCCGTGTGATAATTTGTTTTTCTCTACTGGTTAATAGGAAAACACACACACACACACACACACACACACACACACACACACAGCCAAGCTCAGCATGTTGGGCGGGACATTAAAGTGAACGTTTTACAAGTGAGACCCAAGTCCCAAAATACATACGTGGTTTAGACGATGTGGGGCGTCAAAGTTACATCGTAATGTTTTCGGTATCTTAATGTAGTTAGTCCTCAGAGCAAGATGAATGGACTTAGGAAAAGAGTTACAGGAAATTGAAAAAAACACTGGCAGATTTTCATCATATTTATTTTGAATAACAATTTTTATCAGTAATTACTAAGTGTTTTTAACCTTGATTACATTTTTATATCTTAAATTGCAGTTTGTGAATCCGGCTCATAAATTATGTATAATTTACAGGTAAGGTATAGGCAATGAGACAAATTTGGTGAAAATTTAGTAATGAATTAAGCATCCGATTATCCCGGGCAAAAGTGAGTTTTTACACAATTTTGATTTAGCAAACAAATAATATTCCTAATTTTACGCAAGCTGAAGAAACCCCACTTTTGCCTACCCTAGGCGGCTACACAACAAGCTTCTCTGTGCTTATTGAAGAGAAGACCGCCCCATTGAGATGTCCTAGCTGAACTGATTTATTCTCTCCCACGATGGCTTGCTAAAGGTAGCGCAGGACGAATCAGTCTACTTTTTCCCACCAGGACGCAGAAAGTTGCATACTATGTCACTCTGGCAGGGTGCATGTGGTCTCGCTTCTGCCGCAACTGTGGCGTAAGTGGTTACCAACAGTGCGATTGGAGCTGTGGAAGGGGGTAACTGTTCACTGACACGCAACACATCCGTCACATACCCCAATCGATGGATTAATAGAAGGAGATCTGTGCTATGGCTACCACGATCACCTGTACTTACACAGGTACATTATTTTCTGTGGGATTACCAAGACTGGTACATGTATCCCTTAACATTAAAGGAGGACCTTATCGCACAGACATACGCTGCGACTGAAATACTGAGGTAGTTAACTGTGTGCCTTAGTCCCTGTGCAGGCACGCTCTGTATTCAGGTAGGTCAATAGTTTGAACCCATTTTGTAATTTGCTGTTACTAAAATTATTGTTGGGTTTCTTAACGAAACCGACGCGCATCCATTAACATATCCAACCGTTTGCAAACTTCGACGCTCCACAGCATCCAATACATGTGTATCCGGACATGGGTTCTCTCTTGAAAATATTATCTTTAATGTCCCGTCCAATATACTAAAGTTGTCGATATTTAACATTTCTCTAGCACGTATGTACAATATATATATAGTATATATATATAGTAGGTAGAGAAGATGTTACATTCCAGCTAAAATTCTATACCAAAATTTCACCGGAAATACACGTTTTAGGACTCTCTGAATAAAAAAAAGAAATAATAAAAAAAACAAATTAGAATAAGAAAGTGTATGAGTATCCGCGTGTCTGTGAACACGATAACTCAAATACAAAAAGCCGCAAATACGAAATAAAGATTTTTAGGGAAACGCCTCGCCCCAAATACATGTAAATTTTTCTTAAAAATGCCTGTTAACGATTTTGATGAAAATGCCACATATTAAAAGATATTTAAATGACAAATAAAGTGTATATCTTGAATTTTCTGGCAATAGCGTCTGAAGATCTCTTCATTTTGTACGACTTTTGGATAATTGGTAAAGCGGAAGAGATAGGCAAAAGCTTACTTCACAAAAAATGTAGAGCTCGTTAAAATACATACTTTATGTAATAAGAGTTTTTTTTTTAGTCTTTTGTATACAAATAACCATATTCTCTATTTATAACTTTTAATTATTCTAAAATTCTTAAAAACGTTTTAAAACGGAGGTCCTCATGCGTTGCATATCTCTTTTTATATAGCCCCCTTTAACATATCGGGGGCTTTGCATTAGAAACAACTCGTTGACTGTAGGTCCTTTACACTGGGTTTTAATCATTTTATTTTCTTCAAACACACACACGTACTCCCAGACTCAGTGGGGGATAGGGAATAATTCTGGTTAAAGTAAAATTTCCCTCCCCAGACGGGAATTGAAGCCGGGACCTCCCGCTGACCTCTCGATCACTGAGGCAGTCCATATCTCTTTTGTTTTCTCCCTCCATGTAGTAAGAGAACAGTTTCAATGACAGTCGCTTAGCGACAGATTCTAAAAAAATTTGAATATCGCCTTAGCCTAGTGTATTCCCTATTTCCTTCCTACTTATAAGGAACCAATTAATAAGACTCTGAGCATGGTTCTGGTTTATGTTGTTTCTTATCTTTTTTTTTTTTTTTCCTTTGTTAGCATGCTGTGCATAACAGATTAATCTTCTGTAAGAATAGTTTGTTTGCCGAGGAGATACAGAAAGCCATGTAAATAGAATACATCAGACATTTTCTTTACATGCTGAATGATTCGGAAGACTAACTCGAATTTGTTTTTTCGAGATAGGTTTCTCTGAGATTTTCTCTGTGCTTATAAGGGAGAGATCGGATAATTTTCATACCTTGTAATTGTTGTGTCCTCAATCATTATTGTTTAATTAATCATTTTGATGAGATGTTATAAACGACGTTAAACTGTATCTCAAGAAGGATACAGGAAAGGAAAAAATAGGGAATAAATACACAATAAATACAAAATTCTATAATCGTATCGCCAAGTCATTATTTTTGTAGAGAAACGCTTAATTACGCCAGTTAATATTACAAGGAGATATCTAACTTTAAGTTAGCGCACATTTCCGGAAACGTTAACTTCAAAGAGACTTGGTAAAACATTACCCATAAATTAATGATTCTTAAACAAGGGAAGAGTAAAACAAGGAACATTTGACTACTTTTGTGAAGTGTGTTATGAGTATTAGGAAATGGCGTGTTATTTATGGACGCTCTTTAACTATTGTGGTTCTCAGCGTCCCATTCTAAATTGGGTGTGAAAGACCGCTTAATTTTGCTCAGAGACCTCTCTATTAGGCTTGAGGTTTTTTTACGTGCCATAAATCTACAACACGGGACCAACGGCTTTACTTCCTTTCCGAAGCAAGCTATGCTAAGGATTTTTACATCCGAAAAAATTCACCGTTCTCCACCGGGTTTGAACCAGCGACCTTGGGTATATGAAGTTAGCATGGTAACCATTACACCACTTAGTACTTCCTCAAAACGTTTTTTACTATTTTTCCCTGTTCTATGTTCTTTCTCTGCTACGTACCTAGTAGATAGAGGAAATATAGCATTCGAAATGTAAATGCCAATATTTCTTCGGAAATACAGTTTTGAAGCTACCAAATAATAGCAATATCCATATTGGTTCATGTGTGCGCGTGCACACACACACGTATATATAGGGTATTTTGGGGTGGGGGATTTTTAGTCGCATCCTTGGGAGACACTAAACATAAATACCAAATTTGCTATTTAACTCCATTTTCTTTTGTGATCTATGCTATCCACACCCCCCCCACACACACACATTGATCTTTTTCTAAAAATCCCCTTTTTTTTTGGATTCAGGTGAACTCAAAACACATATTTTCAGTGAAATCTCGGTATTGAATTTTTGGGTGGAATACAATACCTTCTATAGATACACTATGTACATAATGCGCATAGAGAAATAAAAAATTGTGCATGTAGGTAGCTCAATATCTCTATATCATACATCATACATTTTGATTGTAAAGTTGTATTCATAATGGCCAATTTTTGTATAATTGATAAATGTAAGAGATAACAAAACCTTATTACACGGAAATACAGATTTCTTAAGAACATGATTTAGGTCAAAATCATTTTTGTGATGTTAAGCAATTCGAGATATTACTTATTACTTGTTTTAATTTTAAATAGTTTTATGTTCAACAAGCGGGAGTTCTTTTTTATCTTTTTTAAGGTCATCACATGAGACAGTCTTTAAAAATCTTACTATGACTTTATCTACATTTGTAAATATGAATTAAAAGTTACACTGGATTAAGGAACGGTAGTTGGAATTAAAAAGAAAGCTTTTATAAGAGCTTCTTGTTGTTGTTGTTATTATTATTATTAGTATTATTATTATAAACATTAAACCATACATTTAGATAAGCAAAAATTTTAACTGTAATAAAGATTTCGTATTGAGATAAAGTATGCACGTGTGATACACATACATATTAATAAGGTACAGATTTCACTCATCCACCGTTGCTACGTATAATAAATAAGAAGTGAAACTTGGGCGTTTGAGAAACAAGGACAGTAGAAAAATGGTAGGCGTATAGTGTGTTTATGAAGCATAACAAAATACCCAGAGGGATTGCACTAAGGAGACCATCTTCCCGGTTATAGCATGTAACTACGTACAGTAAAATTTCGGTCAGAGCTCCACAGAAAGCTTTCTTTAAGTGAATCAGTCATCTTGAGATAGTGGAACGAATGATTATATATTGTCCCACTCCTCGATACCTGCTGCAGGAGACAAATAGTTCTTGTTCCTATTTCCTATATCACTTCTAGAACATGTGATCTCCTTCCAAGGACAGATGTTCAATATAATTCTTATAATCATGGATTTCTTAAGTTTCCCTAGTAGGTTAGATGACTAAATGACGTCGGTCGTTGTAATGCCTGAGTAAGTAACCAATTGTACGAATTTACAATTGACAAATCTGAAATGTTCCATTCACATGAATTTCTATACATATCTGTGACAAATTATTGTTGAAAAGATTATTCTTCTAACTACTTCATATTAATCGATTAGCAGAAATGACCTTAAAACTTTCTTTCTTGTAAGTAGAAGGGAAATAGGGAGTACCTCATGCTAAAGTGATGGTCAGATCTTTTAAAAGCCGGTTTTTGTGTGATTGAAATTCGTTTCTTTGCATTACCATGCCGGTATGTTGCCTTAGTAGTTCAGTGGTAGAGCAGCCGGCTAGAGATTGGTAGATTCGTGGTTCAAATCCCGGCTATGTCATTGCATTTTTCAGTCTGACTCTACCTATCCAACTTCTGTCCTACACAGGGCTTGTGAAAAAAAAACAATTAAATTAATATCATTTGACCATAATAAGTGGCTATACTGTGAATCCTGGG
Source organism: Hymenopus coronatus (assembly GCA_030762935.1). Taxonomy (NCBI): domain Eukaryota; kingdom Metazoa; phylum Arthropoda; class Insecta; order Mantodea; family Hymenopodidae; genus Hymenopus; species Hymenopus coronatus. The sequence goes on from CM060890.1 coordinate 17,647,832, forward strand.
ACTTAAAGTACTTACAACATTGTAAGGCTTCATTGGGGTAGTCATCTCAAAATGATTTGAGAGCACTTAGTGGTTTACCGGGAAACATGCGAGCGAGCTGAAATATTTAATGCGGTGCCGATATGTTGCCATGTTAGCTCAATAGTAGAGCAACCGGCTAGAGAGCGGTAGATCCGTGCTTCAAATCCCAGTTCTGGCATTTCATTTTTGAATCTGTCTCTACCTGTCCAACTCTGTCGTACACACGGCTTGTGTGAAAAAAAAAAAAAAAAAAGGTTAAAGCAATTCCAAGTTTGGTAAATCGATTTTTCATTTTTGAGTTATCGTGTTCCTAGACACACGGACACACACATACACACAGACCTTTTTATAAAAATGCCAACTTTTGGATACAGGGCACCCTAAAACATGTATTTACGGTGAAATCTCGGTATCGAATTTTTGGGTGGAGTGCTTTACCTTGTCTACCTACCTACGTAGAGAAATTAAACAGCCAGTTAATTGGGCATTCAGCTTTTATTTATTTATTCGTTACTTAAGACCATTAAAAGCCGTTTCTTTCACTTTAGTTATCAAAATGAAATATAGGTGAATATAGAATGAGGTATGTACACAAAATAACGATTATGAGGAAACAAAATATACAGTTTATGTTTTATATATAAACTCATTGAATACTCATTGAATTCTTGGTCTTGAAGTTAAAAAAATGGCATTTTAGCCTAAACACTACCATATAGTATTTACGCTAGATATTTAATTTAATTTAGAGACAATTCTATATTTCGCTACATGCATAAAGATTTGTTGTAAAATATTTCGTTTGTTGTTTGGTGTGGAAAATAACTCCAGGTGACCCCTTTCTAGGAGATAATTTCAATTAAAATAAAACACATTAAACATTCCTATTCATGTCAGCTATTCTAGAGGATATTATGCAGTGTTCATTGAAATGTAATTAAATAAATCAAAATTCTTACTAAGAAAATCTATATGAGAGTATTAATATTTGTGTAAGAAAGATTTTGTAAACAGATGAATCATCTAATTTTTCTTCAACCGGTTAACCCTGTTGGTAAATGCATAATTCACTAGATTAAATTACACTAAACTGTCCTCAGAACTTACATTTAATTGACTTTAGTCTTTTGAGACTAAAAGAACCAAAACTCCTTGGTCTTTTAATTATCTTTAAAGTAACATACAATACACACTAAAGACGAGTATTTATTGAACTATATGAAGAAGTTCTGTAAATACCTATAATGCATATATGGTATTTTCAGATGCGTTTTTACAATTATCTGCATAGAAAAAAAAACATAACTTAAGAGTCAAAGTATAATTTGAAATTAAATTTTACGCCAATACTCCAACTACTATTTAAAAGATGACATTGAAATTTTTACAGAATGTACGTTCATGCATGACTTCTAAGTTCACTGATATACTTCTATACCATGCGTTTATTTATTCAGGAAGACGGAGTTATTTTAGTTACACATATAACCATATTTTGATCAATTTATACCATCATTTATTTTTAAAAGAAGTATATGATGTTACAATTATCCAATTATATCCACAACAACAATTAGAGATTTTTATTCATAACATTTAATTTTAATTTAGCTATATTCAATAGTTTTTAATAGAAGAGGGGTAATTTGTACCATTATTTCTCTGCATTTATTGGAGCTACTGGAGGACTTAACCGAATTTCTATTTGTAAAATTCTATCTTTTACATCAGTTAATCATATTGGATGAATATTAATCACCATAATTATAGGATCAAATTTATGATTAAGTTTGTAGAGTATTTTAAGTACTACAACAAATATCCATCAAGCTTTTCGAATATGTAAAAATTAACTTCCTAGCCATAACTTAATACCCTATTAGGGCTGTTTGTATCTGTTGGAATTCCAAAGTTAAATAGAGTTCACGTTTTTCTTGTGCCCCACCACAGACGACACAGATTCTGCCATATACGCAGTCCCAAATAGAGCGTATGATGGCGCAGACAACTAACTAGTTTATGGTGCAGTGTCTTCACCTCATTACAGCGGGAACAGAGGTTAGAAGTTGATCTGCCATTCCGCCACAATTTGTCTGCTGTGAGAATAACATAATTGAGAGCAAGATATACTGTAGCCTTCCAGTCTGTGGGGATCTTCGGGTTCGTAAATTTCTTCCAGATGATACTCCACGAATGCAGCGGATCGTCCCGTTGCACCCGGAGTAGAATACGAGTTGAAACCAGAAGGTGTTTATAAAAGTAAGCTGACTGCTTAAAGAGTAGCCGTTGAGGATCTTTTTGTGGCAGTGTTGCAAAAGTCTGCCACCAGCGTCGAAATGCGCTGAGGCGCTTATCTGGGTGACGTAGATGTGCTGTCCAAAGAGCTTGCTGAAGCGGAAGGCCTTCACCATCCAAAACACGCAGTAGCGACCTCCCGAGAAGTGCCAAGCATTTCGCATCCATTGCTATCAAGCCACAAGACCTTTAGTAGTGGAAAGGCGCAGTTGCTCCCGTACAATCCGATATGCAGTCCCAGACCACAAAAAATAACCAATGACACATTCAATCCTTTGAGAAAACTGCTTAGAAATGGGTAACACTTGGGCAATGTAGAAAATCCTACTGAGTGCATAGTTGTGCACATGCCAAACAGGGTAAGTGTCCACGTCCGCTGCTCGGCTAAGAGAAATCGCAACTTCGTACATTTTGCAGTCCAATTGAGTGTCATAGTCTCATGCAAGCAGAGTGTAAACACAACACCCAAGATCTTCTTCATTTGGTTGACACTCCTCATACCTAAAAGATGAAGGGATTCTTGCCATGACCAAACTTCCGATTTGGTAAGATTCATCTATCCCCAGAAACGGCACTATATTCTCGAAGACACCGATGTAAGGCGTGCATATCATCATTACTGGCCATGGAATACCGTCACATCATCAGCATATGCCGTAAGCTTGAATCGGTGGCCATAGAGTTTCAGACTGCCCAAGAATGACTGCAGTTGTCGCAGAAGGGGATCGAGGCTCAAAGCGAACAGACCTATTGACAAGGGACAACCCTGTCGGACTGACCGCCCTATGCGGAGGCTCGGAGAAAGATGGCCGTTGCAGAGTATCCTGGAAGTCGCAGCAGCATACAGGTTTTCTAAGAAGACAACAAATCGTCTCGGAATCCCCAAATGTCGCATAATAGTGCAGAGGTAGCAATGGCTTTCGTTATCAAAAGCCTTTTCAAAATCGAGATTAATCAAAGCCGCTGGGAACTTCTCTTTTTCAGCATGAGAAATAATATCTCTGGACAAGCCAATATTCTGTATTATGTTCCTGCCACTCAGCACGGCAGTCTGGACTTTGCAGAAGATTGCCTCATAAACCAAATTGAGCAGTGAAAATAACGCATTAGTCAACAATTTGTAATCACAGTTCAGAGCAGAGTAATTACACCTTCAACAAATTTCTCTGGAATCACCGCAGTCAGGCAAATTTCTTCAAACACCACAGTTAGTTCTGCAGCAATAGCATCCCAGAATGTAGAATAGAAAGCATTGGGAATATCATCTGGTCCAGGAGCGGTGTTCTGTTTTACGCTTTTCAGACCTGCAGAAAGTTCCTCGGTGATAATAGGGCACAAAAGAGAAGAGCCGAGTTGCGAAGATACCCGACAAGGCTGTGGAGACAAGGTGGTATTGCTGTCGACACGTTTGGAAAAGGAATCCCTAAAGTAATCTTGAAAGCAGATGTCAGGATGGCAGAAGTCCCAGAAAGCACACGCACATTGTCTCACAAAGTTCTGGTATAAAGCGTTGATTGCATTGCTTGCGGTCGCCAGCAAGGTGGAAAAGTGAGAATTTTTCTTCAGCAGCCATTTGGCGAAGTAGGGACACATCGCGATGGCGAAGGCTTTCCAATTGTTTGAGGGAGATTTTCTCCTTGATGGCATGAAGATGAAGGGACACGACCGGCCGTTAGCAGATTGGCGAGATCCTGTAAAACAGTATAATAGATGTCAAGCAGTTCACGGCGTTTTCTAGCCCGTTGAAAAACTATGTTTGAAGAACGAAATAATTGCTGGCTTAGCCTTATAAAGCCACAAAGAGAGTTTGATGTGGGAGGCAATAAAGAATGACTTTAACTTCCCCCACAACAAACCAAATTCTCGTAGACACTGTTTCTCCAAGATAAGAGACACAGGAATCCTCCAATAACCTCTCCCAGGAGCGGGATTATGCGCAATTCGTTTGATTGAAACTACAATTGCATGATGGTCACTAAAAGCAAGAGGGAGAACTCGTACATGATGGACAGTGGAAACAGAAACACGAGAAAAATAAAATAAATAAAATCAATTCAGAAGCCGGCAAACCAAAGGTAAAGTCCACGCGAGAACCATATTTGGACTCTCAAGCATCCACAAGATCAAATTGCGTCGTAATCTGCCTGAACGTAGGACTAATATTGGGCATTTCACGATGATCTTTGGCGCCAACAGTGCAGTTAAAATCTCCTCCGATGAGAACTTTTAAACCCTTGGAAAGGGCTGTTAGAAGAGCTTCACGTTCACATCTACATTGAGATCCAGAAGGTGCGTATAAGTTCACTAAGACTATATCGATGTACATCGCGGAGATGAGGCGTCCTGAAGGGTGGAGTTCGACATTAGTTATGGGCATCCCTTTTCTGTAAATAAACGCCGTTCCGCGGCCGTCTGGGCCAAAATTCACAATGGTCTCATAATTATACAGAAGATCAAGATTAGGCACATCCCTCGTCGACATCATGGAGCTGTAGAAACTGTGCGAATAGACTCTGAGTCACTGGCTTTCGAAGGCCATTAACATTAATAGTGACAAGGACGTGCAGAGGTATCATTCGGAAATATGTGAGGAAGGGAGAATTCTGAAATATTGGTAGAAGGGAGAATCAATAGAAGAAAGCAAGACGTGTAGACTATATATTAGGAGACCGGAAAACGTTTAATTGGTTCCGCCGCTGTCCTGGCTGGGAGTGCTCCGTGGAGCGTCGGTAATGCTACGAAACGAACGCACTCTGTGTGTTGTTGCGAAACGCTATCTGTTTGCTGATCAGTCATGTCATAATCACCATCCGGGGTTATTGCGGTTAACCTCTCGGAAGAATATATATGTTGAACCACCAACGGCAAGGAACGGCCCACTTCATCTGACCAGGGGGGAGGATCCTTGTCACCTTCAAGGTGCGAAGGCTCCATTCTACGAAGTCTGGGATCCCTCGACTGCGGTTCTTTCTCTAGTGGCACTTTACGATGTATAGATTCAACCCGCGGAAACAGAAAATTCTCCCCTTTTAACTTCTTGGAGTCTGGTTCTCCTTCCGGATGACTGCTCTGTAAAGCACCATCGGACGAGGTAGAAGGGGTCGCCGCGATGTCAATATTGGCATTTTTCGAAATGGCCGATGTCAGTACTGCAATATCCGAATTAGAGGATGGAACAGTAGTAAACTCGGACACGTCCTGTTGCGCGTCTACTACAGTAGACACTTCATCACTTGTCACACCGCCAGGGCGGTCACTGGCTTAAGCCGCCGCTGAAGTCGAGACTGAGAGGAAACAGGTGCTCGTAACCAGTGTTGAGGGCAATCTGCTTTCAGATGCGCAATATCCTTACAAATGAAGCAAACTTGTTCCTGTCCACTGTAAGTGGTGTAAGCCTCAATACTTGCAATCTTTAATACTGAAGGAATCGGCTTGTTAAGCTGAATATGTAGCAGGCGTATTCCAGTGTAAACTGGAAATCTGTAGCGACCAGACCAATCATAAGTATTCATGTTCAGAATTTTGCCATATTGTTGTAGCTCGTATGTAACCTTGTCATTACTGATTTCCGGTGGTACATTGTAGACGCGAACCAAGGTATACTCTTTGCCTGCTGCCGTAATTGGACCATTTATCACTTCACCGGACATTAGAGAAAACTAAAAGACTCCCTCATGCTTACGTAAGATGTCTTCATAAACACTGCACTGGTGCAACTTTATATAAGCAGCATTTTCTTTACCTACCAATTGAATTGTATGTACCTGTTCCGGAAGGAATTCCAATGTACTGTGCATCCATTCATATATTTCAAAAGCCGTAGGTAACGCTCTTACTACACAGCACTTTTATGGTATTTTTGCTTACTGCCTTCTGCTGCTCCGTTTCACTGCCGACACAATATCTACAAAACAACACGAAAACCGAGAGGCCACTAACACACAGGCGCTCTCCAGCTCACGTGACGTGAACGGGCCAAGAGCCAGGCCGCGACTGTTGGGAGATTTTCTCGAAAATCTTCGTGTCGCATCCTTGGAAGGTACTAAACTTAAACACCAAATTTGAGATTTAACCGTTTTCTGGATTCTTCCATAAACATACACACACATTGACCTTTTCCTGATATTGTTAGTTTCGGAGGTCCTCAAAACGTGTATTGAAGGCGAAATCTTGGAAGCTAGTTTTAAATGGAATGAAATAACTTCTCTATACGCTACATACATTGCACATGTAGAGAAAGCAATTAACAAGTAACAGTAAGTGCTTCCAATGGAATGCAACAAAGTGAAAGACACAAGCTTGTAACAATTAGGTAATAATTTGATGTGTCACTTTGTAATGATTTGAACGTACGATATGTAGTGTTGTGTATAGATGTACGATGCGCCTCGGCTAAGCTGCAGTCGGGAGCTATGAGGACCCTTCTTGCTCATCTCACTCTGTGGCCTCGGAGTTAGGAATAATTATTATTTTGTGATATACGTAAAATTTATGTATAGGTATGTATATGGTATTAAAATTAGTACATTTTAGACTTATTAAACTAAAATTACACCAAAATTATTAATAATAAGCACTTCATTTCCAGTCCTTTGATATTGTAAAAATGCCTAGCTGGTCTGAAATATCACGTGTTTGTACGGCTTACTTTCAATTGTATAGCATTTGTTGTACCTACATGGTTGGCATCTTTTCATAGTGCCACTGTTATTATTGCACATGTTTGAGAATTGAACACGTGAAGAGCGACGGCATTACCTCAAAGCCATGGAAATCAATAATTGTGGACCCACGCTGTCTCTGGAAAAGTCTCTCCACGTCATCGACAGCTATAAAAGAAACAGCTGCAAGCTAGACGAATCAGTTTTCGATTGGAGTTCTAACGTGCGATTACAAGACACAGAGAGAGAGACAGACAGACAGACAGACAGACAGAGAGAGAAAGAACAGTCCAATGTGTACGCATCGAAGCGACAGGATACAATTTTTGCTGCAGAATTTTTGTGAAACCATCGGAAGAAAAGAAAATAAAGAAGAAAGAGCTATTTGCAACCAGTTTTGAAGCAATATAAATATTATTGGCTTTACTTTTATGAATTTGTTAATGTATTCTTGCGTTACTAATTCTTACTTTCTCTACACGTACTATGTACATAGTGTGTAGAGAAGGTATTGCACTCCTCCCAAAAATTCGATACCGAGATTTCACCGAAGATATATGTTTTAGGTCCCCTGTATCCAAAAACAGCATTTTCAGAAAAAGATCCGTGTGTCAGTGGGTCCGTGTGTCTATGAACACGATAACTCAAAAACGAAAAGTTGGTAAAATATCAAACTTGGTATTTAAGTTTGGTATCTTCCAGGGATGCGACACGAATATTTTGAGAAAAGTCCCCCCACTCCAAACTACCCTTTACATGGAACTTTTTTCGAAAATTTTGATTTTCTCAAATATGACTGCAACGATTTTGATTAAAATATCATATATTAAATATATTTACTTGACAAATTAAAGGTATATCTTGAATTTTCTGGGAATAGCCTCTGAAGACTACTTTATTCCAGATGAATTTTACGGAATTTTGCATAACTGCTAAACCGTAAGAGATGGAAAAATATACCATACAAAAAATGTAGAGCACTTTAGAACACACAGTTTATGCTATATGCATTTTTTTTCGTGGAGTTGATCCTTTTTGAGATATACCTTGTTTTTGATTACAGCTTTAAAAAACTTATACTTTTCTCATACAGAAATTTGTCAACTCCTGACGATACAAACAAAGGAACTTCAGTCACATAGCAACCGGCTTTTGACTATCACTTTAACCTATGGTACTCCCTTATTTCACTTCTACTTACAAGGAAGCAAGCAATAAGACTATTTCTGCTAATTTTTCTCGATTAGCACGAAGTAAATAGAAGCATAAGCTTTTTAACAATAATTTGTTGCACAGATGTAGAGAAAGTCATGTGAATGGAACACATCAGGTTTTTTTGGCCCCTTCTTATTCATTCATGGCATCACTTTTAATCCTTTACGCGCCTTTTACACCCAGCATGGGCACAAATTAAACCCTTTAATACATCAAATTTTCTCTTACAAGGCTTTTCGCCTATAACCTTGTCTCAAAGTAAGTTGAGATTCAGAATCAGTATTAATGCATCGGGATCCATTTGAATGTATACGTTCTGACCAGAAGAAGAACCAGAAAATACCCACACTGCGAACCCTATCTCGCAGCGCCGTGGTCAGATTCATGTTTAAGAAGGTCAAAATGACAACGAATGCAGTAAATAAATATCTAAATTTTTTGCCAGTATTTTATAAAATTAATTTAACAAATCGGTATATCCTCCAAATTGTAAATGCGGTACTTTAAAGTAATTATTTGGCCAGATTCTTTTAAACCAAAAACACAGACCAAATAAAGACTGTTTTAAAAACAGAGCAAAGGACAAAAGTAGGGAATACCTTCATCATGCCTAGGTTGGACGTGTTAGCCGTCGGTGCAGTCACGTAACGTACATATCTCCCCCTTCCATTCTCTCAAAATACGCTCGCTGAACAAAGTATATTTTAGTCCACAAAAAATGAGTATTATTCCGGAATGACATTACGGAAGTGGTTCAAAACCCGTTATGGAGAACGAGTTCTAAGAAGGTTGCCCAATAGAATTCAGATTAATGGACGTTACACAACAAGTAAGATAATTTTGTTAATTACTCCGCTTAGTAGAACACTCTCTCAGGAAACATACGATTCACTTGCATAACGAATGTCTTCATCCAATTCTTGTTTAACCAGAATTGTGACTTGACCAATTATAGAAATATTTCAAAGTGAAGGTTTGAGCACCTGACCTACCATACAACGATATCGAACGAAACGTGTTAGGGAGGATAGGCTGAGATGCTTTACATGAACTTCAAGTTTATATATTTGTATAAGACAAAATTAAAAATAAATTTCCTTTATGTATTATTATATTTTGTAACAACTGAGATTTCAGCCATGTTTACTTTCTCTACCACACACGCAAATGTTCATAATACGTAGAGAATATATTGTATTATTCAAAAAATAATTCTAAAAAAAGATCCACGTGGGTGTCTGTAAACAACATAACTCAAAAACGAAAACTCAGTATCAAACTTGGTGTTTAAGTTCGGTAGGTCGAAAGGAGAATTTCATTAAATAAAAAATACTAGTAATGATTAATGCAGTGTGGTAAATATATATGCATATTCTAAAAATACATACTGTAGGAATTGGTTTTTGGAAACGGACATGTAATTAGAAATGTAATTTATTAATTACTCTTTATAATGTTTAATACAATTATTTGTAAAGATTAACTGTGATATTAAATTTGTTGGAAGTGTCGATTTTGGATAATTCACTATAAGTGAATGACTTTTATATAATTTTTAATCCTATATTTTGTGTCTGTTTTGCATAATTTAAACCTGATTGATCGGAAGATTTTTTGAAGCAAACGGAACTTTGAAGCAAAGATAATTGACGGTTTCGCATCACATAGGTACCAACTTGTAATTTTATTGTTTTGTTTTGTTTTAGCAATGTAATCTCTAAGATCAGATCATTACTTTTGGTACTGGTTATGTTGTTTTCAAGGAATGAGGTCCTATAAACGTTTAGAACTATTTAACTAGTCCAGTTTATTTTTGGAATGTTTCCATGTATGTTACTTTGCAGCACGTGAAACGACAAATGGATCCAGCCAGAGAGGGATATACGATTGTGAATCCCGTGGAAGATTTCAATTCCACCATGATCATTCTTGACTGAGGTATTTTCCAGGTTTTTCTCAGTCCTTATAACTGCCAAATACCAGAAATGTACACTGAATTACATTTCCTTCCCTAATTATCATTTCACGTATCGTTAGTAGAGCCCAGATTTGTATGAAAAATAAAATAGTATAATATGCATGTAAATCTACATGAAATATTTACAAAAACAAATTAACAATTACCAAATAAGCATATGTTGGCGGGTGAGCTTACCTCATTCGAGGCATTTGCAGTAGATAAGGAAAGTTTCCTTGAGGTCTCCTTGTGTGAAGCTCCTACGTCTGTCAATGAAGAAGGTTTTATGCAATGAGAATGTTTTTTCTACATGGCATGTCACAAGTGCATATTAAAATCACCACTACTCTTCTTCAGTAGATTCCTCTTTTGTTACAGTTTTTCCACCATCGCAGACATCATTTTGATGATTTGACCGATTTTTTGAATCCTGGATTTTTACTTAATAACATAATTTTAGCCACACTGTGAATTTCTGCAGACAAAATAGATACAATAGGATCTATCAGAGAATGAATACTCTAAATACTCGTATATATTTCGAACCTCCAACTATGTTATAATTTCAGGTAATTACGAGAAGCGGCTATAAATGTACAGGGTCTTTTTCTCAATGCAATCTTCAGAACAACATTCCTTAGGTATCGCAATACATCTTCCGCGTTTAATGAGGTATTATCTATCGCTTCCACTTCAATGCGTAGTATGACATAGTCTATCTATATAACCATATTCCCCAGCAAGTTTTTTTTTACTCTTAGTGGCGCCTTCACAGACACATTTTTAACAAGTGGAGACAAGTAAGTTCACTTTTTTATATTTGACTGTAACCATTTGAGCGACACGATGTAAACCGCGAGCAAGGCAGGTCAAGTGAATTAATTTGGGATAAAGAACTTTGAATCTATCTCCCGCTTTCATCATATATGGAGCACCATAGCTGAGAAACAAAACATACATTGTCATACTGTATTCCAGCTGGCCACAAGAAAGATAACCCTGTCAAGTAATTGAGTGTTCAAGAGGAGTAATTTGCTTCCCGCTTTTATTGCACCAACTATATCACTAGCAACACACTGCAGCGTCTGGGTCTCGGCTTTTGAAATTCAGAGCTTTTCGTGTTCAAATTTAAAGCGGAATTTATAAATTACACCCTGAAAACTTCGTGGTGCATTGTTTTTAAGTAATGCCGATTCATTTGTGTCCATGCGGCCTCGCGTGGCCGAGTGGTTAGACCACTCACCTCTCATCTATGCAGCCCGAGTTCGATCTCAAGCAACCGCATGTGAGATTTATGTGGACAAAGCGGCGCATTCCACCGGTGCTCAATCTTCATTCCATATATCATCAGTGTCACCACCTGCGGTGCCGTATATAGTAAAAGCGGGCGTTAAACACTATCAAAAATATCCGGTACCCTTTTGTTTCTGTTTTTTCTAAGACGCTCCGAAACTGCGCTTATCTAGTTTCCACAATGGGATGAATGTTTGATACTAAGGCTAAACAAAGTCTCTAGAAAAATTATCACTATTACTTGATTGTACATCTACTTTGCTTGTAAATCAACTGTCCTTATGATATACTGTATTTATTTGTTGCACAACTTCATACGTTTTATTCGCAGAAAATACTTTTTTTCTCACGACCCAAGCAAATTAATATCTTACCATCCTCACTACAAATATTACTTCCAAACTCATTTACATATTTACGTAATGCTAGATATTGAGATGCTTTTGTGGGTGACATTTTTTAACCAAAGCAAACTGAGCTCTGAGCCGATGACGAAAAACGGGAAAACATCAAATCACGTGAAGGCATGCCTGATACTGGTTGGGTTTCCTTTGACTTCATGGCTACCTAGTTTCGTTCCAATCTTAATTGTTCAATAGTAGTATATCACAGGACGCCTGGTATGCCTATTTACGGATTTGCAAGTTTTATTGTCATATTTAGTTTGACTTGCTCCTGTGTTCCGAGTCAAATACACCACACATCTTTTTATAAATAAAAATGCATAATATGTATATATATATATATATATATTAAACTATATCTTGCTTATTCTTACAGAGACTTTATTAAGTATCAGCAAAGGGGTTATCAGTTGTTAAGTATCAGTATTAATAAATGTTGGTCAGATTATCAGGAAGTATGTCTAACAAACAAAATATATGATTTAAGCATACTTTTAAATATTTAAAAAAGAACAAGCTATTTGCATACAAATCCGGGCTCTAGACGTCAGTGTTCACCACCTGTGGTAGCAACAGGCGTTAAGGGGCACTGGGAGTGAAATTTTTATTACAATCGGTGAAAAAATCGAAATCGCTTTTGGGTGTTAGAACATCTGGGAATTCATTGAGAGTCAACAGTTGGCCGTTCTTCTTTTGCTTCGGGCTCTACGACCATTTAAAGATAGTATAATGCACTTGTTTCCAAGCATATTATTTTATATTATACATATATTTCTCAAAATTTCATTTGCTCACTTTCAAAATGTTCCACGTGTCTCATTTTTGTTTGAATATAACTACAATTTTACAGAATGAGCCTATGTATCTGTTGATAACATTGTCCTGATACCAATATTAATTGTTAAACAACATAGTTATATGCTAAATGATTTAAGAGATTAAAATAAATTATTTAAAATTACCACAATTCCATAAGAAAAGACAGCAGCGAAGTATAGAACCAATTTTAGGTTTGGAAGTTACTTTTGTATATAGCTCTAAAGAATGTGTTTCTAATGTAGAATGTCACCTTATGTGCATATCAATGTTGTGATTGTTATAAATGAAAAACAAAATACGCGAGGACTTCAGAACACAACGCTGACTATTTCGGGGTTTTAAATTCAAATCACAAATTTGATATGCACATAAGGTGACATTCTACACTAGAAACTCATTCTTTAGATGATGTCTTTCCTCTTTTACTTTTAGTATTATTTAAGTGGGGCAATAACACTATGGGCTTTAATTAAATCCTTGGAACTTGGTGTTGTTGGCTGTTGTGGTGCTTGACTATACTAACAAAACCGTTTGTTCGTATTTATCGGAAAACCTTGCTGGCGGCGGATAAAGATAAACCCAAAAATATTTTGTAATGACGGTCTTAGGCTAGGTTATCACGAATCTCTAATAACTAGTTGTTAGCAACGAGAGTTGTTCGTTGAAGTAGAAAATCCGTTACGCCTCAACAATTAACATGTGCTCCTGACATCAGGTGTGCCATATATAAATTACGGACATAAGTCGCCGATCTGAGTCCACCAAAACAGCCTATGCAACTCCTATCTTAGGGAAAAACCACACGCATACATAGAAAAAGTTTAGGTTTTTCAACACATTGTGGAACTGATTGTAATGGGTAGCCTCAAGGACTATTTGCGATGGTCACACCTGCTCCTCGTCGTCTCTGATTATTTTGTTAGTATTTATATTTGTAATATGTTATTCATATTTGCTCCTGCTAATATCCCTTATTTCAGAATTAACGCATTTGTAACTTTTAGTTTTAGTATTTTATTTAAACTGTTACCAATAATATTCACTATATACACTTTATGATTCTCTGAGATACTAGTTGAAACTGTATTAAGACGCATTTACTTACAAGTGAGACTTAAGTTTCGTTTATCACGTTGCTTACGTAAATAATAATCTGTAAGACCGAGTTATTGCGGAGAGCAACCAGAAGACGAACTGAACTGTGCAGTAAATAAGGCGTCTCGAACACCCTTGTTCTGCGTAAGCATTAAAACTGATCTAATTGGCTTGTTTTACCGCTCCCAGTATCGTCTCTTTTCCTACTATTTCACTTAGGCAGCTAATTCTAATAACCTTTCAGTAATTTTCGCAATATCTCCACCCTCTCAAGGGTACGTTGTGTTTTTTAACGTGAGAACATTCTTTTATATCAGCTCCTTGGCTATTGTCCACAAAATGATGTCTCTTTTGTAACTTATGTACAGTTTCAGCTGTCTCGTCTCTCTTATAAATAGCTTATGCCAATAGCCTCTAATGGGATCTTATTTCTATATAGGTACATATATTCATTCATACTATCTTGCTTATTCATTATTTATTACTGCATCATATAAATTCTTACACATTAACTTTGTCTTATGATTTACTATTGGGCGGGAGATAGACAATTTTATTCAAAGTATTACTAATAACTAGACCTTGCACATATATTTAGGTTAACTTTTAGTACACTGGTACGTTGTTAATAAGTAAGAGGATATGGGAGAGGAAAAAGTTCCGTGAGCTACTGAATTTGTCCAAAGGTATAGGTAGGTACAGAAGTAAGTACATAATTCTGTAGTAAACATAAGATTTATTACAAAATGTAAACAACATGAAATCTGTACTGTGGAGGGCCACATAGCCAGTTAAATATGGAAAAAACGATTTCTATTGAACTTCGTTCCTTCAGAATAGGCTTTACATTTACTGATCGCTTGCTTAGACTGAATGATCTGCGGGGAAGGGGAGGTCACAGTGAAACTCAGTGTGCACGTAACTATTTTAACTCAGAATGCAACCAAATCACAACCATATCTAAAGCCTACTAATAGCATTAATTTGGTACGGTGCATTTGACAAGGTTGGACCCTTCGCCCCTCACCTAGACAAAGTGGCATCTGAACGGGTTTTCTCTGGATTCTTCGGTTCCTCCGACCATCCTTTCCACCAATTGCTCCATCATCACCTCTGCTTTTATCCATTCCACCAATTGCTCCATCATCACCTCTGCTTTCATCCATTCCACCAATTGCTCCATCATCACCTCTGCTTTCATCCATTCCACCAATTGCTCCATCATCACCTCTGATTTCATCCATTCCACCAATTGTTCCATCATTACCTCTGCTTTCAACCATTCCACCGTCAATACTTTTCATATTTTCCTTCACTCTATTAAGCAGCGGGCTGATCACCCTTTCTGTCTACTCTCTCTGCTCAGACTCCGGAGTCATTGTAAGAGTCCAGAGTGTTAAGGTAAAAGGAAGGGCATCAGTCGCATAATGCATTATAGTAAGCATTCAAGTCGCAAGGTGCAAAAACCAATATAATGAATTTAATTTTCGTGTAATGCGCATAAAAATTCGGGGACTAAAAATTTAGTTTTTTACTTTCTCTACACGTACTATGTACATAGTATACAGACAAGGTATTGAATTCCACCCAAAAATTCTACACCAGATTTCACCGGAAATACCTGCTTTGGGTCCCCCAGAATCCAAAAAAGGTATTTTTACAAAAAGGTCCGCCTATGTGTGTCTGTGGTCAGCATAGCTTAAAAGCGAAAAGATCGTTCAATACCAAACTTGGTATTTAAGTTTGGTATCTTCCAAGGATGCGACACGAAGCTTTTCAAGAAAATCTCGCCCTCCCCAACTACCCTTTACATGGACATTTTTTCGAAAATTTTGATTTTCACAAAAACGGCTGTAACGGTTTTGATCAGAATATCGTATATTAAAGTTATTTAGCTGACAAATAATATGTATATCTTCAATTTTCTGGGAATAGCCTCTGAAGACTGCATTATTCTGGATGAGTTTTACGGAATTTCGCATAACTACTAAACCGTAAGAGATGGACAAAAACTTACCACACAAAAAATGTAGAGCACGTTAGCACACACAAAATACGCTATATGCCTTTTTTCGTGGAGTTGATTGTTTTTGAGATATACCTTGTTTTTGGTTTCAGCTTTAAAACTTATACTTTTCTCATACAGAAATTTGTCAACTCCTGACGATACAAACAAAGGTACCGGCTTTTGACTATCACTTTAACCTATGGTATTCCCTTATTTCGCTTCTACTTACAAGGAAGCAAGTAATAAGACTATTTCTGCTATTTTTTTTCTAGACGAGCATGAAGTAAATATAAGCATAAGATTTTTAACAATAATTTATTACAGAGATGTAGAAAAAGTCATGTGAATGGAACACATCAGATTTTTATAGTTACGAGTTCGTGTTCATCATTTTATACATGACTGCGAGAAGTTGAAAATGCTGATAAATACAACCGCAGCGAAATGGTAGAGCTCCACCCTTATCACAACCACCACTTAAAATCCTGAAATATATGTATAAACGCAAATAATAGCTTATAGAAATAAAAATCTCCATGAAATAATATACATTTCATTAGTATATGTCAATTTTTAGCCAAAATGTACACAAATTGAATGAAGTTTTTCCGAGTCATACTTTGCTATTTTGTTTTGATCTATCTTATGTTTCTTATCTATAATACATAGGTATTTTTATAAAAATAGTTACCATCAGTTGGTATTTGGTGCTTTTAAATATTTTAATAATGAGTATTATTTTCGGAATATGTATCCATACGCTTATTCATACTTCAGTGAAAGATAAAAGAGCAGTTCTAATGAATAGAATAATTGGGTCTATGTTAACTATGGAAACTAACATAAAGTCAACCAAAAGTTATCTGTTGTTTTACTGCCAGCTTTACGTAAAATATTGATACTTAAAATACAAAATAATCATCGCAAGTTTTAATCCCTTATATTATCCTAAAATTAACTTTTCCAAATATATCAGCATACTCGACTTTAGCTCAAGACTTTCAACTGTGGGAATATTTTCACTGTTTAAATATTCCTACCAAACTAAATAGTTTGAAATAAGTGGAAATTAAATCATTAAATGACACGTTAGCTACATAGTTTTATTAGGATTTCGACTTGCACTTCTCTTATATTCTGCTAAACCAGTTACTGCAGTGAAAGTGCTATCTTCTGTGGCTGAAACTGTTTTTTTTTACTCTCAGAAAACATCAGTGTTAAATATTAAAATAAATGCAGTTTCATCACATTCTGAACTTGCTTAGTTTTATAGCAATTGCAGCCTATTTTAGGGATAATCTTTCTAGTACAGTTGATTTCAGATATAGTTTTCTCTGAAAATTGGAATCAGCTAATGGTAGATGGAAAAGCTAAATACACTTTGAGAAATCACATTTTAATGCCTAACAGAACAGAAGTAATTAAATATCATCTACTTATCATTAGTTGTATTTTCTCTCTTACAGACATTTAGCTATGGCAAAATCAGGCGACGCTCTATGAATCTTGGCCTCATTTTGGGATTATTTCATCAAGTAATTGATTCAGTTAATGAGATACCAGTTAATTTTAAATTAAATTAAAACACATAAACAATATTATTTAATGGTATTACCACTATGTACACATTTTTATATTTTCACATTTATATTTAATTTACACTATTTATTAGTGATTTAAAGAGTTTAATTTTTGGAATATTAAGTTTAGTAGTATGTACTGTTTTGTGTCTATGAATGTTTTTACCCATGCATTAGTTGTTTCCTTTCTTTTATGAAGATGATGGCATAAACTGAAAATCATACTTGATTAATGTTACTTAAATTAAATAAACCCAGATATTTAGATAACCCATAAGTAGAAGCGTACATTTCTAAACTAGGTCAGTTTTCTTGAAAATGAAGATAAAACAAAATTATTAAATATAACTCGAATTCAAAGTTTTAAGATATTAAAGGCCTTCTAAAATTGTTAACAGTATGTACTGGCTTATTTTGCTCTCGTTGATGGTACTATGAAGGTGCCATTCTCCGGCCGGGTTTGCTTGCCTAAATAAGTTATTTTTCGAAATTTTCTGAAGCCGAAAAAGGGAAATGACGGCCCTCTGAAAGAATCAAAAGATTCTAGATTCATTGCGCTCTCATTTCCCTCATTTTGGACACCCTTACACTGATTTAGCCATAAGTTAGCCATAAAATGGAACATGCTATAAGTTAATGTTCGAAAAAATGCAGGTTATTTATTACCCTTGAGTATATAGAGAAATAAGAAGAAAAATAATTATAAAGCAGAATTTAGCACACAAACGATAGCAGGTTAACGAGGAAAAGCACCGAAAAATTTTTATGACTCTAGAATTCAGTTCCGTAATTTAAAAATGTAAGCTAAAATACTCATTTTAAATCACTCTGAAGTAGGTATATGAAAAAGGAAACACGTTGATCCAAAATTGAAATATGTATCTAAGCATTTTTATTTCATTAATGTTCAATATCATACAACATTTAATTACTCGTTGGACCACCAACAAAGATCATTTGATACTAAGTAAATTGTGAATAAATGCAAAAAATAGAGATGGTATTTAAAACTTATAATAAGTTAAAATTGAACTTATATAAATAAATCGAGCTTTACTTTAGAAACTTTAATCTTAAGTAAGTAGTTTATAACCTGGTATATACAAATATGAACAATGTAGAACAGCTTTACCGAACAGAATAAAATAATAAGGTATCTCTTAAGGCTTAGGTTTTTTGTTCTTAAAGCGTACGTGAGTTACTGCTTTCCTTTATGTTCGAGTATTATGCAGAAGATATATACCTAATATGTTTTGCCTCTATTTTGTTCTCTAGTGAAGTATGATTTTCGAAATTCAAGTGAAATTTTCAATAACATTCTTGCGTTACTGGAATGACCGGCCATTTGCGATTCGTGCCGACGCTCTCCCATGGTCAGAAATTCTTACGTGCATTTAACATTCTCATTGGATTTAAATATAATGCATTAGTGCTTTCTTCTTACACATTTCTTCTATGTATTTTGAGGCACCTTACCATGCGAAGTCTTACACATTTTACTTAAATTAATTCATAAAATAAGGAAGTACTAGGCATAAAATAAATGAAATATGTCATTATTTCCGGTTGCCATTTTTAGATGAAAAGAGACAATCAAATGGGGACATATAACATTTATATACCACAAGGATATAATTGTATTTCACAGCTCTAATTATACCATAACTGTGTTAATGCAAAAAGTATAACGTATAAAAGCACAAGGAAATGCCCACTGAGGATAACATGAGAATATTTCACAGCGACAACAATAGTCATCCGCAAAGGAGAGCATGGTAGGGAGCATGAATGTGTTTGTAGGAGTTTAGTCATTTGGTCAGTATACAATTTTAAATTCCATATATGTTTTCAAAAATTTTTACTTTCTCTATACGTACTATGTACATAGTGTATAGAGACGGTATTACACTCCACCCAAAAATTCGATAGCGAGATTTCACCGGAAATACATGTTTTAGGGTTCCCTGTATCCAAAGAAAGCACTTTCAGAAAAAAGGTCCATATGTGTGTGTGTGTGTGTGTGTGTCCGTGTGTCTGTGAGCACGATAACTCGAAAACGAAAAGTCAGTAAAATACCAAACTTGTTATTTAAGTTTAGTATCTTCCAGGGATGTGACACGAAGATTTTGAAAAAAATCCTCCCACGCTAAATTATCCTTTAATGGAACTTTGTTTAAAACATTTTGATTTTCTCGAAAATGGCTCTAACGATTTTGTTTAAAATATGTATATTACAGATATTAAACTGGCAAATAAAGTGTGTATTTTGAATTTTCTGGGAATAGTCTCTGAAGACTACTTTATTCTGGATAAATTTTACGGAATTTTTCATAACTGCTAGACCGTAAGAGATGGACAAAAACTTAACACACAAAAAATGTAGAGCAAGTTAAAACACCAATTTATGTTACATTCATTCTTTTCGTGGAGTTGATCGTTTCGGAGATACTCCTTGTTATTGGTTTCAGCTTTAAAAAACTTATATTTTTCTCGTACAGGAATTTGTCAACTCCTGTCTATACAAAGAAGTCACATAGCAATCAACTTTTGACTATCAGTTTAAACTATGGTACTCCCTTATTTCCCTTCTACGTACAAGGAAGCAAGTAATAAGAGTATTTCTGCTAATTTTTCTTGATTAGCATGAGGTAATTAGCATACGCTTTTTAATAATATTTTTTTGCAGAGATGTAGAGAAAGTCATGTGAATGGAACACATTAAATTTTTGTATTTGGGGCCAATACACTAGTTAAAATACATCTAAGAGCTGAACATGTACGAACGAGCACTTTTGCAGCTGAAAGCTTTAAAATATGCGGAACTGAAGAGGAAAAGTTGTTTGAAAGAGCGGTTCTTCTCTCGCCCACATTTCCCTAGTAACACACTTCTCTTATCGTTTTGTCTCGAGTTTCCCATGCATTGTGAGTTACTTGCGAAGGTTTTGCATTTTTCCCCTCCATTTCCTACTTTACTTCGAATTTTCAAGAAAATGATACAATTCTCAAAGATTCTGGTGCTCTTGTAGGGTTGAAGAAAGGATTAACATCTCTACCAATCTTCATATGTGAATTGAAATATGAATATTATTTAAACTTGCTTTTAACTCATAACGTGAACTTGAATAGGTAGTTTGAGCTTGATTACGTTTCAGAACCTCGTGGTTATGCTGATCATGGTTACCAGATTCATTTCACAAAATATTGCCAGAATTATTTTAAAAATCACAAACTTCATATTCAAATTGCCCATTTTCACATGTTCTTAATAGGGAGAGGTTGAAAAACGTCTCTAACTACTGTTTGGCCCCACCGTGGGTCGCCTCTCACCTATACGGCCCCGGTTCGATCCCAAGCGACCGCATGTGAGTTTTGTGGTGGACAAAGCGGCGCTGGGGCGGGTTTTCTCCGGTTTCCCCCGCCATCGCATTCCAGCAGTGCTCCATCTTCATTCACGTATCATCAGTATCACCGTCTGCGGTGCCATAAGAGGTTAAAGCGGGCGATAAACCCTACAAAAACAAAAACAAAAAAACAACTAAGGTCTTGTTGGAATGTTGTTTGAGATTTTACTGCATGTTTCTTACTGTCAGACAAATGGGGGTCTTAGCTACAAACTTTACAATAAAAATAACAAAACAAAAGTGATATCACAAGGAACCTACTAAAGTCATTTATTTATTTATTTATTACAGGATCACAACTGCAATGTCATATCTGCGGGATTTCTCTTTGGGACAAATTGCCTATCCACAATGGTGTTAACTTGTGTAGTATTATAGTTGGTTTCTGTTTCTGTTTGGATTTTATTCTTTAGATTACACACACTCCCATCAATATTTCCAGACTTTGGGGAGGATAGGAAATTATATCGGCTAGAGAAAATTTCCCACCCCCAGTCGGGAATTGAACTCGGGCAAAGCAAGAGGGAAACTCCTGTTAAAGGTTTATCATATTTTCCCACTTACCCATTACTAATACTTTATTTACTCAAATTACTCTATATATATAAATATATAAATGCTATATATAAACCTCAGATATAGTAGCATTGCATTATTCAAAAACTAATATCGTGCATCTAATATTAAGATATATTTGCATTCAACTGGTGCAGTTCTCTTGTACTCGGCGCGTCTGCATTAATAGCGACGTTACAAAGAAAAGGTAATAAAGAAAATAATATAGCAGCTAATTTCTCTTCTGTGAATGGTGATTGTGTTTTACACTATTTTCATAGCAGCAATACATCACTCAATTCATTAATATACTACTTAATTTGTGAAACAATGTACAATATAATTTTCAAGGGACACATTTAAATTATTTTCGTGATTTCAGAAGTAGCCCAAAATTCGCAAATCGCCTCAATTAAAAATCGGTCGGAAAACCAATCTTTTAGTAGCCCAAACCGCGAATTTTCGCCCAATCTGGCAACACTGCTACTGATTGTGTAAGTTGAATATTACATGTAAAGGGAGCATGGCTGCTATTTATAGTGACAGGCTTCAAAAAGATATAATTTAACATTTTCTCTAATTTATATTGATATATTCATGAAAAGCGTACTTTATCATAATCTCTTTTCACTATAGTGACAAACAAGGTCGAAAATGTTGCATATGTTATTGTATCCCAGTGCGGCTGCAGGACTTTGTGTTTTACATTCTGCAATTAAGTAAACATTTTAGAAAACAATAACCTATATGCTACTTAGATATAAAATATTAAAAATTACAATAGTCACAGAAAAATAAATAATGAAGTATACAATAAGCAGAATTAAATATAAGTAACAAAGCTTCATTAGAATTTTACTTCGACTTAAAACTTCAAGTCAAGAATTGAAATAAGTTTATCAAGTCACATCGTGTATATAGTTTTACAACTAAAGACAAAAGGAATAAGGTGAAACATACCTTTATACATCTACATATTTTATAATCTTTGCGTTTATTGTTATTAGAAGAATGAGAAACCATGTTTCTTTAAACTAGATAAAATACGGATGTTTATACTTTTAGACTTGTCCGATGTAGTCGCTTCATTTATAACGACACGATGTACATATATATGTTTAACCCCAAGAATTTAAAGACAAAGTATAGATAACAAATTTAATTTATTTCAAGAGGTAGTAATTCCTAATGATGTGCCAACTTAAATAGTATTGTGGTATTATTAATTCTGAATCCAATAATTATTTTACTCTATAAATATGCTATTATAAGTCTTATATAATTATGTGAGTTAATATACTTACTGATTTTTAACAGAATTTGCTGTGAATAAAAACTATATTGTCTTCACTTTCTTACAAGTCACAAAATGCACTAAATTTATAAAGATTTCACAACGCTGATTTTAGAAACAAGGAATGTAGCATAAATGTCATGATAAAAGTCCTGAGTATAAAACACTATAGAATGCAAAATGGGTTTAATTTGAGATAGATAAAAGTGTTTGTAACTATAATGGAGTTTCCCAACATGTGCTTCGGCGGCCGCTTGACGAAAATAAATTACATTAAAAAATCTACCAAGTTAAATTCTGCCTTCCCTTTCAGAGGCCATTAACCTATACCTCAGTTCCGGAGTCATAGCGGAAGAATTTGAATAAATCTTTTCAGCTTTAGCTCTATACTTATTACAGCATAAGGCACTTGACGATGAGGTTGAATGAGGTGCAGGTCTGATTAATATATATTTCAACGTTTTGCATTGAAATGAATGTAATGATTAAATTGGGCTGTGTTTATTGCATGAACCTTATTATTGCTCTCACAATCAAATACAATTTGATATTATGAGATTATGATGAGCTTTTGTCGATGACCAACTTTGGCAATATATGCGCCTAGTGTTAATTTAAATTAAATTGAGATATTATAGGACATTTCAAAGTTTTTAAAGGCAGATATTTCATTCCATGGACCAGCATAGTGTTAAAATGTGCTGGTAAATGACAAGGAGACCGAAACTGTAAAATAAATAGCTCTGAGAAAGCTCCATCATTAAAGCTGATACTTGTTTCACAATGTTTTAAGTTGTATATAACCAACGAGTGATAAGAACATTAAAACTATTTCTGTATGGTATTCCTACACAGCATTAATGGTAGCTATTACTATTA
The DNA here is from genome assembly GCA_030762935.1 of Hymenopus coronatus. Taxonomy (NCBI): domain Eukaryota; kingdom Metazoa; phylum Arthropoda; class Insecta; order Mantodea; family Hymenopodidae; genus Hymenopus; species Hymenopus coronatus. Next base: position 17,671,309 of record CM060890.1, read on the forward strand.
TTATTATTACTAATTTATATATTTATGTTGATTGAAATGATATTTTTATATATTATTTGTTTTATAAGTCGAAAAACTGAAAATCAATTGGGATTATATCATAAGCAAAACAATCTCCTAAAACTTAAGTTTCTACAATTTCACTATAGTCGGGAATGATTGGTTGAAACTGAAGCCACTTTATATCGAATTGATGAATATTAAATCTATATGTAGTATATAATCTTTTCACGACTAGTGATAATTTTTCAGTAATTTAATGCTTGTTCTGATCTTGAAATATTGTCTAATAGCAATAAACATGAATTTGAAATCTGTATTAAATACGAGGAACGTCCAGAAAGTAAGTTCCGTTTCAATTTATCTCCGCTGCAGCGCTGCGATCGCAGTTCCGCACATGCGCGGTAGACGCTCTGTATCAAGGAGAAGAAACGTGCGTCATTTTGAGATCGCTGTCAGCCATATACGCTTTGTTGTGCTTGTTTACAATGGCGGTGTTGATTGAAAATCCCGCCGCTTGTGAAATCAGATCTGATTCGTTTTCTGAATGCTAGGAAAGTGAAACCAATTGAAATTTATCGGCAAATTTGCGAAGTTTACGGACAAAATGCGATGAGTGATTCAATGGTGAGAAGATGGGTCCGACAGTTCAATGAAGGACGTAGTGAAGTGCACGATGAAGAACGAAGTGGGCGTCCATCTTTGGTTACAGAAGAACTGGTTCACGCGATGAATGACAAGATCCAGGAAAACCGCAAGTTTACAATTAGTGCTCTCGCTATGGAATTTCCCCAAAGCTCACGATCACTAATTCATGAAATTGTTACCGAAAAACTGAAATTTCGTAAACTTTGCTCACGTTGGGTACCAAAGATTCTTACTGAGCAACACAAAACAAAACGGATGGGTAGTGCACTTCAGTTTTTAACCCGTTATGATGAAGACGGCGAAGAATTTCTGACATAGATAGTCACAGGAGATGAGACTTGGGTTTCTTATGACACCCCTGAAAGTAAGCGGCAATCAATGGAATGGAGGCACACTTCATCCCCAGCAAAGGTTAAGCCGAAACAAATCTTGACACCTCGAAAAATGATGTGCACAGTGTTCTGGGACTGGAAAGGCATCTTACTCATTGATTTCTTACCGCGTGGTCAAACAATCAAAGCAGATGTTTATTGCGAGACACTTAGGAAATTGCACCGCGCAATACAGAATAAGCGCCGAGGATTGCTGTCAAAAGGTGTTGTTTTTCTTCTCGACAACGCACGACCACACACTGCAAATGTGACAAAAAACCTCCTACAGGGATTTGGCTGGGACGTGTTTGACCATCCTCCGTACAGCCCTGACCTCGCTCCTAGCGACTTTCATCTGTTTTTACATCTCAAGTTTTTCCTTGGCGGTCAACACTTCAACAATGACGAAGGGCTGAAAGAAAATGTTTCCAACTTTTTGAAGACACAGGCGGCAAACTTCCATGAAGAAGGTATACAAAAACTTGTGCCATGCTATGACAAATGCCTACAAAATTTCGGCAGTTATGTGGAAAGTAGTTTAAGAGTTATAGAATTTTGTGCAATAAATAATTATTCTGTATCTGTACACAATTTAATTTTATTACCAAACGGAACTTACTTTTTTGACGTACCTCATATATTTAATCATTTAAGAAGCTTACATACTTCGTATTCTGCTCGTAAGGTTTGTGTAACTTCTTTTATATGTTATATTCGGGGATCACCAAATTTTGTCATGTTTACAGTTTATACAAATCACCAGATTGAACAGAAAAATGCAAATAGGCTTTCTAGATTCCTAGTGTAGTCGAAGCAGAGATCGTAGCAATAAGAAACAAGTCAGATTATGAAGGAATATAAAATGCAGAATGGACAGAAAGGCAGGAATAAAATTTTCTTAGTAGATGGAATCAGGCATATGAAAATCAAAAGGCAAATAATGCAATTTGGCATTCGAACAATCTTCTTTGGAGCGAAACTACTCTCTAAGAACGATGATTTTTCAGTATTTTGTCTCAATACTATCTGTATCCATTATATAGAGTAGCAGCAACAACATATATGATGAAGATATTGGTGATGACGACGATGATGATGACGATAATAATAACAATAATAATAGTAATAACAAAAACAATCAAAACTTAAAAGGGAGCACTAACGATAAAAACCCGAGAGAACTGCGAATCCGTAAAATCTACCTACACAGTAACAATACATCAGAGATTTGACTTTAGCTATGATAATATTTTAATAAATCTACATATAATCGGCTAATAAAGATTTGTTGTTTAAAGTAATCCACAGATAAAAAGCTAAACAAATTGTATTTCATACCAAATATTCTTAAACTTTATTGAAATTGTTACAGTAAATTCAACCAAAGAACAAACATTGAACGCTATATACTTAATAGTTTTGAAAATTTAAATATTGAATATATATTTATATAAGTATCTGAAAGTGATCATTGGAAGTTTATTTTAAAAGTTTTAGCTTTCTTACACCAGAGTACATGTATTTCAGGGAATAATTGAATAAAGAATTAATTTTATAGACATAACATACTTTAAAACTAAAATTAAAATCGATTTTATTTATATCGAAAATGCACAAGCACGTAATATCTCGTACAGCACAATTTCTCCAACATTTCAGTCTAAAGACAATTTTATTAAATAATAGAGATATAAAATCTAAAGCAGAGCTTTTCATATTTTAATAAAAAAAAAATACCATAATGTTTAATGTATATTGATAATTTTAATAATTATCAAAAAGTTACACTACTTCATAGATTCTTAGAATTATTTAAGGATGAATAAGGTTGCACTCAAGAAGAGATGTGCTTAACTTGAGTAAAAGGTCCTTTAACTGCTGAGGTTGATTACGGAATATATAAACAAGAAATGAATTCAGTGAAAGGGAAGTCTATGCAACATAAAACCATATTTGGAGAAGAATCGTTTATCGCAAACCTACATTTGGTGGAAAGTGGGCTAGAAATATGATTTTGCCGGGTCCTCGTGAGCGTTGTTACGATCCCTGCCTGGAGGAGCAGCGGCAGAGCAAGTTTTCTCAGAGTACCGGTTCCCTCTGGTCGCACTCTTAAGAGGCCCAAATACTCTCTCCCCACTACCGCTATTCTTCTCTCGGTACCATATAAGCTGCGGGTCACTGGGGAACCCTTACCATTAATACACAACCAGAGGATGTTCTAGCTACAAAAAACACAAAATAGCTACAGTATAACTTCTGGTACAAGAAATTCAACTGTTTTATTGCTACAAAAGTAATATGTATTTATCAATGTTTGTAGTTTTACTCCTGGGTCTCGCAAGTGTGTCTGTAGCTATACCCCTTACTAAAGATGTTGCAGCGGTCCCATCGGAACCGGCAATATCCGAGACATTCGTAGGCAACGCTGAGGTAAAGGTTGTAGAAATACCCGGAGAGGACAGCAAACCTACAAGTGATGCTCAGAAAGAGAACAAGAAACCAGAGGCGGCTTCTGTCCCAGCAGAGGAGGAACATTCATCATCATCATCATCATCATCATCGTCGTCGTCGCGGGGATCCAGGAATTTGGGAGGCTTTGGCGCAAACGATATAGACACGACACCTCAGGATCACCGCGAGGATGTCCTCTTACAGAAATTGAACGCCAAGTGCAGCAAGAGTGATGTAGCGTCTTGTGTCATGCTAAAAATGGTATCCTACATGAACCGTCTTTTGAAGAAGTCTGACATCGAGGTCCTGGAGGGAGTCCACATTACACAAACTGCAGACCTGGTGGAAACATACGATAATATTCCTCGAGGACTGCAAGATGAGCAGTCCCAGCTTAACTATCTCCTAGTAGACAGGCTCTGGAGCTTCGTCAGGAGCAGGTCCTTGAAATGGAGCGTGCTCCCTGAAGCCGATATAGTCGTCTCTGCCAATCCTGATAATGCAGGCACTCTCAACCTGGGAATGTCCATTCGCACCTCCAGAGCTTTAGAATCAGGTACGTGCTATAAGGTTCTATACATTTAAGTTAATTGTATTTTCCTGTCTGCAACTCAACGTGTTTCCATAAATAATGCCATAATCTAAGATTTATAATAGCAGAATATATTATTGTAGTACATTGAAATCTATTTTACCAGTAATATGCATATAGTAACATTTTTATTCTGCAACAACTCTCGCTTTATGTTTTATAAGCTAAATCGTTTTAACTATTATTTTGAAAGATCCCCAAAGAACCTGTGCTTGTCTCAAAAGTCCTATATATCTGGAGAGTGAAAACAATTATTTATTTTATTGTTTAATCTATGATAAAATTAATTTTCTCAATAATCTCAATTCATCATTTACGATTTTGTTAAAATGCTTTTAACAGTGTTTAAATTTAGAATAAAACTTGTTTAGCTTTCAGGATAAAACTATCTAGTTTTCTCTCAATAGTTTTCTTAACATAATAATCAACGATGTTCCATTAATTTATTTAGCTTCCAGGATCGTATTACTAGTTTTGCTTAATATTTTATGTGAATAATTAACTATGCTTGAAATAATCCGTTAGTCTGTCAAAGATCTCCATTAATTTCACTAAAATACTAGCTGCACAGAAGGATTTACAGAATAACTTATTCATATTCTAAACTATGCTCTTATTAGCTGCTCATGGTAGAAACCTTATAATTTAAAACAAACTCTCTTTTAATATACATTATTAAGATAATTTTAATGTGTCTTTAAATCTGCGTCAAATATTCATGTTATTAATGTGCACATTTAGTAACTCTGTCTTTCTGTGCCAAAAAAAGAGAATTGTTGTTCTAATTTTGACAGCAGCTATGATATTACTTATTTCGAATACATCTTGTATTTTAATAAACTATCTACGGTGGAAATAATGTATACTTGGATATATACATACATATATAAACAATAACTATACTATAAAATAATGTATGGCACTGCCTGTAAATTGTATGTTTTTAAACATATAGGTGGTCCCAAATAGTAACATTGGATGTACAAAACCAAGTTTTGAGATTGAAAGCTCTTAATGTTTGAACACCCATCAAAATTCAACAAAACAATTTAAAGGATTTGTGTCAATTATTCCAACCAGATTTATAAACAATACACATTTATGATATTGTGGATATTATATTATAGCTCTATATAACTCAAAGACACGTAAAATTTTCGTCTAAGACTACTAACTTTGTTTGCATATAAAAAGAACCCTTTAATAACAGGGATGAAATACTTTAAAATTATAACTTATAAACCCAATTGACAAAATGATTTAAGCTTATATTCTGAAAAGAAAAAGCTTGTTTATCTTTAATTTGTTACATTTATTCACTTCTCTAAAGAATTTATGCAGAGATTTTGGATTTTCAAAATATAACTGTTACAAATTGGCATATAGTTGTTACAAAGTGTAATATAAGAGTTATCAATGAGCGTAATTATGAAGTGGTAAAACAATATTGTCGAGCAATTGTCAATGTAGTGCTGTTTTAACTAAAATAAACATCATTTATACTACAGCAAAAATGTGCATGTAATCATATTCTTCGCAAAAAATGCTGTTTTTTTGTTACTTTTCAAAATATCCAATTTGTATGCTTTCACTTAAAAGATCTGATTAGGGATATGACATCTTACTTCTCTTCACTCCTAATACATATTAATTCCATACATTTGCAATATCTATATGCTCTAGAGAACAATAAATATTGTAGTACTCTACTGATTATTTGACAAAACTATGCATTATTTTAGTCGTAGCTTTAGTTCCAGTACTCGAATCTCGGTAGACTGAATTTTCAAAGACTGGAAGAAAATACTTTAGGGGTTTAGTCAAACCTATTGTAGTTGTCATCACGTTGGTGTAGAGAAATTTGTTTGTCATTCAGGTTCAAGTGCGTGTAGAGAAAGTAAAAACACACACATATATCTTATGTGTTACATTCACACGTAACCTCTACCATTCCTCCGCGATCTATTCTTACAAAAGTTCATTCTTTTACTTTCTTCATGTTAATCGAATTAAACATAAGCAGAAATTTGTGTTACATATTTCCTTGTAGGTACAACGGGAACTTGTGGCTATGAGATGACTGAAATTTTGCTTTTTTGCATGACTAGGAGACGGGAAGAATAATGATTTGCTATCCGAGAATGCCATAAGTTTTGAAAACTTCAAACTAAGGAGATGAACTATATTGGAAATGATTAACTTCAGAAAAAAAATTATGTGTTAAAAATTGCATTGCTTTGTGGGAAATATACTTTTTTGCGTAGTAAATATTGTGTACCTCATATGGTTTACATGTTATGCAAAAGTCATTTAAAATAAAGAGCACTTTTGAGACTACGAATACTCATATTATTTAAGCTTTCTAAAATGCTTTCTTTAAATCCATTGAACCACAAAACGTGTATTTCCAGTGAAATTTCTATTGCATATTTGTGTGGAGAAATGTTGTCTCCACTTATTTGTACTTCTGTGGATTTACGTCTGTAATAGAATAGGTTAAATTAAATAAATCACAAGATTAATTCCATGTTCTACATTTTGTAATTATGTTTATGTTTAACCATACATTTTAGTGTGGCTAGATAGGGAGAAAAGGTTGTGCACTTGAAATTCTAAGAACGACTATTGTTATAATGAGAAATGTATCTTGACAAGTAAAAGAACAGTTTACGTGTATTGTCGAGTTAGACTCAAATCTAAAGACTGGAGGATTCTGTTGACTGTTCATCTGATGCACAATTTGGAAGAGTACCCATTTTACTTTCTCTAGGCCCATATGTGCAATGTACATAGGGATAGAGAAGGTATTGTAATGCACCCAAAATTCGATACCGAGATTTCACTGGAAATATATGTTTTGGGGTCCCCTGAGTCCGAAAAAAGCATTTTTAGAAAAAGATCCGTGTGTGTCTGTCTGTGTGTGTGTCTGTGGACAGCACAGCCCAAAAACAAAAAGACTGTTAAATACCAAACTTGGTATTTAGGTTAAGGATGCGACACAAATATTTTAAAAAAAAATACCCCCAACACAAACTACCCTTTACATGGAAAAACTTTCGAAAGTTTTGATTTTCTTAAAAATGGCTCTAACGATTTTGATTAAAATCCCTCATATTAAAGCTATTTTGTCCGAAATAAAATGTATATATCGAATTTTTTGGGAATAGCCTCTGAAGACCTCTTTATTCTGGATGGATTTTGCTGAATTTTGCATAACTGCTAAACCATAAGAGATAGAAAAAACTCACTGCACAAAAAATGTACCTCATGACAAAACACACAATTTTTGTCCTTTACGTTTTTGTTGTGGAGGTCACCGTTTTCGAGACATTCCTTGTTATTGGTTTCAATTGTGAAGTACTAAAGCTTTTCTCACACAGGAAGTGTCTGTTTTTCTTTCGTTCTACTCCTGGCCAAGCAAAGAAATGATTTGCAATGACAATCGCATAACGATAGCTTTTAAAATATTTGACAAATCACTTTAGCATAGTACATTCCCTTATTCCCTTCTACTTATAAGGACTAAATAATAACATTTTGCTAACATTTATCTTGATTAGCATTGTGTACAAAGAAGAAGAATCTTTTGTAGGAGCTTTATAGAGCAGCTAGAGAAAGTCATGAGGGTGTAACACATTATAATTTTAAATTTCGAAAACCCTATACAATAAATAGTCTGTTTATAAAGATCGCAAGTCCCGTACATTACATTGACGTTATTAAACAGTATAATTTATCGTCAAACAATGGAAGTCGTTTAATTACAGCCACTTTATTACTTAAGAGACTTTGTATTGAAATGCCAGTTTCTACAAACAAATATTGTGTGAAAGCTTGCCACTGTCCTTCTGCCTAATTTTTAAAGAAAATAATTTAAAAACATGAAACTTACGCCATATGTAAAATCCTCCTATGTCGAAAATTTGAACATTTTAAACTTAGAAATTCTGAATAGTATCTTAAAATTATAGTCAAATGCTACATTTTTTGCAATGTTAAACATTCCTGTAAATGTTATAAATATGTAATAATTTATTTTCTAAAATTAAATAATACATTAATCATTAAAACCTAAATTCTGTTTACATAAAAATCTTTGGTAGATCTTTTATCCACTTTTCGACAACATTCATTCAAAATTTAATAAAAACCGAATAATATTTGTATTTTAAAGTGGCAACTAAGAAAACAGGATTACAAAAGCTCAATTTTTAAAATTTCAGGTGCTAATTGCATATATTCTTCACTCTTATGCATATACATTAAAAAAAACGATAAAACTGAAATTGGATCAGTAGTTTGAGTAGGAAAAGTTTAAATATTGCAATTCTTTCAAATTTTGTCGAAAATTCAGTATTACGTGCCTTTGACCAACCTGCTACGGTCACTTTGTTAGATTCACAAATACTGCAATTAAATAAATTCTTTAGGAAAGGATATTGATTAAGTAGGTACTTGATAATGTAAAAGCTTTAGAAGTGTTATAGATGCTTCTAATACATTCGGTGACAAGGTAAGTAGACTTCTTCTTTTATTAAACAGGCATTATTTTTCTTAGGAAGTCTTCAGTAGTGTGCTCCCTCTTTAACAAAACAAGCGAAGCTAGTTTTGCTAAACTCTTCTGTAAGACGAAATTACTCTTTTCCGCTAAGCGTTGATAACATGTAATTTGTAAAAGTGCTTATGGCAGGTTATGTACAGTGGCCACACATGTCAGCAAGATACTCATACAATAAGCACACATGGTGTTAATTCTTCATGCCTACACGTGTGTGTTTTCACACAAGTCAAATGTTTCAATATCTGCTTACATTGCTCAAAGCTCTTTTAGTGAAATGATTTTGACTCCAGTTTAATCATCTTTTACTATACATTTACCATTAAGGACAGGTTTAATAGTAATTTTATTGTTGTATTAAATATTAACCGTCTTAGCCGGTATGATACAGTTTTTAAGTGATTGAAAGTAAGGGCAGGGGTTATTTTAGATTCTTGAGTAGTCCATAATGTTCACTCCCATCTAAACGATAAGTATTCGAGATCAAATGACGTAGATTTGCACATAAGAGGAAAATATTAGAGAGGTAGATGTTTTTATGTTTTGAGTGCTATAATTTTTTGTCCTAACCCCTATAGTTGGGGTGACAAATAGGGGGTATTTTTTATTTTTTGGTAGTGTTTAACGCCCGCTTTTACTGCTCTGGCACCGCAGGCAATGACAGTGATGATGCATGAAGATGAAGCCCCGGTGGAATGTGAAGGGGAAACCGGAATATGATGCGGGGGAAACCGGAGAACCCGGAGAAAACCCGCCCCTGCGCCGCTTTGTCCACCATAAATCTCACATGCGGTCGCTTGGGATCGAAACCGGGTTGTCTAGGTGTGAGGCGACTGTGACAAATAGATGTCCTGATTGTTCAAGCGGTATAATTGTTTTCAAAGGGTTGAAAATTAAGGGTAGGGGTAGTGTTTAAACATTTTGAATTAACATATGATTGAAAAAGGAAAGAGTATTTTTTTTTGGATTTAATCTTGAAAAGGTGTTTCAGCAGAAAGGTACAAAACTTGTCTATATAAGCTAAGTGGTGCTGATTTGTATGTTAGGGTTTCGAAATATCAATAGAAAAATGTTAATGTGCTCCATTTACATGACTTTCTATAGCTGTTCCGCAAAAAAACTTTTGTTATAAAATATTGTTATTTTATCTAAATCATACTAATCGAGACAAACATTAGCAGAATTTGCCTTATTACTTGCTTTCTTTTAAGTAGAAGGAGATAAGAGAATACATTAGGTTAAAACGACAGTTTAATGTTTTAAAACTGGTCATAATGTGAAAAAATTGAGGTTCAGTTCGCTTTGCAGGTTCCGGTTTAGTAAAAGTTAAGTAGTTTAAACTCGAAAACATCTCTACAATTAAAGCGTATATGACATAAATTATGTGTTTTATCGAAAGCTGTATTTTCTGTGCAGTAAGCTTTGTCTATCACTTCCTTTTAATGTTGTGCAAAATTCTGGAAAACTCATCAAGAATAGAGGTCTTCAGAAGCAATTCCAAGAAAATATACATTTTATTTGTGGTATAAATATCTTTATTATACGGTATTTTAATCAAATTCATTAAAGTCATTTTAATAAAGGCAGTTTCAAAAATTATTTCATGTAAAGCATAGTTTGTGGTAATCGTTTTTTAAAAGCTTTCATTTTGTATTCAGGGACCCTAAAACAATCTCGGTATCGAATTTCTGTTTGGAATACAATATTTTGTCTATCTAATATACATATGCGTTAGGGAAAGTAAAAATCAATGAAACAATCATAAAATTGTAAAAATCATAAAAAAGACACTCTTTGAGAAAAAAATTGAGCGAAATTAGAGGTATCTCAATGGTATGAACCGATATGCAATTGCTAATTCTAATAAAACAGTTTCAAAGTCTTTAAGCGTCCTCTTTGGACTACACAGTGAAAGTTTGTTCTAAAACTTCAGGTACATATTCTAAAATTCATGTTAAGTGAAACGTGATTGAAATTTGCTACTACAAATATGAAATCGCTCCTTAAACCCAGAGTTTAAAAAATGTTCAAAATATGTATAGGTCGTATTCGTCCGATTTTCAGTATTACCACAATCAGTTAAGTGGTGTCGAAGATTACCCTACTCTCTCTCTCTCTTTGTTGCACAGATACACACATATATACACATAAATAATTTTCATTAAATTTTAAGGTTGAACTCCAAGATCAGTGATTAAACACATTACAGAGTAGAAGCCTTCTCAGTGTTAATTATTGTTTATAATTTCATAAGCGATGTATCGTTTATAGATTGTTTGACTTAACAAAGTTTATACATTCTCCAGGGAAATCATCCTTATTAGGTCTTCAAAAAAAAAAAAAAAAAAAAAAGGATATATATTTATTTATGTCTTAAGAACGCAGCCAATTATTGCCAGGATCATATCAGCGCCGCTGGCGTGCCGGAATTTCGTCTCACAGGAGTTCATGCCAGTGAATCCATTCACTCACTCACTCAAGTTACTGGCTGGCTGAGGTTCAGCCAGAGTGCTTTTGCTGCGTGCCCACCCTCAACAGGGTTTAACCGCAGGGTTTTTATTTCGGGATGGGGTGTTTAGGATGGCTGTTTCTTTTTTTTTTTTTTTTTTTTTTTTTTTTTTTTTTTTTTTTTTGGGATGGATGTGGGTATAAAGGAGGTAGCATTTTGCTCCCCAACGAGTGTCAATTGTGTGCAGCGACCCTTCTGCACTTTTGGTGTATGGAGTTTTCAAAATTATGCTTTTAATAACATGTGAGGATAATTTTGCAGGTTTTAATTTAGAAGCTAATCACCTCTTGGTGAGGTTGTAATGGAGCTCAGCTTTTGTGCGTCTGTTGGAGTTGCTCCAGTGTTATCTGGTATGCCCGCAAGCCATGCGGGGAACCCGATGACGCCTGAAACGGCGTGTTCTGGGGTTATAATCACCAAGAGACCTAACCAGGACGCTCTGATGTTGGTGTAACTTTTCGTAAAATTTTGTGGCCCGGCGTCTAATTTCGTCCTCCACATATGGTAGCGAGGAAGCCTCATGCAGCAGCCTCACGGGGAATGCACGGCCCACAGAATAGATGGACCGGAGTCCTCTGTTCTGTGCCCGTTGGAGCAGGAGCAACCAGCTGTCTGCCCCCATGCCCCAGACCTCGCAGGCGTATAGCATGAGGGGGATTATCAGCGCCCGGAAAAGGTGTATCTTTAGACGAACAGGCATCCCGGACTTCAGCATGGGGTACAGGGAGGCGATAGCCCCCTGTGCTTTGGCTGAGACGCCCCGTATGTGCTCGCCAAAAGTTAGACCCTTGTCCAGTTTAACCCCCAGGTAGGAGACGGAGTTTCGCCACTCTATTTGTTGGCCCTGGTAGGACAGTGTGGGACAGTCTGCGGGGATGTGGCGCTTTGTGAAAACAATGGCGTGGCTCTTGTCCGCGTTCACGGACATTCGCCAACGCCGGCACCATCCTTGTATGAGGCGGAGATGTCGTTGTATGGGGCTGAAGGCTCTGATTAAGTGTCTGTCTGTGTTGTACAGCAGCACATCATCCACATATTGGGCGATGTTGACGGACTGCTGGGTAGGAAAGTCTGCCATGTAGATGTTGAAGAGGGTCGGGGATAGTACAGAGCCTTCGGGGACTCCGCCTCTTGCAGGTCGTCGTGTAGATGTTTTCCCCGCGACTGTGACGTGGAAGTGTCTGTGTCTTAGGTAGCTGTGCAGTATGTTGAGTGCCTGTGTGGGTAGTCCCAGGTGGATGAGTTTATGTAGGAGACCCGCGTGCCACGTCGTTGAGAAGGCCTTTTCAACGTCCAGCGATACCGCGACTGTGAATGCGCCCTCCTGGAAGCCCAGGGTGGCCGCCTCCACTACCCGCAGCAGCTGCTGGGGCGTTGAATGCCCAGGACGAAATCCAAATTGGTGGTCTGGGATGGCTTGGATGTCCCCTAGAAGCGGGGACAGGCGGTTAAGGACCATCCTCTCGAGTACCTTAGAGAGGGTCGAGAGGAGGCTGATGGAGCGGTAATTGGATGGGTGCACCGGGTCCTTCCCAGGCTTCAATATGCATATGACCCTGGCCTCCCTCCACTCTCGTGGAAAGTGACCGAGTGACAGACACATATTGAAGACTCGTGTGAGGAAGAGCACAGCGTTGAAAGGGAGGTGGCGGAGCATGAGGGGGGTTAGCCCATCAGGACCCGCCGCCTTCTTGGGGTTGAGGCGCTGGAGTGCGCCTTGGAGTTCGCTAGGGCGTATGACGGGAAGTGGGTTCTCGTCCTCTGGGGGTCTCCGAAAGAAACGTCGAACCTCCCGTCGGACTTGGTCGGAGAAGAGATCGTCCTGGGGGTCGTCTCTTGGACGCATGGTCCGCTCTAGGTAGTCTGCGAAGACATCGGCTTTGGCTTGGGGATCGTAGGCGAGACCTCGGGTGCCTTGGAGGGGTGAGGTGTATTGGCCTCTGCGGTTCTTGAGGATTTTAGCGATTCTCCACACGTCGCCTTCCTCGACGCGCAACCGGGTCATCGTCTCCTCCCACGCTTGCACTCGGTGCTCGCGCAGTCGGAGAGAGACCTGACGACGAAGTCGCCGTAGGAGCGCTCGATTGTGCGGCGTGCGTTGTCGCTGGTATAGTCTCCGTGCCGCCCAGGAGCGGCGGATGAGTAGGGTGAGGTCCAAGGGGAGGACGTCAGGGTGCAAGGGTGCCGGGGATTCCACGGTTAGGTTCCGGGCAGTTCGTGTCACAATGGAGGTGAAGGATGAGACCGCGGCCTCCAGGGTTTGGATGTCTGTAATTTGGGGGTTTGGGGGGATGGAAGTGCGGAGGCAGTTTCTGACGCCGTCCCAATCTACCACCCGGTTTTTAACCGTAGTGTCGTGGCTGGCAACCCGAGTGTTGATCTCTGCCAACACTGGATTATGGTCGGAATGGAGTGCGTTGATAGTGGTGAGAGTGAGATGAAATGTGAGATGTTTAGTGATCGCGACGTCGATGACTGTGGCCAGTCCTCCACCTCGCGGATGGTGAGTGGGTTGCCAGGGACCTTGCACTTGTAGCTGAGGGTCCGCGTTAACCAGGCGAACTATTGCGTTGCCTCGGGCGTCTGCCCGTCGACCGCAGTGCCAGCGAGGGTGCTTGGCATTGAAGTCTCCGGCCAGTATTGCACTGGGATGTAGGTTTAGGATGGATTGGTAGTCATTGGGTAAGAACTGCCCTCTGGGAGGGTGGTACACGGAGACTATTAAGACCTCTTCACCGCCGAGGTCAATCATCGCTGCTGTGGCCTCTAGGGTTTGGAGGGGTGGGAGCTGGACGGGTCTGTGGGTCACGTTTTGCCTCACTAGGATCGCGGTGCCACCTCCTGGGCGGCCCTGGCGATCCGTCCTGTGACAGACGTAGCCCGGTATGCGGAAGCGGAAATTTGGTCGGAGATGTGTTTCGCAGACTAGAATGGCGTCCAGAGCAGAACTTCTGGCAAAGTGCAGGAGCTCTCCCCCCTGGCCAGACAGTCCACACGCGTTCCAGAACGCGAATCTAAACGAGGTTCTACACCTAGTTTGATCCGCCATTCTGGGTGCTCGGGACGATGCTGGTCAGTAGGGCGAGCCCCTCCATGGCAACAAGCATTTTGCCGGCCGGGTCGTTGGCAGAGAGGAAACGGCCGATCAGCTCACAGATCTGCGTTCCGTGAGACTGCAACAGCTGTTGCAGCCACTTCAGCATCTCCGCGAGGTCAAAGCCGGAGGTGGGGGTTGGAGCTTGTGTGGTGGTGGGGGCGGGAGTTGGGTTTGGTGTTTGGCGGGATGAGGGCTCAGTCCGAGCGGTGGGACGGTCCCTGGCAGCCGGCTTCTCTCCGCGGCGCCCTTCCGGAGCCGCCGAAGCAGTTTCCGGCCTCCTGGGGGTCCCACGCTCTCTCGGTGTCTGAGAGGTGTTGGTATGGGTGGCTGGGACTGTCGTATGTGGTCGTGTGTCCTTTCGTGTGGACATCCTCGGGTCACGTGGAGACGGTCGTGCTGTTGTGGGTGTGCCGGGTGTAGCTGGTTTCTCTTGCTGTGTGGCTGTAGCAGGAGGTTGTGGTTTCTGCTGTGTGGTAGCGGCGGGTGCTTGTTGCTGCTGCGAACCTGTAGCAGGTTGTGTTGGTTGAGCTTTCTGTGGTGGTTGGGGGCGTCGAGCTGCTATTATCGCTTTTCTCTTGATGCACCCGCCGTAGCAAGCCACATGAGGCCCCTGGCAGTTTGCACAAGTGGGCACATCTGAGATGGATCTTGGGCAAACCTCCTTGGTGTGGGATCCTCCGCAGCGAAGGCAGCGGAGGTTTCTGAAGCAGAAGTGGCTGGAGTGATTAAACCCCAGACACCTATGACTTTGGGGGGGACCGCCAGAGCCCCTGGACTGCTCTACCTTTACCCGGAGGTAACAGATGGTGGTGACACCGTCTATCTTTGCCTCCGGGTCGTTGGTCCGCTCCACTATAACAAGGAAGAGGGGGATGGGGATTCTGGCTGCTTGGCCATTTGGAGCGGCCTTGGTGAGTTGTTTAACGACTCTGGGGCGGATGCCCTGGCGGCGGAGGTCGTCCTCGATCTCACTCACCGGTGTGTCCACTGGAAGTCCCCGGATGACCCTTCGGATGTCCTTCGTCTTGTCAAGTCAGAAGGTGAAGTGGGGGATGTTCTTCTTCCCCATGGTTATCAGGAGGCGCTGATAATCCTCCAGAGCTTTCGCCTGGAAGACGTAGCGACTCCTCCGCTTCGTCACCGTGCACGACGCCGCTAGCGATGGCATGACCTCCCTAAGGAAGCCTGTCACGCCCCGGAAGTCGTCCACAATGATTGGCGGAAGGTGTCGCCTGCTCTGTCCCTGCTGACTGGAGGGCGCACCCTCCGTGGTCCGGATGGGGGCCTGTTCTCGCCTCCCACGATTGTAGCTGACTTGCTGCCATCCAGCCCCGTCTTCCCCCTCCGTGGAGATGTCGGACGAGCTGGCTTCCTCAGCATCCATTGTGGAGTGTTCCATGACCTCAGTCATGCTGGTTGAAGTGTGGTTTGCGGTATTTCATTCACCGCTGGGACCCGCTTGGGCGGGTGTTGAATTTTGCCTAACTCGGGAAATATTTGAGAGAGACTCGTCCTGGATGGGTGCTGTGTTAGCTGTTGCCAGACGTTTGTTCTGGCCATCATTGCCCTGTGGGCTTAATGGGCGAGAACGGTTGGTTTTCTGAGTAGGCCGAGTCGAGCTCGAGCCTGCTCTTGGAGGAGCACCAGAGCTGGTGCTTGAGGTGGGTGCAACCATTTGCACTGTTTGGGGCCTGCTTGTTGGATGGGAGCGGTGGGTATTGGAAGACATTAAGATGGGCACGATTCACTGCACCCGAGGGTGAAGCGATGTTTAAAACAACTGGCTGAACCTCTTACCTCCAGTAACGGGTGCTATACAGCGTGACCAATAGAGGGCCGGACACCTGTGTGCGCCTAGAACCGCCCGGAGGGCGTTGGCTGTGGCCTTATTGGTCGCTCGTTGCCGGTCTAAAGTGGATGAGATGACCGCAATATGTATTAATAAATACAGTTAGCTTTGTGGCGCTGTTGCTGTTTGCTCGGTTGCTGGATGTCAACTGGAGCGTCGGACATCAGGTGCGGGTATGCTGTACGTACTGTAGAGAAGATCTCTCCTCTGCGTTGCCTGCTGCTGCTTCGAGTGCCTGCTGCTAATGCGTGAATCCATTGACACGGCGCTGTCGCTTTTAAGCACACTTAAAACGCATCGGTCTGGGCCGTTTTTCAACCTACTACTTTGATAGGAAGGCGAGCGCCTAACCAATTGAGGTACACGAACCTTCAGAGGATCTTCTACATATTAAAATATATGGGATTTGCAGTTTCACGTCACTTAATCTTGTTTTCCATAGCGTCTACGTCCACCTTTACTGCTGTGACACCGCAGGCGATGACACTGATGATGCATGGAATGAAGATAGAGCACCGGTGGAAAGCAATGGCAGAGAATGTGGAGAAAACCCGCACTGCGCCACTTTGTTCAACACAAATCCCCATGGTCGTCTGGGATCGAACCCAGGCCACCTTGGTGAGAGGCGAGCGGTTTAACCATTCGGACACGGCGTGGCCTTTAACCTGGTTGGTCATCTCGGACGGTAAATGGATGAAATTGCTGAAATGATCCTCAAATGAACTCCATTGCACTTGAAGTTACCAGACATTCGTCTTCTATGAATAAAGGAAAAATTCGGGCAACTCAACCTAAGCAAAATTTCATAATTATAAAATGAAGGAAACATAAAATTGTAGGAGTTTTCTTTGTATAGCAAATTATGTTTAGTTCAAATGTGTACAAAAGAAACTCTATAACTGGGTAAGACAATTGCATTACTACCAGACGTAACCAAGAGAGCACACACATTTTGGGGTAAAACATCTTCATTTTTCTATAGTCTCCTTTCAGCTCTATAAATTTTTCCCAGTGATCTTCAATAGCTTCAATACCCTGTTTATTCGAGGTCTGCAAAATAGTTAACAACTGCAGACTCCACCTGTTCATTGTTGGCAAATCTTCTACCACCAAGCCATTTCTTCAAGATCGGAAACATAATCAGAGAGAGTTAAATCTGGCGAATAGGGTGCATGAAGAAGTAATTCGAACTTTAACTCATTGATTTTGGCCATGGCGATAATGGACATGTGAACTGGTGCACTGTCTTGTTGAATCAAAACTTTATTTTTGGCTAAATGCGGCCGTTTTTGCTCGATTTCATCACTCAAATTATGTAACAAGTTTGCATAATATTTACCATTGATTACATTTCCTTTTTTGAGATAGTTGATGAAAATTATCCCGCGTGAGTCCGGGAAAACTGACGCCATGACCTTGCAAGCAGATGGAACTGTCTGCGCCGTCTTTGGAGCTGATTCTGTCCCACCAATCCACTGTTTAGATTGTTCCTTCGTCTCAGGTGTGTAATGATGGACCCAGGTTTTATTTATTGTTATAAAAAAACGCAATATCTCAGCTTTATTGCAGCAAAATATTGCCAAACACTCGACTGAAACTCCTCACGACACTGTTTTCTTCTATTATGAGCAAACTGGCACCCACCTTGCATACAACTTTCTCATATCCAAATTTTTAGTCAGTATGCGATGTACAGAACTTTTTGAGATGCCTGCAGTGTCTGCTAGCTCGCGCACTTTCAGTTGACGGACATCAAAAAACATTTTGTGGATTTTCTTTACACTTTCTGGACTGGTAACCTCATATGGTCGACCACTGCGATGTTTGTCTTGGCAGCTCGTACGGCCGTGCTTAAATTCTACCATTCAACATTTCACTGTTTTAAACGAAGGAGCAGATTCCGCCAAAGTAGAATCTAACTCAGCTCTAATATTAGTCGGACTAAAGCGTTTCCAATGAAAGTGTTTTATCACATAACGATGACCAGTTTTATCCGTATTTACAAGTTCGCTGAGAGCATTCACTAATGATTGTTACCAAACAAATGCTTAACAATGTAAAATCGTCAAATTTCAATCTTAAGCTTTGTAAGGTTGACACTTTTTACCATTGTTGTTATTTGGAACAACAACCGCTATCTATAGGTCAGGTCGGATACTTCTGGAACAGCCACTGTAACACTGTTCCCATAAGGTATCTCAAATTTGTGTCGCCCTCCGGGGTGTAGTCATTACTATGCTATACCCAAGGTCACAGGTCATGTGTTCGAACGCGATGGAGGACGATGGATTTTTTTCGGGCGTAAAAGTTCTTAGCATGGCTTCTTTCGGAAGGGAAGTAAAGCGATTTGTCCCGTGTCATAGATTTACGGCACTTAAAAGAACCTCAAGCCTAATAAAGAGGCCTCTGAGCAAAATTAAGCTGTCTTTTCGCCTGATATAGAATGGAACCTGAGAACCAAGAAGTTAAAGAGCGTCCATAAATAAACCTCCGTTTATTTTTGCAAATTTATTTGTGTAATCTTTACATTGTAATTTGAATGCACGGCAAACAGTATTTCATACAAAATAGTCATTTATTTATTTCTTTATATTTGTGCCATTAATATTTTTAATTAAAGATACATTAATATAATGGTGTCCAATCTATTAGTAACGTCATAATTACTTCCTATGGTAATGTGATCTTCATTTCCATCATCAAAATTAAGTTATTCTGGCTCTATGTTTGAATGTAGCATGTCTGGTTATCATTCAAGAGGCGCCGAATTCCGCTTAGGGTAAGTTAACCGGACAAGATTTCCTTATTCTAATGACACGAATGTAAGCTAACTTCAAGTTCTATAGACTCAGGCCACATAAGAGCATCATTTCACCCCTTTCATTCTTCGTCCGAAATTGATTCATTAGATTAAAGAAGAAAACAGTGCTGTTGTAACAAACATGAGCTAAACGAAACTAGTGGGAGCATTTGAAGTATTTTTCCAGGTAGGAATGTAGGAAACACCGTACTTAGCCTTTAAATTTTTTGAAAGAATTCCAGAATGCTTTCAAAAATAACCAAATTTAGTTGTATTTTAGAAAGATTAATTCATGTTCATATTTCTAATTGAAACCAAATTTAATTAACTTAATTTACTCAAGTCCTATTAAACAAATAATAACTTGATGCTTAATTTACATATAAATTGAATTTAATACAACAATTGTATTTATCTCAGATTACATCAAAACTCACGATAAATAATTTCCCAAAAACAAGTATTAAAATTTACATCCTAACAAATTCTAAATTGATAAAATCCTAAAATTCCTCATTTTGTTATTATTCTTCACCTTCTCCTTTTCACATGAGTAAATAACAGTTTGATACCTTTATTTCTCATCATAAGGAATAGCCATGGTATTTTGTGGTATTTTTTTTTTTATAGAAGTTTATTAAATGGACGTACAGAATTAAGAGACTGTGCTACTCACATACATATTGCTGGTTGTAACAGTTCCTTCACCACAGAACTCTGGTTGGATGCACTCTTGCTATCTAGCCATTGCGAGGAGTATATAGCAGCTAAATATTATAAAATTCTTATTTTAATTTATAAAGACAAATAATTTTTGTAGAAAAGAGTTGAAATTGTGCAAGATTTCGCCGGAAATACACGTTTTGAGACTTTCTGAATCCAATGGGAAAAGATTTGTGTGAGTACCTGTCTTTCTCTTATCCTGTGCATGGCGTGATGACCGAAAGTTTAAATTTATCACCTCTCACCTATCTACCGAGTTTGGATTATAAAGAATCGCCTGAGGGATTTGTGGTGGACCAAGCGGATTATTCGATCATTCATTCCACCTTTCCTTTTATCCATTCACCTTCAGTTTATATCGTCTGCCTCAATCTCATACGTGGTTAGGATTAGTTTTAGGATACGGGCGGAAGGGACTTGGGACCGAACCAATTGGTTATTATATCTATAGTACATGAGGGGATGCCTCCAGGAGGAACAGAGGACAACAAAGGATGCATCGGGCGGCCGGTACCAGGAGCTACAACACATCAATGACAGGGTCCTTTCAGTTTCCAGATTAAGCACTCCGACAGTGGACAGGCAGACCAGGGACCCCTCCTCACACAAGTATCTACGCTCCCGCTAGGGGCGGATCTCATCCCGGAAACTAGCCGAAGTCAGGGGATGGAGAAAGTCACAATGAGTACATTCACTTGCCCTGCCACACTGCACTAAGAGCACCATCACCGAAACTTTCAACCCTGAAAGAAACCAGTGTGGTGAAAGAAAATGAAATGACAAGCAGGGGCAGCGACCTTGGGGAATGGAAGAAACCTATTCATTATTCGCCTGGTGACCTGGGAAGACCATTCATAAAAAAATCTGATTTGTTCCATTCACACGATTTTCTCTATATCTCTGCAACAAATTATTGTTAAAAAGCTTATGCCTTTAATTACTTCAAGTTAATTGAGAAAAATCAGCAGAAATAGTCCTATTACTTGCTTCCTTGTAAGTAGAAGGGAAATAAGGAAGTATCATACGTTAAAGTATGGTACTCAAAAGTTGGTTGCTATGTGACTGAAGTTCCTTTGTTTGGACAGAAATTGTTAAATCCTGTATGAGAAAAGTATACTTTTTTAAAGCTGAAACCAAAAACAAAAACGATCAACTCCAGGAAAAAAATGTATATAAGATAAGTTGTGTGTTTTAAGGTGCTCTACTTTTTTGTGTTGTAAGTTTTGTCCATCTCTTATGGTTTAGCAGTTATGCAAAATTCCGTAAAATTGATCCTGATTAAAGTAGTCTTCAGAGGCTATTCCCAGAAAATACAAGATATACATTTTATTTGTTAGGTAAATATTTTTAATATACGATATTTTAATCAAAATATTTGAGCCATTTTTGAGAACATCAAAATTTTCAAAAAAAGTTCCATGTAAAGGGTAGTTGCGGGTGGGAGGATTTTCTTGAAAATCTTCGTGTCGCAATCCTTGGAAGATACCAAACTTAAATACCAAGTTTGGTATTCAATGGTCTTTTCGTTTTTGAGCTATTCTGTCCACAGACACACACACGCACACACGGACCTTTTTCTGAAAATGCTATTTTTGGATTCAAGGGTACCCAAAACATGTATTTCCGGTGAAATCTCTGTATGGAATTGTTGTATCTATACACTAGTGTTCTATACACTATGTACATAGTACGTGTAGGGAAAGTGAAAATCCATGCCCCAAGTAGGCCGATCACGGAGAAGGAACCGACGACCACCCGAATGCGGACCACATCTCGCAGGTTGGTTATGGGACGAACTGCCGTTCCAGGCTCTTCACTCTTATTCAATGCTGTTGTGCTTCTAGGGAGGCTTCTGAACCTAGACACTGGCACAAATGTCCTGGGAGCTGTGAGTCTTAACTAAGATGAGGTAAACTAAGCCAGTGGTGTATGGTTTTCAACTTCTCTACTAGATAACTTCGTATTCCATCACGAGTCAGTTAAATGTTTGTCCGGCCAAAACAAACTAATAGAAGGCGACAGTTTAAAAGTTGACCGTTAAAGGGACTCTCGCACTGCAGGAATCACGTTGTCCTCATTACAGAGAAACGTAGCTGGTGACCACCGCTTTGGGCTACATGCATGCTAAGCGGTACCTAAAGTGGAAGATGAGCACGAAGGCGGAACTCGGGCACCTGGCGTACGTACATACCACAGAAAACGTGACGTCATCTCCCGACTACCAACAACAATGAAACTGCGTAATAACACGATCAGGTAGAGCTGTGGTAACCATTAGTTTTACGTTTGGTTACACTCTTGCGGCTTGGTGGTTCGTTTTTCTTTGGCATTTCAAAACCGCTATCTTACAAAGTGTATAAGAATATTACATTCCTCGCCGAAACAATTTAATATTTGCAGAACATTCACTGGTGAATTGCGTTTTTGTTACCTGTATAGTAAAAACAGTACTAGTTAACTAATTCAAACCTTTTATGTGTTACTTCGTCTTCATCTTCTTTAACGGATTATCTCTTCTTTGTAGAATTTCGGCACCAAGAATTATAAACCAATTCCTTGGGTCAGTAGCCTCTCTGTGAGCAAGCAGTCTTGGGATCACTGCATATTCAGAATGGGTGATCAGACCAACGTTTCGGATGGCGGTGAAGGACATGAATTAATTGATGAAAAGGATGTCTGGAAAATTCGGGGATTAGTTTATCTACTCTAGGATTCGCCTAGCGACAGAGGAAAAAAACCTTCCGCCAGGTCGGTCATTACCAGGGTTTTATGTCGGCACCTCACCTGAAGGTGAGCTGCATGTGTTTCCTTGGCGCCACCTCTCTAAATTAATGTGTTTCGAAGTGAAGAAAAACATATTCTTCTAAAGCTGGAGTTTTATAAATGCACAATGCTAACACAAACATGCGGACAATATTAGGGAATATTGCTCATTTTAAAAGTAAAACACTTTTACTACTACTACTACTATTACTACTACCACCACCACCACTACTATTACTACTACTATTACCAATACTATTATTACTACTATTATT
The DNA here is from genome assembly GCA_030762935.1 of Hymenopus coronatus. Classification (NCBI taxonomy): domain Eukaryota; kingdom Metazoa; phylum Arthropoda; class Insecta; order Mantodea; family Hymenopodidae; genus Hymenopus; species Hymenopus coronatus. Next base: position 17,693,945 of record CM060890.1, read on the forward strand.
TCTGCCACTACTACTACAATTACTACTACTTCTAATGCTACTACCACTACTACTATCTCTACTACAACTACCACTACTACTAACACAATTACTACTATCACTACTAATAGTACTACTACTTCTACCACTACTCCTCCTACTACTACTACTACTACCAATACTATTACTATTACTACTACTAGCACTACTACTACTACTACTACTACTACTACTTCTGCTACTATTACTACTACTACTTCTACTACAACTATTACTACTACTACCACACTACTACTACTACTACTACTTCTACTACTATTATTACTACTATCACTACTACTATTACTACTACCACTACCACCACCACCCCCACGACTACTACAATCACTACTCTACTACTACTACTACTATTACTATCACTACTACTATTACTATCACTACTACTATTACTATCACTACTACCACCACCACTACTACAATTACTATTACTACTACCACCACTACTACTACTACTATTACCACCACCACCTCTACTGTTACTACTACTATTACTCCTACTACCACCACTACTACTACAATTACTATTACTACTACCACCACTACTACTACTACTATTACCACCACCACCACCTCTACTGTTACTACTACTATTACTCCTACTACCACCACTACTACTACTATTACTATTACTCCTACTACCACCACTACTACTACTACTATTACTCCTACTACCATCACCACTACTACAATTACTATTACTACTACCACCACTACTACTACTATTACCACCACCACTACTACAGTTACTATTACTACTACCACCACTACTACTACCACCACCACTACTACAATTACTATTACTACTACCACCACTACTACTACTATTACCACCACCACTACTACAGTTACTATTACTACTACCACCACTACTACTACTACCACCACCACTACTACAATTACTATTACTACTACCACCACTACTACTACTATTACCACCACCACCTCTACTGTTACTACTACTATTACTCCTACTGCCACCACTACTACTACTACTACTACTACTACTATTACTATTACTACTACTCCTACTACCATCACCACTACTAACACATCCACCATCACTACTATTACTCCTACTGCCACCACCACAGTCGGCCTCCGTGGCGTAATGGTTACCATGCTGACTTCATATACCCAAGGTCGCGGGTTCAAACCCGGCGGAGGACGATGTATTTTTTCGTTCGTAAAAATCCTTAGCATGGCTTCCTTCGGAAGGGAAGTAAAGCCGTTGGTCCCGTGTCGTAGATTTACGGCACGTAAAAGAACCTCAAGCCTGATAGAGAGGCCTCTGAGCAAAATTAAGCGCTCTTTCACGCCCTATATAGAATGGGACGCTGAGAACCACAGCAATTAAAGAGCGTACATAAAAGCACGCCATTTCCATTTTGCCACAACTACCACTACTACTACTATTATTACTACTACTATTACTACTACTACTATTACTCCTACTACCACCACTACTACTACTATTACTACTACCACCACCACTACTACTACAACTATTACCACCACCACCTCTACTGTTACTACTATTACTCCTACTGCCACCACTACTGCTATTACTACTACTCCTACTACCATCACCACTACTACCACAACCACCATCACTACTATTACTCCTACTACCACCACCACCACTACTACTAATATTTTTACTACTCCTACCATCACCACTACTACTACTACTACTACTACTACTTCTACTATTACTACTACCACTACTACTACTATTACTACTACCACTACTACTACTATTACTCCTACTACCACCACCACCACTACTACTACTACTACCACCACCACTACTACTATTATTACCACTACCACCACCTCTATTGTTACTACTACTATTACTCCTACTGCCACTACTAATACTACTATTACTACTACCACCACTACTACTACAACTATTACTCCTACTACCACTACTAATACTACTATTACTACTACCACCACCACTACTACAACTATTACCACCACCACCTCTACTGTTACTACTATTACTCCTACTGCCACCACTACTGCTATTACTACTACTCCTACTACCATCACCACTACTACCACAACCACCATCACTACTATTACTCCTACTACCACCACCACCACTACTACTAATATTTTTACTACTCCTACCATCACCACTACTACTACTTCTACTACCACTACTACTACTATTACTCCTACTACCACCACCACCACTACTACTACTACTACCACCACCACCACTACTACTATTATTACCACTATCACCACCTCTATTGTTACTACTACTATTACTCCTACTGCCACTACTAATACTACTCCTACTACGATCACCACTACTACCACAACCACCATCACTACTATTACTCCTACTGCCACCACTACTACTACTACTACTACTACTACTACTATCACCACTACTACCACAACCACCATCACTACTACTACTCCTACTGCCACCACCACCACTACTACTACTACTATTTTTACTACTCCTACCATCACCACTACTACTACTACTTCTACTACTACTATTACAACTACTATTACTACTACTTCCACTACTACTATTACTCCTACTGCCACCACTACTACTACTATTACTACTACTACCACCATCACCACTACTACCACAACCACCATCACTACTATTACTCCTACTGCCACCACCACCACTACTACTACTACTATTTTTACTACTCCTACCACCACCACTACTACTACTTCTACTACTACTATTACTACTACTACTACCACTACTACTACTACTATTACTACTACTACCACTACTACTATTACCAGCACCACCACCTCTACTGTTACTTCTGCTATTACTCCTACTGCCACCACCACTACTACTGCTATTACTACTACTCCTACTACCATCACCACTACTACCACAACCACCATCACTACTATTAATCCTACTGCCACCACCACCACTACTACTACTTCTACTACTACTACCACTACTACTACTATTACTACTACTACCACCACTACTACTACCACTACTACTTCTGCTACTACTACTACTATTAGTCCTACTACCACTACTACTACTACTACTGCTACTACTACTACCACCACCACTACTAATGCTACTACCATTATTACTATTACTGCTACTAAGAACAGTAATACTTTAATATATTATTTACCAACTTATTGCACAACATGCGCTGGAAAGCAGCGATGAAAATCAGATACAAAATAGCTGATATCAAGAACTTTAATCTATCGTATATTAATAAAAGCTGAAAAGAAAGCGTGTTAGTATACTTTTGATTTTGCGTGTGTGTGTTTGTGTGTGTGTGTGTGAGTGTGTATGTGTGTCGGTCTCTCAAGCAGCACATAAACGGTACTCTGTAAAGGGAAGTAAGTATTGGTTGCAGCATCGTGCCATATGTCGGTACTCTGTGGGATTATGCATCTAGGTTTTATTCTTCAGTTTTATTAAATAATGAATGAAACGGTTATATTTATTCTTGCCATAGGTATAGCATACATAGATTTAGCACAGTTAAAGGATAGGTTGTGTGTTATCTTCCTTATTTGTTAAACTTATAACGAGAGATGAAAACAATTGAACATCACACTATATTTAATTGTTTTAGTTAATTACTTAATATAAACCAAATACAAAATTATAAAGTAATATTTTAGTTTTTTAGGTGCAAGTTTTCAATTATATGGATATTTACGAAGCTTTTCAGTTTATTATTAGTATTGTTGTTGTCGTTTGGAAATGTCAATGCCTTCAAAACGATGGCTTTATCTTTTCGCGTTGTTTGCCTTGGTCAATTTTCATGGGGATGACTAATACAGTGATTTATACACTTTCATTGCAGTTTATTGTTTAATTTTTTTATTCATTATTTTATTTAATTATTTATTTTGTCGCGTCCATGAAATCAAAAAATTAAACTAGTTATGATAAGCCAGCAATTACCGCGTTACGCTAATAAACACGTAGCAATAATTGGGATTACTTTTTAACTAATTATGGATAATCTAAGAACACTTACATCAGTTTACATCCCCGCTTTTCAATTGGGTTAAATACTACAGAGATGCTGACTGAATATTGAATGCTGAATAAATTAGGCAGTTGACAAACGTCTAATGTGTATCTCCCGGTTAAGGTCATTCTCTTAAAACGCGTTGTTCTTTCCCCCATTGCCTGTTTGTGATGCTGTAATTGTCTGCAATGGCCGGCTAGTTCTCAAAAAGTCCAATTGTGGGGCCCGGCCCTAAAGCCTTTTGTTACAAAACTAAATAAGGCAGAGATGAGCAATTGAAATATATTTACTAAAATATAATATGAGCTCAAAATAATTAAAGAGTAAAAGAAATTAATAGGACATTAAAAGGAATTTTAATTGACAAAAACTATTTGAGTAGGTATTCTATTTATGGAGAATGAAAAAGGAATCTCCAAATAATAGCACACAAGTTCTAAATGTCGGACAATAGATACATTGAAAAATACACATTTTAAATACTTAGGATGTGATATTACACATGGAAAAGATAAAAATAAAGAAAAGAAAATATCCAAACTCCATGTAATATATGAAAAAACTTAGACCAGAAAATAAGAAAAGACACAAAACTTAAAGTATATAAGACAATGGGTGTTCCTTTTTTGCTGTATGGAAGTGAAATCTGGATAGTAAAATTAAGGGAATGAAGCAGAATACAAGCACCAGAAATATTTTTGCGGAATGTGAAAAGATGCACACGAGCAAATTAAAATAAACAATAGGAAATGGGCTGAATACTGAATGAGGATAATTGATGAAAGGATACCAAGGAAGCTATCCACTACAACCCAAGAGAAATAAGAGTCGTTGGCCAACCCTACAAAAGATGGACACTACAGACCATTTGGCGTAAAACATGTGAAAGAAGAAAAAGAAGGCGCCATTGCAGAGTGGTTAGACCGCTCGTGTCTACCTAGGCGGCTTGAGCTCAATCCTAGATGACTGCATGTGGGATTTGTGATGGACGAATCGGCATTTGTTCGGGTGTCATTCATTCCACCAATTGCTTCATCACCTTTCCTAAATCCATTTCGCCTACATTACATATCCCCTACTTCCTCACGGTCGTATCAGGTATCGGACTGATCACTGATCTCCGCTCTAGAGCCCGTTCTCTTCTCATCAGATATCTGATCCCAGGCGCTGGCTTGTAAGGATTTTGTCAACTATTGGCAATGCAAAGAAACGGATTTCGTCTATAATGCAAATAGTTTTTTAAAGATTTGACTGTCACTTTTATTTATGGTATTCACTTATTGCCAAAGCAAGTAATAAGACAATTTCTGCTAATGTTCAGAAGAATAAGCTTTTAACAACAATTATTATCTAGATGTAAAGAAAGTCATGTGAATGGAGCACATCAGATTACTAATAATTAATGGAAGGATTTGTATAATTAGGTATTTTCCCTGATTAACTGGCCCTCGCAAAATGGAAAACAACTCGAATGTTTCTCTTTCCATTGTTTTGACAAGAAATGGGGTTTTCTCTGGTGACTTTTGGAGATATTTTATCCAATCATTCGCTCCTGATAGAATAAATTTTTCTATGAATCCAAAGTCATGATTGCTTGATAATATGAGCTACTTGAAGAAACCATATTCTGTGCGTCTAAAACGCTCTTTTGTCGATAAATGCAAGTTTTACTGAAAGAAACTTTCCACTGGCATCTGTGTGGTAACTGGTATACTCAATGCTGCCACAAAATCTCATGCCAAATAGTATTTTATATATACAAAAATCTAAATTCTCAAATATGTCCCTTAATACGATTTATGACCGAGCCTCTCAATTTATCTACTTATACCTGGAACATACATACTGAAGTAAGTTTTGAAGAACTAATAGTTGATCCCACATAAGCCACTAATTACTTCCTCTCTACCAAAACGTTAATCTTTCCCAGCTCCGGCCGCGCAATGGCCGAGTGGTTATACCACTCGCCTCTCACCAAGGCAGCCCGGATTCGATCTCATGCGACCGCATGTTGATGGGTGGACAAAGCGGATGAGTGCGGGTTTTCTCCGGGTTCCCTGATTTCCCCCGCCATCGCATTCCAGCGGTGCTCCATCTTCATTACATGTATCATTTGTGTCATCGCCTGCGGTGTCACATGTAGTAAAAGCGAGCGTTAAATGCCATAAAATGAATTCCTAGTTCCAACTGTTACACAAAATATTGCATGATGTTTTAAATTAAAATTATTATACAAAAATGTAATTACTAAAATCATATAATATGTGATTATTACCTACCGTTATTACCTTTAAAGATTATCTTTCCCGTTATTTCCATTATTATTATTATTATTATTATTATTACTATTATTATTATTATTAAGTGTGAGTTTTTATTTTTATGAAACGCTCCATAGAAAAACTCCTTGGCACAACAGCCGGAAGTAGGGCCAACGCTGCTGCCTTTCCGCTGCGTCCCCCAGCACTGCCTATTACACGCGTCATGAATGGAGTGTTCTACTGGAGGGTGGGACATGCTAGCGCCCCGAGTCACTCCCGGCCGGTTAGTGGGGTCTACGTAATCTGCAGCCATTACTTTTTCCCCAATTGACCCCTACAGGGACCTCACGAGTTAGAGAGCACCCCAGACCAGGTACTGGGAATCAAAACCGAGCCTCCCGTTTCGAAAGCAGGCGCGCTACCACCACGACTTTTTATGAAACACCATTTATTAATTTATTTACTGTATTTATTTGCTTACGAATATTAATTACCAGCGGGTCCACCTGTATTGTCTCACCAACCTCAATAGACCCTCGACTAATCATTTCGCATCGCATGATATGACCTAACCGGTTAAGCCGCTAAAGCTCGCGAAATTCAGTAATTTTATAGCTATTATGTATGCTTTAATTTTTTTCAGAATTCCAAAAAAATGTTTTATTATTCTTTAAATAAGAGTAAGTAAGAAGCCTTTCAGTTGCCCAGTAAGTTGGGTGATTTGTATCAGATGAATATTTATTGTACGATTTTTATAAACATATATTTACAAGTATCCTACCCATGAAACTAGTTTTCGCTAGGTAGATTAAACATAAGGGTTGCTTTCCGTGGTGTAATGGTTACCATGTTAGCTAGAACCCAAAAATGCAGGTTCAAACCTGATGGAGGTTGACGTCTCTTTTTCGGACACAAAAATTCTTAGCATGGCTCCTTCGGAAGGGAAATTTAAATCCGACCAAGGAAACATAGTAATGATTACCTATATTCCACTTAGGAGCTACAAGAAATTAATTAAGATAAAAAAGAAGAGAAAAATAGCCATACAATACAAATATGCTTAAGAGTTATTCTCTCTCTTTCCCTCTGCCTCACAAATTACTCACAAATATTACTTTTTACTAAACACATTACACAAGGTAAAGCGCCCAGATTTGTTGAGTTGTCTTCCTTGGTCAAAGAAGTCAAAACTCTTAACCTGTCTCGATAGAATCTACAAACTTAGCGTCCAAAGAATTACTCAGCAACTGCATACGCATCTGTTTTCTATTTCTCTGCAAAGAGGGTAAACACTTTGAATTTTATTGAAAAATGATGATTTACACATTTTAAAACAATAACTATTTCATATACATAAATACTTTTTTGTTAAAACAAAGCATGTTTAGATAAAAATGTGTGGTAAAAATAACAGCCCTTAATGTCAATTAGTTTCTGAAATAATGGGATATTTGTATAAAAAAATGTTGCTTCTCCAGATATTGCTTTCAAACATAGCATTAATAAAACATGTAACCTAATTTTCCAAACACAACTTCGCAGTACTTCGAAACTCTCACATAAAAGAAATATGAGCGGGATGCCAATATTGCCAATAGCTAAATTAAAACTTTCCGATCAAAATAAAAAAAATTGATGAAAAATAGAGTATTTCTGTTGATTAGAAGGAAAGGTATAACTTTTCTTAATAAAGCTTTTACGCAGAAACTCGTCAGGAATGCGACAGAAAAGTGCCAAATCAGCTTCCAAATCGATCACACATTTGCGTTTATTCTTGAGCGAAAACGCGGCACACACCTTACCTTGCCCTTTGTTAGACCTAATTTTTGGTGCAAAATTGAGAACACTGTACCTTGTGATATGGTTGTGGTCTCTACTATTTTGCGAACTTTAATTCGTCTATCGCTCATCCTGGATTTTGTCAATCAACGTCCGGAACGAGTTCATCATTTGTGGATGTACTGCCACGTTTAAATTCATGTATCCAATTGTAAATTGATGCAAACGCAGGAGCAGATGTGTCATAAACTTCATCCAACTTGGCTTTTATCTCTTCCGGAGTTCAACCTTTAAATAGAGGTATTTAATCACTGCAAGAAACTCATTTTTATCAATCTTTCTAAAGAAGCACAAGATTGTTGATTCAATCGCCTGTGGCAAGGAAACTACGAGATGGATATAGCTGAAACTAACTGCCATCTAGCAAGAGACGACGATTACTAAATACAAACTTTTTGCGATGCTACGAGTGTAATATCTTGAATTTTCTAATGACTTATTGAGCGCCACTGGCATATGTTTTTCTTGTAGAGTTGACCGTTTGTGAGATATTATTATTAGTGGTTTCAATTTTGAAATACTTTACTTTTCTCAAAGTATATCATGCGAATCATGCAAAGCGCACCGATCCTCAATTGTTTCATATAGCAACCAGTCTTTCAAAGATTTGACTCGCATATCTCCGTTCTACTTACAAGAAAGCAAGTAATAAGTGCAATTCTGCTAATGTTTATCTAGATTAGCTTGGCGTAGATAAAAGAATAATGTTTTGTAAGAAAAATTTGTGGAACAGCTAGAGAAATTTATGTGGTTGGAACACAGAAAATGTTTCAATAAATAATGTTTGTATTTAACTTTATACTCATAATAATGTATTTAGAAGGGTTATTTTTATGTAAATCTGTTTAATAGAACAAACAATGCATTGTGCGTGTAATTACAGGCCGTGGAAAGATGAAAAACATGGGAGGCCTGATAGCAGTTGCAGCCCTCAAGATTGGTATGATAGCTGCAATAGCCTTCAAGGGTCTGGTGCTGCTGGTCGGTAAGGCGTTGTTGGTCAGCAAGATCGCTCTGCTCTTGGCCGGTATCCTTTGGCTCAAGAAGCTCTTCTCTGGTGGCCATGACAAGCACGTCACATACGAAGTTGTAGCTCATCCACATCACAGCAGTTCTCACGTCAGTTCCGGCGGTGACCATCACGACTCCTACAGTTCCGGCTGGGGCCGATCTGAGAGTCCACACCGTTTAGTTTACAGTGCTTATGCACCTCATGCTGGTGCGGCTGCTGCTCGCTGAACACAGGTAACATTCTTGACATGTATATTTAGGGTGATTCGTTCATTTCTATTTCTATAGAATCCTTTTGGAGGCTTCCACTGAAAGCTCGGGCTTAGATACTTTAGATAGCTTACTGTAAGCTATCATACACTCACTCTCAAATTCACATTTACAGACTCTACGGAGATAGGAATGGAAGAAAAAGAAAACTTCCCAAGCTGGCAAGAAACTAATCCGGAACCTGCGGATGAGAAGTCAGTTCGCTGACTTCTAGTGCAGGGAAGGCAGTCAAATATTTTTGTGTAAGGCAATCGAAATCAGCTGAAGCATAGCGGTTGAGTTTAATATATTACTGTTTGGGAATTTGCCCTTCTTATTTGATTACTTTACTCTTCGCTAAAATATAAAGGACTCCGGTTCAATTGAGTCACGGATATCCCTTAGTCCCAAGCACTAGAGTGACAGTGATAGGATGTCAGTTCCACAATGCCACATCTAATGTGTCCAAGCCCTTAGGTGTTCTGGGCGACTGGGCAGTTTTTACTGGCAATGGAAGTGTCTTACGCTTATACAAAACTCCACCCCTGCGGCATAGAAATCTTCTTTTTTAGTCACCAATTCCTGAATTGGTTTACTTTGACTCTCCGTTCTCATCTGTTCTCCACCTTTCTTATTCATCTTTATACATTCTGTAGTTCATGTTGCCGTTAATTTATTCCTCTTCCTTTGTTATTTTTTGCCTTTAATACTTTGTACCTTCATTATAATTTTCAAAGCAATTTGGTGTCTTAATAAATATGCCTTGAATTTTCTTTTTCTTATTCGGTTTCAAATTTCATTTATTACTTTTGCTCTCTCATAAACTTCTTCGTTGGTAATTTTTATCACTCCAGCTAATTTTTAGCAGTTTTTTGTAGCACCATATTTGAAATGGTTCTGTTCTTATTCTTTCTGATTTTATGTTTTACATCCATAAGACCTATCATATGTTTTCAAAAAATTCTTCATAATTTATAAGCTAATATTATTGGATGAAAGTAATTTATTTTTCTTACCAAAGGCAAGTTTTTTATTTTAAATATTCTATTAATCATTTCTGTTTTACCTATACCATGAGATGCTATTTTGCTGTCTGGATATTAAAAACTCAGTTTTTCATATTAATTTTTCATTCAATCTGTGTTTTTTATTTCCTTTTCTCTACAAGTCAAAATTTGTAACAAGAAGTATGGATTTATAACTTAATTATTTTCGTATAATCACCTGGAAAGTCGCCAAATCCAAGACGGGGTTCTGCAACAATAATACAGTAAATGTATATTCCTGCATCACGAGAATGTATCTCAAAACAACTTCAAGCAGAAAGATCGTCCGATTCACTCATTTAGCATTAATTTTTAAAGTGATACGTCCTGTTTTGTCTACAGAGATAGTGGTGGAAACAAAATGGAAGATATGCTGAAGATAGATCCCAGAAGGCAAGCTTATCCAGGCATACATAAGACTCGACCAAATTCAAACATGCTACTCCTAGGTAGAGGAGATGTGCTCTCTTTAGTTTAAACTGGTGGGTTTGTGTTGGAATGCTAAAGATTGAGGTTAAAATTAGAAAATAACTCCTTTGGTGTGGAATTTTAATGACTGCCATTACTCTTGCTGTTCTTGTTCCTTCTCAAGGAGTGCGTTATATCCTATTCTGAAACCAAGAACCTTTATAATTGTTTGTAATTGTTTTAATTACCAGTATTCCTTCTGACAAAATATTTGTAAAATACAGGTTAATTGGGTAGCTACACAGGTAACAGTCTGTTTATATGGAGGCACTATTAATTCAAACATATTACCATTCATCGAAAAATGCCTTATGTTTGACCATATTCTAATGCATTAGTATCATATTCCGCCTCGTATCTTAAAAAAAATATTAAAACTGAAAACTCTCAACTCTGGTTCTTTTCATATTTCTGATTTATTACCTCAACACTCTAATGTGCCTTAATTTAAATAGCTTATTTTTTATTTTCCTCTAAACTGTCCGATTACAGTGTCGTATCTGAAGCTATTACTTTCAAAATCCTTATACTTTTTGTTGTGTGCTGAAATTTAATTTACTAGATAATGGAATTCAACTTTTGTATTATACAATGTTTAACTTCTATTAATGCTCTTGTGATTATTTCTCTTCATTTCCACAATTTATTGATGGACATCTGGACTTTAAAGGTGTTCAACCGAACTTTCTAATATTTACTGTTTGAGTCTTCCAGCACAATATTTAACTTTGTAAACTTTTCTTGTAAACGTATTCTATAGTTTTAAGAAGGAACTATCATCTGCGATTAATAAATATTTGTATGTTTAGTTTTTTCCAAAAAAATAATTCCTAGGTTTCTGAAGCTTGAAAATCTCTTTCATTGGAGTTAAATGTAAAATTATCCAAAAACCTGCCTAATTTCTTAGTTTACATGAGTCCTTTTTATGCATTACATGAGCATTATCATAGAATGACTAAATGCAACACAATTTATATCAGGGCTTCAGTTTATCTATCTTATAAGCGATCAGCAATAAGTACAAAGGAGGCGAACTTACCTCTCTTTAAAGCGGGCGTTATACACTACCAAAAAAAAATCACATCTCTTTCACGTTGTTTTTTCAAAATTTTCAGATGTACCAGATCTGCTTTTTAAATCGCATTTTACTGCTTTACTTGCGAATTAAAAATTATCTGGAATTTATTATCGTATACATATAATTATTTCACACTTGCTATCACATTTGTTTATATTCAATTTTGTTAATTTTGTCTTCCTTTAAGATTTTGGATGCCTTGTGTTATTTTTTATCTTAGTGCGTTTCCAGTATAATTTCAGAGTTTATTACTTACTACTTCATAATTTATTAAAGTTACACTTTTTAGTCCATTTCGGAGGATTCGGTGTTTTTGGCTTCTTTAACGCCTCTGTGTTATACTTTTGGTAACACGAGAGCAATACTGAACCTTTTTAATAAATTCAACATTATTTTTAATACATTTAAACGATTTTATTGTTTTTCAAAATATTCGTCATGTCATATTTACATACTCAGTCCTTATAATAATAATGCCATTCAACCTGAGGTGCTTCAGAAAATCAGGTTTTTATAACTGTTTGCTTCATGTACTGGCGAGAAAGTGATCCACGCATTTATCTTTAATTTTTGGATGCAAAAATAAATCACAAGATGCTAGGACAGAGCTGCATGGTATTGGATCCATGGTGTTAATCTTTGGGGCATCCCACTACTCAGCTAATGATTTCGCTGTTACTACGATTGCGTAACCATTAAATACAACTATTTTTCCTTTGGGGTGTTCTTCACGAATTTTATCAAACATTTTTGGTAAACAGACATTTGTATAACAATTGGGAGTAACATTATTTCTATTTTTTAATGCTATAGTAGCAATATGACACGTTTTAGATAAACAAACTGGCAAGCATTTGCTTAACTGAACTGCGAATTCGTTAGACTTCAATACGCTTAGATTCTTTCAAAATACCCATTGAACCGATTGACTTTTCTTTTCATGATCATAACAAAAAATACGAAATTTGAAGTGCCTCCTTGAAAATTTTCCAGAGATTTTCTGCACCAATAAATGTATTGTAGTTTTTGATCGAGTCAGTTTATATAGATCCATCTACAAGTATTTTGGCGTAAAACTATTGAAGTAAAATCTTTTGGAGTTGACTCATACCAAGGCCGAACGCACCTGAATAATTCATAAGATATTTATCAACCTGCTTCAAGAATTGCACGAAGAGTGGCAATATTTTCATCAGTGACAGCAATTCTTTAGTGTTCTTTACGAAATACACAACTTCTTAACATTGTTTGGACGCTGATTTAAAATCTTAAATATTTAAATGATGGTAATTAAAAAAACTATTAGCAAAAATGAACAGGCCACACGGTAATCAACTCAAAAGTCATTGCAATGTAGCTGTCATTTGTTTTTGAAACACCGTGTTTTAAAATGTTTCTGTATCGCCTTGTACTATATTAATTTGGATTAACAATTATTTTATTTATGTGTATATTCCTATTACTCTGTAATAATTTATTTTTACTGTCTCTGCTGCTTCTTACAGAAGATCCTGAATATTTCAAAAATTGAGTTATAAAATCATTCTACTCGCCTAACAAATTCCTACCAACAATTTCTCCCTCTGTGTTAACACTCCAAATATGTTCATATTTATTGTTTATGGTGTACAATGCAATTGTAATACTCAATCCCTTCCTTTTGTATTGTTTGCTTAGTTTCTTATTTGGTCTTCAAAGACTCAATGCTTCTTTGGTTGTTTTAATCTTCATTCTCTTCAAGTTCCTCCAGTCTTATTCTAAAACCCCTGTCTTCCCTTTCATTAGCTCATCCACTCTAGGAGATAGAGGATGTTTCTTTAATTGCGAGAAAAGCTTTGTCAAAAAATATGTACTTATATAATTTCCAACGTAATCAGCATTCTTGGAAAAGGCTTAGTGTTTAATTTAAAATCCTTAATTAGCAGCAAAAACGAAAAACTATTATAACTTTTCTCAAAATACGCTAAAAATTAGAGTAAGAAACGTGCTCTTTTACAGTTTGAATTTCTGGTAATGTTAAGGTTTCTCTTGCATCTTACGTAGCTCAGATGCCGGATCAATTCTATGCCCTCTCTATATTATTACCTCTAGATTTCAGAAGCTTCTGTGTTTTAGTATTTGTGTGCTTCTTTAATTTTCTGCTACTGTTGTTACGGTTCTTTGAGCACATTAGTGGTACCAATTGATTGTTGGTAAGGTGTATGCAAGACGCCAAAATGTAATTAAATCGTAGCTACAATTTGAAAAGTTATCGTTTTACGGTATTCAGTATATTTTTAATTTCTCTAGACGTACAATGTACATCATAGATAAAAAGCATATTGAATTCCATCCAAAATGCAATGTTAAGATTTCAAAGGAAATAGGTGAATCCAAAAACACCATTTTCAGAAAAAGTTCCGTGTGCGTGCGTGAACACGATAACTCAAAAACAAGAGTCGGATGAAAACCAATTTGATATTTCAGTTTAGCACCTTCCAAGGATGCGACACGAAGATTTCGAAGAAAATCCTCTACTCTAAACTACTTTTTGTATGGAAAATGTTTCGAACATTTTTATTTTATCAAAAATGGCTCCTACAATTTTGATTAAAATACACTATATTAAAATAATTGCATGACAAAGGAAATGATATCTTGAATTATCGGGGAATAGACATAAAGTCCTCTTCACTCTGAATAACTTTTGCATAATTGGTAAACTGTAAGATATAGATGAAAGTTACTACTCAAAAAATCGGATGTGTTCCATTCACATGACTTTCTCTACATCTGTGTAACAATTTGCTGTTAAAAAGCTTATGCTTCTATTTACTTCATGCTAATCAAGAAAAAATTAGCAGAAACTGTTTTATTACTTGCTACCTTGTAAGTAGAAGCAAAGTAAGGGATAGTAAGCATAGATATTAAACTGATAGTCAAAAGCTGGTTGCTATGTGACTGAAGTTCCTTTGTTTGCAGGATAGGAGTTGACAAATTCCTGTATGAGAAAAGTATAAGTTTTTCAAAGCTGAAACCAAAAATAACGAATACCTTAAAAACGATCACCTCCACGAAAAAAAAAATATATATAACATAACTTGTTTGTTTTAATGTGCTCTACATTTTCTGGGTAGTACGTTTTTCTCCATCTCTTACGGTTTAGCAGAAATGCAAAATTCCGTAAAATTCATCCAGAATAAAGTAGTCTTTTGGTAGTAGCTTTTGGTTTTAAAATATTTGAAGTTTTCTCCTACAGGAGATTCTCATCCGTTTCATATCGCTTTTGCTTTACTCCTGACTGTCAAATAGAGCCGAATTTCATTGACAATCGCATAGTGACAGCTTTAAAAATATTTAACTAAGGCTTTATGCTTATGTGTTCCCTCATTTCCTTCCTACTTTCAAGGAAGCAAGTAGACCGAGAATGTTGCTAAGATTTACCTTGAGAGGATTATGTAGATACAAGAATAATCTTTTGTAAGTATAGTTTATGTCAAAACGGTACAGAAGGTGTTTGAATGGAACGTAGCAGTTTTTTTTCTTCTTCTTAAATAGAAAGTTGAGGATAATTTTGAGATTAGTAAGCGATGGAATTAACTAGCAGATTTTTGACTTGAAGCTTCATATGAGGGTGTGGTATTGTTTATACGAGGGCATGACTAAATAATAACGAAAGTTATCAATACAACACTTTATTTATAAACTTACAGTACTTTACTCTATTTTTCAACGTAATCGTCATTGCTATCAAGGTATTTCCTGTTACGTGGTAACATTTTTCAGTGCGGATGTTATACTCTTCCACCGCTAAAGATACAAGGCAAGATGCCATTGTCACATTGAGGTCTTCATCGGTAAAGAAATCTTTTCCAGCCAAAAAATCATGTACGTTGTCCAAAGTGAAACACTGGTTTTCTTAATTCGTTTATCAACATTTGCTTTCAACTCCTCCGTTACGATTGATGAATTTCCACTCCGGCCTTTATCGTACACCTTGATTATTCGTAAATTATGTGATTCGTCCATTTTGTGAATTAAAAAAAAAGCGAATAAGTTCTTTGGCAGTAGAAAAGTATTACATCGGCATTGAAAAACTGACACCATATGGCAATAAATGTCTTGACAAAATGGTGATTACGTTGAGAAATAGAGTAAGGTAAATAAAGTTTTGTGTTGATATCATTCCTTATCCTTTAGTTATGCCAAATCTTCTGTCTGGATGGCCCAACCAAAAGAGATCCATGTTCTAAGCATCTAGCATAAAGTTATTACATTTAAACTTTAAACATTGCAGCCATATGACGTAATTAATCGGTAGTCTATATTTATATTAATTACGCTTCCAGAATTGTTATTATAAAATAGTTTAACATGAATAATTTCCCAATAAAACTCAAATGTTTATTATAATCTTTTCTGTACGCTTTTACAGATCATTGTCTTCCATGGTCAATGCAATGCATTTAATGCCAGTTCTTCTTCTTTACTTTTTACTTTCTTTACACTTACTATATATATATAGTTAATAGAGAAGGTATTCACTCCGCCCAAAAATTCGATACCGAGAATTCACCGGAAATATATGTTTTAGGGTCCCCTATATCCAAAAAAAGCATTTTCACAAAAAGGTGCGTGTGTGTATATCCATGTGTCAGTGTGTCAATGTGTCTGTGAACGCGATAACTCAAAAACGAAAAGTCGGTAAAATACCAAACTTGGTATTTAAGTTTAGTATCTTCCAGGGATGCGACACGAAGATTTTGAGAAAAATCCCTCCAACCCAAACTACCCTTTACAATTACCTTTTTTTGAAATTTTTTATTTTCTAAAAAATGGTTCTAACGATTTTGATTAAAATAGCATATATTAAAGATGCTTGCCTGACAAATAAAATGTATATTTTGAATTTTCTTGGAACAGCCTCTGAAGACTACTTTGTTGTGGATGAATTTTACAGAATTTTGCATAGCTGCTACACCTTAAGCGATGGACAAAAAATTACCACACAAAAAATTTAGAGCACCTTAAAACACACAATTTTAATCATGGAGTTGATCGTTATTGAGATATTCCTTATTTTTGATTTCAGCTTTAAAAAGTATACTTTTCTCACTCAGGGCTTTGGCAACTCCTGTCCATACAAACAAAGGAACTTCAATCACATAGTAACCAGCTTTTGACTATCACTTTAACCTATGGTACTCCCTTGTTTCGCTTCTACTTACAAGGAAGCACGTAATAAGACTATTTCTGCTAATTTTTTTCGATTAGCATTAAGTAAATAGAACAATAAGATTTTATCAATAATTTTTTGCAGAGATGAAGAGAAAGTCATGTGAGTGGGACACATCAGATTTTTCTCCTTAATACACAATTTAACATAATATTATAAAACAATACTATTTTATTGAATTTTACCTTTCCTTCCTTTATCGCGGTTTTACTGCCTATTTATTACTAATGCCCTCTTCCTTATTTAAAGGGATTGTGTACGGCATGACTGCTACTTTAAATGTAATAGTATTTTATGTTTTATAAATGTTTAGGTGTCTAAATTAGAGAGCGAACAATTGCTTTATGCTTCTAAGATACCAGAACATTGTGAATCCGAATCAACGTTGCCGCGCTCACTAAAGTGCCTAGCGTTGGTGGTTTTTTGTTTTCTTTTCCCTTAAAATACAATTCCGGAGTCTGGTCGGGACTCCGGCGCTGTATAACCTACTTTTATTCACCTAATGTTTTTACTTTGTTTAATGTATGATTATTGAATTGCTGTTTTCTTCTTACACACGCTGTTTGCACCAAAGCCAGACTCTTTGGCGAACGCAGCCATGGCGATCGGCGGTGTGCGGGGCGCAGAGGAAATCCTTTTTTTTTTTTTTTTGCCCCCCTTGGACCTGAGTGGTTGTAAATGTGTGTATGTCTGTATCTGTATGTAAAAAGCGAAACAATAGGAAAACAATAGAAACGGAAGGAAAATGGAAAAAGAGAAAAGCACGTCAACTTACTGAATTCATAATAACGTAATTCCAGGTTGCAGAAACCGCATTAACCGGCCGGTGAGGAGTTAGGGCTCTAACCACATCCCATCCTCCAGTACTCATGACGCCTGCAATGGTCAGAGATGGAAGATGCAGCGGTCGGGCGGTACCTCTTGAGCCGATTTCGGGCTGTTGCGCCACGGACTTTAGTTTAAATTAATAACGTTAATCATTTTTCAGTATGAGGAAGCCTGTAGGTAGGTTGCTGAGTTTACATAGTAGGCGAAATAGCGGGCCCGTTGTTATAGTCAGCATATTTATGTTAGAGACAGTCACCGGAATTCTAAGAACTAAAAGCAGAAGAAAATCAAAATAAGTTACAATTTTATTGGAGAGGCGTCATAAGTAATATTGCCCCTCTATCCTAAGACATAAGCCCCTGATATCCTTATTCGGTTAATCTACCGGGCCATTAATGTTTTCATTTTTTGTATTGACCAATGATTTGAAGTGTAGATATTTTAAAGTTTATTGATATTAACCATTCAGATGTCTTGTTATGATTAATGGTGACTTTTACCATGGTAGGCTCTTGGGTCCAAGGTCGGAGATCCAAACCGGCGGGGGGCGGATCCATTGTGAGTAAATTACAGAAAATAGAGAAATAATGACGAAGCTGATACATGTGGAATCTTTTGGGGTGCGAACCAGTTCGCCTCCTCGTGGTGCACTCTGGGTAACGCTAAATTAACTAGAACAACAACCACTAATTCAAATTTAAGCATTTAGGTTCATTTTCTTTTGGTACTAGAGCCGTATTTCTTTGTTATTAATCATAAATGCAAAAAATGTAACATCTTCCACTAGAAGTATGTAATGCTTCATCAAATATTATAAACATCAAACTGCAACTGTTACCTGTTTTGACTGGGAGACTTCCTGCTTTGGGGAGGCCTGGGGGCTATGTAATTATAAACCTTTAAGAGTCCGGGAGGCTTCGGGGCTATTTTTCTGACCGCGGGAGGCTTCGGTACCGCACCCTCCTAAGCATCATCTCACGGACATGCCTGAAAGTTAGCAATTCTTTCTTTTGTCAATTTCCAATATTTTACATAAATATGAACGCGATATTCAATTGTTTGAACCAGGAGCTCATGACCAACTATACTGGTTTGTTGATTTTAAACGAACCTTCCTATTCGAGATTCATGGTATATCGTGAATATAATGAAAAAACAGTAGAAAATGCTCCAATTTATCGGTTAATAATACATAGGATCTGTACGAAAGGCTAATGCATTTCATCCAGCTTTATAGATTTTTAGGAAATTATACTCTCCATCTAGATACCGAGAGCTCATTGAATTTGTCATGTTTGTTACACATAACCCATTGAATGTCACGTAGTTTATACGGAGAAATCTATTTTTCCTCTGTGATTTTATAAGCTAATGTAAACATCTATAAAAATGTAAATGGCGTGTTATTTATCCATGCTCTTTAACTACTCAGCGTCCCATACTAAATTGGACGTGAAAGACCGCTTAATTTTGCTCAGAGGCCTCTCTACGACACGGAACCAACGGCTTTACTTCCCTTCCGAAGGAAGCCATGCTAAAAATCCATCGTGCTCCGCCAGGTTTGAACCCGTGACCTTAGGTATATGAAGTTAGCATGGGAACCATTACACCACGGAGGGCGAGGTAAACATCTATATAACGTTACTAAACGATATATTTTGTGAACTTACTTCCCAGTGGCGATTTAGTTCAGATAAATGCTGACTGCATTCATTTCGTAAGACTGTTTCATCTAAAGTTTAATTCTTATTTTAATGTTTGTTACAATAGAAGCTGTTTTCAAGTGTTACTCTATTGGCTTTTGTTCTTTACTTTTGATTGTTTATTTTGAAGTTTTCATAATGCCTAGTGTCAAACAAATCGGCTTTAATTTTAATGATAAGCAGTCTTTTTCCGATAAACCGACTATAGTGATTGCTGGTTCGCTTAGCCAAAATACTAATAATTTTGGTGATATGTTTTACAGAGTAGGTAGAGAAAGTCATGTGCATAGAACACATTCGATTTTTTTCCCATACATCATAGAGAATGTGCTTTCGAATTTATTTAAAATTTTACCTACACCTACACCTACAAATAATGGTTTTGAAAATCGTGGTTGCCACATGTGAACTCATCTCACAATTCTGTTTCTATCGCGACAAATGTTACAAGTTGAACTCCTTGTTCCGGAATGAGCATGATTGTCTACACTGTTTCGGCTACCTTGTAGATGTGAATTAGACTTTCATTTTAGAATATTTGAGAAACACGAACATATAAATTATATTTTCAATTGAAAATTGAATTCTTGGAATGCTGTTAAATTACGTAACACTTAATTCAATTTGTATAAGATATTGTTATGCTTTTGTAGGTTAATATATATAGATATAGCACAGTTTACTAATATGCTACTTTCTGTTATTTGTTGCAGGTTTTCTGGATCACCAATGTCGTCCTAGAAGACTTTGTTACATCAAACATTCCTTGTGTATATAGTTTTATTTATCGTTCGTATCAATAGAAGCTTTGATATGAAAATCTCTTTGAGATGCTGCAGGTAAAAATATCGAGACTTTCGGTATAATTAAGCGCGTTTGTTTGAAGATTTACAAAATATCTGCTTTCATTTTAATGTACTAACGTATTTATTATTACATTGTTCATTTATACTGTGCGTGTATAATTTGCGCATATAAATGAGAAACTATGGATATCCCAAAGAGAAGATAGAGAACCAAGATGCGTTCTCAAGCACCTTGACTTAAAGGTTTTGGCAGAGAGCGGTGTAATTGAAGTTCAATTGACGACCAAAGAATTCAGATTGTTATTACGTATAATTGTCTGTTTTTAGATAGATTTTCATTAGGCAAACCAATCGTTTCAGAAGCGCTACTGACTGACTCTCTTATCGACTTGAAGTTCACGTTACTGTGATATTTGCACTAGACATTTTGTTTAGACGCACAACTGACTTGCGTGTGTTACAGGAAAATGCACCAAACTCAGGGGACTTGTTAAGTTTATTTATTAAACACTAGCTTGTAAATATATGTTATATGTATTGTTATGGAGTCATAAATGTGAATAATAAATTATAATTTATAATATTTGTTGAGTTATTACATATATAAAAAAATCTGATGTTCCATTCATATGACTTTCTCTATATCTCTGCAACAAATTATTGTTAAAAAGCTTATGCTTCTATTTAATTCATACTAATCCAGAACAAGTCAGCAGAAATAGTCCTATTACTTGCTTCCCTGTATGTAGAAGCGAAATAAGGGAGTGCTATTGATTAAAATGATAGTCAAAAGCTGGTTGCTATGTGACTGAAGTTCTTTTGTTTGTATGGATAGGAATTGTTAAATTCCTGTATGAGAAAAGTATAAGTTTTTAAAGCCGAAATAAAAAACAAGGAGTATCTAAAAAACGATCAACTCCACGAAAAAAATGTATATAAGATAAATTGTGTGTTTTAAGGTGCTGTACATTTGTTGTGTTGTAAGTTTTTGTCCATCTCTTACGGTTTAGCAGTTATGCAAAATTCCGTAAAATTCATCCAGAATAAAGTAGCCTTCAGAAGCTATTCCCAGAAAATTCAAGGTATACATTTTATTTGTCAGGTATACGATATTTTAATCAAAATCATTAGAGCCATTTCTGAGAAAATCAAAAATTTGAAAAAAGTTCCATATAAAGGGTAGTTTGGGGTGGGGGATTTTTCTCAAAATCTTCGTGTCGCATCCCTGGAAGATGCTAAACTTAAATACCAACTTTGGTATTTTACCGACTTTTCGTTTTTAAGCTATCGTGTTCACAGACACACGGACACACAACACACACACCACACCCACACATACAGATCTTTTTCTGAAAATGTTTTTTTTTGATACAGGGGATCCTAAAACATATATTTCCGGTGAAATCTTGGTATCAAATTTTTGGGTGGAGTGCAATACCTTCTCTATACATTATGTACATAGTACGTATAGAGAAAGTAACAAGCTGCATATTTTTTGCTTACAAAGAGATGTGTGGTTTAATGACTTTCAATGTACCAAAGTGCAATGTAATTAATTATAATTAGCATATGTCGTATGAAACTAAGTATTAAGAATATTCTCAACTATGAGTAATTGTGTTGATAAGTACCATTTTAGTTAAAATTTGTAATAAACGTAGATATATACCACAACCTAAGAACCCAAGAAAAACACTAATCACCTCAAACTTAGGCTCAATTTAATAGCACTGTATGTCCATAACTGCAATTCATTTTAACATGTAAATTTAAATAAATTTTGAATACTTAGTAAGTATTTGGGTTAAACTTGTAAACCATATAGGTTTGTACATGCACATTAGGCAAACTGATGTGATACATCCATGTTGAATAATTACTGACTAAGAGAATTTCATTTACGAAACAACTGTCATGACTGGCTGCCTTACAAGTATTATGTATGGAAGCACTGCATTTGTTAGTTAGCATTTTTGTATGAACTCTTAACTATTATTTCAATTAAGCTACAATATTCAAATATCAACAAATGTTGAGAGTCCTTTCCCATAGCCTCAATATTCCCCCAAGAACGCATTGTGCGCTCCCATAATCAGTCGAATATGTTGGGAGTAAAGTTTCGTCCCAAATATTGGCAATAATAGATTTTAGAAAGGATGCAATTAGGAAAGCTTCCAATATCTGGTATACCCTTAAGCTAGTAACACAGTTGTAGATGTACACTGACACTTTTAAATTTTCATAAAATTAAAGAAATTGAGTGATTAATAACCGCGATCGTTGGGTATTGTAATTCAAGTTTTTCACTGCAGTTTGAGTGTCAAGTTGGATTTTAATTATCTCAAAGGCTATTTAACATTATTAATTGAAACTTGGATATTCAATACATATATTTTCTCAAAGCATATTTGATATAAAATAACACACTTATGCTGACATTAATGTTACATAATAGAATAAATAGCTTCATTTTTAAATTATCACTGATAAGAGTATTATTTACAGGTTCACTTTTCTCTGAACTGCAGGTTATTTTAAGTGAATTTTTGCTAATTTTTTAGAATTTCCAGCTAAATCTGTTTCATATATCTTAAGGCACTCTCCTATCCTCCCAATGTATATAATGAATACGGAATTAACGCAAATGTTTACGCATATATAAACTATAATTATGAGTGAGAGGAACAGCAATAGATAATGTGCATATTATATTACATATTGTATATAATATATATTACTGCTGGTTTGTGTATAGCTTTAATTTTTAGTATACATTGGTAACTTTATTATAGTAAACAGTTTCTAAGAAATTTAAAATCAAAGTGGCACTCAAACTACAGTAAAAAAACTTGACTTCCAGCTACCCTCTGAAGGTCTACTGTCTTGATTGTTATAGGTGTGCTTTATTAGTCAGATATACTCATTCAACTAACATTTTAATACTTCCAAGTATTTACAGACATTAGGGTTCGTTTGGTAAACAAAAAGGAAAAAGTAGGAATGTTGAAATGAATTGCAAACATTCAAATATAAAAATTAGGTGTGAACAGGTGTGTTTTCCTCATAAAACAATATGATCTCTTCCTCTCCAATCTATGTGTTTTCTATGTAACTACACCCTTATAGTGCCTGAGTTATACAGAATTGAGAGAAACATCATATACTATGAGTACCAGGATTACACAGGGGTTTATCCTCAGGAACCGCACATTGGTTCTTTGGTCCCTTTGTATTTTAGGTGGCCCCACGGAAGAGGAATGAAGGGATAAATTCTAAGGGCGACCAGATCCGGATAACGACGGGGTCCTTATCGATATGTTCAGGACTGTAGTAATTTAATACTATTAATTTACATAACTCTCAGGAGCGTGTATCCAAAAACGTCCGAACCGGTTGCGCGGTGTTTTGCATGCCTGTACCCTCGGCACTCGTCTGCCGTTATCATAGAAAGGCGCGGATGAAACTGCGCAACATTTTTTAAAACTACTTTTAAAAACTCTACTCACCAATATTATTAAACGTAATGCTGAAACTGGCCACCACTGTTGTCCATACATTTTTGACACCTCTTTAGGAAACTATTCATCACTCGCCGTAGTTCATGTTGAGAAATGCTGGTTAGCAATTTGTTTGTTTAATTAATTGTGTGGGTTTGTCTTATTCACTTTATGCTTTAAATTATCCAAGATATATAAATCGCACGGGGTTAGATCAGAGGACCGAGGGGGCCACAAAAGTCTACTAATAATAATTCTGTCCTGAAACATGCTTTCATTGTTCTCATCGAAGGATTGGCTGTATGAGCTGTTACAGAGTCTTGTTGAAAAAAGGCAAAATCACGCTACCTATCTGTTATTTCTCTAAATAAAAGGGGTACAAAAGTGTATTCACGTATGTATGGGCGACGACTCGAAAAATAATGGTCTATAACTCTTTCTCCGCAAATGGCGCATCATACACCAATTTTTTCGCCATGAAGGTCTATTTCATATTAGGTTTCTCAGAGCTTCAATAACGATTATTTTGTATTCACATACATCCATGAAGATGGAACCAAGCCTCCTTCGTGATAAATATTAAACGTTGGTCAATTTCGCTATTGTATACACTGTTGAGAGTCCACTCACAAAACGTGTTAACACATACGAATCATAAATTAATAGGTACATGCTGTGTAGTAGGAAATAAATACTGAGTTATAATAAACTTTATCACTAAGTACAGGACAAAATAATAAAGCACACTGGTAATAATTCAACCACACGATATCACCGTCAGCTCAATACTGCACTTTTAGAGCAGAGTAAAATAAGTCAGCACCGTGACCTTGTGTACAACAGCTAATATCATGTTTCCGTAGGCGCAGTGGAAAAAGACCGCGCTGCGGTTCAGATGTAAAAAAACAACAACAAAACAAAAAACATCGTTTATTAAAGTGTTCAAGGAAATAAGACATAAGAGAAAGATAACGGTCAGCGTTTGTTGTTTTTTAAATTATTTGTCTATTAAATAGGCTGAGTATGTATTTTAATACTTTTTCATACAAAATATAAGATGATGCACTAAGTGAAATGTTCCTATACATTTTTAGAAAATGAATAACAGTGTTCCTGATTGATACCTGTAATAAATATTTAAACTTTATATATACAAAATTTGTATTGTAACATATTTTCCGCCTGCACTCACTCACTCAATCTGCACACTTCATCAACATTTTATATATTTATTCTAGCACATACGATTACTAAGAAAATAAATAGCTATAACTTAATAAATATATAGATTCTAAATGTGAATACAGTCAACAGTCGATTTGCTTTATAACCACTTGAGAATAAAACTTGTGTTGTATATTGAGAGTTCATTTTCCTTACATATTTGAATGCGCAGATAGCGAAGCTGGTCCAGCGCTTCTTCCTGTGTGAGTAACTTTGCGGTACGCTACAATCGATACAGGATTCAAGCTACTTTTCACAAGACTTATGCCAGGATGACGTCGATTACCTTGAAAAAAAAAACAACATTACATTTATACTAAACGTATTTTGGCAAAATCATGTCTATTAAAAGCGCAGATAGTCTAAACAATCCTAAAACTATTTTAGAAACGTTACCCTAAGAGTAAGTACGAATATGTTGTTTCAATTATAATGAAATTCGAGCAGATGAAATAAACAATTATCAGTATAAAAATGAAAAGAATTATCTTAAAATGGTCACAAACACTGAAAGAAAATTAAAATTTCATTGTATCAAAGAAATAAGCAAACATGTATGGTGCTCCCAATCCACAAATCGGGATAGGTGAGGGTAACGCAAATGAGTGATGGATGAATATCGGAAAGCTCGGGGAAGAGAGAAACAAGTCCAACATGCGCCTAATGGCGTACAGTGGAAAATATCTCGCAAAACCCATGGGACAGGGTGAGCGGCCACTAGGAATCGAACCCGGAACATCCCGAATATGAGTTGCACGCATTACCGCGGCGCTATCTCCAAAGAGTAATAGCAAACGAAATATCACTCACGTGGCGAAGCAAGAAATGATAGCAGATATCTGAAAGAAGCAAAAGTTAAAATTGTTGAAAGACAGTCTTAATTGGAAAGTCAGCCATTGCATTCATAGCTGTGAAGTCGGTAAGTATACGCGTATTAAGTACATTGAGTCAAGTCAATAACAATCTGATGTGTTCCATTCCCATGACTTTCTCTATATCTCTGTAACAAATTATTGTAAAAAAGCTTATTCTTCTATTTACTTAATGTTAATCGAGAAAAAATTGGCAGAAATAGACTTATTGCTTGCTTGCTTGCTTGTAGGTAGAAACGCAATAAGGGAGTACCATAGGTTAAAGTGACCGTCAAAAGCCGGTTACTATGTTATTGATATTCCTTTGTTTGTGTGCACAGGAGTTGACAAATCCCTGGTTTTTTTAAATATTTCTTGTTTTTGGTTTTAGCTTTGAAAAACTTATTTTCTTCTCATACGGGAATCTGTCAACTCCTGTTCATACAAACAAAGGAACTTCAGTCACATAGGAACCTGCTTTTGACTATCACTTTAACCTATGATACTCCCTTATTTCGCTTCTACTTACAAGGCAGTAAGTAATAAGACTATTCCTGCTAATTTTGTCTCAAATGGCATGAAGTAAATAGAAACATAGCCCTTTTAACAATAATTTGTTGGAGAGATGGAGAGATAGTCATGTGAATGGAACACAGCAGATTTTTTATTGTTATAAACTTGTGGCAAATTCCTATATTAAATGAAACTACAGTACATTACTATTAAAAACATATTTGGTAATTTGAAGTGAGAAATTATAGCAGTAAAAGCGTAAATTATTGTTATAAAACATGTTATGTAACATTATTATAAAACAGACAGGCTGTGTAGTTAAGTGGTCAGCAAGCAGGCTTCTAAAGCAAAAAATTCAGTTAATATTAGACAGATACTACTCGACAGTATGGACGTGTGATTAAAAATAACCCCTCCCAAACCGTAAATATCATTAATCCTAATATTTCATAAGTTATTACTTTACTTTTATTTGGATTGTATAATAAATAAATATAGATTAATGAGCAGCATCAGATTTTACTCCAATACTTAGAGTTGTTCAGGAATATGAGAAGAAATTTTAAGCGTGATTAAAATCATCGAATGTGGTTTTGCAACGTTACAATGAAATCACAGAAATTAAAGATACTTACGTAAAGGAAGCAATTAAAAAATGTACAGCATTTATAAGTAATTACGCATTTTCATCTAATAATTGGATGAAATTAAAACAATTAAAGCTCTTTAATATTTTAGACAGTAGCTTGAATATTTGATATTTTAGCACTTGCAACAGTTAACAAGTTTTTCACGCCTATGTTTCTATGGCTTAAAATGTTTTATTTGAATCTATTTTATATCGTGTCCCCATCAATAGTTGTATACCAATTGAATATGCCCGCAACTGCTGAAATTGAACAAGTTAAACTCCAGGTGTCTTTCTACGTAGAAATTACTGAAAATGCTATAACAATCATGCCAATATTAAACGATATTCCTATCTAAGTGACTATAGTTATTTTAATGTACCTATATGTTTACTTTCTCTAAATAGTACATGTAGATAGAGAAGATGTCATACTCCACCCAAAAATTCGATACCGAGATTTTACCGGAAATACAGGTTTTATGGTCCCCTATATAAAAAAAACATTTTTTGCAAAAGGTCCGTGTGTGTCCGTGCATCATGAACACAATAACTGAAAAACGAATAGTCGGTTAAATTCCAAACTTGGTATTTAAATTTAATATCATCCAGGGACACAAAGATTTTCAAAAAAATCCCCTCGCCCAAACTAATGCTTACATGGAAACATTTTCGAACATTTTGATTTTCTTAAAAATGGCTATAACGATTTTGAATAAAATATGGTATATTAAAGACATTTACATCACAAATAAAATGTATATAATCAATTTTGTCGCAATTACCTCTGAAGACATCTTTATTCTGGATGAAATGTGCTGAATTTTGCATAACTTGTGAACTGTAAGAGATAGACAAATATTTACTACACAAAAATATAGATTTCGTTAAAACACACACTTTGTGTCATATACGAGACTATTTCCGAGATATTGTTTGTTATTGGGGTACATTTTAAAATACTTAAGCTTTTCTCATACGGGAATTTGTAAACTCCTGGGTATGCAAATAAACGAATTTCAAACATGGCAACCAGCTTTAATAAGAGTTAGCCTAGTGTATTAGCTCATTTCTCTTCTGCTTACAGGGAAGTAAGCAATAGAGGAAGCCATGTGAATGCAACAAATCAGATTTTTCTGAAAATTTTTACAGCACCTCTTTTAGTAGCATTTCGCGCCTGTTCATACTGCAAATGCCACATTAGGCGATGAGCACGGATGATAAAAGAAATTAAGCGATAATTAGAAAATAAATTTAAATTGCGGGAACGTGCACGGCATTTGCCAGTTATTAGTTCTGAAAAAAATGTGGTAAGAAAACCTCAGTGAGGAAGGATGGTCCTGAATTAGAAACGCAGGCTTCCTGTTATGACTTAAAAGCTCCACCATCCGTATCGTTTACGCTACTATGCAAAGATAACTGAGTATGTAGACATTTGTATTCGAAAAAAAAAATGTTTTATAAGGTAACGTACAGCTAATTGATTTCATTTTGCAAAAATAATTTCTTTACAACGCTATCATCAGAAGCAATAGTATTAAGCTACATTTACAATGAAATGCAAGCGCAGACGCAAGGAGGCACCATTCACAATACAATCGTAAGCGCAACGCAAGAAGTTGTCACGGGCTTCTAGATCCACAAGTTACATGCGAATATCTTCCAAGCGCTCCGCAAGTTACAAGCTGTATAACATAACCAACAATAGCACATAAGAACATTCACTCAATCTTTTACAAATAAATATGTTATGTAATTACGTACTAACAACTCAAGCTCGTAGCAGTGACGTCATAATAATTGCTGATTCAAAATGATTGAAAATAGTACAAGCATAGAGACTTCAGAAAGTGATAAAGCTACACATTTAATGAACTAAGAATTATCTCTCTGCGTCTTTGATTTATGAGAACCAAGAAATCAAGACACAGATGATAGTTACATTCATTAAATCAAAGAAGGATTTGCAAGCAGACTGACACAACCTCTTGAGGTAAATTAGAGATGACGCGGCACGGCCAAATAGAAGAGCAGCTCCTATAAAGTCTCGCAGTGCGATCGTTTGTATTGAACTCATAGGCAACGTATAGAGAAAAGAAGCAGAATTTCTCCTCTTTGCATGCAGCGCAAGGATAAAGTTTGGAGTTTGCAAACTCTTGCTTTGCGTCTTGCGTGTTTCTATGTGAATGCTTACGTTAAATAATGAGTCCAAACTCTTGCGCTTACATTGCGTCTACGCTTGCATTTCATTGTGAATGTAGCATTACTTGCAAAGTGGACTTATTATAACTATTGGGACTTAAATCTAAAATTATATTACCATTTCTTCTATTCCCTGTATTGTTTTTAGCTCCTGGTGACATTACTGCTGGTACAATAGTCTCGGGAACATTGTTTGAGAAGTGAGCCTGGAGATCAGTCTCTCCATTCCCCGAAGTGCCGTAGCCATAGTAACCATAATCAGCAATTGAAGCAGCTTCTATTCCATGATGTGGTTCATGATAGTAAGAAATGGGATATTGGTGATGGTGGGGGTATATGTGTGGATTTGACAGTCGGGAGCTCAGCAACTGTCTCACGGCAAGGTATCCAGCGGCGAGAAGAGCAATCTTACTGATCACGAAGGCCTTCACCAGAATAATTTTAACGGCGATGATGGCGACAATCAGCATACCCGTCATCTTGAATCCCATTATCAATGGCACTGCTATCTTGAATACATTTGAGCGTTTTCCTGAGAGGGAGGAAAAAAAACATGCGATCACAATTCAGCTATTATTGGGCTTGATGTTCAACAATATGGTTGATCTATAAAACTGACCAGTAAAATAGTTTCCCAACTTATTCGGCAATCACAGTGATGACGATAGTCACATTAAAACTAGAGTGATATTCCTTTGGTCCAGTGGGCACAAAATGCTTCCTCCTATGTGCTAATAGTACATGTACTTACCTATAACAGTTATTTTATATATAGCATAAACACAGTCTTCCACCTCTTATGGCATTTTTTATCAAATGAATAACATTCCCCATTCGTGACAACAATGAATTATGCATATGTTACCGTTGCGCGCAACAAAGCTTGTTTCGCATATATATGTCTAAGAGCAACGAGTCAGTTGAGAAATTTAATGCTATGACGGCATGTTGCCATGGTAGTTCAGTGGTAGAGCAACCGGCTAGAGACCGGGAGATCCCGGTTATGGCATTGAAGTTTTTAGTCTGAGTCTACACACCTGTCCTACACACGGTTTCTGTGAGAAAACAGTGAAATTATTACTGTTTAAATATCTCCTCCTCTGCCTTTGTCCTCAATAAAGCAATATAGTGCCCGGTTTAGCGAATGTTTGCTATTATTTAATTCATTTCACTTGTAAAGAAGGTAAGAATTGTAAAGGTAAAAGTAAATATATTAATAGAGACAAAGTCCGCAGATAATCATTAAATATTAGAATTTATGTACAGAATAAAACGACATGGTTTAAACCACAAAGGAATGCCTACTTTGAATTAACCTAATGATTTGTATATGAATTGTGTTTTCCCGGTGTATCTGAGACGCTCCGTAAGAGTTTAGTAACATTTGGATTGGATGTGCAGTTCAAGATGAAAATTGACTTTTTTATGGAAATGAGATAATTATATGTGTAGCAATAGAAACTAAATATAGGTTTCAGTAAATTATAAATAAATATGTTAAAGGTGAATAGAGAAATCTCATACCGAAATCCCCAAATTTTATAAAAGGTTCTAATGCAAAATATTAACTTTCGGACTCCATAATTAAATTTAATAATGAATATCACGTCATCAATTTAAACCTTAGAAAAGTAACATTCGCAGTTACTGACTGCCTGTTTAAAAGTCACGATAGAAGTGAAAAGGGAGTCAACTGTGGCAGTACAAATCCGCTGCATTAAAATGTTAAATTATAGTATTTTGAAATCAGTTAGGCGGCTTTACAATTGCCAGTGTTGGGTAGGTCCATAATGATATGTTACTTTCCTTTTGAGACGAACTCAATACGCATCTGAAGCACAAGTATTCTTATGACATGAATATACCACACATTATAGTATTTTCTGTTTGATTCGGAGGTTTTGGTGATTAGCCTTCAGAGTATCCCATTTACCTTTATAATTTAATTATTAAAGGCATGTATTTGCTATTTAGCTTGAAGAGGCTTTTGTTCCAGATTTCTCCTATTGCAATGACTTCAATGTCTAGTACTCAAATTTATTCGGCTTTTATGCGACAGAATTTGAAATAATGGCTTAAATGCTAGTCAACGGGACCTTACAGGACTCAATTTAGCGGCCAAGACAGCTTATAGATAGATTAAAAGAGTATAGTATCAAAATATGAAGAGAAAGTTTGTGGATTACCAAATAATCGAGTACAGTTATGATCCCCAAGGTTACAGAAAGGGAGATAAAATGTTTCTAATATGGCAAGACACATTTTAACATTTTTAAATCTAAATGACCTAATACATGCTGAAGAATTAAATTCTTTACAGATCTGAAGAATAAAGCCTTGTCCAAAGCCATTAAACGGCACTGTATTATATATAATTTTCCATGCACATGTTCTGAGAACGGAATATAATTATTAAAACTTAATAAAGGGTGAAAATCGTAACTAATAGTTTTGTTTTCACTATGCTTACTCTCGGAGATACGAAAAAATGTAATGTGTTTTCACTTCGGTATGTTGCGTGTTTTTTTTTTTTTTCTTCGGTTAACAATAATAACATTGTGTGAATAACACAATCCTCTACACGATATGTTTTGCATGACTCTTAACTACGCGACGAATTGAATAACGCCTGTCAGTATAGACTATCTTGCTTCTATGTTTCACACTTTTTTTTCTTTTTTTTTATTTAATGAAAATACAGTTCTGGAGGTTTGTCAGGACTCCGGAGCTGTATTCCTTTTTTTCTCCATTTTTTTTCCAGTTTCCTATATTTCCTTAGTAGACATTATTCTTAACGTTTTCCTTTTACATATGCATACACAAACATAGACACAATTACAAACACAGAAACACCCATGCCCAAGGCGAGACTCGAACCCACGATCCTGTGCACCACGAAGCACTAAAGCGAGCGCGGCCACCGGGATCGGCAACACCTTAGCACGCGAGTTAATGTGGGCTCATTAGTCTTGAAGACAGAATTGAAACTCGGTTCCGACACGACAGTTCGTTATAGCGAGGCGCCCCCACTCAAAGTTATGTCTTCCGACCAGCGGACTTACGAAAATAAACCCGTCTATCCCGAGTGTGGCACGCCTGCTTG
This sequence comes from Hymenopus coronatus, assembly GCA_030762935.1. Classification (NCBI taxonomy): domain Eukaryota; kingdom Metazoa; phylum Arthropoda; class Insecta; order Mantodea; family Hymenopodidae; genus Hymenopus; species Hymenopus coronatus. The sequence continues at coordinate 17,726,513 of CM060890.1, forward strand.
GAGGTACTAAGCAATGTGAAAACCTATTGCTTTTAATAACTAAAGCTATAAATCCTCAAAATAAGTAAATATTGATAAGTTTTGTCAATTACACAGTTGTTAATTATCAATACTTATATCCTAATTATCTGCCCTTATACCCTAACAGCCTCTATTAATATAACTGACTGTCTTAATTACCAAAACAATTTCTGCCTTTATACCCTAACAGCTTCTATTAATATAATTGAGTTTCTTAGCTAGCAAAACAAACATCTGCCTTTATACCCTAACAGCCTCTATTAATATAATTGAGTATCTTAATTACCAAAACAAACATCTGCCTTTATACCCTAACAGCCTCTATTAATATAATTGAGTTTCTTAGCTAGCAAAACAAACATCTGCCTTTATACCCTAACAGCCTCTATTAATATAATTGATTGTCTTAATTACCAAAACAAATTCTGCCTTTGCACCCTAACAGCTTCTATTAATATAACTGAGTTTCTTAGCTAGCAAAACTAATATCTGCCTTTATACCCTAACAGCCTCTATTAATATAATTGATTGTCTTAATTACCAAAACAAATTCTGCCTTTGCACCCTAACAGCTTCTATTAGTATAATTGAGTTTCTTAGCTAGCAAAACTAACATCTGCCTTTATACCCTAACAGCCTCTATTAATATAATTGATTGTCTTAATTACCAAAACAAACATCTGTCTTTATACCCTAACAGCCTCTATTAATATAACTAATGTTCTTAATTAGCAATACAAATATCTGCCCTTACACCCTAAGAACCTCTATTAATATAACTGATTTTCTTAGTTACCAATTCAAATATCTGCCCTTATACCTTAACAGACTCTAATAATATGATTGATTTTCTTAATCTCCAAAACAAATAACAGCCCTTATACCCCAATGTTTTTTATTTACCAATTTACCAATTGTTTCTTAAACAATGAGATCAAATATTAACAAATCCAGGTAGAAGCTCCGCAATATATGTATATCAGTAAATAAAAGGCTTAGAAATGCAATAACTTTGTTTTGTAATAATGTTCATACCTAGTTCATAGATTTCATTATCCTCTCTAAGTTTAGCTTGACAATTCCAACTCCCTACTTACTTCTTGCCCCTCTTGACATATGTTTATAATTCTCTGTAAATGACTAGAACGCTTCCTGACTGGCATATAAGACAAATTATCGTTCCTAAAACTAATCTAAACGAAAATGCAGTTTTAAATACATTGACATACCTAGCGAAATAAATGAAAGTCATCCGGTGACACTATTCACAATGAAATCGAAAGGGCACTCAATCACAATTGAATTTCATATAGATATTGTTTATAGATTATACAAAATTCATATTACTTTATTATGGAAAAAATTTTGAACTTTGGTCAAATTCACCTGTCCGTTACCTTCATCTTGAGAATGAGCAACCTTCCAAAATTTAGATTCCCAATGGATTGAACCTAGTCTATTTGGGAAATCAACTATATGACTTACTGATTTATAGGACTTACTAATTTATGGCCTCAAGGACATAAATCTCTTAATTAAAACGCTCTCAAGCATAGTCAGCTGTTTGTAACGCCACGCCTACATGAATAGATAATAAGATGTTATACTCGAACAATGTGCATACCCTTGCATGAAACTTGTGTCTTGCATACTACTTTGAATGACCTTAATGTAATATGCAAGAAGCTTGATGTGTTTCTACTGAAACGCATCGAGAAGTTTCCAGCTTCTTGAAATATTTGGTACCGTTTACCTTCTCGAATGTTACTGGATGGAGATTATAGCACAATTAACGTGTGTTTGAAATTATAACTATTCCAATTTGCCTGGTGTGGATAAAAATACTGCAATTAAAAAGTAAGGCACACAGTATGTTCCATTTAGAATATGGCCGGGTATGCCGGAGACACATTGAACATATTGCCTTTCATGACCGTAACTGTGTTATAATTATTTATTATCAGATTTTCTGGACCATTTATTTTCTGGAGCTAATGATTGTATATAATTAATACATCCAGAGAAAAAGAATAGACTTAAAGTATTAAGAGTATCGTATTTTCTTATTCAAATACCAAGAGCCCGCTGATGATGTAGCTAAGAACGCCGCGGATGTGGTAGCAATGGAGTAGTGACTGATGACTTATTCCAGTTCATTCATAACTTATCTTTATTTCGCTTTGGTTTCAAATTATAAATTTATATTTAATAAATCACATGTATTGTTTTTGAAACTATTATGTTGGATTTAAACCCTAGTGATTGATATTGCCATAGTATTATATTTTGTTATTTTAAAATAAAGTAATTGAATATATTGTAGATTATAAACCGCAGTGAATGCGGCAATTCTTCTGAATTGTATAATGCCCGTGACTTTCCTATTGGTTATATAATAAAAATATTTACATCCTGTCATGGCAGGGTTCGGCGCTACTATTTTAAAATGTTCATGTAATAATTAATAGGAATAGAAGTTCATTACAAATCGTGAGAGTAAAACAAACCTTTCGAGATTAATGTGTCACGAAGTTATCGAAAATATCTATCACTATTACCCATTCGATTTTTTGGTAAATGGGAATATTTTTGAATTTTGAAACTTCTCTGCTGCAAAGAAAGAATATTAAAATACTAATTAGCAAAAATGGGCGGGAAAGCAGAAGACTTCAAGCAGATCCTGAGATAACTGGTGTAAAAAAAATGTAAGCAAGTGAATCTGAGTATTATTGGAGAGGGTGGCTTGGCAGTAATAACATTATGTAATATCTTATTATAGTTATTATTTTAGTAATAGTGATATTGCTGAATTTGGTAGTAATACCAGTAGTAAATAGTGGTAGTGGTGTTAGTGGTGGTGGTGGTGTGTGCTTGTGCTGTTGGTGCCGGTGTAACATCAAATGTTGCATGAAACATATTATACCAACCCCGTGATCCCGTGGCCATTTGAAGAGCGAACTCTAGGTTCTTAGGATTTTTTGCAGATCGAGATACTTGAAGACTTCCCCAGTTTCCAAAATCCAATCTCAATGCATGTGTTTTCGTCACATTTCCAGCATCTTCTGAGGATCCCCTTCCTGAATCCCAAGAAAAGTTGCCTTCTTGAGGTATCTGCTCGATGAACACTGAATCTAAGAGTTTCACTTCGTCTCTCTGCCATATGTCCTCAATAGGCCGCAGTGTAAAAATCTTTATACAATTAAGGTTTTTCTTGGACAAACATTCCTGAAAACTTCTTTCCTCTTTCTCAAACACACTTTCTTCTGAACAGTTGTGCTTGGTGGTGTCAAAGCATGCGTACAGTGGCATTGATATAATCAAAAGGTGTACGTAATATGGCATGTTAGTAGGCGTATGTATACAATAGCACTGACTACTCAAAATGTAGTCTGATTAAGTATCGAACCGGCGGTCACCAATAATCACTTTTCTTCTACAAAACGCAGTCCACACATTAACAGACACTTCACAATTTCTCCTGAAGCCTAAGGTATCCTTCAGAGCACCATTTTACACCCACAATCTAAATAAGACTATTAAGAATGGAGTGTTGGTATATGATGTGGGAGAGTTTTAATGCCACTTGTCACACAGACGTAGCCATGGGTAGCAAACCCAAACGATATCTCTTTCCTAATTTTGCAGTGATACGCTCCAATACTCATAGTTCCTTCCTGACAGAAATATAATTCATTTTAATTGCTAGAGTCAAGTATCTGTATGTCTAACACGTGCGTCATCAATGGCAAGTAGAGCAGAGTCCTCGAGCTCAAATTTTACACAAGTGAAAAACGCGATCTTGGCCATTATCTGATCCACAGAGGCGTGCTGTTTTATACGTTTTCGACAACAAACTATGTAAACAATGAGCATGTACCATAAAATAGTAATGTGTTATGTTGCATTCACATGATTTTCTCTACCTGTTCTGGAAACAAACTTTTCTTACAAAATATTATTTCTATTTATATCATGTTAAACGAGATAAACAATTAATCCAATACCAATTATTGACCATAATAGTTGGCTATATTATGAATCCTGGGTCTAAAGTACTTACAACATTGTAAGTCGCCATTGGGGTTGTCATTTCAAAATAATTTTAGATCACCTTGTGGTTTACCGGGAAACATGCGAGTCAGTTGATAAATTCAATGCCTTGCCATGGTAGCTCAGTGACAGAGCAACCGCCTAGAGATCGAGAGATCTGTGGTTCAAATCCCGGCTATTGCATTGAATTTTTCAGTCTGACCCTACCTAACCAATTAATACTATTGTTCTTACTACTTAGTTCCTTATAAGCAGAAGGGAAATGAGGAAATACACCAAGTTAAAGCGATAGTCAAGTCTTTTAAAAACCGATCGATATGTGAACAATTGAAGTTCGTTTCGCTTTGCAATTCTAGAAAAGCAAAAGAGAGATAAAACAAAAGGTGACCCCGTTTGAGAAGATGTGTAGTTTAAAATTGAAAGCAATAACAAGGAATGTCTCGGAAACGGTCAATTCTACAACAAATATGTATATGACATAAATTGATGTTTTAACGAGATCTACATTTTTACCTCTTACGGTTTACCAGTTATGCAAAATTCAGCCAAATTCATCCAGAATGAACAGGTCTTCAGAAGCTATTCCCAGAAATTTGAAAGATATACATTTCATTTGTGTTGTAAATAGCTTTAATATAAGGTAATTTAATAAAATTCGTTAAGTCATTTTTGAGAAAAACAACATTTTCACATTTTTTTCTATGTAGAGGCGGGATTTTCTTGAAAATCTTAGTGTTATATCCTTTGAAGCATAACTCAAAAACTAAAAGACCATTAAACACTAAGTTTGGAATTTAATGGTCTTTTAGTTTTTGAGTTGTGCTATCCATAGAGACACACAGAAACACACAAACCTTTATCTAAAAATGCTGTTTTTTGAACTCAAGGGACTTCAAAATATATATTTCCGGTGAAATCTCGGTATAGAATTTTTGGGCGGAATGCAATACTTTCTCTACACACTATGTATATAGTACCTGTAGAGAAAGTAAAAATGTTTAGAACATCATGGTTATCAACTGTTAGAAATCTTTAGCGTCTTAAACAAGCTATGTAAACAATTATATAAAATAAAATATGTTTCGATCTTGATCATACTATTTACAAAACTTTATTAGAACCAGTCACTGAATATGGCACTCAACAGCTCCATTTTCGTAAGTTGGGGTTAACGTAGAAACTCCGAAATAAGCACTATGTTGCCAGTGTGAGCAACAGTGTTTATCTGATTCGTGCATGGATGAGGATGTGATAGTAAATTAAACAATTAATAAAGAGACAGCATAAGGAGTAATTTTAATTATATTTATGAAAGTATTAATAATTCAACAAAAAGTTATTAATAAGTACTCCAGAGAGATAAATTAAAGAAATGAAGGAAGAAATAAGTAGGAAGGGGTATACTCGATTACTTTGGGCCCATCTTGCACGAGTCTTGAACTGTCAAGGTACTAGAAAACGACCATAGTAATTACACCTCACCTTTGGTTTTTCATCATAACCATAAGCCTTATTTATAAGTTAAACAATTAGTAGGCAAGAGTAATATAAAGAAACCAAATCAATTAGAGTATAGGCACGGACTAGAAAATCGTACTGGTGGCGCCGCTCCGTGTCATGCTTTGTATTTATTAGGAGCATAGTTAGAGGCGAAAGTCATGTGCGATGTAGGTATTATTTGTGGTTTTCTGTCTATAAAGTGCATACATTTGACTGAAAGTTCTGTTTCAAAATGTCAAAATCTTATTTTACACATCTGGAAATATACTGGGAACATATGCTGAACTGTGGGGATGTTCTGAACCTTTTATTTTCGTAGAAGTGAATACTGTAAATTTTTGTTGCGGGCTTTGGTTCTCACTCACGACTGAAAATAAAATATAAAGTATGAATAGTAATACGTACATAAATATTAACAATAAAAATAAAAGTTTTAATAATAACAATAATAATAATTGACAGACTATTTCCATAATTGTGGTTTGATCTAATACCCACAGTATTTAGCGTTTCTATTTATTAACTTAAAAAAAATGTTAGCATTAATTTCTAAACAACATTATCCGTGTTGCAGTTAATTTTTAAGCATATGTTACTGCTTTGAGGTACAAAATAAAATTAGTGTACTAACTTCTTTCGATGTACAGCTTGAATCCATAAATTTATTCTTTGCACTTCAGTTTTCTACGTGGGAAAAGAATAACAGGCAATAGCTGGCGAAATATTCTTGTAGGTATTATTACATCCTACAACAGAGCAGTTATTGTTCCCTATCCGCCTTTTTGTAGTGTTTACATTTTCAGGAGGTTCGATACTTGACATCTTAGCATACGCTAATATTCTTACTCCACTGTCTTTGTTATCCTCTTGTTAGTAACGAAACTTGCCGCCAGAGTAGCGTGCACGGTGCCTATACTTCTGCTACATGCCGCCATATCTTTTCGTGTGTTTACGAAAATCGGGAACTAACACCAACATGTCTACATATCGGCCTCAGTCGACTTCTAGAAAAATAATTTTCACCGCACAAACAATGAAGCGAATAAGTAACAAATTATGCGGCAAATGACTGGAAATAGCAAAACAAAATCACATTAACCGCAAGCTGAAGCCAAGCGTATCGCGAGGATTGGCCACGGCAATTGGGCGTCAGTAACTCTGGCAACAATGTCATAGCAACGAACTTGTTTTTTTCCGATTCCATAGCTTCTGCCAGACCTCAACTATGGAAAATAAAGCTAAAGCGAAATAAATGGAATTTTCTTTAGGATTATACCTTTTTATATCGCCATACGAAACAGCTCTTTGTTTATCATCTTTTCTTGCTAGTATGAGACTTAAAACTAGGTTTGAAGTAAATATTGTCTCAATAAAGAGGAATCTGTTGGATATATAAAATTTTACCAAATAAAGTTCTTTAAATTGTCGTAATGACCTGGACTGAATGACGAATGCAATAAACTATAATGGTGGAAATTGTCATTTATGGAGAATACATGAAACTTATTTCCGAAGAAGGACAGAACTGTAAGAAAATCCGGAAGTTTTACACAGTAGGTTTTTCTTTACAGTTATATTCATAACTATAGAATGTGGACTGCAAGTAGGAAAAGCAGCTATGTTGATTTTCACTCTGTTTATTTAAATTAATTTATATATTTAGCTGCTTACATATATCGTCAGTTGATCTTACAATCTGCCATATACAGTAGCAAATTCAAACGGGTTGTTCCACCGCAGCCATTTCTTTCTTTTGAGTCTGATTGAAAGTAATGGCGTTGTTTGTAAACTTTGAAATATTTGGTTTCCCAGGCAGCTCTGAAATGTGTATCACACATATGCTAAACTTTATATCAATTAGTTTACATCACAGAAATTATTATGGTATTGAACTTCCAAAAATTTAAAAGTGTATTGGCACTTAAGGATCCAAAATAGTCCGTAAATAAATTACTACCAGCTCAAAAAATCATTTGCTCGGATATTTTATAATTAGATATAAATATGAACCGAATATTTCTATGATAAATTAGTAAACGCATTAAGTATCCCAAACGTATAGTCTATATTTCGGATCATTTCAGGGTCTTTGGGAGAGAACAGATATTTTCCATTCCACAAATCTGCATTGCAAAAACTGCCTGTCATTTGCAGTTTTTAACCTAGCTTCAAACTAATATTTAATAATATTATATTATCCTCTATTGGTTATAATTTTTTTTTAAAAATTGAGTTTTTCTAGTCTGTAACACACTGACATACTTAATACTCAACCAAATTGAATATGTGCATATATAAATCCAATGAACTGTACCTAAATTTCAGGTTCCTACTCTGCAAGAAATTAAGTAAATATCCATTGTTTAATAAAAATAATTTTAAACGAAATCATTTCAAAGCTTATATGATCAGAAAAATAGTTTTTGCTGGTCCAACTATTTTAAAAAAGAAAAACCTAAATTTGCAAATGTCATTGAATTATACATCATTAGTAAACAATAAAAATTAACAATGCATAATATAATCTAAACGCTTATAGCAAAAATCCATTACATACGTTTAAAGTTATATTTTCCCTTGAGAGATATATTTCCTCAGTCGAGTTTCCAAATTATGAATAAATTGTTTTATTATCTTATCAATTCAAAATATGCCCCATTAATATTAATTTTCTTCACTACTGAACTGGAATTCTGCCAACTTTTTTATTTGAAACTTCAATTCCCCGCTTTCAAATAATAGTAATGTTATTATTAATAATAAATAATAATATTATTACCATCATTATTGCATACTCTTCGCTGTCTCTAACATTCTGCTTCGTGTGTCAGCGTAATATATTCTAGCACATATATGCTCTTTCCTCTCACATTTCGGTTAATGCAACTTTGATATGATGACCTTATTAAACGTATTATTTATTGGCGTTGAGTGGTATTTTAGTGACATAGCTGTTTCTCTATTTTAATAACTACTTTTTATCGAGTAATTAACTCTTGTAGGCAGCTTTTCTTTTCCGTTGAAGCTCAGCTACAAACATTATTAAAGATTTATGTAGCGAATAAATAACATGTAGGTATATAGGTAGAACTGAATGTAAAACTCCACTAGTGTCGCAATTTTAACGCGTTGAAAACTCTCTCGGGCTTTTGGAATTTAAAATAATTGAGACATTATTGTCTTAAGGAGCTTTTGTGCAAACGAAGACATCAAGCATAATTGCCTTTTGGCGCGCGTGTCTGTGAAATGCGTAACTCAAGTAAAAATAAGTAAGTACCAAAATAGACACCTAAGTAGCTTTTATGGTTGTAAAATGGAGATTTCCCATTAATCCTCACGCCAAGCAATCCTTAATGTGGAAACTGTTCGTTAATTGTTACTTTCTGAAGAAGCCATTAATACGTTTAATTAAGGTGGCAACGTTTGAAATGGCAGAAAACAATATAGGTAATTGGCATTTAAGTGTTGCATAAAGAACCTTAAAACCTCTCTAGTCGTTTAAAATAAATGGGAGACATAAAAGATAGCAAACTGCAAATTGCTAGAAAAATAGGGTCCATTTAAAGGAATGTCAAAGGTTTGGCGTATCGATAACTTTTCCAAAATATTTATTGTGGGGTATGATTTACAATTTAAAGTTTACTTTAGTGTAGCATTTCTTCTTTTTATCTTGAGCTCAGCAGCAAAATGAATGTTTAATCGAAACAGCTGCACTTTTCCTGCATTTTGTAATGAATTTTAATATGCTAAATTTGAAACTATTCTTAAGGAAGGGTTTACCGTGAGGAGCGTAAAATGATAAACATATAATAATTTAAAATAAGAATATAATAATTTGTATGAGATATATTTACTATTTTATATAAGCAGTGTGATGTATAAGGTACTGTCGTTTCGTAACGCACAACGTAAGATCTGCTACTCATTTACGAATTTATGACTCCGGCTGAACTGGTTGTTTCGTATTTATGTATTTCCCATAAAAAGAAGTATAACATAAAATGCATAGTGGGAGGTAAATAAATGGAAGTAATTTTATTTAGTAGAGAACAATGTGTATAGCAAATAAGATTATTTCATTTTTCCCGCTTTCTAATAACATTGTCATAAACGAAGCACAAATTTCATGGCCTAATGTGATTTGAACAACCCTGTGTTATTTTTCTCCTGTGTTTAATATACATCACGCATAAGTCAGCTCTTGTTTACTACTCATACACTGTTGACCTGCATTCACCTGACTCAAAGTGAGGAAACGAGGGGCCGATTCAGATGCATACTTTCTTTTACGGGATAAAGGACTTTGCATATTCTGAACTAGCAGATATTTATTTAATTCACGCCGTAACTGCGGGATGTGTCAATGCTGCGAGGGACTGTATTATGGGCGATTTCTAAATCGGCATCTTATAGAAATAAGATGTTCACTGCATTTAATAAAAGGATGTGTGACACAGGTTCCCTTAATTATCGATTTGAAGGTTTTTTTGTATCATCATTGTAAGTGCAATAGGGATTAGTTTGAAGAACGGAAGTGTAAATGCTTAATGTTAGTTAGAATTATGCATTCATTCAATAAAACCAAATAAAATAAAGCTTAATAATGCCCTATTGGTCAATATTGGTCAATTGGATACATTGTTAATACATAACCAAATAAATCAGAATGAAAACAAAAAACCTATTGTTAGGTACTAAAGTTTCAGCCAATATTCTTCCCTTACATCACACTACCTATATAATCGGGCAAGTCAAAGAAAGAAAAGGCTCAACCGTGTGATCTGTTCAGTAAACTACTTCCGAACATTTGAGGTAGGGAACAATAGTCATCCCAAAAGCATCGTGAAACTTTCCTTGAGGACATAACTTTAGAAAAAAGAGAACAATTGCTATTATTGGATCATCAAATCGTTCTCCAATGCTGACTCAGATATTTGCATTTATTCACCTCGCACCTTGTATATTGCGACCCATTAAATACACTTGCGAACCCCAACACTCGCGCACCATTCATGCCATTTCTCCTAAATAAAGCTCACATCTTGAATATCTATCATCCTTAGAATGCTCATAATGAAACTTAGTTATACCACATTTATTTGATGTGATAATATCTATTTTTACTTTCTCTACACGTACTATATACATAGTGTGTAGAGAAGGTATTGCACTCCACCCAAAAATTCGATACTGGGATTTCACCGGTAATAATGTTTTAGGGTCACCTGTATCCAAAAAAAAACGCATTTTCAGAAAAAGATGCGTGTGTGTGTCCGTGAATACAATAGCTCAAAAACGAAAAGTCGGTAAAATACCAAACTTGGTATTTAAGTTTAGTATCTTCCAGGGATGCGACACGATGATTTTGAAAAAAAACCCTCCATCCCAAACTACCCTGTACATGGAACTTTTTTCGAAAATTTTGATTTTCCCAAAAATGACTCTAACGATTTTGATTAAAATATCGTATATTATAGATATTTACCTGCCAAATAAAATGTATATTTTGAATTTTCTGGCAATAGCCTCTGAAGACTACTTTATTCAGAATGAATGTTACCGAATTTTGCATAACTGCTAAATCGTAAGAGATGCACAAAAACTTAAAACACAGAAAATGTAGAGTACCTTAAAACACACCATTTATCTTATATATTTTTTTCGGGGAGTTGATCACTTTTAAGATATTCCTTGTTTTTGTTTTCAGCTTTAAATAAAACTTATAGTTTTCTCACTTAGGAATTTGTCGAACCCTGTCCATACAAACAAAGGAATTTCAGTCACATAGCAATTAGCTTTTGACTATCACTTTAACCAATGGTACTCCCTTATTGCGCTTCTACTTACAAGGTAGCAATTAATAAGACTATTTCTTCTAAGTTTTTCTCGATTAGCATGAAGTAAATAGAAGCAGAAGCTTTCTAACAATAAATTATTAAACAGATGTAGAGAAAGTCATGTGAATGGAACACATAAGATTTTTTTAAATCTTCACACTTAACACAATCTGAGAATTATGCATTAATTAGCATAATTTATGAGCAATATTTGATAAGTTTATGATTGCTATTCTTTCAGGGTGAAAAAATGCTGACCATAATGCTATTTGTTACTCTTCTCTTTAAAAGAACATGTTATTATTTAGTTGTTGGTTATTGTACCGTGTTACTGTAGCGTATTATTGCAGCATCGGTGCATTACAAAGACGATGAATAATGCATGGCTTGTTTTTGGAGCAGTGAGGTACCAGCTGAGACTGATGCGTTAATTCCAAACTAGGCTCTAAATGTTATAAATACCAGCAAACAATCTGTCTTCTATGCCCTGGACGGGTGATCTAGAAATAGCTTCCAAAAGAATAGGCATGGAGGGAATATGGAAGAGGTAAAGAAAATACAATAACATAAATCAGCCAACAAAAAATTGAATTTCATTGTAAAACTTAAACCTTTTATAAATTTAGAAATTGATATAAAATCGAATTCAAGTCTTATACAGGCATAGGTTAAGCATGAAGTAGCTTAGACTGGGAGGTCACTGAGCACATAAAATGACTGACGTTCTGGTAGGAGAATCTGCCCAATCTGAGATTTGGATGAAGATTGGGTAAATGTTTTGTTGGAATACGTATAATGGGAGATCCAGTGAAAAATGCAATTACATAAAAATCTTAATTAATTCTAGTACTTCGGCATGTTGAACTCTAATGGCTGGCCAGAAGTGCTGGAAAAAGTTGGGTCATTTCCTGGCTAAGGGTGCACAAAGCCGCATAAAGTTTGCTCAGCTAGTAAGAGATATTTTAGCCCTACCTTTTGCTTGTTTTTTTTCCTCCTCTTTTCTTTCTTTTCACGTTAAATTTTTTAACTTAAATACGCATCTAAAATCATGAAAGTAACAATTCACAAAGTATTAGTATAATAACTTTAATAATTTCATAACAAAATACTATCTATCCATTTGTGCATCTGTATTTCTATCCATCTATCTGTTTATAACTGATAACTGTTTTATCTTCCCGACTCATGTTGATTAATTCGGAAAATATATTTATTTATAAACAGATTTATAATTTAAAAAACATCTTCCTGTATCCAAAGTTCTAGATTTTATCATCTTCCTCCACACTTCTTTATCCTCCCAATCAAATTCCTCTAGACCTAATTCCCTCACTCCTCTTTCAATATTCTTCATCCTCCAGATCGATCACGTCTTCCTCTTCTAGGTGGGTTCCATTCTAAAACTTGTTTTGATAATCTTAGCTCTGGCATTCTGCGGACATTCCCCCGTTGTTTATATCTTATAAAATCTAAATCTGAATTCTGAAATTTCATATTTTGTCATATCACTTTGTTAGAGTTTTTTTTTCTAATTTAGAGTGTCTAGTGGATCTCCTGAAATAGTCTATTTTGGTAGATAATAATTTTAAATTTAAATTTCTATTCAGTGTCCAAGTTTCTGCTCCATAAGTTAACGTACTTCTAATTATACATTTGTATATCTTTAATTTAGTTTCTAAATTTATATTCTTGTCTAACACTCCATTCAGCATGGATATTGCTGTTTTGCTTTTTTTGATTTCTATATTCTTAAGTACATTTGAATTTATCTTCGCTCCTAAGTACATACTCTCTTCACTTCTTTTGATGCATCCCATGCTGTCTTCTAAAACTAGATCCTTTTCTTCATTTCCAAATGACAAATACGTTGTTTACTGTAAATCAATATTTAAACCATATCTATTATATCCTTCAATTAGTTTTCTACTCATGCATTCTAAATCTTCATAGTCCTGAGCTATCAATATTTTTAGTATTGATTTATTGTGGATCGTCCCGCTTTCAAGCCTGCTTATTCTTTATCCCGTTTTGCTTTATATTCTTCTTCCAAAAATATTTTAATAATCTAGTAACTGTATTAAGGACTGGAACGCCTTTATAATTATTACACTCACCCTTTATGCCTTTCTTAAGAATAACAGATATAAGCCCTTCTTTCCATGAATTTGGGACAACTTTATCATTGATACATCTCTCAAAAATAATTCTTAACATCTCAAAAAGTTTGTTTGTGTCCGTTGAAATGAGTTCTGGAAATATCCAATCCATTCCACTTGCTTTTTCCATTTTTTAGTTGTGCAATGGTCATTTTAACATTTTCATATAATTTTCCGTGGAATAAGTTATAAATTCATTTCATCTTTATGTAAAAGTATCTCAAAATGTTTCTTCCATGTCCTTATTGGTTCCCGTTTTTTGCTTCTTTTTTTTTATTTTTCCTTTAGTTCTTGAAAATATTCCATGATTCCGTACTCCTTTTGATGTCTATATAGCTCTGTATTCTATAACATGTTTGTTGCCGATATTTTTTTCTATGATACTTGTTTTATAATTTTGGCTTGTGCCTTTAAAGATTAAATTCCATCTTCCTTATTCTTAGTATTCATCTATTTGAATGTACTTTAAATTCTTTATCTCTATTTCTTCTTTAATCTTATTACTCCAAAAATAAATCTGTCTGTTGTTGTCCTTAATTTTTTCACCTAACACATCTGTGGGGCTTTCTTTATATTTCTAATAAGATATTTATATAATTTTCATATATATATATATATATAAATATTTTTATATTAATTTTTTATTTAAGCTTCTCTGATACAAATCTATGCAAATGTTTACTATACCGATGTCTATAGAAGAATTATAATATACATATTCTTACAAATGAATAGAGAATGTCATGCCAGTATTATACATACATTTTCATTTTTCAGTCAGCTCACTTTTTACGTTCTCTGTACGTACTATACTCATAGTGTATAAAGAAAGTATTGCACTCCACCCAAAAATTATACCGAGATTTCATCGTAAAAAATATGTTTTAGGGTCCCCTGTATAAAAAAAAAAAGCATTTTCAGAAAAAGGTCCATGTGTGTGTGCGTATGAAAACGATAAATCAAAAACGAAAAGTCGGCAAAATAGCAAACTTGGTATTGAATTTTAGTATTTTCCAGGGATGCGACACGAAGATTTTGAGAAAAATCCATCCACCTCAAACTACCCTTTACATGGAACTTTTTTCGAAAATTTTGATATTCTCAAAAATGGCTCTAACGATTTTGATTAAAATATCGTACATTAAAGATATTTGCCCTACAAATAAAATGTATATCTTGAATTTCCTGGGAGGCAAGTAATAAGGCTTTTTCTAGATTAGCATGAAGTGAATAGAAGCATAAGCTTTTTAACAATAATTTGTTGCAGAGATGTAGAGAAAGTCATGTGAATGGAACACATCAGATTTTGAATCTAGGTCAACAAATGTAGGTGTTCTTTACCTCCCGCAACTTGTAAGTATTTTCAGGTCAAACATGAGTTCCAGTGAGAAGTTCGCGTGTGTGTCTGTAGAAACACAAAAGCTGCTTTCATTAGGTCTTTGTTGTTCATAGTTTCTGAGTAATTAACAGATTCTCAGCCTGTCATTGCCACAATTTGGACGAGAATTTAATGCGACTTTAATAACTATTATTCGAAGGTATGTTCTATGTATGTTAGCGAATGAAAGAAGTGTACTAAGATTCAGTTTTAATCACCTTTCATGTATTCTTATTGTTGACCTAATATTAGTTTTCTACGAAGCACTGCACTTTTAAGAAGGACTATCCCGAGAAGGCAAATATAGAGTAGTTATGCTCCATGGATCCCGTGATTATTTGAGCATCAATTCACCAATTTCAATCATCGTCCATTATGACCAATCAGGCTAAAGAACGTTAAGCTACAAAATAAATAAAACAATAATAAATAAATAAACATTTAAATAAACTATAATTTTATTATGATTTCTCCATTTTAATATACATGTACATTTTGTAAAACTGTTCATCAGAATTCTGGAACTAATGAATTTTGTGTGTTCAGTGTCATTACTGCTGTAAAAGCTTTCCTCTTCCTTTTTGAAGGGTTAGTGGAGTTATTCCATTACTGTTGATTATTATTATTATTATTATTATTATTATTATTATTATTATTATTATTATTATTATTATTATTATTATTATTGTGCTGCTTCCATTTCTACTGTTGTTGAGTTTTTAGTGCAATAAACAGAGTAAATAGAGCAAATCGTCCTCGTGGTGTAATGGTTACCATGCTAACCTCTAATCCCAAGGTTGCAGGTTCAAACCCGTTGGAGGGTGATGGATTTGTCGGACGTAAAAATCCTTAGTATGTCTTCCTTTGGAAGAGAAATAAATTCGTTGCTCCTGTGTAATGTGTATTTGCACGTAAAAGAACCCATTTCTGGAAAGAAAAGGTCTTTCTGTCTTTCCTTGTTTTTTCTTTCCCCTTGTATGTGTAGGACTTACACCTCCCAGGACTTTCAAGCCAGGAGCCAGGCATTATTTGAACAGTAGATGATCTGTATCAGATATGAGCCTGGATGGGTGATTAGCCCGATGTCTGGTTTGAAAGTGAGAAAATGAATGATGTGAAATGACGGTGAAGTGTTTGACAGGAATGATGATTAAAGAGGATGCATGCCGTGAGAACCCGGAGAAAACCCGCCCAGACACCGCTTCATCCACCACAAATCACACATGATTAGTGGAATCTAACCCGGGTTGCCTAGGTGAGAGGAAAGCGGTCTAAACTCTCAGCCAAGGCGCCATCTGAAAGAAAAGGTCACTGGGTAAATTCGCCATTTTTCACATCCGCAAGTCGTGATTTCATCCTATAGTGCCATTCATGTGTGGTGCTGATCCATCGTCAGTATGTGCACATATTGATAAACTCTCGAACTAGATATTTCCTGATCAAGAAACCACTGTAAAGGTGACCCAATACAGCCTGACATGTGATGAAACGAGCTAAATTGAACTGAAATAGAGCAGCAGAAAATTTTAAAAAGCTGGATTTGTTACAATGCATGTTGCCAAATGCTTTCTCAAGCATTAAGTTAATGGCACTGATCGCTGTAGCTCGCATGTTTATTTTGTGCTTCAGAACGAATTTCTTTAAAAGCTCCCAGGCTCAGTTTCTGTTTTTCTTCATTTTAAAACTTTCCTAACTGCACTTTTTTGACAAAATTAGTCTATGCGTTTTCAACATTCCTTAATAAAAATTTTCCTAACTGCACTTTTTTGTCAAAATTAGTCTATCCGTTTTCAACATTCCTTAATCAATGTCACCAGCAATGCTTTACGTTTGTATTTTCAACATCAAAATAGGAGAATTTTGATGTTGAGATTGTCCTAATAATAAACACTATTGCATATAAATTACTTACTTCCTTACTTCAAACAAAGTGAAACTATAAGTAACACTACGTAACAACTAATAGTCGACAATATGCCTGAACAATGTTTGACAAGTTGCATTTAAAACATTTTGATCAACAGGCTAAATATAGTCAAAAGTCAAAATGCAAATATATTCTAACCCTTGAGACACCAGAATTGTATTTTATAGTAAATAATATGTGAAAGTCAAGGCAGAAAGTTGTAAAGTTGGAAGTAAAATTAAAAAATGTTATAGGTAACTTGGCACAGACAATTGCTCACTACTTCTTTATCTGTGTAGCTTAGAACTTGCAATGAAAATATAGAAGCTTGTCCATCGGGCTATCACTCATTTTTTTCTGCTTTTATTCATTACCTTGTGGGTGCATTTTTCAAGAATAACATTACAAGAGCCCTGGTAAATAATTTAACCTAAACTGTAAATCTACATTGATACCAAAATGACGCCGAAACCTATGTAAGTATCCCGCAGGCAGAATAAACTATATAAATGAAAGTGATAAAATAAATAAATCTTTGATATGAAAAAGACAAGTATGTCAAAACACAATAAAATAAGCTGATATTTAACAATATAAAAGGAAGGTTATTATGCTGAACATGAACTAGCACATAGAAATACAGAGCGAGTGAGAGAGAGAGTAGCAGTCAAAGTTAGTAAACTGTGTCGTTTTCATCTATTTCTCTCGGAGTTGTGTAAAGTGCGTAAAGGACCTTATGCGTGTAAAGTTTACGTTTAGATTGTTGTTGTTGTTGTTGTTGTGTTCTTTGTTCCACTCTTACCCCTCTGTAACAGCATTGACATATCGGCGACATTTCCCTTTGGAACATGTTGTCTATTGGCAGTGATATTAACTCAGATATTTCATGATTAAGTTTTTTTATATCATTCCAAATATTTCATGTTTTTTCTATGATAACTTTTATTTATTGTTATAAGTGTTTCTCAGATAGTCTGTATGATTCTATCGTGGTCTCTAATATTTATTAATATTGTTACTTATAAGTTTGTTTCAGAAAGTATTCGTTGCTAATCAATATTTCTAAAAAATTTGGCTTTTAATAGGCTTCCGCATTAATTATCTGTCGTATTTCTCATTTTAATTTTTGTTTCAAATTGACTGAATTGTTAGTTTGGTATATAAAAGATAATGCCCAGAACGAAAGTGTTTTTCACTGATTATAGAGTAATCCATTAGCCTCTCTGGCCTCATGCAGACCAGTTATATATATATATATATATATATATATATATATATATATATATATATATATATATGTATATCTTTTGTCGCAAAAATGTACTTCTTAGTTTTAGATTGTTAAAATGTTTAAAATAAAATAGAAGCCTTTTGTGTTATTTCCCCACATTTCTCCATGATTTCTGATACGTTTATTGCCTCTGGCAGTTAGATCACCGTCCGTTTTCAGGTAATGATTTGAATTAATTTTATTAATTTGATACTGGAAATTGTTCATAACATTCTCAGAAGTATTTTAATTTGCCCTTTCTGTAATTAAATTAGGACTAATAATTAAAACAGTTACCAACAACACAAACATTAGAAAACATAAAATGAATTGATAGCGTATGTATCTATAAAACAACAATCTGTTAATCAGTACGGTGTTAAAGCAATAATACATAAGGAAACATTGTGGCGGTAATTTATACTGAATAACTTTAGTTATCGAAAACAATTATTTATCATTTCTAATTACAGCCTGTGGAGGTTTCAACCTCAAACGAGAGGATTTTATTAGCTCTTAAGTATTCGGACATGGATTAGTATTTTATGATCATAGAAAGCATAACATATTTTGTTTCTAATTGTAAAGATACTCTTTTCTATTTTTCCTTCTTGGCTTCAGTTTTTCTCATAAGTGTACAGCTGCTGTTAATTGTTATTTTATTTTGTGCACATTCACAGGCAAAAATGAAAGAGAGAAAGAGGGAGAGAGAGAGAGAGAGAGAGAGAGAGAGAGAGAGAGAGAGAGAGAGAGAGATGCCAGATGAGTTTGTCCTAATTGCTTCCTGAAGCACAGTGCTTCATAGCCTTGTTAGTATTGTTAACTTTATATTGTTTACTTCTAGGAAACTATGTGTCACATGTGTAGAATTTGCAGAGAAACTGTAACATAAAAGTTCTTGCACGACAGAACTGCCATGTGTATCGCAAGCATGTGGAAATATCATTATAACGTTCTGTGTTTTCCTGCCTGGCAGACTTATGAATTTAATACTCTTGCGTGTTCTACAATAACTTACAGGAGTGCGAGACAAAAATATATTTTAACAATGTACCACAGACATAGTAGAGGAGATGAGTAATATTGCTGCTTTCCATAATTTAAACTATTTAATTAAACTTGTAGAAAGGCTAAAGTTAAAGCTAGAATTAGTAGCTGGATTTTCATTTGTATAAACGGTTTGGTTTATTAAAATCTCTTCTTTTAGAGAATTGGTTATTTAAGAACGAAAGTTTAATAATTTTAAATAAAAGATAGTAATTCTTGAAAATTATAAAATATACCTATATATGTAATAAAAACGTCACGCATTCCAGTACAGAAGGAGAATCAAATGTAATCAACTATATTGAGATACATAGGACGTTTATTTAAAAATTAATTAAATCACAAACGTCATTATTTATTTCTCTCACCTGCAAGATTACAGGAAAGATATTTTAGCTTCGATTCCGAATATTTAAGTTTCATTTCGTTGTCTATCACCTAATAAAATTTTAACCTAAACATTTCCACTAATTTGAATGTTTAGTTGAATAGTTAATACTAATGTGTAAAATGAGCTATGCTGAGTTCAAAAAAACGCTATAAAATTTCGTAAGCTCCTAGTTGTGTATGTGCATATTGAATTTTCTATGCAAGAGAAACAGAACAGACTTTTATGAAATTGTGACCTAAGATGACCTTCAGAAAATTGGCTATATAGATCTTTTTTTGCCCGAGTAGTGAGGGAATTCTTTTTGTTTTAGACAGAAAACATAGAAATAGATGTTATAAAATGCTGCGTGACCAACCGGCACCTCCTTCTTGAAATCTATGAGAAGAAATTGGTTTATTAAATATAATTATATTTAAATAACAATTCGATAAAAAATAAAGTTTATTATAATAAATTGCAACTGATCAAACGAATAGATGTATTTGAGCTTGGGTTATGTAAGTTGGTTTTATATTCTAAGTATAATGTTTCCAACAAATGTGGATAAAATGAACTCTTAGAAAATTACCTATAGTAAATCCACTACTGAATCCTGGTTATAGATAATCGGGTTGTCAAGTGACACATAGTTCCAACCGTAAGCATAAGAAAGAGGCAAAAATTTCTGCAACAAACTTTTCGCTAAGCTTTAGTTATATTATTGTCGATTTTCAAAATATAACATGATATTTAAGCTGCGCAGAGAAAAGTGAAAAAAAGATGAGGGAACAGAGAATAGAAGTAGAGTATAAAGGAAGAAAGATGGTGAAACAGTGGTTGAAAGCGAAGGAACAGAAAGAAGACATTAGAGCCATACACACACAAAAAAAAAAAAAAAAAAGGAGGAAAGCGCTTAGAGAAACTTTAAAACACCATAATATACCTTAAAATTTTCTATACGTTCTCTTTGAAGATGTTACAGTTTTACTTTCTCTACGCGTACTATGTACATACTGTATAGAGAAGATATTGTATTGCACTAAAAAATTCGATACTTAAAATAATTGAAATACTTATGCTTTTATCATACGGGTACAAAGAAACGGATTTCAATCCAATAACAATCACATTTAAAAAATCTGACGTGTTACACTCACATGACTTTCTCTAGCCGTTCTACAATCTTCTTACATAAGATTATTCTTCTTTCTGCACCTTGTTAATCGAGGTATTCAGCACAATGTTCTTATTACTTAGTTCCTTATAAGCAGGAAGAAAATAAGGGAATACACTAGGCTAAATCAATAGTCAAATGTTTTAAAACAACTGAAACTAACAACAATGAATACCTCGAAAACGGTAAGCTCCGCGAAAAAAATGTATAAGACGTAAGTTGTGTATTTTAACAAGGCCTACATTTTTGTATAGTAAGTTTTTGTCTATCTCTTACTAGTTATGCCAAATTAAGCAAAATTCATCCAGAATAAGCAGGTCTTTGGAAGCTATTCCCAGAAAATACAAGATATACATTTTATTTGGCAGGTAAATATCTTTAATATACGATATTTTAATCAAAATCGTTAGAGCCATTTTTAAGAAAATCAAAATTTTCGAAAAAAGTTCCGTGTAAAGGGTAGTTTGGGGTGGGGATGTTTTTCTCAAAATCTTCGTATCGCATTCCTGGAAGATACTGAACTTAAATATCAAGTTTGATATTTTAGCTACTTTTCGTTTTTGAGTTATCGTGTTCACAGACACACGGACACACACACACGAACCTTTTTCTGGAAATGCTTTTTTTTGGATTCAGGGGGTCTTAAAACATGTATTTCCGGTGAAATTTCGACATCGAATTTTTGGGTGGAATACAACACTTCTCTATCCTTTGTACATTGTACATACGGGGCTAGAGAAAGTAAAAAATTGTCTGTCGGTTTAGCCTAGTGTATTCCCCATTTCCCTTCTGTTTAAAGGAACTAAGTAATTAAGTAATTAGACCATTTCTGCTAATGCTTATCTTGATTAGCATGAAGTATATAGAAGAATAAGCTTATTGACTATAATTTATTACAGAGATGTAGAGAAGGTCATGTGATTGGAACACATCATATTTTTATATAACAATGCGGAAGCTTAGAATATTAATAATAATTTCAGCATATTCCTTGAATAGGGATAAACTGTCAAAGTCACTAAGCTCAAAGACTATCTCTGCTAATATAGGAGGTGCAGAGTATTTCAGATTATAATATTTGTGTATATTTATCTCACAATAAACTTCGCAACTTTCGTTAAGGTAATACATATGTGTAATTTGAAAAAACACAATATGTAACACTGAAATTTATACAAGCTGTTCTGGTTTTGTAGTAAATGAATTCACAAATAGATTTATTCTGTAAAATGTTATAATAGCCCCAATGATTACAGATTTGGTACTCACAAAAGCTATTTAATTTTTCAAAAGTTATTTGTTTCTCAAATTGGAGTATTGTTTCGAAAAAGTATAACATTCTTTTAATGCACTTTCGTAGAGCTGTCTAAAAATGTTTCAATAAATTAATAAAAAATTTCATTTTGTGTGTGAAAAAGTGTTGGAATAAAGTTTGCAAAAAAAAAAAAATAAGTTTTAAAAGTCGATGTGTCTAGTAATAAACATGCACTTGCCCATTTATAGATTCAATTAATTGATAGTTAAATTGCGCCAAGTGAGTGAAACGATATACTTTCTTAAAGCTTAGAATGCATACTATTGTATTATGATTAATAAATTATGAAACAAACTATTTCTTAACTTTTCACAATTTTGATGAAATTTTTCTGTTTGATTTTGTTCAGGGAGCTTCAATATCTGAATTTCCGGTAGAATTTGCCGAATGTTTTTGTAAAATGCAACACTTCATCTGTTTGTTACGGGCACCATAGAGAAAGTGAAAAATAAATTATGTTGCAATATAATGAACGGCATTCTGTGCCGATCTCTCACATAGAGAGTTTGTTGGTTAACGACGCTTCAATTGCTAACACTATGTCAGACCCGTTGTGCTAGAATGTTGACCCGCAGGAGATTTTTAACATGCGAGTGAATCTACTGAAGTGGGGCTGTTTGTTTTTAAACACCTTAAAACATCGATCTGGGCTGAGTTTGAACTGGCGATCTTGGGATCAGAAGGTCGGTGCCTCAGCAACCAGCGCATGGCACAGTCCTTTACATAATGCTGAACACAGTAGGCATTTATGTTGATATTCCATTTATTTCATTAACGCTAACTAGATAATAGGTAATTGTTATCGAATTATTATAACTCACCTATATTTATGTCGGCACCACTGTAATGGGGTATCGTACACGATGAGTGAACACCTTTGTTTAACACATCACTTACTTGAACACTCTTTAATGTACGCTTCCACAGCGTCTGCCCTGTGTGTGACGTAACATTTAGTGCGAGCGTTCGCCTCTAGTCTCTAACATGAGGTGGGACGGGTACTAGATTCCAAAGTTTATTTAAAATAATGTCGTTAAACCATTGTTAGGAGTTCATTATTACCTCAGAATTTTTTACAAATTTCCATAACTTCTAGTATGTACAATTATACTCTGTGAGACAAAAATACATGATGTATAAGTTCTGCGATTCCGTCTAAATTAAAAGTAAGCTTTGTAGTTCTAAGTACAATAATATATGTATAGCAAAATGTTAACAGGAATGAAGTTGTTTGAACTTAAATCTAACGGGACTTGATACGCTCTATACTGATAACGTTAAAATCACAAAATTCAGATAGGTATACGTTTCTGTGGAAGTATAAAAGATTGCACAACCAAATTTTTACAGCACTTAAATATACCTTCCTATACATGGGAATATTAATTATAACAGTGTATAATTCATAAGTTATAGTTTTTTTTAACCTAAAGCTATAACTTATAATTCATTCAAAATATTTTAAAACTACCATGTGTATCTAATAAAATA
Source organism: Hymenopus coronatus (assembly GCA_030762935.1). NCBI lineage: Eukaryota > Metazoa > Arthropoda > Insecta > Mantodea > Hymenopodidae > Hymenopus > Hymenopus coronatus. The sequence continues at coordinate 17,750,028 of CM060890.1, forward strand.
ATAGTAATAATAAAGTATAAAAGTAAACTTGACCTTTTTAAGACTCTTAGCTTTAGATTAAAATTTATTTTCTCTCCAAGTGTAAATTTTGAGAAACGAACTATTAAAAATAAACCCAACCTTAACTAATCCTGTGTAGAGTTCTCTTCTCTTTATATTTTTAATACTTATAAATTATCTATAAACGTCATGTACAATATGAAATTAATCAGAAACATGGAGAATTGATTAACATAAAAAATTACAATTTCAAAAATGTCTGTCTGCCGAGTCCCCTTAAATACTTCACAAACGTACAATATCCAGAATTTTGTGCTCGGTTATACACCTTTACTGTATTTTACTGTGTAACCTTTTAAGGCCCTTATTTTTAAATTACAATGCTAAACTCTGTAACGGGCTGATAACCTATTCATAGGATAATTAAAATACTCAGATTTTCCACAGAAAAGGAAAAGCTACACGTGATCTGGGCACAGATAAGCAAAATCCGAACAAGGATAAACTCTTATAACACTATGGCAATTCCTATATTAGTTTATGAATGTGAAAAGTAGATATTTACACAAAGGACATTAAGTAGAATACAAAGTTATGAGATGAAACTTTTTAGGAAAACTAAACGATGAAGAAATTAGAAGCTGTTAACTCAAGAATGAATAGATATAAAATAAGCTGGTTAGAACATGTTAGGAAGGTGGAAAGAAAGTGAATGTGAGTTTTATTTATGGACTCTCTTTAACTGCTGCGGTTGTAGCGTCCAATTCTATATTAGCCATGAAAGGGCGCGTCATTTTGCTCAGCGGCCTCTTTATCAGGCTTGGGGAACTTTTACGTGCCGTAAATTTTCGACACAGGACCAAGGGTTATACTTACCTTCCGAAGGGAGCCATGTTATGGATTTTATGCCCGAAAAAATTCATCGCCCTCCACCGGGTTTGAATGCACGCCTTGGGAACCAGAGGCTAGCATATTACCCCATGGCCACGGAGGACGATTTAGGAAGATGGAAGGTACCATACTGTCAAAAATACCTTTCCTATATGCCTCTAAAGGAAAGCAAGAAATGGGAAGGCCGAGAAGGAGAAGAAGAGGGAGTAGGCAGAAGCCTAATCCAAAAGTGGAGGAGGAGGAGAAGAAGAAGAAGATTGCTAAATCTTATTGTGAAGATAGTGAAGTATTACGGAGATAGCTAAGCTTCAAAATAAATAGATATTAGGAATATAATCGATTCAAGGCAAATAAGTCGTGCATATTCTAGCATTCACAGGCTAAGTAATTAATATCATTTAGTAGAATACAACCCTAAATTTAACCTAGACTTTATAAAATCATACTCAAGTAAATCAGTAATCTGCAAAACCAAAATATATATACCTTCTAACATGTCACCGGAAATACACTCTATTAAAATCTGATGTGTTCCATTCACATGACTTTCTCTACCTCTCTGTAACACATTATTGTTGAAAAGCTTAATCTTCTATCTACTTCATGCTAATAGACATAAAAATTAGTAGAAATTGTCTTTATTACTTAGCTCCTTATACGTAAAAGGGAAATAAAGGAAATGCTCTTGACCAGTGGTATTCAACCTTTTTTCTCCAAGTACCCCCACTGACAATTTTCCATTCTATGTTATATTAAATGATCAACAATATCTTAGCAATATCATCACACTTGTGTCAGCATTTGGAATTGTTTTGATTACTTTACAGGAATCTTTGTGTAACATTTTATCTGTTATAATCAAAGAACCAAGAATAATAAGAGATTTAACTGCGGATAGGCTGCTTTTTTTTTGCAAATAGCAACGCTAACTCATACGATATCTCCAGTGCCAGCTTAGTTGATTTTGTAAAACTGTGTATCACGTTTGAACTTTTATTCAAATTTTCTGCATTGAGCCGGAAAAAGTCGACTGACTTGTCTTTACATTCGCCGTGATTGGTTACCAAATGTCTCTGATGGAGGGATGGATTCATAGAATTATTCGATAAGAGTTTGGTTGCAAATAATGCAGAGGGGAAGAGGTGATTCACACATATTTGTCACGAATCCACATTTCATGTAAGATTCACTGTAATATCTGTATTTCACATATCTTGGGGTTTTCGACTTGCTCATAGATGGTTCACTTCAACACCATTTTCACAATCTCCCGCGGTGGAACAAGCGTTGTCCCACTTTTCACTTGCAGTGGTTCAACATTATCGACACTATCACTTGTTTCACTGAGTTTACGTTTTCCTCTCTTATAATGAACTTATCCATCCCACAACAAAAGTTAAAATACTGGACTCACAATAAAGACATTCAACAGTTCACAAATATAAAGAATGAGATGTGAAATTTTGAGTAAAGAAAACGAATCTGCACCTAACAGTCACTAAACTATACTGAGTACTGAACTGTCGGTAGATTAACAGTTAACTAACGTACGTTCTCGGCCACTTATTGTTGTCGGCGTTTGAAACACAGCTGTATGTTATCATTGTTGGGTATACCGGTAGGGCGGCTCAAATCTCTCTCGTTGAAATGTTTTTCGTTACTTTGTGATCACCGAGGAAACATATAATATGTAACCCTCAGAAGTCTTCGCGTACCCCCGAGGATACCCGTTTACCAGGTTGAATATAGACTAAACCGATAGTCAAATGCTTTAAAATGCGGTTGCTCTGGGATTGAAGTCTATTTATTTGCGTGGTCAGTAGTTGACAAGCTCCCGTTTAAGTAAAGTATTAAGTTTTTAAAAACTGAAACCAATAGCAAGGAATATCTCAAAAACGGTCAACCCCACGAAAAAATGTATATAACATTAAGTGTGTGTTTTAACGGCATCTAAATTGTTTGCTAAGTAAGTTTTTGTCTATCTCGCATGGTTTACCAGTCATGCAAAATTCTATAAAATTCATCCAGAATTAAGAAGTCTCCAGAGGCAGTTCCCAGAAGAGATACCTTTTATTTGTCATATAGTATCTTTATATACGACATTTTAATCAAAATCGTTAGAGCCATTTTTGAGAAAATAAAATTTTTTTAAAACCTTTGCATATAAAGGATGGATAGGGTGGGGGTAAACTCTTTAAAATCTTCGTGTCGCATCCTTGGAAGATATTTTATACACCAAGTTTGGTATTTAAGGGACTTATCGTTTTTGAGCTATGTTCCCACACACACACACACACTGACAGACAGACATACAGAAGGACGTTTTTTAAAAACACTTTTCTCAAAACATATATTTCCGGTGAAATCTCTCTATCGAATTTTTGGAGCAATACAATGCCTTCTCTATGCTTTATGCATATAGTACGTATAGAGCAAGTAAAAATTCGATTTTACTTTCTTTAGCACGCCTGTACATACAATGTGCATAGTATCTGGAGAAGGTATTGTATTCCACTCAAAAATTCGATATCGAGGTTTCCAAGTTAATATAGGTTTAGAGGTTCACTGAGTTCGAAAACATTTTTCACAAACTACCCTTTACATGCAAACATTTTTAACATTTTGTTTTACTCAAATATGTTCTAACAATTTCGTGAAAATACCGTATATTTAAGATATTTACATCACAAAAAAGATGTATGTTTTAAATTTTTTGGGAATAGCCTCTGAATACCTCTTTATTCTGGATGAGTTTTGCAGAATTTTGTACAACGATTAAACCGAGATAGACAAAAACATAGCACACAACAAATGTAAATCTCTTTAAAGCACACAATTTATGTCATATACATTTTTTGTTAAGTTAATTGTTTACGAGATATTCCTTATTATTGGTTTCAGTTTTAAAACTGCTTAAACTTTTCTGATATACGGGATCTTGTCAACACTAGAGCATGCAAAGAAACGGATTTCTATCACATAATAAATGGTTTTTAAATGATGTGACTGTTGCTTTAGCCTAGTGTACTCCCTTCTACTTAAAGGAAACAAGTAATAAGACCTTTTCTGCTAATGTTTATCTGGATTAGATGAAATAGATAGAAGAATAAGCTTTTTAATGATAATTTGTTAAAAAATGTAGAGAAAGTCATGTGAATGCGATTTATTTTCTCTATACGTACTATGTATAGAGAAGGTATTGTATTGCACCCAAAATTCGATACCGAGATTTCACCGGAAATATATGTTTTGAGACCCCTTGAATCCAAAAAAAGCATTTTTAGAAAAATGTCTGTGTATATGTATGTGTGTGTGTGTGTGTGTGTGTCTGTGGGCACCATAGCTCAAACCGAAAATACCGTTAAATACCAAACTTGGTATTTAGATTTGGTATCTTCCAAGATTGCGACACAAAGATTTTCAAAAAATCCCCCCACCCCAAAATACCCTTTACATGGAAAATGTTTAGAAAATTTTGATTTTCTAAAAAATTGCTCTAACGATTTTAATTGAAATCCCGTATATTACAAATATTTACATACTAAATAAAATGTATATCTTTAATTTTCTAGGAATAGCATCTAAAGGCCTCTTTGTTCTGGATGAATTTTGCCGAATTTTGCTTACCTGCTTAACGGTAAAAGATAGACAAAAGCTTACTCTACAGAAAATGTAGAGCACGTTAAAACACACACTTTATGTTACACACATTTTTTCGTGGAGTTGATCGTTTAGGAGTTATTCATTGTTTTTGATTTGACCTTTAAAAAGCTTATATTTTCTCATACAGGAATAAGTCAACTCCTGTCCATAGAAACAAAGCAACAAGCTTTTGACTATCACTTTAACCTATGATACTCCCTTATTTCGCTTCTACTTACAAGGAGGCAAGTAATAAGACTATTTTGTCTCAATTAGCATGAAGTAAATAGAACCATAAGCGTTTTAACAATAATTTGTTGCAGAGATGTAGAGAAGGTCATATGAATGGAACACATGAGATTTTTTTTTTCCATACGCCACTATATACTTGTTTTAAATTTGCACACTAAACATTATTCACTGGTTGTTAGTAGAGTACCAAAGTGGAAAACAAGTTTAAGTACCACAGTGCTCTCTAAAAGGTTACGCTACAAGAAAGAAACGTTTACACAGTTAATTTGAATAAAATGATTCCATTATATGCTTGGCTGCAACTTCTCATTAAGCTGCGTGAGATAGCATTCTCAAAGTAGGCCGCGCCGTGGCCGAGTGGCTAGACTACTCGCCGCTCACCTCCACGGTCCGTGTTCGATCCCAAGCGACCGCATATGTATTGTGGTGAACAAAGGACGGGTTCTCCGGTTTCATCCACCATCGCATTCCACCGGCCCTCCATCTTCATTACATGTGTCGCACGTGTCATCGCCTGCTGTGCCACAAGTGGTAAAAGCGGGCGTTAAACACTACCGGGAAAAAAAATGCCCAAGGTGCATGAAACAATCAAGTCATTCATCTACATATTATGTCTCGTTTTTAATTTCTCTATACATACGATGTACAAAGTGTATAGAGAAGGTATTGCACTCCACCCAAAAATTCGATACGAGATTTCATCGGAAATATATGTTTTAGGATTCCTTGTGTCAAAAAAAAAAAACATTTTCAGGTCCGTGTGTGTGTGTGTGTGTCCATGTGTCCGTGTGTTCGTGTGTCTGTGAACTCGATAACTCAAAAACGAAAAGTGGGTAAAGTACCAAACTTGGTATTTAAGTTTAGTATCTTCCAGGGAAGATTTTAAGAAAAATTCCCGCACCCCAAGCTTTACATGGAACTTTTTTCGAAAATATTGATGTTCTTAAAAATGGCTCCAACGATTTTTATTAAAGTGTCGTATATTAAATATATTTACCTGAAAAATAAGATGCATATCTTCAATTTTCTGGGAATAGCCTAGGAGACTTACTTTATTCTGGATGAAATTTACGGAATTTTGCAAAGCTCCTACACCGTAAGAGATAGATAAGAACTTATTACACAAAAAATAAAGAGCACGTTAAGAACCAAAATTTATGTTATATACATTTTTTCATGGAGTTGATCGTTTTTACATATTCCTTATTTTTGGTTTCAGCATTAAAAACAAACTTTTGTCATACAGGAATTTGTCAACTCCTGTCCACATACAAACAAGTCACATAGCAACCAGCTTTTTATTATCACTTTAACCTATGGTACTACCTCATTTCTCTCCTACTTACAAGGTAGCAGGTAATAAGACTATTTCTGCTATTTTTTTCTTGATTAGCTTGAAGTAAATAGAAGCATAAACGTTTTAATATTATTTTTTGCGGAGATGTAAAAAAAGTCATGTGAATGGAAAACATCAGCTTTTTATATTCCTTTCTCTTTAGACAGAAATTCAATGGGGTTGTCGTTGAAGTCTATTTTGTTTTTCAACAAAACAGACAGTAAATTGGATCTGTAGAAATACTAAAAAACCTTAGGCTACTTGGACTATTATCATGCTGATCTCACACATTTTTACTTCATTTTCCTAAATAATTTTGGGCAACTCCCTTAAAGGGTAGGATGAGACTATAGGTGGTGACGACAGAGCAATGTTGGAGTACCTACATTTTCAGATTGTGATTGTGTCAATTGGACAGACCTCGCCCCAACTATATAGTCCAATAGCCAAGGGAGAGATCCTATACCCAGTAACCAGAAGAAGGCCGTGAGACGGAAAAAGTTCCACAGAGAACATTCTTTTTACTCTGCATTTCCTAATTAATGAAACGGTAGAAAATTCAGGAAACGAGAGATGCTACTCAGCATTTGCTTGACGATTCCGAGAGAGAAAGAGAGAGAGAGAGAGAGAGAGAGAGAGAGAGCGAGAGAGAGAGAGCGAGAGAGAGAGATAGATAGAGAGAGAATGAAAAAAGGAATAAAAGACCCAATTCGGGATCTACCGAATGCGAGTACCACCCGGTGCCACCTCGCTCGGTTACTTTTCGTATATGTATACTTGATCAGATATCTACCCATAATATGTACCAATATTTCATTGACTCAAATATTTACAGAATACCTAGGAAGGCTTCCATTTCAATCAAATATATATACTTTATAAACTGACATTTTAGGCCTTTGAGAGTGTACATAGTACATAGTAGCTGGGGAAGGTGTTGTATTCACCCAAAATTTGATGTCAACATTTCACCGGAAATATATGTTTTGGGGTCCCCCTGATTCAGAAGTAAAATTATTTTGATCCGTGTCGTAAAATAACCAACTTGGTATTTAAGTTTAGTATCTTCCAAGAATCTGATACGAACATTTTCAAGAAAATCCCCAGCCCTAAACTAACCTTTACCCGGAAAAATGTTTGAATTTTTGTTTCAAGAAGGCTGCAATGAGTTTGATTAAAATGCCGTATATTAAATATATTTACATCACAAATAAAATGTATATCTTTAATTTTCTGGGAATAGCTTCTGAAGACTGGTTTATTCTGCATTCACTTTGCTTAAAATTGCGTAACTGGTAAAACGTAAGATATAGATAAAAATTGACTGCACAAAAGTGCAGATCTCGCTAAAACATACAATTTATGACATATAGAATTTTGCTACAGATTTTACCGCTTCTGAGATATTCCCTGTTATTGGTTTCAATTTTAATTTTCTTAAACTTTTCTCAAACAGGAGATCATCTTTCTTTTGTGTCTTCTGTTTACCTATTCCTGGCAAGCAAAGAGAACGAATTTTAATTGTTTCACAAAACAACCGACTTTTAAAGGAATTGACTATCGCTTTAGCGTAATGTATTGCCTTACTTCCTTTCTACTTACAAAGCATCAATGCTGTTAATGTTTATCTCGATTAGCATGATTTGGGTAAAAGAATAATCTTTTGTAAAAAAAAAAAAAAAAAAAAACAAACAACAACAACACTTTGTTCAGCTAGAGAAGTTCATGTAAATGGAACAAAGAAAGTTATTTTGATATTGGCATGCTCTTTAGCGTTTTCTCTCATATTCTGATAAAAAGGAACCTCCAGCTCATGATTTCTGTCACACAAGTAATTTATAAATAATGTTATGCGTCCTAGTACCTGTGGGGTTTTTTGTTAAACAATACCAGTAACAACAACAGTTGCAGTTTCACTTATCCTAAATGTCATAAATCTCAGAGTCCATGACATGATAGCGTGTCTGAACAACAGGACCAGGAAAGTATGAGCAATTCACTACACACCGCATCTTGCGGTACTCCCGTTATCTGTCTTGCATTTGCACTGTACTTATTCATTGCAACTGGAGCAGCCATTGACAATCTCTTGTTAAAACTCATTTCCGGATAATGGTAACACTGACCTAATCTGTTACTCAGACAAGTTGTAAGAAGTGATTAGCCAATAATTATACACATTTTGAAAAACTTAATATTTAAAACATTTTAAAGTACTTTTGGGTCCAGATGAAGAACTAAGCTTACATTTTTTCCTATTAACATAAAATACACCACAATAAGATTATCACGGATTATCTTTATATTATCAGGGATATTGGTAAAGTAGTAAAGAGTAGCAAAAGTATTGCGGGTGTTCTACAACCAATTGTTTATAAAACTCGCGTGCATATTTCACATCGAATGTTTTAAATTTTATTTAGTATGTGGATGAAATCTAACTCCAAACTGTATCATTGGATAGTTGGTTCGCTACCAACCAATTTGTTCGATGGATTCTTGAGATATGGTGGCATAGTGCTTCTGGAAGACATCGCAAGAAATAGCTAACGTCTCACAGGTTCCGCTGCCTGCATTCAGCGAAATGATAAAAATCAGCATTTCATAGCTGGGTGCCTTTCTTCTTTTTGAACATGTCTAAGCATACGCGTATAACGTACTTCAACAAGATCTTATCTCAAAACTGCGTCAAAAGATCGCTATTAGAAAAGAAATTCAATGGGCATCTGCGGAACGGTGTCTGCAGAATTCCAGTAGCAGTATTTGCAAAACATACTCCATGCTCCAAGTCCAATGCATGTCATAGATAAGCCCTGGTATTAGAACTTCTCGGAAACATTTAGCAATGAACAAAACTTGAAAACCATTTTATTATGTAATAGCTTTCATACTGAATGAGTAAACCATATTAGTTGTCTTTTATTATGCCACAACTTCGGAAAATATTACACAGGACTGTATTTATTGCATAAGAATAACTCTATGGCAAAGACAATTTTCAACAGTTAAGGTATTATTCGGCATAGAATATTATAATATTTATACGAGGGCTATTCATAAAAGTATTTACGTTTTACTTTAGCAAAAATCAACAATCCAGTATCGGATGTTTTATAAAACACGTCGAAACTACAAACTGGAATGTACTATTCGGAATAGAACATTATAAACGTTATACGAGGGCTATTCACAATGCTACTTATGTTTTATTTTAGCAAAAAACAACAATCCAGTTTCGGACATTTTTAAACACTTTGAAACTATAAACCTTGTTTTATTTTCCACATAGTTTCTCATTGCATTTAGACGTAGCGTTCACAGATTGGAATTCCCGGTTTCTTAGAACCCTATTGGCTGAGACCGCAGCCAGCATATTCTGTTGGAGTTTTGGTCAAAAAGGCGATAATTGCTGTCGGAAAATAGGGACTGTAAGAAGAGTGATCAATCTCGTTCCAGTTGAGCTTTTGCAGTTTGGATAGAGTACGCTGCGGGTATGTGGAGGTCATTATGGCTCGAAATTTCTTTTTATAAATGACTATTCCTATCGTTTCTAGTGGAGTATGGTAACGTTCAACAGTAATAGTGATTTTCATGTTGACAAACTTTTCAGGAAAAGTCCTCTTCTGCCAGAAGATAGTTGATATGAGTTTTCTAGTGTAAAATATTTTCCGCCACTTTTTCGGTGCTTGTGTTTCAGTTTAGTCCTACCCCATCGATTGGTATTATCAAGTCACATCTCCTGCCACAATTTGATTCTTGAACAATGTTAAAGTTTATGAAAAGATAGTTCCGAAGCCATTTGATAATCCTCATGTCTTTCAAAAAGAAGGTAAGTATTTATTGGGAACAAAGTTTCAGTAGTCTAAATCCACCTAAACCAGCCTGTAAAACAGAGTGCGACAAATCTGCAGCTGATCAGTGAAATCTGAATCATGGATCGGAATATCAGAGACTTATTCTTCCTTTTTTATCAACAACTTCATTCACGATACCAGATCAACTACTCGTAGTTCCTTTCTCCTCGTGGAGATTAATGCTCCCAAATTCAATGTACGAAATCATGTCTTTACGCTGTCATCACTCTCGATGTTTGTCAAAACTTTAAAACGATATCGATGGATTTCAGTCGTAAAACAGAATTTTGTTGTTGGAAGGGGCACAGAAAGCATGCCACAAAGTGGTCTCATACGCGGCGTGATTCTCGGTCTCAGCATTAACTATGTGATTTTCACACTACACCTGGTCATAGCATATGGGATAAATTAAGCTACAAAAGTATATAAAATGGCGTTGCTTTGACTCGTATTTTAAACCGAAATGTGATGCCTCAAACCTACACTTCACATCCCAGTTCACTCGCGGAAGTTGAGAATAAATTAATTTTTGTGCACTCGTTTGTTATGGTTTAGATATGAGATATGAATTGCCATTACAAATATCCGAGTTTAAAAAATTTACACTCGCATATCATAAACGATTTAGCACTATCGCAACAAAAACAAATTATTTTTAACATATTCGATTTATTCTATTTTACAAAAATATCATCACACAAAAATCAAGGTTTTAGATATTTAATTAGTCCAAAATATCACCCTCAATATTTGAATATTAAAAGAAAACTAAATTTGTAACCTAATGGTTGTTTAACATCCATCTACACGAGCAACTTCACGGTCATCTCCATTCTTTACATTTCATTGCGATTCTATTGACTTTGTATTACAGTAGCCTACATATGATTTTTCCAATTCAGCTACAAAATTTTCCATTATAAGGGGCGACGCATTTGAAAATACATCAAGAAAATGCAGTATAGTAAGTAGTGTTTATTACTTTCTCTACTACGAATTAGAAGAGCTATTGTATATTAACAAAAGTCAGTTATATTAAAATTTCATGAAATATACAGAGAGGACTATTTAACTTTAGACTGTAGAATATCTCCAAATCTAAACGTTGTAGAAAGAAACGGGTGAATAAAAGTTGCTTAATATAATACTTGTGTTTTATTTGGAGATTATTTGAATAGTAATTTGAGGGTGAAGGTACGTTTTTAAAATGGGAACCAACATGTTTTATTTTGTTTCCTTATTCCTCATCAAAAATGAACAACCTTTGTTTAAACCATTTTCTTGAACAGGGTTCTTTTGCTGGTGTAGACAAGTAAACATTGATGAAATACAGATGCACAGAGTATGGCCACTGCACAGTGTTGTTTCATAAGCATCTTACCTTAGTGTAATACATGTTCAAAATGATGCCATGATCTACGTCAATGCATTTTCCAACTCTGTGAATAAACGATGCTGTATCCGTAGAAGAAGTCTCTTCCAATACTGGCGCAATAATTTCGTATGCGCACCTTCTCCAGACAACATGAAGGCGCGCATTTTAAAAATGGCTCCAGCGATTTTTCTTAAAATACAGTACTTTTTTATTTATTTTCGTGATAAATGATACACATACACATGTTTGTAATAGCCTCTGAAGCACACTTCATTCCGAACGACTGCTGCATAACTTGTAAACCGTAAGAGATATATAAAATATTAGTGTGAAGTTAACGTGTCAGCCTCACATTCAATTATGGTGAGTTACCCAGACTTATATGAGTGCGTGTGTGTGTATATATACACAGACATATATGAATACATTAAGCGGTTCCAAGATATTCCTTGTTATTGGTTTGAATTTGTCAATAGCGTTACTTTTCTGCAACAGAAAATGTAAATCGGTTTATTATCATTATTATTTTATTATTTTATTTATTTATTTTTTTGGTGGTATTGCTCCTCGACATAGAAAAGGATAGGAATTTCAAAGAAATCACCAGCTCTTAAACATTTGAATTACATGAGAATGGTGTTCACGCACTTACATTGCGCCTACATGAATAGATATATGAGAAATGGATCGTAAAAGCGTTTATTTCGGTTTACAATGCCGGTTTACAACACAGGCATTCCTTCCAAGTCTCAGGCTAGCCAACTCTTTAATGCATAAAGGTACATCTCTAATACAGTGACAATAATGCATAGAGCAACATGCATGGCTATTCAAATGTAGAGGAGGGGGTGGTGACTGGATCCTCCACACCCTCCCCTCCCTGGTCAATCTCCAAAGTGACGACCAGCTGCGGATTTTTCTTCCCTCTGGAGCACGGAGAAGTGCTATTCGTACTTTATTGTCCCTTCCTTCAAGCAGACCATCAATGACTGCCTTCCTCCACATGTGTCTTGGGCGTATATCCCCTTAAATTAGGAAATCTCCCTGGTGAATGCAATAGAGCTTCCCTCGTCTTCGCACTTCGTGGAAGGTCCTCAGTTATAGGAGATATTCCTTTTGTCAGCGCTTCCAAAAATAAATAGGTCAAATCCTATGACCTATTATGAAAAAAAATCCAGATTATACTTTCTTTTTATAGCAGTTTCTCTTCACTCCGTTCGAACTCAAGCCCTTTGCAACTGCTAATGGTGACTGTCCTAAATATTATCTTAAATAGTAAATGACAAAGTAGCGTCGGCCTTATTGTGTGGGTCAGTTGGTCCGATAAGGGTGGAACCTAGTGATACTTCCCTACCTTTTGATGTCTTCGCTGCTCCGGTTTTAGCTCAGGTGGTTCCTCCTCATCGGCGAACATGAATTACTCGGTACAGGAGGAAATACAAAAAAAAAAAAAAAAAAAAAAAAATTACAGTGAAGAAATATAATACTGATCACCGATTCTTAAATATTGTTGAAGAAAATTATACATGGTATAATATTACGCGGTATAAACCCTAACCGTTGACAACCAAGTGACACCTGCAAACATGTGGGTGATGATTACAAATCTGGGGAAAGCAAAGCCAACGACCGACATAGTGTCGCCCATGGAATCTGGCGTAGAACTGCCCAAAACGGTTGTGATTTGAAACTTAACTTCCTTCTGTATGCATAGCGTCCTTTCTTACTATTGGTTGCATGTACTTATGCTTCTATTCCCTAAAGTCACTCAACGTTATACAAAAGACAGGGCAATAACATTTTTAGAATGTTTCCTTTTGAAAGTTCAACTCAAAATACGTCAAGGTCTCTTGCTGACGGAAAGCTGTGCATTTACAGTGAAAATCACGTTTCAAACCTTGTCGTCTTAGCGTGTAAAATATTGACAAAATACAAATATTCACAAATAAAATAATAGTTAAAGCAAAGCTTATTACCCCTTACTATGATTAATAATACATTACTATATGCAAAGGCATTAAGTATAATGCTCAATATCGGTAATACCGATAGTTGTGTAATAGAGATTATTTTTACATATTATTGTTAGTTACATAATTACGCGAATATTGACGAGTTACTGTATCATACTTCGCATCTATTTGGAATATGAGTTTCCTTGCCAGAGAAATTTGAAATTTTGAATACTGGTCCTTTCACAATATTCGCTACTAATTGGGCTTGTTACAAATATATACAGCTACCTACCATTCAAAGTCTATGACCTGAGTAACATCTGGGCTGCTCAAACAGTTTATGCACAAAAGAAAACACTCTCCCCTTCTTTCTTCTCCTAACCTAGGTCTCTACTTGCTCTGAGAACAACACGCACTTCTAAGAAATACACTTTCAACATTCATATAATATAAGTATACACAAACAACCCTGTTCACTGAAATATTTAAAAATATAATAAATGGGACATCACTGGTTGTCACGGTTCTAGCTGGATGTGAATACATTGGTTACTTTCAAAGAAGAAATATAAATCCTAAGATATCTCTAATAGTTTATTAGATAAGTGAAACAGTTTAGCTTGCCACCTGATATGCCTGTATAAAAAGAAATAAAAAACTTGACATATCTCCAATAATTTATTAGATAAGGGAAACAATTTAGGTTGCCAACTGATATTCCTGTAAAAAAATTGCACATCTTCAATGTTTTATTAACTAACTGAAACTGTTTCGCTTGCGAAGTTTTCAAAAGAATGTAGCAGAATCAAACAGCTAAAATTAGGCCACAATTGCTAATATTAGGCATTAAGAATAAAATTTCTCTTATAAGTTTAAAGAAATTATTTTTTATACTTGAATGTGTTAAAAGTCCCATTTTCTATGTTCCAACCAAAACATGATTATTAGTTTACCTTCCAATTTAGTAGTTAGAATAATTGAGAGCAGCAACATATTTTGGGGGAAGTGGGATTCTCCAAAAATTATCAGTGTAATATGTGTTTTAAATGCTCCTAAATATCCTACTCTAACCATTGTATCTCCCACATGTACCCTTACTAAACATGTACCCTTACTAAACCAAAGAAAAATGTGTTAGAAACATTTTTTCTTTGTAAAGACAAGTACACAAGGTGTATGAAAAGAAAATTCAAACTCATTCGTGTTTGTTCAATACAGTTAGATAGTTCATTATTGTTGCTTCAATAGTTTTTAAAGTAGTATTCACTCTGAAACTAAATATCAAATAAAAATTTCTTTGGAAGGAGAGCTCTCAATCCATTGTTTGTATTTCTTTTCTGTTTCTTAGTAAAAAGTTAAATACAAAATATTGACTGAGGAGAAAAATGTGCTGCTGCCGTAATACTTGTTACTGCCATGTGAGGGCAAAATCATACGTTGCCAAATCAAATAGATATGTAGATTCTCATCCCCTTGATAAGCAACAATCTGATAGAGCTAAATTAAATGTCCATTTACAGGTAGGTTCCTAATCACACTTCACAATCTAAAGGATAATATAGCTACTTATTAAGATTAAAGCACAAATATAACATAGATACTAATTCTGAACTTCTATAGCTATGGATGTAAGCCTCACTGTGAACTAAGATGTATTTCTGCCATGAGGACGCTATACACGCTATATACTGCTCCCACAATCCGTAGCACCAAGTATGATGACGTCACATCCTCTGAGTAAACATTCCTATGGTCCAACGTCGTTCGAAGTCCGCAGTCTTCCACTATCCTCATTCAGTCAGAGGTAAAGGACACCCCTTGCTGGGTGCTTCCTCCTCAGAAATGTGCCCAGTTTTCTTTTGATGGAATTAGAATTACTTTCTAACGTAATAGATAGTAACTGTCATAAATTGATCATTTAGAACGGATTAAAAGTGCCGCAAGTTTACTCCTCGTTACATGAACTACTTACCAGGTGGCTCACCTGCCACCTATTTGACGTGTACAGAAATCCCTTTGTACTTTAAAAAAGTGCAGAACTCATTGGGGATATTTCAGGTTAAAACCGCCAGTAAAGAACTGGTGAGATTGAACTTTGGTTTATCCTTCTCAATGACCGCGGCCCCCTCACCGTCTCCACTGATAAGCAAGAGGGTTAAAATAAAGGTCGCTAGCGCCAATACTACTGGCGAATTTTAGCTTGAAATAGCCCCAGTTACTCTTTTAACGTACGAAGGGATATCTGCACACGTCAAATACGCGCCAGTTGGAACACCTGGTATTTAAGATGATGTATCTGTATAAGTTGACCAAAAATTGCAAACAATTACAAAAAAAATATTTTGTTTCATAATAAAACTTTAAGAAAATAATATATTTTATTGTTTTTTCCCTACATGGTGCACTTTAAATTCCAATTAATTGAAGCTACAAATGGGTAGGGTCATGTTTATTAATAGACAACTTTAAAACTAATTTTCTCGCAAACATTTTCCCAACTCATTTCGATATCCAAAATATTCCACATAATGCAATTTTCACTAATTTGTTTCAAAACTTTTATTCTACCTCTCAAAATCACCTAAAAGAAAATGGAAAATGGTTATTTTAATTTTTGTAAACAATGCAATAATATTAAAAATCAATTATTAAATTATTATTTATTATATGAATTATTATTTTGAAAAATCAAGACTGTTGAAGAGCATGAATCAGACCTAATATAAGAAATATAATCTGACAGATCTATTTGCAAATTCATTTACTGTGAAACTCGATTTTTTAATTTTAAAAATTCATTACATTGATTATTTTCATAAGAACAATGAATTTAGACAGTAAAATATTTTTAAGTAACCATGCAAGATAGAATTTTGATATGTGGAAAAAATATTAGTATTTCTGTTAATAACTGCTATAAATGTTATTATGATATCTCACATAACGTAAGTTTTCCAACAGATGTATTACGTTAACGAGAGTTCTGTGTACATATATTTCAGAGTGGTGCTGTAAATAAATGCCCACTAAGGTAGACATCACCATCTCGAATAAGCAGTGATTTTTTTTCTAAGTGAAGCCCCAACTATATGTAGGAATTACGAGCAATCAGACTGAGGGCGTTCCAGTATATGATGGAGCACATCACTGCAAGCAGCTCATTGGGGCCCTCTTGCTTCCAACGTGGCCCCTGGGACTTCCTCCCAGGAGACCCAACAGCGACAAGATTCATATGAGGGAGGTCGGAGTCCCTAATGAATCCAGCATGATCACAATCCTGATGCCGGCAAACCCTTCCCTAGCCAACTTGGGGATCCTGAGAATAAACGATCGCCCTCCGTGGTGTAATGGTTACCATGCTGACTTCATATACCCAAGGTCGCGGGTTCAAAACCGGCGGTGGACGATGGTTTTATTCGGGCGTAAAAATCCTTAGCATGGCTTCCTTCGGAAGGGAAGTAAAGCCATTGGTGTCGTAGATTTACGGCACATAAAAAGAACCTCAAGCCTGACAGAGAAGCCTCTGAGCAAAATTAAGCGGTCTTTCACGCCCAGTATAGAATGGGACGCTGAGAACCACAGCAGTTAAAGAGCGTCCATAAATAACTCACATTTTACATTTATTTGAGAATATAAACGAAATTCTTCCAGGAAGGAAGGGGGTCCAACACTCCTGCCAAACGACAGGAAGAAATTGTTCCAATTTGAATCTCACGTCCTGCCGCAACATACCAGCCACCGGTAACGGTTCCAACAACCAAAGTGAAACAGGTGAAGGGAAATGATGGAAAGGGAATTCGGGGTTAAGGAGAAATCACCTTGGCATTCACTGTGAAAAGAAGAATCCCAGGGTCAGTGTATCCATCCCGGCGGAAATCAAACTCGGGACCTCCCGAATGGTAACATCACCTGAGCTGTCTCACTCGATACCATTAAATGCAAAACATGGACAATGTAACTTTAAGCTCTAAAGATCTCGGATATGATTTATGCTCTCATTAGGATTCGTTTACAGTAGGAAAACATCTTAATTGGTTACTCGGGTATGAAAAGTGTTTCATCAGAGCGAAGAATTAAGAGTTTAAGATCTATAAGCTCGGGAATGTAGCGGTATTCGCCAAAGCTGACAAGCTCTGAATACCGTCTCCATGGCAACATATGGCAAGGTGTTACCTCGTGGGCAACAAACCTTACACAGTTTGCTCCACTAAGCTTAAGACTTCTGCTCAGTTTTCTCGCATGCTGTCTGGTGCACGTATTGTCACATGAACATGCATAGGCTGTTATTACTGTTTACAGTGTTTGTGATCGCTGCGAGAACAGAAGGAGCGTTTTGGCAGCTGATGGCCAAAGAGTTACACTCGCAATGTCTTCGAATGGACACGGCAGCATGCATCGGTTTCAAACTACAGCACGCTACAGGAAGAGGCTTCATGAATAACATCAATGACGCCCCAGAAATGGACAGACAAGTGGATAAGATGCTGATACATAACTTGGTCGATAACTTCAGTTTTTCGCATTGGCACACTGGAAGGGAAGTAAATGCAAAATTCAGTAAGTACACATCTGTAATCAATATTATTTTATATTACTTTCTTTCATATTATTCACAATTCTTTAAATATTTCAATTATAGATACAAATCACGTATATAAATGTCTATGTTTCTCTTCTGTCAAATTGTCCGCATTTATAGTCCTGTTCAGTACCATTCTTAGCTCAAAAATTGCATCACTATAATTTCTAAGTATAAGTTTTCTTACTTAAGGTGATGCATTTCTAAAATCTAAAAAAGCCATACTATGTAAGACATCTAACTAAAATTTTTATAAGAGATTGTATATTATAATAGTGATGTTTTGCAATGAATCAAAATTTTACCTTGCATGGTTATTTAATAATAATGTTTGGCTGTCTATGTTTATTGTTCTAATAAAAATGCGCTAAGCGATGTATTCATAGAAATTCAAATTTTAGAATAAAGATAGATTTGTCACATCATATTGTTTCTACTAACCCAAATTATTCTGGAATATATATATTACTTTTCGTACTCTCCAAAACTTTATTTTTCAAAACTTAATAATTTATTTCTCAAAAATGGAATTATTTCGAAAAAGTATATGACCATTTTATTTAAATTATCTTTTATAAGCAATATAAACATAATGAAACAGAATAGTAAAATAATGTATGGGTGGAACATTTTAAGTATGAAAAAGTGTTGGAAAAAATCTGATTGTTCCATTCACACGATTTTCTCTACCGTTGTGCAAATTAACTATTCTTACAAAATAGATTATTTTATGTACATCTTGCTAATAATGATAAACATTAGCAGAAATTGTCTATTACTTGATTCCCAGTAAGTAGGAGGAAAATATAAGCAAATCGATAGTCATATCTTTTAAAAGCTAATCGCTATGTGAGCAATTGAAGTTTGCTTCGCTATGCAAAGCCAACAGTAAACAAAAGCGAAAAGTAAGGAAAAGAAATCCCGTTTGAGAAAAGCTATGTAAACTTGAAACCAATAACAAGGAATATGTTGGAAACGGTCAACTTTAGAACAAAAGTGTATATGACATAAATGGTGTGTTTTAACGAGGTCTGCTGTTTCTGTCCATTTTTTAAAGGTGTACTAGTTATGCAAAATTCAACCAAATTCATATAAAACGAACAGGGCTTTATAAGCTATTCTCATAGAATTCAAGATATAAATTTTAATTCTGATGAAAATATTCATAATATACGATACTTTAATGCAAATAGAGTTATTTTCGAGAAAAATAAAAATCTCAATATTTTTTTCCATGAAAAAAGTTGTTTGGGGTTGGGGGATCTGCTTGAAGAGCATCCTTAAAAGCTAATAAACTAAAATACCAAGATTAGAATTTAATTTTTTTTTTTTAGTTTTTGGGCTATGCTCTCTACCGACAAACACACGCACCTTTTTACTTTCTGTACACGTACTATGTGTATAGAGAAGGTATTGTATTTCACCAAAAATTCGATACGCAGGTTTCACCGGAAATAGACGTTTTAAGGTACCTTTTATCCAAAAACGTATTTTAAGAAAAAGGCCCGCGTGCGCGTGCGTGTATGTGTGTATGTGTGTATGTGTCCGTCTGTCAGTGCGTCTGTGAACACGATAACTCAAACATGAAAAGTCGGTAAAATGCCAAACTTGGTATTTAAGTTTAGTATCTTCCAGGGATGCGACACGAGGATTTTGAGAAAAAAGAATTTATATGGAAACATTTTCGAAAATGTTGACTTTCTCAAAACTGACTGTTATAATATAGAATAAAAAAATATATATTAAAGATATATGTGACAGATAAAATGTATGTTTTGTATTTTTTTGGGAATAACCTTTAAGTACCTTTTTATTCAGGATGAATTTTGCTGAATTTTGCTTAAGTGGTAAACTGTGAGAAATAGACAAAAATTTACCACACAGTATATGTAGATCACGTTAAAACACACAATTTATGTCATTTACGCTTTTTTTTTCGTTGAATTGAGCATTTCTGAGATATTCATTGTTATTTGTTTCAAATTCAAAATACCTACTTAAAACTTTTTTCACACGGAAAGTTGTAAACTCCTGGCCTTTGCATAGAAACGGAATTAATCCACATGCCAACTAGCTTTTAAAAGATTTGACTATCGTTTTAGCTTAGTGTGTTCCTTTATTTTCCTTCTGCTTACAAGGAAGCAAGTAATTAAGTCAATTTCTGCTAATATTTACCTCGATTATTATAAAGTAGATAGGACAATAATCTGTTACCGCGATGTAGAGAAAGTTATATGAATGGAACACACCAGATTTTAACTTTCTCTAGACGTAATATGTACATAGAATATAGAGAAAGTATTGCATTGCACATAAAAATTCGATAGCAAAGTTACACCGGAAATACATGTTTTGAGATTGCCTGAATAAAAAAAACATTTTTATAGAAATGTCCATGTGTGTGTCTATTGACAGCATAGCCCGTTAAATACCAAATTTGGTATTTAAGTTTAGTATCTTACAAGGATGCAGCACGAAGGTTTTCAAGAAAATCCCCCCACACCCAACTACACTTTACATGGAACTTTTTTCAAAAATGTTGATTTTCTCAAAAATGCTTCTAACGGTTTTGATTAAAATACTTGATATAATTGATACCTCAATGCTTTTTTTTAGTTTCTTTTGGTATATATTAGTCAACAGACGAGACAAATAGGTGAAACTGTGTCCCAGGCTATTTATTATTATTATTAGTATTTATTTCCATTTAATTTGTGGAATGAGCAGTAAAAATATTCTATGATTGTTTTTCATGTGTAATCAATCTAGGGATAGGCAAAAAATCTAATTGTATAGGTACCTTGCAGTACGATTTATTCATTTCTGTTTACTTTAATAAGTTGCTGGAACTCTTAATCGTGGCACTAAAATTCCCAGGATTTACATAAAGAAAACCAAGTGGGAAAACATTTATTTGGATCTCATAAATTTAATCCATCAGCAACAACGCATGCCGCAGTACTCTACTCTGATCTGGGTGCAATTCCAGTCTTTTCATTCTAATATCCACAATGAACAGGCCTTCATGTGATTTATTGTAAACAATAGGTGCTGATATTGGTATAAAATATGATACTTGATACTAATGTAAAGAAGTTAATCAATGTTGTATCCCCTTTCTTTTAGGAACGCTGGATAGTATTATGGATATTATAATAGACGTTGCCACATCAGGCTACAAGCAATACGCCAATTCAAAGGGTAAGCAATTTGTTTGAAACTAATCCTTGTAAAGGGCTTGAGATTTTAATGCAAAACATTTGTCTTAGATCAATATAAAAGCTCTTGTTTCAGAGAATCTTGCAAAAATTTCCAGGCAAGGAGAATTGCCAAGTTAAGATGTCATTAAATTAATTACCATTTTGCAAATGTTTTATATACATAGTATTCGTTGATAAAACACTAAATACTGACTTATTCATTATTTCTGATAAAAGTGTATCACTTAAAACTGAACCTGTTTCCAGCTACACGCTAGAACAAGTACTCTAAATAGCCCGCCTGGGTAGTGTGGTGGTAGCGTGTCTGCCTCACATTCAACAACTCTAATCCACTAATAGACATAATTTAACAACCTAGGCATCATTTGATTATATTGAGTGGGCTTTGCAAATTTTAAATCATGCTTTTCAGTGTGTGATGTGTAAATTACAATGTGAAACAGATTTCCAAGTTAGGCCACAAGAAAGAGTCAAAAAAGTTAATGATAAGTAACTTTTTTTCTATTAAGCAAATTCACCTCTATTTATTTTTCAGGTTCAAAATACAACAATTTGTAAATAGTAGTTACAATACAGATTTATCTCATACTTCTTGCTGATTAATGTAATTGCATGTCCTTAGGCATATCGAAATTTTCAATGTGTGACATTAATTACTTACACTCGAACTTTACAAGCCGTAAGACTATTAGCATAAGCAGCAGCAGCAGCAGCAGCAGCAGCAGTAGCAGCAGCAGCAGCAGCAGCAGTAGTAGTAGTAGTAGATGTAGTAGTAGTAGTAGTAGAAATAGTAGAAGTAATAGTAGAAGTAGTAGTAGTGGTAGTAGAAGTAGTAGTAGTAGTAGTAGTAGTAGTAGTAGTAGTAGTAGTGGTAGAAGTAGTAGTAGAAGTAGTAGTAGAAGTAGTAGTAGTAGAAGTAGTAGTAGTAGAAGTAGTAGTAGTAGTGGTAGAAGTAGTAGTAGTAGAAGTAGTAGTAGTAGTAGTAGTAGTAGAAGTAGTAGTAGTGGTACATGTAGTAGTAGAAGTAGTAGTAGTGGTAGAAGTAGTAGTAGAAGTAGTAGTAGTAGTAGTAGTAGAAGTAGTAGTAGTAGAAGTAGTAGTAGTAGTGGAAGAAGTAGTAGTAGTGGTAGTAGTAGAAGTAGTAGTAGTAGAAGTAGCAGTAGTAGTAGAAGTAGTAGTAGTAGAAGTAGTAGTAGTAGAAGTAGTAGTAGTAGTAGAAGTAGTAGTAGTAGTAGAAGTAGTAGTAGTGGTAGAAGTAGTAGTAGTAGAAGTAGTAGTAGTGATAGATGTAGTAGTAGTAGAAGTAGTAGTAGTAGTGGTAGAAGTAGTAGTAGAAGTAGTAGTAGTAGTAGTAGTAGTGGTAGAAGTAGTAGTAGTAGTAGTAGTAGAAGTAGAAGTAGTAGTAGTAGAAGTAGTAGTAGTAGAAGTAGTAGTAGTAGTAGTGGTAGAAGTAGTAGTGGTAGAAGTAGTAGTAGTAGTAATAATAATAGTAGGAAAATTGCAGTTATATAATGCATAATCTTACTTTACGCGTCACACAGTCGCATGATTGGGTAATTACTGCCTACTTCCCTCTTATGCGACAAAACGACTCGTACGATAACTACAATGTGTCGCGTAATAATATCACATATTCAGGCACGAACACCGCCGCATTAACGTACGTAGACGTACAGCCTATAGCGTACCATGTACAGCATCACGCGTGTAACACGAAATTTAACAAGAAAAAGTAGCAACCTAACAAGAAGCCTAATGTCTTGTAAGCGCATCGCTTATATACCTTAAATCTCCAATCTTGAAGTTCATTCCTCATTGGTTAAGAAAAAGCGCGAAAATAACCTTGTCACGTGATTAGTTTTGGAAGTTCTTTGTATTACACTCACGTGACCGCCCTTTATAATGGAAAAGTTCCGAGTTGCTAACTTTTAGGGAAGAAACCTTTCTCTAAAAAATTCCCGGTTGCTTATGTCTCTAATGCACTAAAATCTTACTCTTACAAAGGCATTTGTGTTACTAAGAATAACAAAGGAAGTAACCTGGTCGTACATAATAGCAACTCCTCACCCTAAGGTTTTGTGTTCTGCAATCTGCTCAGTTTTGGCTTATGAAGCATATATATTTCCTATATTAAACCTATGCAAAAATAATAGTTAAACTAATAAAATACAAAGTGGGCTAATATACTGTTGCAAAACAACAACAATGCTTGAGCCTGCAAATTAAGAAATGTCCAAAGCACTCCGCATAGTAGACAAATTATTACAGGCAGTGAAAGAAACGCCACCAAATTCGGTTACCTCAAATGTGAGAACAAATTTCGAAAACGTTCTATATAAACTCTTGGATAAGCAACTCTGTGTGATATAATTTTGGTGAGTGAGAATAAATCCACAAGAGTAAAGATTGATGATGTCCCATACTTCCGATTTGTACCAGCTACACCATATGTCGTAAAAATAAGCTTTTGTAAACACAAGACTGTCTTAAGTAATAGCAGAAAGCATTTTCACGTCATACACTAACAAAATATTTTGTTATCAATGCAACTTTTAAAGTTAGCTATGTACACGGAAAACGTTTCTCTTTATATTGTGCTATTAGTTAGTCTTGTTATAATACAGATTTATGTCTAATTCCACTACAAAGAGAGCATTTATTTTTATTTGTTATTTTATCACGAGTGGAACGTTTTTTTTGTTTTAGTGAAATTTATGCTTACATAGAAAGGATTATTATGTTACATTTACCTATGTGGAAAAAACAGATGTCTAAGAATCAACGGGAAAATAAAGCCAAGTGCTCTATTATGTAGTATTGCTAGCAATTTTGACCGGACTGTACTGATTGGTTTCCCTCCGTTCCTTACCTCTTCTACCGCAAACAAACATGAAAAGCAAACGAGTATATCTGGCGCAGCAGATCTGGACATGTGAAAATCTTAATAAGAGCTAGGAAGCGAGTTGTACTTTCAGATAAGCAGTTTACCAGTCGATTCAGACCTGTCACATTCAATGTCAAATATCTGTCAGCTTTTATGCATTGCACTATACGGCGCTGCACTTAAACATGTGTTTTCATATGTATATTCATATCTACAATCTATACAAATGACCTACTATATAAACAATGTCAATTGTCTGCCTCCAATTCTTCCACATCTAACAGTCCCTCGTCTTCGCTCACGTCATTGTCATCATCAATGCTATCGCTACTCCCTGCACCATTATCCTGGATTAGAATTCTTTTTGATTTTCTACAATTCTTTCTAATGATTTTCAATGTTTACAACATGTCGACATTCATTTTCCCATTCTAGCCTGCCAATTTCTGCAATTCGCTGGCAACACAACTGTTCCACATCTTTTAATTAAAAGTGATATATTAAGTTTTATTTTTCTTTCTTTCTTATCTTTGAGAGCCCTGGAAACGGAACTCAGAGAAACATCAGTTGCTTTGCCTATTTTTTCATTCACTTTCTACAGGCTTTTGAAGAACTGGGGGAACATACATTTCCTTACTTCATCTCTGCCTCTGCTTTGACTAAGTAATGCTTTGCCACTTAGCTTTGAAACGTAGGAGTCATGGTTAAAAAAATAAAATAAATAAAATGAACACTATTTATTACCAACTTTGAATACAAACAAATGATAAGCTAGGCTCGGTAGCTGGGTTGGCGGTCAGGGTCATGACTTCAGAAGTTTTGCGCCGGCAATACATTACAGTAGCTCTCTACATAACATCCTTTGTAACCGGTGCTGAAGGCTAGTTATTGAAAAGAACTCGCCAAGCATATACTGCGGATGCACACATGTGTGAAGAGCTGGAGAGCTAGCTACCAAACCAAACAAATGAAATCAGGCAGTGCTTAAATCCCGCACACTGATCACCTGATATTAGCGTAAAACACAGATAACATAAAAACTAGTGCAGATTTCAGAATATCCAGAAAAATTTACAGGTTTCTAGCGTAAACTTTGTGAGTAAACGTAATGAAATTAAGATTGTATACAAACAACTCTAAAGTTATTTAAAGACTAATTTAGTATGTTTAGACATTTATACTGTCATTATGGTACTTCGAAGCGACCAAGAAAATTCGGCCATCATTTGATTCAATTCTGCAGATTATATTATTGTAATTACAGTAATGCCTAATGTATTGTAATACGAGTGTAAATGTATTTAAAGAGCTATCACCACTCTATTTTCTTTATAACTTAAAATAATACGACTTCTAGGATATTTTAGTTGAACGTTTCTTTGCCTAAGCAATTTAACCAACTTTGCCTATAACCTTTCGATTACTGGTTCCTCTGACTAAAAATAGCGCTGATAACACCACGAAAGCCAAAGTAATTAGTGCATAATTTTTGAATATGTACATAAATTATTCTTATATTGTGCCTGTAAGTAATCGGTGAGACACGGGACACTCAGAATCATTGTGCTTCTTTGGCGATTTATGATGCCCAAGCTTTGTTGCCCAGTGCTGCTCGAATTCATTCTGCAAGTAAGAGTTGAAAATAAGTACAGGAGTGGTTACGCAGCCAGGTGGCTCAGGCGTTTCGTCTATTAGTGGTGCCCGGGAGGTTGTGGGTTCGGTTTCCCAAGGGTAACCTCTCTGATTCATTAGTTTTTCGGGGTTTTTCCAGGTCACTGGTCGAGTGCTGGAGAGGATTCTTCATTTCCCTAAATTTCCTATACCTACTTTATTTCATCCCAACCAGTCTAATTCAGGGTTATAAGTGTCTGCTCTCCGGAATACAGTTCTCGGTAGCGGGATGGTGTTAGTGGTTGTCTGCGGACTCAAGTGGTCTATCCGGGACTGAGCCAAGGGCACCTGGCGCACCCCGCGTCGATATGAAAAACTGCTTGTGAACTGTTACGGATCCTCTACGGTGACTATCTCCTGCGTTGTAATCATAGGTTGTTACAAAATTAAACCAACTGCGGCCGTGAAGTCGTTAGTGTTTGTCTTCGGTATTTCGGAGGAAAAGCTAAATAAGGTAGATCCCATATTTTTTTAACAGCTTAGAAAACATCTATAAGATGAAGACGTTATTCATAAGTACAGGACTCTTCTGGTAGATGAATAAGTCACCGATGAAGGTGTTATTGACAGTGATTTTGGAGATGATCTAGCGATACAATGAGCAGACTTCATAAAAAAGTGATTCAGCATTACGTGTCATTGTCAGTGACGAGAGCAGCGGTTCCTCTTATTATTTATCACCACCAAGGAACAAAATTTACAAGAACAAAATTTGCTAAAGGTTACTTGACTGACGCTTATAAAATCTTGACGAAGCAGCGAAAAGGAAATAATTCTCGACAATGGTGCCCTCCTGGACAAGGTCTAGACATGGCTTCTAGATCAAATTCACTACGGTGATGGCACAAAAAAGATAAAAGCAAGACAGTTTTGCAAAACTTCAAAAGACGCTCAAACGACCTAGCAGAAACAGGAAGGTGCTACAAGAAATGATTAATAACGAGGTACGTGATTGGTTTATTGACATGCAAAGACAACATGGGATTATACACAACTGACTGTTATCAATTTAATGCACAAATTGATCTGAACAAGCGCTTCAACAACAACAACAACAACAAACAAAAAAAGTTATTTCTCGCAAGATCACAGATAAAGTTGGCAGTAGATTTGCTTCTGATGCGGAAAAGCTGGTGAGTTTGTTATGGTAGTAAGGCGATTCATTGAAGAGAATAATTTTACATCAGAGCAGATAATGCAGATCATTCAAGATTTGCTAAAGAGTTGCATTCTGGTTGTGGGGAAACTTTTGCCGTCCGGGGAGCAAAGACGATTTATAGTACCGTGGGGTTCAGTTGCAGCAACCACCCATTCATACATGGTAATGCCGGTTATTTTAATTGATGGTAACTTTCTTCCACAGTTCTTGTCTCGCAACCCAGTTGGAAATTTCCAGCAAGCATGGCATTTGAATTACCCAATGTGAAAGCATATGCTAGAAAATCACCAAACATGTCCAAAATGAATTTTAAAGTGATCCTGGAGCAGATGTTATGGCCGGATTTGCAAGGAAGAGATCAAATTCTTCTTTTGGTTGATTGGTGGACAGCAAATAAAGATGATGTTCTACATAATGAGACAGTTCCAGAAGATATTGGATTTCACAAGAGGTTGATCCCTGCAAAAGTGCTCGATTTTTACAACCATGGATGTTTACTTTTTCCATTCATTCAAAAGTATGGTAAGGTTTATTACAGATACGATTATCTTATCGTCCTCAGTTCAAAGTGTGACAAAGAGAACAATTTCTTCGCATTCAATCCTTTGTGTACTTCTAATTTGCGGAAAATAGATTCAAACAATTGACCGATTCGCTTTCTTCAAGTCTGGTTACGCCGGTGAACATCCAGGATCATTTCAGACACCTTCCGAATACTGTTTCGAGAGTGGTTTAGAAGAAAGGTGCTTCAAAGATGTGCAATTCGCCTTCATTTGATGTGCTCATTGTGAATGATGTTTATGTCTAGACCATGTTCTAAACATGTCTACTGCACTTGAACTGCCGTGGTGCGTAATGTATTTTAATTTCTTTATTTACAGATTCTTGAATGCATTGGTTCGACCATCTACAATATTCAGCGTTGTGTAGATTAATCAGCACGAGGATTCTTGTCTTTTTGTGTACACATAACATATCTTTGGATGCCCTTAGCTCCTATGTTTCTTGCCCATAGCAGCTGCAATTTGCATGGTATGCATAATTGGATATTGACTATTCACCGAACTATATAGATTCAAAATGTGTGGAACAACATTTGGGTACCCTCCCTTGTTAGCAGTATGCTGGTCCTCTGATGTTAATTATTGTGAATGAGGATAATCCAGACATTCACACACTAATATTTTATTCGTACCATAAAACATTGATGGTTGTCATCTTTTAGTTTTTCGGCTACAAGAATGAGTGCTACATATCTAATTCAGCACGTCTTTAGCAGAGTACCAATCTGAAACAATGTAAAATAACTATACATATATTACGCATGTTGTACTATCACATATTCCTATTGAACTAATATTATTTCTTGACATAGTTCATGCCATTGTTCTCACTTTGTATAATTCTGGATAAGTAGACACAACTCTTCGTAAAAATTACGACGTTACACTGTCAATGCTGATTTGATTCAAAGAGTTACAACAGTGCATACTCACAGACCAAATCTTCAAAAGTTAAGAAGGTATGGCACGAAAGTGTGGCACGAAAAACATAACAGGTAAAGCTATGTTGCGAATCATGCTTCGTCAAGACTTTGCGATTTAGGGTTAAGCAAGTCAAGTTCCGGAAACGGCCAGTGAGCGAAATCCAGTCAGCCAAATTGAACGTGGGATAGCATAAGCAAATAAAAAGTTTTCTGTTTCAATACGGAATGGGATTTTAAGGACATTTTTATGCCACTTATGCTTTTAAATTTGCAGTTTTACAGTATCAGATTTCAAAGCATTGAAGGCTATGTGTGACACATATATAAATATTACGAGAACGAAAGTTGAGATACGTAACGCATTCATGTGACACTATAACTTTCAATGAGCAGCTTGGTTGGTAAACATATCAAGGAAAGTTGCACATGCATATCTCTAGCAGCCGATATGTACCATAACTTTTTTTTTTTTTTTTTACAATTAACACTACATGAGGTTCCTTTAATCTGCATTTCCTGTAATCGCTTGCTTATTGATTTATTCCATAAAAGTACAACTTAATTATCCCGTTATACTGTCAATGAGAGCATTATTGTGATACATTTAAGCCGCTACGTTTAGTATCCAATATGGAACTACTTGTGAACGTCTTCCGCTCCAGTTTACAAAAATTAGCTTAGTTGCGCTATTTTATTGAAAATCTCTTTAATTTTCTCATATGTATCGTTAGCTCGTAATAATCAACTGAGAAATTTGCGCCGAAAACAAATCTTGACTACTTCTGTGGTCGAGTGATCAACGAGCTTACTTCTCACCAGGAGATTTTGGATTAGATTCATTCCGGGGATTGAAATTTTCCTTTAATTAGATTGTTCGCCGCACTCTCTATTGTCTGTAAGTGTGGATATGGGTGTGAATGTTCGAGTGAAAATAGATTTAAAACAACGAAATCCTGTTATGACTGATCTAAAAGTGCAAAGAGTGAAAACACATACAAACTTTCAATCAAAACCCCCGATATCAGCATAGCTGTTAACGGAGATTTAGCAATACCGCCACCTCTAGCTTGTGAAAATAACCTTAATATTCACTGAAGTCTATCGAAAAAGAGACCAGCCATTATTTGAAGGCAGAACATGTCCTTCTCGTCTTTGGAATAATTGTATTTTTTGGACTTGTATCATATGCTTATTTCTACAAAGTCTAGTCGATCGTGACTAGTCGATGTTTGATACAGTTGTGTTTTGACTAGAGAACAGTGTAATCTCGTATTCGTTCTCATGTTAAAGGACACTAACCTAAAAAACTTAATGAATGAACTGAATAAAAATATGAATATAAGGAATGTGAATTTTTGAGTGCGTTACGGATTTACTACACAGATTAAGCTATTCCAGCATTAATCACTTCCCTTGTAGCCAATGTTATTCTTATAGAGTTCTCAAGCATTCCTATTGCTGCAATTAATTAAACGCATTTATATGAGCATTTCTTTTAATATTGTAGTAAAGCTAGTAGGAAAACTTAATATTGATGCAAAATAAGTCTTTGTGTTTATCAAAATGTATCTGATAATTTAATAGACTATGAATGTTTCAGTGTTTGTTGAGTGCAATTTATATACCAGAAAATTCTAATTTCTATCACTTTTGTTGTAGGACCCAATGGTGACTCGAGAAGGAGGTTGATGTTTATTCCTATACTCCTGGGAATTGTGCTAAAGGTTGTAAGCCTGATTCCCATACTTCTGGGTAAACTGGCTATCATTGGCTTAATAGCCTTTTTTGTAAGCAAATTATCACTAGCCATTGTAGCCTTCATGTCTCTGAAAAAACTATTCCAGTCCTCAGGTTCTATATCTTATCCATCTGCAGCAGCACAATTTTATGGGTATCCTTACAACTATTATACATATCCACATGGATACTACGAAAATACTGTTCAAAATTTTGACTATCCTCAACTGAACGAACATGGTCACTATGATTACCATCCACAGGCTCACTATGGATACACTCCTTACTATTCACCAGGGTCTTACCAAGGGCAAGATGTTACTAAAGGAAGGCGTAAAAGGAATTTATGGAACAGTTATCAAGACATATCTTCATCCTCCGTCGGCATAGAGGCAATCGTACCTGCTGCAGCTTCTGATAATGGACTGTTTGGCCAAAAAGAAGTATCAAGTTTTTATACACCCATGAAGAGAAGACGTAGAGGAATTCGCAAATTGAGAGATCTGGTTCCGCTCCAGAAAGAGGTTGGGATAGCACACCGTGTGTTGAATGCTCGCGAAGGACGTGATGATAGCTCGGGGGCGGGTCAAAGGAGGCCCATTCAAGCAAGCAGAGCACGTGAGGAAAATGACCATCAGCGCGTGGTAAGGTGCTGTGGAACTGCAGACACAAGGCAGATGGAGTTTTGATGTTTTGAAATCTAATGTGATCAGTTTTAATTTCTTCAAACTCAAGCTGAAAATTGTTTTATATTACTTTTCAAAGATTATTTGTTTATAGAAAATTAAAACAATAATTGTCAGTTATTGAGTGAAATACTTACTTCTCAATGGATTCTTTGTTTCGTTTAGCATACATTGGTAGTTGAAGAAAAGTTTTAGAGGTCCCTTCAGATGTATTGACATTATTTATAGTTATTTTAGCGTGCACAAGATATAAAATATTATATTACTCGAAATAAAAGTTATCTGTGATAGCAGTTAGGTTGTTTTATGCAGCTATATAAGGAATTACATGTGCAGCAATATTGAAAACTCACTACAAACCTCATTACAGTGACAGATTTTAAATATATAAATTTAAATTTAACTATAAATAATTTAAATTATTTTGTATGTGTAATTTTAAATAATAAAATACATTAATTATTATTGAATAAAAGACAGTTTTGATATAACCATAACATTATAAACCTAAGTTTATCCTATATATGAACTGCTAACACTAATATTACATAAAACAAAAGTTATGAAAAATAATCCCGAGCAACATTTTGTAGGGTAACATGCTCGCAGATAATGCTTTGATCTACACACCTTTTATCGTTGCCTGAGACACTATTCTCACCTTTATTTCATCTGGAGAAAAATTGTATTTTTGTCAGTAAAGATTGCCTCTATAGCATGTATTTTAACAAATAGCAGAGTGAAACCTAGGCGGTTTCATCTGTGGCCCGCAATCGATTTCCGTAGCCAGCCTACTTCACCCATGGTTTTTTCTGGGGTTTCCCAGGATCACTAGGGAATAGAGTAAGGTTTCTTCATTCCCCGAATTTCCTGTCC
Organism: Hymenopus coronatus; assembly: GCA_030762935.1. Classification (NCBI taxonomy): domain Eukaryota; kingdom Metazoa; phylum Arthropoda; class Insecta; order Mantodea; family Hymenopodidae; genus Hymenopus; species Hymenopus coronatus. Next base: position 17,781,632 of record CM060890.1, read on the forward strand.
CTCCATCGTATTTCCTTCCTTCTTCATTACATTGTTTACTTTCAGGATTGAAAGTGTCAGCGATGGTTCTCGGTGCGGTGTGACAGGGAAAAAGGACGCTCTTAGTGACTATCTCCGGGAGGGATGAAGTATGAGGATAAATCGGACGGCTGTAACGAGGAGCGATGGCATAGAAATGTTGGAGTCCCTACAGTTTTCCATTAAGTCACCCCGACTGTCGGACAGGTAGACCAGCCTCACATAGGGTCCAACATCCCCGCCAGATATGGTTCTCATTGCGGCAACCAATGGAAGTACTTTAAAAGTATGGTCTACTACTGAATTCTCCTCCCTCCCGGGGGGCGCCCCTTGTGGAGCATAGTAAAATAGCCAACTAGGTTACGTATCCAGTCCCTTCCTCCTGTATCCCAATCCTAATCCTAAACATTTGCAAGCTGCTCTATATTTAAATGCGATGCTCTGCGTGCATGTTACCATGGTAGCTCAGTGATAGAGCAACCGGCTAGGGACCGGAGAATCCGTGATTCAAATCTCGGCTACGGCATAAGATTTTTCAGTTTGACTCTACCTATACAACTCCTGTCCTACACACGGCTTGTGTGAAATAACAATTACATCAATATTTAATATTGTTTCATAATAATGGTAGTTACTCCTATAACCGCTTATCTATCATAAATAGTAAGTTAAGCATTGTGTAAGCTGGTTTAAAGTGAAGTTCACATTAAACTTTTTTCTTTCTTTCTTCTTCTGTATTTTATCAGCTTAACGTTTTTTAATCTAGTTGGTCATATCGGAGTATGATTGAAATCTGCGAAATGATGTAGAAATGCTTTCGGGGTCCATGATTAAGCTTAAATTTATTCGACTTTTGTCTTCTCAGAAACGAGACTCAAACCGCGACCTCTTGAATGTGAGGCAGACACACTATCCACATACTACCGAGGTGAGCTTAGAAAGTATTCCCAGTCTGTTTGTACATTTTGTCTATTTCTTACAGTTTACCAGTTAAGCAAAGTCATACAGAAAGAGAAGTTCTTCAGAGACAATTTCCAGTAAATTCACTATATACACTTTATTTGATATGTAAATATCCTTAATATGCTTATTTATCAACATCGTTTAGAAATTCTTGAGAAAAATAACATTTTTGAAAATGTTCCCATGTTAAGATTAGCCTGGAGTGGGGAGATTTTCTTGAAAATTTTCGTGTCACATTCTTGGAAGATATGGTCACGCATGTCATTTGCTAGAGTTTAACATATAGTTATAGTAATATTTTATTAATTAGAAATTAATTGGGATTTTATTCTTAGATATTCTTGATAAAATACAATCCTTGTATAAGCTGATTAAATAACAGGATGGAAGTGACTAGCCTCTTCCAATGACACCCCTAGTGGCCTTTTCGAAGACAGTAACTTCCGTTGGGCTACGTGCACATTCGTACATTGTCATGAGAAACTCAGGCTCTTTGAGGTCATACTGGATATTCCAGAACTTTTAAACCATCGATGTGATTGGCTAAGACAACCCACTATCAGGGCGTTGGATCTCCATATTAAGAGTACGGCTTCGTTGGAAAACCCTTCCGGGAGCGAGATTGGAGATTCCAGGCTTTCCCAGCCTTTCCTATTGGTTACGGAGACAATATGGCTACGTGAGGCTAGGCTAGCTTGGTTAGGCTAGGTGTATGTAAATGAACTGAATCGAAATACGGGGTAAAAATGGACTTTCTGAAAATCGGTTCTTCTTTCCAATGCGAAATACAGTCTTTCTTCCGTTCGTTTTGTCTGCTTGTGCATGGGCAGTCATATTGGTCAATCGAGTCAAATCTAAAAGTGAACTAAAATCTCCAATGTCGTCTTCCGGGCTGTTGCTAAATCTATTTAATAAACTGCAGACCCGACCGCCAGGTCTTGGCCGTCGGGAACCTCTGCTGGGTGTGTGTCTTGGGGCGTCGTTCCGGGCCTAATTGCTCAACCGCACTATGATACATCTTTTAAGGTAAGGCTTTGTGTAAGTAACCCCCGTAAGCAGAATGATATTAGCCAGGGTTTATGGAATTGGTTGCAATCCCAACCTTTCTAAACCCAACATTCGCTACCAACAAATTATTTAATCCTTCTCAATATATTAGCTTAATTTAAGTCCCGTTGTTATTATTACTCTAGCATCACCATCCTCAAATAGCTATTCCCCCGTCGCAAAACCTGGGTTGGCGACAATATGTATAAATTTGGATTTTTTATAGTGTTTAACGTCCGCTTTTAATACCAAGGCACCGTAGGCGATTACACTAGTGATACATGGAATGAAGATGGAGCACCGGTGGAATGCGATGGCGGGGGAAACTGGAGGACCAGGAGAAAACCCGCCCCAGCGCCGCTTTTTCCACCACAAATCTCACATGTAGTCGCTTGGGATCGAACCCGGGCCGTCTAGGTGAGAGGCGAATGGTCTAACCACTCGGCTACTACGCGGCCATATATAAGTTTTGGTATTTAACTGGTTTTTCGTTTTTGAGTTATGCTGTCCACAGCAGACAGACACACACACACATGCACACACAGGCCTTATATCCAGAGGTACTCAAAACATGTATTTCGGTAAAATCTCGATATTGAACTTCCAGGTGGAACACAATACGTTCTCTACCTACTAAGTACGTACATAGGGCTCGGTAGAGGAAGTAAAAGTGACTACTACTTTTGCCCTGATTAAAGCACCACGTTTTGTATTAAAAACGATTTGTACGATATTTAATCTCTCTTAACGTTTTAAACAATTTTATATTTATTTTTGTTGCAGATTCAGAAAACTTATTCTATGAATGCAGTTCTGTGTCTAAAACATTATACATCATGTATAAATCCAATACAAATTTATTATTTGTATTTATTATTTCAATACTTTGAGCCTAGAAAAGCTTTGTATAAGTAGGCACCAATTGAAGGCAGCAGAATTTTTAAATATTATTTATTTGAAAAATATTCTACAAAATGTAAATCACACTTACACAACAATAGGTACGCGGTGCACTTATGTGACATCAACATAATTATATACTGTATCAGTGCGAATGCACATATTAAGTATACTATATTAATCACAAGCTTTTTTTAGGGTTACATTTTATAACTATTAAGTAATGATGTTCAAAATACGTCCAATACGTAGAATATATGTATTAAACATTCGCTTCAAATTTAAGTGCCAGGAAAATATAAAAGTTGGTATTTAAGTTTAGCATCTTTCAAGGATAGGACACGAAGATTTTGAGAAAAATTCTCCCACCCCAAACTACCATTTATGTGGGGGAAAAATCGAAAATTTTGATTTCCTCAAAAATGGATCTAGCTATATCTTAAATATATTTATATAACAACAGCCTCTGAAGATCTCTTCGATCTGGATGAATTTTGCAAAAGTGCTAAACTGTAGGAGACAGACGAAACCTTACTACACAAAAAAGTGGAATGTAACCTACTGTATTTCCCTCCTACTTACAAGGAAGCAAGTAATAAGACCAATTCTGCTAATGTTTAACTCGATTGGAATGACGTAGATGAAAGAATAATCTTTTATATGAATTGTTTGCAAGAATAGCTAGAGAAAGTAATGCGCATGGTACACATAAGATTTTTAAGAAAAAGGCCCGAGTGTGTGTGTCTGTGGACAGTACAGCTCAAAAACTAAAAGACCGCTAATTATCAAATTTGGTATTTAAGTTTATATCTTCCCAGCATTTTCAAGAAAATCACTCACCCAAAACTATCTTTTCATGGAAAAATGTTTGAAAACTTTTATTTTTCTCAACAATGCCTCTTAATGATTTGGATTAAATTACAGTGTGTTATAGATATTTACATCATATATAAAATGTATATCTTGCAGTTTCAGGGAGTAGCTTTTAGACACCTGTTCATGCTGGATGACTTTTATTGAACTTTAAACCGTAATAAACAGGCAAAAATTTACTACACAAAAATGGAGATCTCGTTAAAATATTCAATTATGTTAAAGTATATTTGTTGTATAGTGGACAGTTTCCGAGATATTCCTTGCTATTGATTTTAATTTTAAACTGCGTAACCTTTCTCAAACAATGTTACCTATCTTTCACGTCCCTTATGTCTACTGCTGGCCTTGCAAAGCGAACTGAACTTCAATTGTTCTCATAGTGACCAGCTTTTAAACAGTTTGATTATCGCTTTAGCCTAATGTATTACCATTTTTTCCGCTTACAAGGAATCAAGTATTATTACCATTTCTGATAATGGTTTCTCGATTAGCATCATGTATAAAAACAATATTCTTTTCTAAGAATAGTTTGTTTGTAGAAGGGTAGAGAAAGTCATATGAATGGAACATCAGATTTTTGTTAACTGTTTTTGAGTGATACAATATAAGTTTCTACTTTTCTGCAAGTTCACTGTATTTTCCTGAAATAAAAACCACTTGATTTGCCTTTACATTCTTTTGGCCATCACTTGTTCCTAAGTGCCCTTTATTGTTCCGCACTTAATATTTCACATGTCCCCCTGGCCGGCCAAATTCCGAATTTGTTTCAGGGCAGAGCCTCGTTAAAAACCGTTCACAAATTAAATTAACTGCTTCACTTTTCCCGTCTCCCTCTTATTTTTTCCCCACGTGAATCAAATTCTTCACATCGCGGACTTCTAAACTATCATTATGCTACGAGCTATAACGCAACGCTGGTTCACCACACAGTGTCTAATGTTCAAGTGCGGATGTGAACGCCGTTTTTTTTGGGGGGGGGGATCTCCGAAGCTAGTCTATTCACCACCCATTTTCTAGGATATGCCTAGACTTTTGCTATTTCAGTTACTTTCACCGATACTATTGATTGGGAATATGCTGCATTTTTATATTTTGTCACACTTTCATTGGGTCTCACAATTTTAGACGCCACGCTATGTTCTAACGGCTATTAACATTTTAACACGTCTGATTACACTTTCTGTGTATGGTGGAGCGTAAATTTCGTCTGGGTATTTCCTCCTATTGTCTGAAGCGCTGAACTTCTAGACTTTGAAATACCAGTTTCTATTGTTCCCTAACTACTTGTCCTGGATTCCTCTTACTGGACTCATGATTTATTAAAGCGTATTTATTCGTGGTTGCCTTCTATTACTTTATCTATTTCCTTAAATTCCCTCTGTTTATTTACGTTATTTTTCCTCCTTATTTATTTAATTTGTTAAATTTCTTTCGTTTCTTTTCATGTTTTATTATTAGGTTACTCTATCACTTCAGATGCCATATGTAGTAAACGTGGGAGTCAAACGCTATTAAAAGAAAAAAAAAATATGTTCAATGGACACCCTCAAAATAACGGTGCCGAAAAAAAGTCTCACGTTCTGGCAACATTTTACAGCAAATTACGCACTCAACAAAACTAACGTACTAAATAACGTTGTGGTACTTCCTTTATACTGTTCTTTTCCCATTGTTCTTAACTTCAGAGATGACATCACCTCTACTCTCGTGTAAGCTGCAAAAATTATATTAATCTTCTCCAGCAATTCGGACCACAGCAGCTTATCACTCTTCCTCAATTTTTGCACCGAAAATAATACTCTTATCAGTTGGATAAAATATATCAATTCCAACAATAATACTGTGTGGCGAAAATTTCCAAATTTAAGGTGCACAGAATCTAATAACGGAAATATAGTGTTCTGCATAGTATAGGAACGAACTCCAAATCAAAGACGTCTACAGTATCAAATTTAAGGTTCCGTTTTCTGTTTACTATCATGTTTTTGGATCATGTCTACCCCACGTGTTTTAAGTACCAGTTAATTTCTGAAAATAGCAATGAGAACTTGTTTTCTGCGTAAGATGCACCTTAGTCATTTCTACCTGATTTTAGTCATGAATAACTATTGGCGGAGAAAATTTCTAATTTTAAGACCTGATCATTTATTTAATTTTCCAATTTTTTCAAACAGAACTAGGTGTTTCGCGGGGTACCAAGTGCTCCGCGGAGTACCGTTTGAAAAACGCTCCAAAAGATTACTTAAATGCCCACTTTGTAACCACGGATATATATTAAAAATCTGTTTTGTAATATAAAAAATATACATAAGGAGGATAAGCCAATATAGTCGATATCAGGGCTATGGAAATGCTCATAGGCTACACATAGCACAGATAGGTAACACCAAATTTGTTTTTTATATTCATCACTTTTTTGATCGTTTTTAATGAAATTTCTATTCACACTATACATTGGTGAAACATATATAAAAAACTTTATATTTATACTTCCTCTATCACCTAAAATTAGATAAGATTCATTAAGAATAACTGTTTTGATACATCTGAATAAAAAAAATGCACTTTTACAAAAACATCTGATGTGTGTGTGAACTGTATACCTCAAAAACAGATATTGAATAAATTATAAAATACTGAATAAATAAATATTAAATACCAAACTTGTTATTTATCGTTTAGCTTGTTAGGCCCATTCAAAGAGGCGAGGCGCAGATTTCAAGGAAATCTTCCACTTCAGAATACTTTGGCTTGCAAGCTTTTTCAAAACATTTATTTTATTAAAATGGTTTTGGCTATTTTATTAAAATGTCTTGCCTTTATTAATATTTAAATTACATATAAGATATAGAAATATAGTGAATTTCTGGGAATAGCCTTTGAAGTAGTCTTAATTTGGAAGACATTTCTTTAAATTTTCTTCAAGTGTCAGAAACGACAAAAATGCAGAACTCTTCTCAGAACAAACCATCTATTTCAACTATTTCCGAATTATCCATTAATATTGGCTTCAATTGTACAATACTTATTAATTTTTAAAGTCCTATATTCATTTGTTTCTAGCGAAAATATATAGGTGATAAAGCCACAACGAGCAGCTTCTAAAACCTGACTATCGATTCGGTTTCCTCAATTCCTCTTGTACCTATAAATATTGTTAAAACAGAAATTACCAACAAAAATTTCAATAATCACCCAGGAAAAGCCTTACTAAATCAAATTAATAAATAAACTCCTGCTGTAACCAAAGTTGAAGAATGAACTAATGCATTGTATTGAAGCTATATCTGCAAATATTTATCTTGAAGCAGGTATAAAGGTAAGCCTGTTTAAGAATGGTGTGCAGAAGCTATATAAAAATATGATGGTAACGAAGGTAATGAGATTGTAACACATCACATTTTCTTTGTATAAACATATAAATACATTCGGAGCATAATATTATATCCGTAATGAAATGCTCACAGAAAGTGATCTATTACAGCTTTTGAGCAAACGCCTGACTAAATTTCTACTTCTGTGGTTGTTTATTTAATCGTTTATTTAATCGTATCCAACCATGGAAACCTTTTTAAGTTTCAGATTTGTGAATGGTAGAATACGTGACGATTACCAGGTAGGTATGTAGGTCATACAATAAAATAAATGAAACCAAAACCAGGTTGGCATGTAGTATTAAAACAAAACAGTTAAGAGTACAAAGGAAATACAGGTTATTGTGTAAATAATGCCATAAATCTATCTAACCTTTTTTGCATCGAATAGCTATAAGATATTATAGGTGCTTTCCGCTTGCTGATAAATGGTTTAGTATTTCACTAACCTGACTGATAAATGGGCAAGAATATATCAGGAATATTTACACATTGGATTAGTCTGAGTTGCAATTTTGAAATAGAAGGTGTATTCTAAATCAGATAATGATTCTTGTAAATGTTAGTTTTAATTCTACTACATACATTAATATAGAGTTAGCGTTGCACTTAAAGGTGGCATATTTAACAAATGTTTTATTCTTAATAGATTTGAATTGGACAGACCATAAACAAATTGAGGAAATGAAAGCGAAATAATTAAAAACAACAAACGAAGATGCTATATGATAAACAGGCTAAGCAATTTGCAAGCATTAAAGTGAAAGGTAGTTAAGCTGAGCTGTTACCGACTTTTACTCTAAGGTGCCATAGACAACAACACCCCATCATATGTCGCCTGCGGTGCCATGGTAGTTAAAGCGGGCATTAAACATATAAAAACACACCCCATCAATTAGTAAAAATATAGAAACGGTGTAAATGTTTCTCTTATTGTAAGTTAATACGACCTTAATTAGCACTCTTGAGAGTTTTTATAATTAAAAAACTTGAAGATATTAATTTCGCTGCACTTTGTGGCTTCCTCAGTCCCTTTAATCGACTTAATAATGTGGGTTTTTTTTTTGGTTTTTTTTGTAATACAGTTCCGGAGTCTGATCGGGACTCCGGCGCTGTATACCCTACTTTTTATTTACCCAATTTGTTTACTTTGATTACCGTATGATTACTGAATTTCTGTTTTACTTTTTACACACACATACACAAACATATAACACCCATGCCCAAGGCGGGACTCGAACCCACGATCCCCTGCGCTGCGAGACGCTTTGGCGAGCGCGGCCATGGGAACCGGCTTAAAATGCAATGCCATAGCCGGGATGGGGGTTGATAGCCCCTCCTCCCTCTGTTCCACTGCGCTGCCCTCTGACGGTAGAATTGGTCCCTTGTTCAATCTACTGGCGTGTGCAGAGCGATAAGAGACCGTGTTATACCTGCCGTCAGTGACTCATGGTTGCTGTTCTGTACTTCCTGTTTGTTGATAGTTTGAGTGTAGCTAACTTGAATGTTTCTTAATCAGGTGATAAACATGGTACTGAGGGAAAGTATGCAACTTTACCCAACCGGATTGTAATAATGTTCTCTTGATTATGTCAAACAAACTGTCAGCCTATTGAGTGAGAAATGTGTGATCCATCGTCTGATATTCTATGGGTTTTGCTGCTGTACTACATGGAGTTAAGTTATTTTGATATGAGTATTACAGTCGCTTTACTAACTTCGATGTATTTATTCAAATTCATTTTTTTTTTCTCGGAAGTGTTATTATTAGGTCCAATACACGTTGTAAGCAAAGAATGGTCCAGTTTCCTTTTACATAGTTTTAAATGCATTCGTATTCGAATAACATATACATTTATAGCTTATTATTTTAATGATGAAGACTTTGTTTACAACAATAGCTTACTTACATTAAGGCATTAAAGCTTACGTGAAAACTTACGTAATTTTTGTAACCTTTATTAAAAAAAAAAATTAAAATGAGCAAAACGCCAATCTTCAGCTGCAGAACTCAGCTTTGGGTCATGTAGAAAACGTATTTAAAATAAATAGAGCCGGATTTGCATTTGAAATATAACACGTTAAATGTAAATTACGTATATGCTATGACAGCTTCAAACCCGATACTATGCTCCCCCCCTCCCCGCCCTTTCTCTCTATGTCTGACCCTTCTCCCTGCTTTTCTTTCACCTACACAGTCTGAATTTAAACTAGTAGGTTAGGGCAATAACAAGTTTTCCTTATTTGCTTATTAGCTCCTGCTTTATTTTGTGGTTTGCATTTAAATTTATGTTCCTTATTTTTATTATATATATTTATGAGAGTGTAGCATAAACTAAGAAATCAGCACAACAACTATAAGGAGAATTGTAAAAATGTCAAAACGAAAACACTACCTCTAAATTCCAAGAATATAAATTAGCAAAACAGAAAAAGTAGTGTATTTAAAATAAAGACAGACAGATGGAAAGGTAGGTAGGTAGGCAGGCAAGCAGCCAGCCAGACAGACATACAGACAGACAGACAGAAAGTAGGCAGGCAAGCAGCCAGACAGACAGACAGATAGGTAGGTAGGTAGAGGGATGGACAATGATTAGATAAGAACTGAAGCTTTCCTGGCGACGTGTTAATTCCAAATCTTCTCGGGCTTCTAGCCAGGTAAAAACTTGGCTTGACACCAACGTTTCGAAGAAGTGCATCTTCCTCGTCTTCAGTTCACCCTGAAGACGAGGAAGATGCACTTCTTCGAAACGTTGGTGTCAAGCCAAGTTTTTACCTGGCTAGAAGCCCGAGAAGATTTGGAATTAATGATTAGATGGTTGTATGGATAGGTAATTGGGCGGTAGATGGGTCGGTGGGTGTTCAGCTAGCTAGGCAGACAGTCAGGTGGACAGCCAGGTACGTAGATAGTACGTGGGTAGGTGAGGTAGTTAGGAAGTTAGGTAGGTAGTTAAATAGGTCGATATGTGGTTGAGTAGTAGAGGGTTGGTGGGTAGATATGTGGGTAGGTGGATCGATAAGTAGGTAGGTCGGAAAGTAGATAGGTAAGTATGTAGGTAGGTAGAGTGGATAATATACATTTAAAGCTCTGAAATATGACTCAAGAAGATGGTGACAAGAAGAAGCCCCACGCCGTGGCCAACTGGTTAGACCACTCGCCTCTTTCCAAAGCGGCGCGGGTTCGATCCTAAGTGACCGCATGTGGGATTTATGGTGGAGAAAGCGGCTTAGGAACGGGTTTTCTCCGGATTCTTCGGTTTCCCCCGCCATCACATTCCACCAGTGCTTCATCTTCATTCCATGCATCATTGTGTTCATCGACTGCGGTATCATAGTAGTAAAAGCGGGCGTTAAACACTACCAAAAACAAGAAGACAAAAGAAAAGTCCTGGGGAAACTGAAACTGAAAGTAGCATACCAACGACACAGCATTGGGAAATAAATGGTGATAGAACTAATTCAGAAAATAATAGAGACTTCATGCTACTGCTTTCAGTCAAAAACGGTATGTGTCACAATAATAGATTGTAGGTAAAATTAAAGAAATCCTGAAGTAGCGTGAGAACTTTAGGGAGGAATTTAACGCTTTGGTAATGTTTTTAAGCGAATAATATTAGACAGAGGCAAACGATTTAGAGACACGTCTTGTGTTTATATATTTATTTTAAGGAATTTGAAAGAGTATCAATACTATTTTTGAAAATAAAAGCATATGCAGAGTTATGATTTACCTGCGTATTGGCCTAGAGCTTGGCGTTCTAGGACACGGAATGTACCCATGTTCGAGCCCACCCATGGGGTCCGGATTTCAAATCCTAAAAATAAGAATAAGATGTCACTCAGCATGGAGAGGAAAGTGAGGAGCTATGATAGACTGCAATTCCGTCAAGAAAGCCAACTGTGGGAAGAGTGAAGCTGGTCACATCACCTCCTCGTATTTGTTGATGATGATGATTACCCACCTCTGTTGTACGTACGTGGGCTGTAGCGCCAAGGTGAGAAACCAGTATTGATGAGCTTTATCAACATGACCGCAACTTGAAAAAGTAGGTATTGATGCAGCCGACATAGAAATAAACAGTATTGAAATTGCAGATTATGGGGCAGATGCGAATAATTAAAGTAAGCCGTTAAAAGGTTGTTTTAATTTTGTTTTATTTGCATATAAAACAAAAATCTATGGAGATGGATCGACAGCGACAGACTGAAAAATTCAGTTCCAAGTCGATATTTGTACCACAGATTTTCTGGTGCTCTAAACAATGAGCTACCATGGCAATATGTCGTCATGATATGCGAATTATTAAGGTAATTTAAATTCCAATCAAGGCTATGTCATTACTTTTTCAGTCTGATTCTGTCTTTCCAACCCTACACAGGGTTTGTATTACAACATTAATTAACAAACATCTATGAATTTAAAATCCTTTCAAAACAATTCTTGACCATCTCTGTGGCGTCGCGGTGGCGTGTCTGTCTGATATACTCAAGGGGTCCCGAGCTCGAATCCCGGTTAGAAGATCACTATATATGGTTTTTCCGGAGTATTCCCTTACCCTGAAAAGAATGTCGGGTAACTTAAGTCCTGAAGATTATGGATCGTTTAAGCATCATTTCACCCTTTTCATTCATCATCCGAAAAGCTACCCGGATAAAGGACTTAAATAAAGAGAATTATAGTCAAGCACAGGGCAAGTGTTATAGTCGAAGCATTTAGAGTATTTGTTGCATATGTAATGTAGCAGATACAAATGAGAACTACATACTTTTTGTTACATGATAGGAACGTGGGAGATACTATTTTAAAACCCGATCACAAGTGCTCAAAAGCAGTAACAAAGACCAAAAAAAAAAAAAAAAAAAGACAATATAGAAGATATAATCACAGCTGAAATATTTCCCCAAAATTTACGGTGTAATGTTGCGTATCAGATATAAATTAATATTCCATTATCTTTATCAGTTAGTAGCTACATTACAGCAAACATTTTAAAACAGATTCGCAGAACCTGGATGTTATAATTGTGCAAACTCATGGCAATATCAACCAACACATTCATTTGAATAGAAGCATTAACATGCTCAAAAGGATACTCTCAAAAATTCAAATTTTAAGAGCCATAGCCATCTATACAGGATTCAGAAAAGAATATATATAAGTCTTAAGCCATGAAGAAGAAGAAGGAGAAGAAGAAAGTATGCGTGTTTATTAGTGCTTTTTACGAACTGTTTTCGAGTTGCCCAGTGTACGTCATAGTCTTTTTAAAGCCATTTTATTTCAGTTGCAATGACTTTGTATTTGTTTTGTGAAGCACATTACTTTCTATGATTAATTAAAATGTTTGAACATTGATTGCTTTAAACATTGTTTTCCAAAATTTGAAACCCAGATTTCACTGAAAATATATATTTTAGGGGTCTTTTAAATTCAAATATAGCATTTTAGAACAAGGTCCATGTGTGTGTGCGCGCGCGCGTGTGTGTGTGTGTGTGTGTGTGTGAATGTATGTCTGTCTATGAATAACATAACTCAAAAACAAAAAGTTCGTTAAATATCAAACTTTGAAATTTAAGTTTAGCATTTTTCAAAGATGCGACAAAAATGTTTTCAAGAAAAAATACCTATCCCAAACTACTCTTTGCATGGAATATTTTTCGAAAATGACTCTAATAATTTTGATTAAAATAAAATATGTTTATGATATTTTATGAGCAATGAAATGCACATTTTGAGTTTTCTGTAAATAGTGTCTGAAGATCTATTCATTTTGGACGCCTTCTGTATAACTGGTCAACAGTAAGAAATAGACAAAAACTTAGTTCACAAAATATGGAGATTTCGTCAAAACACCTAATTTATGCAAAATACATGTTTTACAGAGTTAGATGTTCCCGAGATATTCCATTTTGTTGAATTAAATTTTATAATAGCTATAGTTTTCTCAAATGGGAAGTCGTAATTCGTTTTTCTTTTTCTTTTACTCCTGGCCATGCAAAGAGGATAAATTTAAATGCCATAAAAAAGACCAGTTTTCCGAAGATGCTAATATTTTAATGTATTCCTTTATTTCCGTTGTACCTACAGGATCTTAAGTAATAAGACCACTTCTGCTAATGTTTATCCATATTAGTATGAAGAGATAAAATAATAATCTTAGGTTGCAGAATAGGTGGAGAAAGTCAAGTGAAAGTAACATATTAGATTGTTTTTATACGCTCAAACATCCCAAATTCAGGGAATGATGGCGAGTAATGTGAAGTTACAGTACTAACCAAGAATAACAGAAATTCCTTGTTTGTTACTTAAACACATTGCCAGTCACCTTTCAGTACTTCAAAAAGACAATGCTGAGAGTAAAATACAGCGTTTTGTCAGTATCATATTTATAAAACTCCACAGCAATTTGTTCGCGTATTACCGAAATATGCTGCAACACCTTTCACAGATCGCTTAATTACGGGGTTGTAGAACATTACGGTCCCCAAATGAGAACCCCAGGCTTTACATTTGCTAGTCATCCTAAGTAGTCTAAGTTTTATTGCTCCTTTCGTTCCGTTTTTATGCTGTGTGCTCCCCGGCTACTCATTGTTGTGTTATAATGGAACGTGTTCCTTTTTGTCGTTCTCTCTATTTTGTTTGCTCTTTATTCCGGTCACCACGCTCCAGTTCAGAGACACCCCCATTGCTTGCTAGGATGCATTCACCTGTTAAAGAGAAGGGAAGGAAAAAATCAACAGTTTGCAGCCACTCACCAATCTGTATATATATATAGGGCTTGAAGGTGTGATGTTAACTCTAACGACATCAGCTGCTTTGCATTCACTTCGTATAGAAGAATAGTGTCAGTGTGTACTTGAGATGGCAGTGACAACCTTGAGATTTACAATAATCATTACGGTGTTATCTGGAGCACCATCCTACTCAGTTAACGCCCCTTTAGAAGATTTGGACAAGGATGTACTTTCCGGCACCGAGCAGTCCGTTTTTAAGGATGCAGCACCAACAAACATGGACATCCTCAGTTCTTACGCCGGAAATTTGGCAGGAGGACTGAGCGATACGTGGAGGTCCTGCCCTGAGTACGGTGACGCTGAGCTGCCAAAGAACGCCTCAGTAACGTGCCATGGAGTTAAGATCATGAGGCGCATCTTGGCGCAGTTGTTGAGTGTTCCTGGGAATATCGATATTGGAGACGGCATCCACTTAGTGAGCATAGGTGGCGAAGAAACTTCTGGAAGGGGCATGTGGCAGCACTCTCCAGACCTGCTGACAAGGGTCAAGAAGTTCCTTAATAGTCATGAGTTGAGGATAAAACTGCCAGAGCTCTTACCATCTGGAGAAGAATGGGCCAAATTTCTGCAGCAGCTGGGAGTGAAGAAAGAATGTAAGTGTTACATATTAAATACTTAGTAACTAACAATTTTTTTAAGGTTTCTAAAGTTTGACCAAACATTGTGAAAAATTCAAATATAATTTTTTGGCATAATATAATAATATGAATTCTAAATTTTAAGAAAACATAATATTTCCCCTTGGCGGTTTTCAACTACCAATTAAATCTGCAGGCGCATGCTTACGAGTATTAACCGACAGTCCAAACTTTAAGCCTTTTTACCAACACATTTCATAATGGCGATACTCCACACGATGGATTTCTTTTACTATTTTGTTTCACAATAATTTGTTCTTTTGTCTCTTAAAAGTACATTCAAGCAAATACTCATATAATTTTCAGAAATAGTGCTCTAATTTTGAGAATAATATTTAAATTTTAAAAATCAATAGTGTTGGAGAGTAGGAAAGATAACATCACCTTTTCTAGAATAATTATGATAAATATAAAAAATGTGATATGACAGAGCTATTTAAAAACTAATTTACTTTACAACTTGAAGTTTTAGACGTATAGTTTTAAAAATGCATATGTGGCTCACTTATTGGAACAATGAAGTTAGACAATAAAAATTAATATTTAAATAATTCTGAAAGCTCGAATTTTGATATATGGAAAAATTATTTTTTGTTATAACTGGTAGGCATTTCTTAAAGTAATTTACATATTGTGGATTTTCTAAATCTCACAATTGCATCTCTTAATTTTCTTTAAGAATATTTTCAATTTGAGGCGCAGTGTTTCTAAAGTTTATATTTTCATATCTGTTATTAACTTAAGTAGAAAGTATACTAGTTTTGTTTGTTACATGACAAGAAAACAAAACTGTACGATTGGCTGCCCAATGATAAAAGTACTCCGTTCGAGATGTATGCTTACTTGAAGCTCTTGTTTATAGATAATCTAAACAATTCAGTTCATTCTATAATACTTCAAACTACAGCATATATAGCGATATTACTTATCCATCATTATACACATTCATAATTTGCCTCATTAATAAATATATATTATTTGAGAATTGACTTAGAGGCATTGCTGTAATATTAATGAATTTATTTGGATATATAGGTATATATTATCTACATGTATGAAACTGATCAAATTCTTAGCAAATAGAATGTAAAAATATTAAGTAAATTTTAATAATAATAATAATAATAATAATAATAATATCCTGAGTATTTATGAATAAATTGAGTGTATTTTTAATGAATACATCACAAATATTTTCCTCTAGAGAGAAACATTTCCTTCTATTTATTGTTTCTATTTTTCACTTATATCTGGAAATTATCCCTATCTTAATGTTTAAATGTTTGGTTCTTTTTAGGGACAAGCTTTTGCAAGCTTAACTAGGCTTTAAAAATATCAGCCCTCGGCGGTGAAAGTTTTGCCTAAACCAGATCAATTTATACTAAAATAATTATAAAATTAAAATGATTGCAATTAATTAGAAATTAGGTATGGAATAATCTGGAGAAAGTTAAATCAATATGATTTGAATAATATAATACTAAAGATAATTTTGTTATAATTTTAAATAACTCCACAACATCGTCGTGCACTCTATACATCAGGTCTTTAATAATACTGGGCAACAAAACACACCTTAATTTGTTTTGCAAAAAACATATTATTCCTTATGTATTTCGACGTGCTGAGTTCAAATATAGTCTTACATTTTTTTCTAGTACCCTCAGCTGTTTAGTAAATCGTGTACTTACACTTCTAAAAATGTTTAAATAATATCTAAAATTACTGTAAGATGTAGAAGAATCCTTTATAATAAAATTGTATAATTCCGTAAATGTAACCAATGAACATACCTGAAAACATTGCCAGCTCGTTTACAAGTCCATCCTCTGCTGCTGTCAGTTGAATGTATGCCGTTTGCTGCTTCTTCTGCAATTTCTTGTGGTTTCTGTAATGAGGTTCCAGCAGTAATCTGCAAGCATATTAAGTTTCCAGTTTCCTCGTTACCTCTTCTCCATTTCAGAAATAACTTGGTGGAATCTTTCTCCATGTTCGTCACTAATTTGTCCTACATTTGTAGGGAAAAAGTTCAAATGGGAATGCAGGAAGTGCATTTTGAGATGTTACAACCTAGATTTCTACAGGCTCCTAGTAATTTCTCAATTAATTGTTCGTAATTTTGCCCTCTCAAGTTACGAAAGAACTGTTCACAAATGGTCTTGAATGACATCCGTGCTTCAAGTTACACATGATTCAATTTACTTTAAGTTGCTGATCTTTCAACAGTTCTCGAATTTGAGGCCCAACAAAAATGCCTTTCTTCAACTTTGAAGTACTGTTTCTTGGAAATGTATCTTCTAGATATTTGAAACCTACTCTTCTACCATAGTCCAGAGTGTATATTATGTATGTATCCTAGAAACAAGAAAAATGAATGTACTTCCAAAATTGATTAATAATTCCTGAGAGTAATTCCCTCCAATCTATATTTAATTCGCAGTTACAAGGATTTCTGTGCTGATAATGGTTATTTTCTCGGAAGAAGCGAGAAAGGTGCCATCAGATTGAGAAAAACTATCACGACTAAGGCTTGTCAACTGAGATACAATATTGTCCTTTCTAACCCAAGAATGAACTTCTACCATTTAATTCTTCCTAAAGATGTCATTTATAGCATAAATGTCAGTAGCTACGGTTAACCGGAAGCTGTTGGCGTTTCAATGGGCCATGGCTCAACTTACAGAAGAAGCTCAACATAGTTGCAGCGAAACGTGGGCAGAGACGCGGCATACACCGGAAATCATTACCTCAATAACCTTCTGTCGTTTTCTCATTGGCATTTTCTTTCGTACATATTATGGCAAATAATTCCTTTTCATTCATTGTTCTTCAAAATTTTTTTTGAGTTCATATGTGCTTCAGGATTGCTTTTATCTCTTTCTTTCTAAACCAACTTTACTACTCACTTTCTATGTTTATTTTACACGCTCCATTCTATGCTTCAAACTATGCTGCCATTGACTATGAAAGTCAACAATTAATTTATTCTCTAGTCTTGTCTTCATTGGATGGACAATAGAGGGTATTTATTTTAATCTCTGTATTACGTACTTACAGAATGTAAGAAGTATTTGTTGTATTTTAATGTGAAGATTTTATTGGAAATACATATTTTGAGTCAGTCCGAACCTAGAAAAAAAGAACGGTTTTGAGAAAACAGTCTAAGTGCCTGTCTGAATGAAAGTTTTGTGCTTTTCAGTGAAGATAATTAAACAAAATCCTATATATACCATCAGCCCAATACATAAATACGAGCGAATATGTTCAAGATTATTTCACTCTTATTTTTTTCCGAAATAACTCTAATTTTTTCGATTTTTTATTAATTATTTTGATTTGTTTATTTATTTTCATTAGTATGAAATGAATTAATTGCCTGTAGTTCCTAAGAACATAGAAATCGTTACGATATATCCTTGATCGCATCTTAATTTGTAATTCGTAAGTTCGCCGCTATGTGCCATGGTGACGAGAGATCGGTTGGTCGCTCTTAGATGGCACTGTAGCACGATATTACGACTTACGCACACGAAAATGGCGGAATGTTGTCCAGGAACCTTCTTCTTTCAAGGTATAGGGTTCCTTTACCTGAAAATAAACATTATCCGGGACCACCGACTTTAATTCCTTTCCGCAGAAAGCCATGCTAAGGATCTTTGTGTTCGAAAAAATTCATTACCCTCCGTCAAGGTGAACCTGCAATCTTGGGTAAAAGCTTTTAGCGGCTCGCATGGTAACCAGCACACCTCAGAGGGCAACAACATATACCAAATAAAATTCATATCTTGAGTTTTCTGGAAATAGCCAGTGACGTTCTCTTTATTCGGAAGGATTTTTCTATAACTTTGTATAATTGAAACACATAAGGGCGGACAGAAACTTGGTATACAAAAATGAGGCTCTCTTTAAAATACACAGGTTATTTCAAAAAATCTTTTCACGGTATTACCCATTTTGGAGATACACATATATATTTTTTATTTATTTATTTGTTTGAAATGTTCAGTACTTATGATAGGATAGGACATTTTCTTAGGGACTCGACATCTAACCTGAGATTGTTATTCTACCTCGGAGGGAGGGATGAGGTGAGAGAAAGTACAGGGCGACCGGAACCAGGAGCAATGACACAGTAATGACAGGGTCCCTACACTTTCCAGATTAAAGCAATCCGACAGTCAGAAAGGCAGTCCCGGGGCCCGCCCTTGTCAGAAGCTGTCCTCGACCGATCGGACGGAGATAATCTTTTGAGCATCCCTTTTCCTGCCACGCCACACCAACATTTCGACACTTCCAAAACTGAAAGAAACCAATGGGATAAAGATAAAAGTGTAATGACAATGGAAACAAGATGGAGGGACAGGAAATTTCGTGTATGAAAGAAGCCTACCCAGCATTTGCCTGGCGACCCGGAGAACCCCACCCCGCAATAAACCCCTATGTTAGGTAGATCGGCCATGGGAAGCGAACACACGACCTACCGCATGCGGGCTACATGCGATCCGCCTTACATCTTTTGTTTTGTTTTGGGGTAGAGGTTTTTGAATAAAAGTTTACTTTGCCTTTATTATCCTTCGACTTCGTAAAAATATAATAATAATAATAATAATAATAATAATAATAATAATAAAAACTTTGCCATTTAAAATACAACACATATGTGAGGCTCTCCAAATTCTTCAATATGCGGGGCATATATAAATGTAATTTGTAGTTAGAAATACGAAAAAAGTGACTTACCTTATAAATATATAAACATTGTAGATGCTGCAAATTTACACTTTCAAACATCTGATATTTTTACTTTCTCTATCCCGTATGTAATATGTGTGGAGTCTGTCTGTCTGTTTGTCTACCTGTCTGTGTGTCTGTGGACAGCATGGCTCAAAAACGAAAAGTTGGCTAAATACCAAACTTAGAATTTAAGTCCAGTATCTACCAAGGATGAGACACGAAGATTTCCAAGAACATCCACTTCTTACAACTATCCTTTATATAAAATATTTTTCAATTTTTTTTATTTTCTCAATAACGGCTCAACGATATTGAGAAAATATAATAATATAATACCTTATATTAAAAACATTTACATCACAAATAAAATGCATATTTTGAATTTTCTGGGAATAATCTCCGATTATTTCTTCTGATTTGAGTTTAGCTGAATTTAACATAATGGTTAAACCGTAAGAGATAGACAAACCCTTACTACACAAAAAATGTAGATCTCATTAAAACACATTATTTATGTCATATACTTTTTTACTTTCTCTATGCGCACTATGTACATAGTGTATAGAGAAGGTATTGCACTCCACCCAAAAATTCGATACCGAGATTCCACCGGAAATATGTTTTTGGGTCCCCTGTGTCCAAAAAAATAGTATTTACAGAAAAAGGTCCATGTGTGTGTGTGTGTGTGTGTGTGTGTCTGTGAACACGATAACTCAAAAACGAAAAGTCGGTAAAACATCAAACTTGGTATTTAAGTTTAGTATCTTCCAAGGATGCGGCACGAAGATTTTGAAAAAAATTCCCCCACCTCAAACTACCCTTTACATGGAACTTTTTGTCGAAAATTTTGATTTTCTAAATTAATGGCTCTAACGATTTTGATTAAAATATCGTATATTAAAGATATTTAAATGACAAAAAAATTTATATTTTGAATTTTCTGGGCATAGCCTCTGAAGACTACTTTATTTTGGGCCAATTTTACGGAATTTTGAATAATCAGCAAACCGTAAGAGATGGACAAAGCTTACCATACAACAAATGTAGTGCACTTTAAAACACACAATTAATGTTACATACATATTTTTCATGGAGTTGATTGTTTTTTAGATATTTCTTGTAAATAAGACTATTTCTGCTAATTTTTTCTCGATTAAAGCTTAAAGCATAAGCTTTTTAAAAATAATTTATTGCAGACATATAGAGAAAGTCATGTGAATGGAATACATCAGATTTTTCTTGTTGTGCTGAGCAGTTTCGATATATTTATTGTTATGGGATTTAATTTTAAACTGATTAACTGTTCCCAAACGGGATCATGCAAAGCGAACTGACTCTCAATTGTTTCACATAACGACCAGTTTTAAAAATATTTTAATATAGCTTTATCCAAATGTATTCCCTTATTTCTCTTCTACTTATAAGGAAACAAGTAATTAGACCAATTCTGCTAATATTTATCTAGAATAGCATAAAGTAGATAAAGGAATAATCTTTTGTAAGGAAAATTTATTTGTGTAACGCTAGAGAAAGTTATGAATGGAACACATCAGATTGTTTATACATGAATAATAACCGTTAGAGAGCTTTTCTTATGGAATTGTTTATACCGTATAGTTTAACACAAGGTCAAAAGGCACCATGGTAATAGCAATTAAAACCTACCTTCACAAAGCAGTTTAAATATTTAAATACTACAAATTATATTTGTGAGATGTACGTTATTATTCTTAAGGAAATTATAATTTTGAAATAAAATAAATAGCTTTTCACCAAATGACTGCATTTCCTTCTTTTCTGTTTCTGTTCAGTTCCTGTTTTATTTTTTCGGATCATGTTAACGCAAACATAAAAGCGTGTGAGGTAATGTCTCTCGGACATAAACGAAAATAACGTGAATTTCCATATTTATTAATCTACACTCAAGCTTTTACATTACGTTGCATTTCGTTTACGCTTTTATATGAATGGTCCTAGCATATAACTTGCACCAGTTCATAGTTTCCTATAAATTACTGGCTCAAATATAAATTATGTCTGATGAATTATGCTTACGCGACACCCTCTATCCATTATAAATTCATTCTTCTATCCAGTACCCAGCTTGTATGGTATTGTGTTTGCAAACAATATTTTAAAGTAAGCAAAACATGAACTTTGTTATGTGCTAGCAGTGGCGTATCTACAATTTAGCTATTGGGAGAGGAGGTCAAGAATATTTTTTATAGTTGAAGTTTCCAGGAATTTAGATTAACCCTCCCTTCTCATCTCACCAACATTTAAAAAAAATACTACAATATAATTTTATGGTCCTCGGTTTTTTTTTTCTAGTAGTGTTTAACGCCCGCTTTAACTGCTTATGGCACCGCAGCCGGTGACACTGATGATACATGAATGATGATGGAGCACCGGTGGAATGCGATGGCGGGGGGAACTGGAGTATCCGGAGAAAACCCGCCTCAGCGCAGCTTTGTCCACCACAAATCTCACATGCGGTCTCTTGGGATCAAACCAGGGCCGTCTAGGAGAGAGGCGAGTGGTCTAACCACTCGGCCACGGCACGGCCACGCAAATCTTAAAGCAACTAATTAAGTATCATTCTTCACCCTACCTACACAGGTATACAGCCTAATGTCGTTAGAATTGATGAAATGAGATGTGTGTCTTGGTTGGGAATGAACTTAAGATGTGGAAGCTTTACTATCCGAAAACTCATCTGTGCGTTGTCAATTTTAACGTCACTTTCTGAAGTTGATGCAGTTGTTTTTTTTTTTTTAAAAGGAATAAATAGTGCTGATACCGGTGTATATACCTACCATTTTCCCCATTAAAAAACGGGACGCCTAAATAACAAAGTTGTGATTAACTGAACAATACTTTCTTAATATGATATTAACATAACATTAGAATGAAGGAAACATAGTGAATAAATACACTTTACAATATCCCACCAGTGTAACCGAAAATGTCCATTGCAAATTCTACAATGAACTCTTGAGGAAAGAATATCTGTTCTGTAAATTGGATAGGAAGGTACATTTCCGTTTAGGTATAATAGCTTGAGTTCTCGCATATAACACAGCACATCAACTGCCAAGACTATACTAGGCAAGAATACTGTTCACAGAACGCACTAAACAATGACAATGATAAGTGAGGTAAGAGCGACTCAGATTTCTTGCAGAAAGAAATGGCAACAATTTTAGTTAGATTTTTTAATTCAGTAAGATGCCGTCAAGGAAATAAGAGACCTATTCGTGTCCCAATAACAATTCTCGGGATGCACGACATAGAAGAAAAAAGGGGGAATAGCAGGTTTATATCCATATCGTCAGCTTTACGCTTTTTTCCCCACGCCAATTAAATTTAGTAATGAATTAATTAGCGTAACGGATCAACGAACCAGAGGAAAAGAGCACAATTTAGTAATGAATTAATTAGCGTAACGGATCAACGAACCAGAGGAAAAGAGCACAAGTAGCCATTCACTATCGTATACCATGATTCACATTACACTAACGCTATACGTAAGTAGCGTTGAACCAACAGGCAGAGAGGTTGTAGGTAGTTGTAGGAATGGACGCCGTGTTTACAGCCCCGATTGTTGGAGAATCTTGGTGGTTGGAAAGCGACCAACCCGCACAAGCATATGCTACAAATAATCTCCTTTTATAAATTTTGTTTATATTATTAAGTTAAATATATTCCATTATTTCTGTGATGCAGAAAGCTGTTTATGACGGAGAATTTCAATAAATATGTCACTTTGAAATGTAAGAACCTGTACGTAGGTTTTTTTGGGGAGTGGGAGGGTTCTGGGTGCATATACTTTGTTTACATACCTGTGTGCTAGGTGTATATACTTTGTTTATATACCATGTTTATGAAATTACGAGCTTAAATGAGAATCACAGCTAATGTACAAAGATTGTGTACTGAATGAACTAGATTGCAATGTTTGAAAATCCTAACATATGACAGTTAATATTACAGAAACATTTTATGTCATCAAAATTTGTAAATGTTTTATTTTTATGAGGTCAGAAAGTTCAAAAGAGTATTCTACTTATTCATCCTAATGCATCTCAGTTATTTTGAGTATAATCGTTGGAGATCTTTTTGAAAATAAAAACAAGTACCTGTGTATTTTGAACGTATTTTTTTGCGTACCTTTGTTTTCAGTATAATCAGTGACATGTCTTTTGTTAGAATTTTAAAGGATTGTTGATACTTAAGAAATATGCATTCTGAAGAATGTGCTAAAGGTATTGAAACATATTTATCCCTCTAACCAACAGAAGTAGCGTATCATTAAAGCGTAGCCTAAACCTATGCTTGGAATGCTTCCTTTTCGAAATTTATTTGTGTTCAGTTCATGTTTGTCAAGTGTGACCAGTACTGAAGTATGCTTGTAAGTAGCGAGGCAAGCTATGTTCGACTTTGCCCCACGTTTACTACTCTCTCTTCTTCTTCTTCTTCTTCTTCTTTACATGATAATTCAGGCACTTATTGTTTCTATGTACGCAAAATATGTATAACTTATTAGTTTGTCCTCATATATACCTTTTACTGCTGGCAACACCAAACATTTATTACTTTCTCTACACGTACTATACCGAACATAGTGTATAGAGAAGGTATTGCATTCCACCCAAAAATTTGATACCGAGATTTCAATGATAATACATGTTTTGGGTCCCCCTGAATCCCCCCCAAAATTTGTTTACAAAAAGGTCGCGTGTGTGAGTGTGTGTGTGTGTGTGTGTGTGCGTGTCTGTGTGTCTTTTGTGTGTGTGTGTGTATGTGTGTGTGTCTGTGGACAGCATAGCTCAAAAACGAAAAGGCCGTTGAATACCAAACCTGGTATTTAAGTTTGGTTTCTTCCATAGATGCGACACGAAGATTTTCAAGAAAATCCCCCCACCCCCAACTACCCTTTACATGGAACTTTTTTGGAAAATTTTAATTTTTTCAAAAATGGCTCTAACGATTTTGATTAAAGTATCGTATATTAAATATATTTACGTGATAAATAATATGTATATCTTGAATTTTCTAGGAATAGCCTCTGAAGATTACTTTATTCTGGATGAATTTACGAAACTTTGCATAACTGCTAAACCGTAAAAGTTGGACAAAAACCTACCACATTAAAACACACAATTTATGTTATATATTTTTTTTTCGTGGAGTTGTTCGTTTCTAAGGTATTCCTTGTTATGCGTTTCAGCTTTGAAAATCTTGTTACTTTTCTCATACGGGAATTTGTCAACTCCTGTCCATACAAACAAAGGAACTTCAGTCACATAGCAACCAGTTTTTTACTATCACTTTAATCTATGGTACTCCCTTATTTCACTTCTACTTACAAGGAAGCAAGTAATAAGAATATTTCTACTAATTTTTCTCAATTAGCATGAAGTAAATAGAAGCATAAGCTTTTTAACAATAATTTGTTGCAGAGATGTAGAGAAAGTCATGTGAATAGAACACTTTTGATTTTTTATAAACACTTCCATAAGTTAATGAAACGACGTTTGTAAAAAATCCGCTACTTATGAACCCTGAAATAAAAACGGTACAAGTTATAAAGTCTTTATAACAAGCATAATTTAACATTTACAAATTAATAACAAATAACAAAAAGTCCTCTTTGATCAGTGCCTTATCCAAATAGAAAATACTAGAATATAGATGTTACCAAATGTTAAGGATTAAATAGTAATTAATTACTAATTATATTTGTGTTATAAATTAATATGTGTTCCATTCACATGACTATCTCTACATCTCTGCAATACATTATTGTTAGAAAGCTTATTCTTTTATTTACTTAACGCTAATGGGGAAAAAATAAGCAAAAAGGGTCTTATTACTTGCTTCCTTGTAATTAGCAGGGAAATAAGGGAGTACCATAGGCTAAGTCGATAGTCAAATCTTTTAAAAGCTGGTTACTATGTGATTGAAGTACCTTTACTCGTATGGATTGGAGTTGACAAATTCCCGTATGAGCAAAGTATAAGTATGTACTTTAAAGTTGAAACTAATAACAAGGAATATCTCAAAAATGGTCAACTCCATGAATAAAATGCATATGATATAAATTGTGTGTTTTAACGTGCTGTACATTTTTATGTGGAGACTTTTTGTCCATCTTTTACGGTTTATCAGTTATGCAAAATTCCGCAAAATTCATCCAGAATGAACATGTCTTCAGAGGCTATTCTCAGAAATTTGAAGATATACATTTTATTTTTCATGTAAATATCTTAAATATAAGAGATTTTAATCAAAATCGTTAGAGCAATTTTTGAGAAAATCAAATTTTTCGAAAAATGTTCCATGTAAAGAGTAGTTCGGGGTGGGAGGATTTTCTTGAAAATCTTGAAAATATGAGTTTGGTATTTAAAGGTATTTTCTTTTTTGAGCTTTGCTGACTAGAGAAACACATACAAACGGACTTTTTTCTAAAAATGATTTTTTTGGATTCAAAACATATATTCCGGTGAGATCTCGATATCGAATACCTTTTCTATACACTCTGTACATAGTACGTGTAGAGAAAGTAATAAAAGGATAATTTGCTTGGTTTGGGTTCGGACAATGCATCATCTTTTATAGGTGCAAATTCCCGACCTTTGCTATATTTTTATAAACAAAGACATATTCCGCTCTGGATGCACAACACCAGTAAATCAAGTATTGAATCAGAAATTATTTTAGTTTCAAACATGCCTTTTACACGCTCCACTTAAACGTTTGGTTAGTTTCCTGTCTCAAATTCGACCATTGCACGCCACTAATAACTCCATGGCACGACAGCTCACGGGGAAGTTGGACCTACTTCCGGGCCGCTGCGTCCCCCATCTCGAACCACTACAGACGTCATGGATGGGGTGCAGTATTGGAGGGTGAGACGTAGTCAGCGCCTCGAGCCCCCCGGCCGGTTAAAACGGTCCTCAGGACCTGGAGCTGCTACTTCTCCATCAAGTAGCTCCTCATTTGGCCCCCCAGGGACCTTACGAGGCTGAGTGCACCCCGAGCCAGTCTCCCAGCGGGGGGAAAAATCCCCACACCGATACTGGCAATCGAACCCAGATCTCCCGCTTGGTAAGCAGGTGCGCTAAGAAGACGACCAATGTGCATAGAAGGTACCTATTGCATTCCACCCAAAAATTCGATACCGAGATTTCACCGGAAATACATGTTCTAGGTCCCCCGAATCCATAAAAAGCATTTTTCAGAAAAAGGTCCGTGTATGTCTGTGACCGTTAATTACCAAACACATTAACAACAGAATAACAAAACTCCATGGCACGACAGCTCATAAGGTAGCTTGGCCTAGCGCCCGGCCGCTGCGGCCCCCCCATCACGGTCCATGACAATCGTCATGGAGGGTGCAGTATTGGAGGGTGAGACGAGGTCAGCGCCTCGAATCCCTCCCGGCCGGTTAGTGCGGACCTCATGACCTGGAGCCGCTACTTCTCCATCAAGTCAATTGGCCCCCCAGGGACCTCACGAGGCTGAGTGCACCCGGTCTAGGTCTCCCAGTAGGGGAAAAACAGTGGGGGAAAAATCCCCACGCCGGTACTGGGAATCGAACCCAGGTCCACCGTTTGGCAAACAGCAACGCTACCACCGCGCTAAGGAGACGACCTTAACAGCAGAATGATCATAAATAATATTGGAGGGGGGGATTACGAAAGTGCAGCCCCTTTAAGCGTAGTGCACATTACTTTTTGCTTTATAGAAATATAAACTGAATGCTATTAAAGGTTGCTTCTAACTTTTTCGTTTTCGTAGAGGATTTTAACAATACATTCATAGAAATCCTCAAGAAAATAAGTGATTAGTCACACTCATGAAAATAAGAGGTACATAAACTGTAATTAGTGATTAAGATCGCCTTGGGGCACTTAATAGTGTCACTTTAAATCATTGAAGTGAAATAAAGCTTGGGCTTTATGCCTGTAAATTGACCCCGGAGAGCAATAATTGGTCACTGAAATGTGAATGATTTCTGTATATTAAGACAAACAATAACACCTGAACACGAGTTTGTTACATAAAATGCTTCCATCATAATCATTTTGATAATTTCTGCAAATATGGAGATCTCCGGTTTTTAATACAAAAAAATTTGATGTGTTCCATTCACATGACTTTCTTTACATCTCTGCAACAAATTATTGTTAAAAAGCCTAAGCTTCTATTTACTTCATGGTAATCCAGAAAAAATTAGCAGAAATACTCTTATTACTTGCTTCCTTGTAATTAGAAGCGAAATAAGAGAGTACTGTAGGTTAAAGTGATAGTCAAAAGCTGATTGCTATGTGACTGAAATTTGTATGGACAGTTGACAAATTCCCGTATGAGAAAAGTGTGTTTTCTAAAGCTGAAACTAATAACAAGGCATATGTAAAAATAGATCAACTCCAAGAAAAAAAATTATATAACATAAATTGTGTGCTTTAATGTGCTCTTCATTTTTTGTGAAGTACATTTTTTTCCATCTCTTATGGTTTAGCAGTTACTAAATTCCGTAAAATTCATCCAGAATAAAGTAGTCTTCAGAGGCTATTCCCAGAAAAATCAAGATATACAGAGCATTTGTCAGGTAAATATTTTTAATATATGATATTTCAAACAAAATCGTTAGAACCATTTTTGTAAAAATCAAAATTTTCGAAAAAAGTTCCATGTAAAGGGTAGTTGGGTGGGGGAATTTTCTTGAAAATCTTCGTGTCGTATCCTTGGAAGATACCAAACTTAAATACCAAGTGCTATGTGCTATGCTGTCCACAGACACTCACATACGGACGTTTTTCCAAACATGTTTTTTTGGGGGGGATTAAGGGGAAGCCAAAACATGTATTTCCGGTGAAATCTCGGTATCAAATTTTTGAGTGGAATAAATACCTTCTCTATACACTATGTCACACAGTACGTGCAGAGAAATTGAAAATATGATGCGTTTTATTCACGTAACTTTCTCTAGATGTTCCATATTATGTTATTTTTTTATTTGCAACATACTAATCGATATAAACATTAGCACAATTGGTATTATTGCTGCTTCGTTGCAAGAAGAAGAGCAATAAGGGAATACATTAGGCTAAAGCGATATTCTAAACTTTTAAAAGGTGGTCGCTATGGGAAATAATTGAGATTCAGTTTTTTTAGCATAGCGTAGTTTGATAAAAGTTAATTTAAAATTGAAACCAATAACAAGGAATATCTCGAAAACGGTCAAATCTACTATAAAAACGTATATGACACAAATTATGTTTTTACGAGATCTACATTTTTGTGTAGTAAGTTCTTATATATCTCTTACTGTTTAATCGTAATGCAAAATTCTGCAAAACTCATCCAGAGCAGAGATATCTTTAGTCTATTCCCAGAAAATTCAAAATATACATTTTATTTTTGTTGTAGATATCTTTACTGGTATTTTTAAGAAAAACAACATTTTCACATTTTTTCTATGTAAAAGGTAGTTTGTGTTGGGGCAGTTTTATTGAAAATCTGCGTGTCACATCGTCGGAAGACACAACTTAAATACCAAGTTTAGTATTTAATGGACTTTTCGTTTTCGGGCGATGCTGCCCATAATCACACATACACGGTTACGTGATTTTTTTAAAAAAAGGCCTGTTTGCACATTCGGGAGACCTCAAAACATATTTCCGAAGAAATCTTGAATTTTGGGGTGCAATACAATATCTTCTGTAGCTATTATGTACATTGTGTGCACACACATGTGCAAGACAAAGTAATAATGAACATTCTCATTCTGAATCTTCAATTTTTTCATTTAGATAAATTTCTACCTTAATCCATATGTGCAATCTAATAAACACATATATAAATAAATAAAATTGCACTTATTTCCAATGTAGTCATTTGTGAGAAAACATTTATAGTCTGAACCTTTTTAATAACGAAGGTAGATACTTCCCCATTTTTACTTTCTCTACACGTACTATATACATAGTGTATAGAGAAGGTATTGTAATGTACCCAAAATTCGATATCAAGATTTCACCGGAAATACATGTTTAGAGACCCCCCAAATCCAAAAAAAAGCATTTTTAGAAAAATGTCCGTGTATGTGTCTGTCTGTCTGTTTGTCTGTGTGTATGTGCTCAAAAACGAAAAGACTGTTAAAAACAAAACTTGGTGTTTAGGTTTGGAATCTTCCAAGGATGCGACACGAAGATTTTCAAGAAAATCCCCCAACCCCCAACTACCCTTTACATGGCACTTTTTTCGAAAATTTTGATTTTCTCAAAAATGGCTCTAACGATTTTGATTAAAGAAATTATAGATGACAATTAAAATGTTTATCTTGAATTTTCTGGGAATAGCCTCTGAAGACCTCTTTACTCTGGATGAATTTTACGGAAATTTGCATAACTGCTAAACCGTAGGAGATGGACAAGAACTTACCACACAAAAATGTAGCGCACATTAAAACACACACTTTATGTTATATACATTTTTTTGTGGAGTTTATCGTTTTTAAAATATTCCTTGTTTTTGGTTTCAGCTTTGAAAAGTTATACTTTTCTGATACAGGAATTTGTGAACTCTTGTCCATACAAACAAAAGAATTTCAGTCGCATAGCAATCAACTTTTGACTATCACTTTAGCCTATCGTACTCCCTTATTTCGCTTCTCCTTACAAGAAAGCAAGCTATTTCTGCTAATTTTTTCTCAATTTGCATGAAGTAAATAGAAACAAAAGCTTTTTAAGAATAATTTGTTGCAGGGATGTAAAGAAAGTCATATGAATGGAACACATAAGATTTTTATAACTTAAGTATAGCGAAGTGTAAAACCATTATAGTTTTTAGCACATTTATAGCTGAATAATTATTTCTTAAACATACAGCTTTCTGCTATGCAAGGACAGCTATTAACTGTGGAATTTGGACGAATGAAGTCTACCTTCATTCTTGCATTGTATCTAAACTAAAAGTATATGGTACTCTTCATCTTTATGTACTGATAAAATATAAATAAATACTTTCTCTGAGCTCACTTAAACATGATGCATATGTTTGTTTCAGTGCCAGGTGCCAGAAAGAAGGACAAAGGTGGTCATGGGATGATGCTCGCAATGGGACTCATGATGAAGGGAATGATGACTGCAATGGGCATGGGAGGCCTGGGCCTGCTAGCCATGAAGGCCCTGATGGTCAGTGGCCTCGCACTCATGTTATCGGCTATCGTGGGAGTCAAGAGCTTGACCCATAGCGACCATGGCGACCATGGTGGTCATGTGGTAAGCGTCGTCCCTGTGTCGCACTCTAGCGAGCACGGCCATTACAAGAAGAAGCGTGCTGCCGAAGTTGCTGATGGGATGTCGCTAGCATACCGCGGTCAAGCAAAACAATAAACATTTCGTTCAAAACTGCTAGAGTACCAAAGAATTGCTTTCTTTAATTCATTCGCTATGCTTCTAAGATTGTATTTATTGTTGCACCACACGAAATAGTATTCTTCCAGAATAAGATACTATAATTTATTGTTTTAGATTTATCTTTATATATTTGTGTAGATGTAGGTTAGGAAGATTAATTTATTTTTTGTATTAAACATAAATTCTAAACTCACCATGTGTTTATACATGTTATCAATACACCTGACCTAATAAATAACGTATTCATTTGACAAAATAACCCACAATTATTACTTTCTCTATTGTGTATAGCAAGCAGGGGAGGTATTTTACTCCACATAAAATTCAATATGGAAATTTTACCGGAACAACGTTTTTAGAATACCGCTGAATAAACTGCATATTTTGAACCGTAAGGGTTGAATGTTTCTCTCTCTCTCTATTTGTGTACTATGTATGTTGTGTGTGTATGTGTGTAAGCATAAACAACATAACTGAAGATTCAAAAGTCTGATAAATACCAAACTTGGCATTTAAGTTCTGCATCTTCCAAGAATGAAACAGAAGATTTTAGAGAAAATCACCCATCCCAAACTACCTTTAATAGACATTTTATGAAAGTTTCAATTTTATCAAAAATTGTTCAAACGATTTGGTTAAAATGTTTACTGTATTTTTTTGTGAGAACTCAAATGTAAATCTGGGATTTTAGGAGAACAGCTTCTAAAGTCTTCATTCGAGTACTTTTGCTTAACTGGTAAACCGTAAGAAACACACAAAATATGACCACATAAAAATATACATCTCGTTAAACGTATTTATGTCACATACTTTTATTGTCGAGTTAACATTTCCGAGAAACTCATTGTTATGGTTTCAATTTTCCAACATACAGTTTTGTTAAATGGAAATTTGTAACTCGTTTTTCTCTTTTCTCCTAGGGATGCAAAGAGAACTAAATTTAAATATAAAATAGCGACTAGCTATGAAACGACTTTACTATCGCTTTAGTTATCTATTCTTCTTATACCTGGAAGGAAATATGCTACAAGACAATTACTGCTAATGTTTCTCTTCATTAGCATGAAGTCGATAGAAAAATCAGCTTTTCTAAGGTAGTTTGTTACAAAATAAGTAGAGAAAGCCATGTGAATGGAACATTTCAGATTTTGTGTTGTTAAATACACAAACATCGAAATATTATATATAGTTACGAGAAATTAAGGGTAATGGTTAAAAGAAGAAATTAAAATAATTCAGCTATTGATATTGTTCTCCATGGTATCTACTTTATTTATGCCCACTTATATTTGTACTTTCAATAGGAACAGCCTTTGCAGTTTTATTTCATGCTTCGATTGATTTCACAAATGAAAGTGTTTTAATATATTTATTGTTCTGTTTGTATCTATCCACAAATAATAAAACATTCACCACCAAATGAAAACAAAGGGCAAGAAGATTATATAAAATATGCTCTCTTCCGGTTGCTTCTACATTTCGTGCGTATCCTTGGGCATATAGAATACACACATATATTACCAGCTCCACAAATATATACATTACTTGATATATGTTTACTTTCTGTACACGCACTATGCACATAGTGCATAGAGAAGATATTGCACTCCAACAAAAAATTCGATACCAAGATTTCACCGGAAATATATGTTTTAGGGCCCCCTGTAACAAAAAAAAAAAAAAAATAGAAAAGGGTTCGTGAGTACGTGAATCCGTGACACGATAACTCCAAAACGAAAAGTCGCTAAGATACCAAACTTGGTATTTAAGTTTAGTATCTTTCAGGGATGCGAACAAAGATATTGAGAAACATCCCCCACCCCAAACTACCCTTTAGATGGAAGATTTTTCGATATGTTTGATTTTCTTAAAAATGACTAACCATTATGATTAAAATACCGTATATTAAAGATATTTACCTAACAAATAACATGTATATATTGAATTTTCTGGGAATAACCTCTGAAGACTACTTTAATCTCGATGAATTTTAAGGAATTTTTCTTAACTGCTAAACGGTAAGAGATGGACAAAAACTTACCACACAAAAAAGTAGAGCACGTAAAAACAAACAATTTATGTTAAATACACTTTTTTTTTGTGGGGTTGGTCGTTTTTTGAGGTGTTCGTTCTCTTTGGTTTCAGCTTTAAAAAACATACTTTTCTCCAACGGAAATTTGACAATTGATGTCCATACAAACAAAGGAACTTCAGTCACATAGCAACCATAGCTTTTGGCTATTACTTTAACCTGTGTTACTTCTTTATTTCGCTTCTACTTACAAGGAAACAAGCAATAAGAATATTTCTGCTAAAATTGTTTTCGATTAGCATGGAGTTGGTAGAAGCATAAGTTTTTTAATAATATTTTTTCAGGGTTGTAGAGAAAATCATGTGAATGGAACACATCCGAGTTTTTTTTTTAATTACAACTTTCACTTGAAATCGCAACTGTCTTCCAAATGATTCAGCTCACTTGGATCCATAATAATATGTATTTATCTTAGCACGCACAATGCTTTTGGAACCTTTCTTCTTCTTTTTTTTTTTAACTAAAACATTTTATTTCAAATCAATATAATGACTATAATAACAATAAATATAAACAAATTACAGTATACAAGTTGTGACATTTTCGTATTTCATAACTGTCCTAAGTTATACGTAGAGAAAACTCCCTCGCTGTCAACATTTGATGTCGCTAATGTATGCTAATTGAGATAATTTTTTTTTTATTTTTATGTATACATATATATATATATATATATAATTTATTTTCCATCAATAGATTAATACATGATTACAATAGGTTTAAGCCATAAATCAATTGAATTTTAAATACAAAGCACATTTTGTTTTGGTTATGTTTATTTCATGTCATTTTATTTTGTTGAGCGGGCCATAGTGGTCAGTCCATTTTACGTCTTGGAGAGTGGTGCTTCTAACTAGGCTAGGTAATTTTAGCTTAAAACTTTCTTTATATTTAAAGCATGATGTCAAATATTGTACAATATAAGATTGTGAAATTACTTGGCGAATTTCTAAACTAAAAAACTCTTTTGGTCAGTTTAAAGTATTTTCTTGACTCTGTAATCCTTTTCGTATAAATTTGTACTATAGCTAATATATTATTCTACTTATTGTCTCTGTATTTGTTATTTTTCCTCGTATTTTATTTATGTTGCTTTAACCAAGGCCATATCGAGAAGTATGTGAGTGTGGGGTGAGCAGTTAGCTTTTGAGGTGTCATCCCGTACCATATCATCATGCTTCGTCACGTGATCACAGAGGCCTTAGTGCTAGGTAATTGTGCTTCTGTTTCTGTATTGGTGGGAAGATGACTTCTTTATCAGTGCTCACGGAAACCTTGGTACCAGTAAACTATCTGTACTTCTACATGCACAAGGTAGATGACAGTGTGCTGTTCAGTCTATACACAATCGCTATTACTATTTTAAGTTTTGCTATTGATTCAGACTTAAAAGTAGAACTTTTGGTTATCGTATGAAAGACCCTATGTGGTATTTACCTTAAAGACTAAGGGAAAACACGAAACATAAAATAGTCATATTTGTCAGCCCATGGGCTAAATTTACTGTTACTGCTTTTATTTAGTCTTTTTGTGCTAATCGGCAAAAAAGGGAATTTAAGAGCATTTGTTGGAGAATAAATTTCATGAATAAGAGCACATCTAGTGCTGAAAAAGAGCTACCGTGTGCTGCCGTTCTGAAGTTCATTGTCGGCGCAGTTGGAGACCTTGGAATGTGTAATAGCTAACAGAGACGGTTTGCACGCCACTGTGCGTTAATGCTCCACTCACTTACGACTCATTGCTTACGCTGGCTTAAATTCGTCCTCCTTTTATACCTAGAAAATGAACTCTTGGGACGTGTGGAAGCTTGTGGAAATCGTGGGTTCTGGAAGAGTCCAGAATCGCGTTCCTGAAGCTTCCGGATACTACTACGCCGCACCTCCTGTATTGTTACATATTCCAAAGTGTCCAACTGTGCCGACTCACATACAAAGGTGAACTCGAGAGCACACGAACAATAGTCATAGAACTAGGTCTTCTTTTTCTTTAATATAAAGCTTTAGGGATACAGGCTTGTTCCGTCTGCAGATTGTGGATGAATTAAGTATTTAAATGTAATTCCTAAAAGCACTAATCCATATGATATTGAGTAACCAGAGAATAAGTCAAAGTCATTAGTGTTTTGTTTTAAATATTGGTACGAGTAGTGTTTACCTTTGGATAAGTGATAGGTACGCTGAAAAATGTCCTTAATTTCCAGTGTTCTTGTGATTACAATTTTCACATGCTATACAATTGCTAACTGCCTAAAATATGAAATGCCATTTAGTTCAATTAGAGCCATAACAAAGGGCGTGAATCTTTTCGAGATCATTGTTGCAATTTACATCCAATATTAACAATTTTTAACACAAAATATGTGCCATCATATTGGTTTTAGATACATGTTTAATAATACATTCGTATTTATTTCTAAACAAAGAGCGTCAATCTTTCGAGACCTTCCAAATATTCATTGTTTGTTGCAATTTACATTCAATATTAACAAGTTTTTAACACAAAAAATATGCCAGCACGCTGGTTTGAGATACAAAGATTAAATACATTCGTACTTATTTCTAAACAAAGGGCGTGAAACTTTTTGACACTTTCCAAATAATTATTGCTTTTTGCAATTACATTAAATACTAAGAAAATTTTAACACACAATGTATGCCAACATACTGGTTTAAGATACAGGCGATTTAGAAATAAATACACTGGAATTTATTTCCAAACAAAGGTCGTGAATATTTTTGAGACCTTCCAAATAATCGTTGCTTGTTGCAATTAGGTTCAATATCAACAAGTTTAACGCAAGTATATGCCAACATACTGGTTTTAGATACAGGTTGTTTAGAAATGAGTACACTCGTGTTTATTCCTAAACAAACGGCGTGAAAAGTTTTGACACCTTCCAAAATAGCATTAATTGTTGCAATATTAACAAGAGAAGTTTTAAACACAAAATAAATACCAATATACTGGTTTTAGATATAGGTTATATTTCATTAATATTGAGAAAGAATATTGATAATAGTCTTTGTTTATTATGTTATGAACCTGGACTAATATACATTCCGTAAACTTGAGCCTCGAGAATAAACTTTTCTCTCATATCTGCTCAATTATGGAAGGAGGAAAAGAGGAAGAAAGAAAGAAGATAAATGTAGTGGAAGGGTAAGGAACCAAAACATTCAACATCGCTTAATTACCCTAGATATAAGTCCAAATTAGGCACATATCGATATTGCTTGGTCGATACTGCACGAAACATATTGACAGAAGTATTACTGCTTCCTAGAATATCTTACTTCCGTTCCCTTTACGTGTTGCACATTCCTAACAAGGCAGAAATAAAGTAAACCGGTTGCTAAGGAGGCTGCTCTCGCGGAAACAACCAAAACCTTGAAGAAAGTAAGTCGAACTTAAATGAAAAGGCCGAGAGCGATGATTTTTAGAGAATTAGTTTTTAATTTATTTTCCTTTATAAAGAGAAAAAAAAACAATGTAAATTGATACGTAAATTATTACTCTCTCTCTCCTACAGCTACTGCTTACTCACCTTTAGTAGAGAGAGTATTGCATTCCATCCAAAACTTGATACAGACATTTCACCAGAAATAGTCCATTGATTACCCTTAATAAAAAAAAAAAAAAAAAAAAAAAAAAAAACCTACTTTAAAAAGCTCCGCGTGCGCCGAGTTTGTAAACAACATTACAAAATATGTTGTGCTCCATTCACATGACTTTCCCTACCTCTCTATACCAATTATTGCAAATAAGTTTATTCTTGTATCTGCTTAATACTAATAGAAATAAACATTAGCAGAAAGGTTCTTATTATTTAATTCCCTATGAGTATAAGGGAAATAAGGGAATACATTACGCTAGACCCACAATCAAATGTTTTAAAATATGGTTTAACGGGACTGAAATCCGTTTATTTGCGTGGCCAGGAGTTGACAAGCTCTCCTGTGAGAAAAATTCCAAGTATTTTAAAACTGAAACCAATAACAGGGAATATCTCTAAAACGGACAACTCCATGAAAAACTGTATATGGCGTGAATTGTGTGTTTTAACAAGATCTGCATCTTTTGTGTAGTGATATTTTGTCTATCTTACAATTTATCAATTTTGCAGAACTGAGAAAAATGCATCCAGATTAAAAGGTCTTCAGAGTCTATTCTCAGAAAATTCAAGACATATATTTTATTTATCATGTACATGTCTTAAATATAAAAGATTTTAATCTAAAGTGTTAGGGTCGTTTTGAGAAAACCAAAATGTTGGAAATTTTTTCCGTGTAAAGGTTGGTTGGGGATGGGAGGATTTTCTCTAAAATCTTCGTATCACATTCTTGGAAGATACTAAACATAAATACGTTTGGTATTTTACCGACTTTTCATTTTTGAGTTATCGTGTTCTCAGATACACGGGCTCCCGGACACACGTACAGACCTTTTTTTAAAAATGTTTTTTTTTACAGGGAACCCTAAAACGTACATTTCCGGTGAAATCCCGGTATAGATTTTTTTGGGTGGAATGCAATACCTACTCTATACACTATATATAGTACGTGTAGAGAAAACAAAAATGCTAAATAACAAACTTAATATTTAATTGTACTTTAAGTGTCTAAGTAAATTGCATTTTCTGAAAATACGTAAATGCTAATTTTAGCACTTAAGGAAACGAATCACTTATTTAAAAGAGAATTCCCCATACATTCTGACACATTGTTCCTTCACTTTCTTATATTTTTACTTTCTCTAGCAAGTATGTACAACGTACATAATAGGTAGAGAAGGTATTGCAATCTACCCGAAAACTTGGTACCAAGATTACACCGGAAATAAGCCTTTTCGTTCCCCTGTATTAAAATAAATATTGGAAAAAGGGCTGTGAGCTCGATAACTCAACAATGAAAGGTCAGTAAAATACCAAACCTGCATTTCAGTTTAGTATCTTCCAGGGATGTGCCACTTAGATTTTGAGAAAAATACTCCACCCCAAACTATCCTTTACATGGAAAAAAAAAGTCGAAAATGTTGATTTTTTCAACAATTGCTCTAACAATTTTGATTAACTAACGTATACTAAATATATTGGTATTGCTAATAAAATGTACGTCTTGAATTTTCAGAATTAGCCTCTGAAGACCTCTTCATTTTGGATGACTTTTACATAACTGGTAAACCATAAGAGATAGACAAAACTTACTAAACAAGAATTTAAATCTCGTTAAAACACAAAAGAAATGCATAAACATTTTTTTCGTGGAAGAGACCATTTGGTAGATACTCCTTGCCATAGATTTCAGTTTTAAAATACTTAACATTTTCTCAAAATGAAACTTATCAACCTCTAAGCATGCAAGGAATCGAATTTCATCACATAGAAACGCATTTTAAAATATTTGACTATCAGCTTAGTCTATTGTATTTCTTTATTTCCCTTGATACTCGCAATTAATACGACCATTTCTGGTACCTTCTGTTCATCTTGATTATCATAAATAATAAGGAGGATCGGCTTTTTAAAGAATAATCTGTTACAGAATAGCTAAAGAAAATAATGTGAGTGGAATACATCAGATTTTCTTCGAGGGATTTACATTTAAATAATGTTATGTTCAAAACTTTTTCTGTTACTAATATTTCATTTAAGAAAACCAAGTGCGGTAAAAAAACAAAAACCAAAAGAAAGCAATGGCAGAAATCAGTAGGTATATCAAAATACAGCAAAATGTAAGTCTATGGAAAGCTATAGTTAAAATAAATATTTTTATTTAAAATTTCTGATCTTATTTGTTAAGAGGACAGTTTATTATTACCGTTTCTACTACTAACTTATCGTAAATAGGGGAAACTCCCACCCAAACATTCATTGGCGGTATACTTTTTTTTCCGAGAAAATCACCCCAACCGAAGCCCAAATTAATCTCTACATATAGCTTTTTTGATACTTTTTATTTAAATTGGCTACCACATATAGTTTATAAAATATAACAAATGAAATCCATAGGTTAAATTTTCTGTTAATAACTTTGCATCTATTTGTTCTGAAATACTTTTGCATAATGGTAAACCGTAAAATATAGAAAAAATCTTATTATAAAACAACTTTAGATATCATTAATGCAAATGTTATGTGAAATAATATGTTATAAAGTTAATAAATTCGAACATATTCGTTAATATTTGTTTGATTATTCAAATAGTCGAACAAGGGGAGCCCTTTTTTCGTGTTAATGTAAAGAATATAAATTTCAAAGTCATACATAGCGACAAGCTGTGTAAAATCTGACATTCGTTTTGCCTACTGTAGTTATAGCTGATAACTATAATATTATATGATGGTAATAATAATAATATAATAATAATAATAATAATAATAATAATAATAATAGCAACAACTTTTAATTCACAATACGAATGAAAAGTTTACCTGAATTAACAGGAAGTTAGAATAACAAATTTTTGTAAGAATAGTATGTAGAAGAATGAGTAGTGCACTATAGAAGACATTGTATTCAATAATAAGTTTCTTAAACTGCTTTTAGATGTTTGAATTAAAATGTTAGCATACAATTGTTTATTTGTTGTCATTTCTACTTATCATCGCCAGCCCATTTAATCAGCATGTGTAACAGTTTTCTATTGCAAAGACACTAAAGGGAGGAAAGGGCTGTAGATTGCTTCCTGGGAAAGAACACGTGTGACCTCGTGCAAGCCTGTCAGCACAGAAATCTTAAAAATACCCTTAATGGTATTACCTTTACCAAAAATTCATTCGTTATCGATGCCTTGCAGGAAGATTGGCTCCTTGTCTCGTATGTGATTACTACAGTTATATTCAGTATAATAATTAAAATAATTAATTGCACATTTCTTATTGGAATTGGTGATGAACACCAGACATCGTACCGCTGAGTGTTTAGTAACAACAAAAAAGTATGAATGAATAAGTGTATTTATTGACATAGCAATATCATACATAGAATTTCAACAATCGCACGGGTCCACAGACCGTACGTGCTTTTGTAATACACATTACAAGCAATATTAAAACAACAACAACAACAAAGAATTAAAAGAGTAAACACGAAAATAGAAAGACAAAGGAAATACACAGTCCAAAGCATTATTAAACAACAATAAAGAATTAAGAGAGAATCCGAAAATAAAAATACAAGGATATTCAAATATAGCAATTTAAATTTACAGCACAGAGTACACCTTCATAAATGCACCCTCTTATAATAGAAAATTACACTTAAAAGACATATATACACATAATATATACAACATATATAAAACCATAGCACAACAGTGACCTAAGTATGACATAATATATATGTGTGTAGAACAATGTAGTCACTTTTGTTTAGTTGATCTTATCCCCCCCCCTTCTCTATTGGCAGCCTCCTCAGATCTCAGCTGTCTTGCCTTAAGTATAAATTTACCTAGCCCGCCCATATTTTCCGTGCCTGCCAGTAGCGTCCAACATGCTTCTAGCTCTACATTCGCAGTGGTAAAAAATAGCGGCAAATATTTTCCCGGCATTCCTCCGTACCCCTACATCTTGCCAAGATGTGAGTCCGCGACTCTCCCTCCTCGCAAATGGGACAGATTCTCGTACCATTCTCGTCAGAAATTTTCGTGCTCCTCCATGCTCCTAGTCTAATCCACGCGAGCCCCTCTCTAATGAGTTTGGTACCTGTTTTGATGTATTGCTCCATACCCCACTCCGATTTCAGCCCAGACTGTACTTCTAATGACACCTTCTCTGTGCATTGCGCAATTATTTGCTGTCTGTCAATATCACAGAGGCAGTTCTTAATTTTTCTCCAAATACTTCGCCTGTTTTCCTGCCCCGCCATACAAATGTCTCCCATCCCAATGGTTTCCAACCCTTTCTTTAATTTTGATGCCCACGTCGAATTACCTTCCATTCGCAACTGTTCACGGTAGCAGACTGCCCTAATTAGAGATTGGTTTCCGTGAACGAAGCTCAGCCAATATTTAACTGCTCTGATTTTGCACTCTATCGTTTCACTATTTGCCCCGAATTCCCTCATTATTCCGCAGTTTGCCGTACCCCTCCCTACATCCAGAATTCCTTTAAAAAATTGGGTCCTCACTTGATCCAGATTCCCTGTTTGTTCCCACCCCCATATTTCTCCTCCGTATGTCATCGTGGATCTAACTGTGGCTCCGTCTACAGTTTCCATTAAGGTTATGGATATATTCGGTATTCTGTAGCGTATCCCGAGAGCTTCCGTCGCTTTCACCCTTGCCTTGTGTTTCGTAATGTCAATGTGTTTTGTCCATTTTCCGTTCATTGTGAATGTGAGTACTAAGTACACAAAAGATTTAACATTGTCCAGTATCTGTCCTGCATATGTCCAAGTCTCCTCCCTGCTATAAACACAACCCTTTTTGAAAGTCATTGCCTTTGTCTTATTCACATTAACTGTAAGTAGCCATTCATCGCAATAATTCTTAAGTTTGTCCAGTCCTCGTTGCAATCCGTTTACTGTCGTAGAGCACAATACTAAATCGTCTGCGTATAAAAGTGTTGGGATCTGCAAATCCGCTACTACTGGTGCTTGAATATTCTCTGCTATCATTGTATCAGTAATATCATCCACAAAGAGATTAAGTAGCAAGGGAGATAAAATACAACCCTGCCTCACTCCCCTATAGCTTCGGCAGCTCTCGGACACTTTGTTTCTGTCGTACTTCACACAGAATTTGACATTTTGATACATTGCCTGCAATGCTTTAACCATTTTACTTGATAACCCCTTTCTGCCTAGTTTGTACCATAATGCATTTCGATTGATAGAGTCAAATGCCTTCTTAAAGTCCACAAAAGCACAATGAAGCTTTCCCCGCTTAATTAACAGTTGCTTCGTCCTTAACGTGTCTAAATATAAAAGCGGATTCTATGGTACTGTGTCCTTCTCTGAAACCCATTTGAAATTTTGAAAGTTTGCCAAATTTAGATTCCCAGTCCTTTATCCGGTTATATAACACTCTACAATAAATTTTCTCCATAATTGGCAACAGAGTAAACCCCCTATAGTTATACGGATTTCCAATAGTTCCCTTCCCTTTATAAATGGGATGAATAATGCCCTTTCCCCAACAGGTAGGGTAATTCCCCTCAATAAACAATATGTTACATATCTGGAGCATACTCCTACCAAACTCATTAACATTGGCTGCGGCTTTAAAAACTTCCGGGGGCAGCCCATCCAACCCTGGAGCTTTGCCTCCCTTCAGACTCCTCTGCGCCTGTGCTATTTCTCGTGCTGATATTTCCTCGTCCAGTATTGGGATCTCAAGATTTCCCAAAATTTGCACTTCCTTTATAAAAATTCCTTCTCTTTCACCTTTCCCGAATATTCCCATAAAATGCATTGCCCATTTTCTGGGAGAAATTTCTTTGGGCGCCTGACGGTTGCCTCTTAAATGTTTTACTACTTGCCACATCTCAGCGTTATCCCCCGCGTTAAAATATTACTAATTTTCTGAGTAATTTTGTCTTGCCACGTAGTTCTCTTTTCCCGTAAGAGCTGTTTATACTCCCTTCGCTTTTTTGTAAACATTTTCCTAATGTCATCTCCCCCTTCCCTTCTGAATTTTGACAGAGCCTCCTCTGCTTGTTTGTTTACAGCTCTGCATTGCTGGTCATACCAACCATTGAATCGTTTTTAACTTACCATGCATTTGGACTTTCATTGTCCCCGCAGCCGTTGCTATTATATGCGTTAGTTCCTCCGCTGTGTCTGCGTTCCTTTCCCCTAATCTTCTTTCTAATTTATCAACAGATACTTCTTTTTCTACCGGTTTCCATATAAATTTACTAATGAATCTCCCTTCGTCCTCCTGCCCCTGTTCAGGTGCTAGCGCCGCCATGGCCGTCTCTATATTCAGTTCCAGGGCAACCGGACAGTGATGCGACTCGATACGATCCCCCACCCAAAAATTTCTAATTCTGCCAATTAAACCCTGACTTATTAAAATAAAATCTATTACACTACCCCCATTTTCATTTAGTAGAAAGTGGATAGATAGGTTGGTAGGTAAGCAGCTTTAATGATCTCAAATAAATAAAGTTATTACCTAGACACTTACTGCATGGTCGTTGACTTAACAAGCATGTTTCAGATAGAAGTTAAATGTGGCAAAAGGAAACAAAAGAGAAAATTAAAGAAAAAGAAAAGAAACACTTAGAGATAAATTAACTTTGACTAACTGAAGAAACTTGATCTGGCTTCAAGCACTTAGCGAGAAAATTGCCCATGTGTTGCCAGTTCCTCTGGTCAACCAGTAGATCCCAAGATGTCAATTTCCTTCTAGTGGGACATTTTTTGTTTGTTTAATTGTTCGCTGGTTCTCTTAATGTACAAATTCTACCAACATATCTATTACCCAGTCTTTATCCAAACCTCAGAATGGGCAGATTTTCCTAGCAGAACTGTTTATAGTTTTCTGTGACCTCCAACCTTCCAGCCAATTCATGCCATTTCTGGTTCTACAAAAAATAAAAAGAATATTACATACAGGGTGATTTATATACAGCTGACACATTTGTTTCATTAATTGTTTCAAAACGTGTATGCTAGCGACAAGTTATTATAACTAAATTGTAGAGGAATTTTGGAAGATTGTTTACCTCTATAACAAATGTTGAAAATGCCCTCCATCCTGCATAAGGCACAACTCAACACGTCGTTCCATGTTACTGGACACTCGTTGGTGGACTCTATTGTCAATAGCTTGAATCTCCTTTGTGATGTGCTTCAGATCGTCCAATGTCTGGGAACGTGTGGTGTAAACCCTACCTTTTAAGTATCCGCATAGAAAGAAGTCCGGCGATGTCAAATCCGGAGATCTCGGTGGCCACAGGTTCCTGGACATTATCGTCAAAGAAACTTGCAATTGCGTTCATGGATTCATTTGATGTATGACATGTAGCGCCATCTTGCTGAAAATACCATTGATTTAGCTCTACATCGTACTGCATTTTCACGTTGACTCATGAACAAAATGTCGAAACAGCTGCCTACAATGCAATTAGGAATAAAACATAAAGATCTGCGCATTTAGTGAGAAGCAATGAAACTCCAGAACATCCTGCTTAATTTGGTGCTGAAATTGGGTCATTGAATGAGTTTCCAACGGTATAATTAAATAAAGAAATGCGTCAGTTCTGTATAAATCTGTCTGTATAATTATCCACTAAGTATTACCACATAATAATATATAGTAATAAACAAAATCAATACAATAAATTCTTTTCTTTCTAAGTGAAGTAGAAGTCTTTATCCCATTTCAGTTTTGTTTCTTTTGCTAGAGCTAGAGAGAGTTTAATTTTACGACTAGATTCAATTTCTTGGCAGCTGATGTCTGTTAATCTTCTTTTGACACTTTTCCATATATTTTTGTCATCACTTCACCTCTTTGCCAAACTGAGCCGGTGCCTATTCTTCTCAAACCTCTTTCGAGTTCAGCAGCCCAAGATTGGGAAATAAGTTTTCCCGCTGGCATTTAACATACGGAACTCAACTGCTCTTATTTTACAGTGTACTGCGCCTTTATAACATTCCACCTCCTACTGAACTCCAAAATTAGAAGTGCCTTGTGAAACTCCAAGAACTCTTTTCCAAAATACTAACTGTGTTTTGTTTTCTGCTCTGCTGTTTTCCAATCCTAAATTTCACTTCCGTACAACAAAATCGACCATATCACGGTGTTATACGTGTTTTTTAATGCTTCTACTCGCAAGTGAGTGAAACGTGAAGCACAAGCGGATGAAACATCTGATATATTACAACAATACGTCCTTCTCCAGCGACTTTTATCTATTTACATTCT
Organism: Hymenopus coronatus; assembly: GCA_030762935.1. Classification (NCBI taxonomy): domain Eukaryota; kingdom Metazoa; phylum Arthropoda; class Insecta; order Mantodea; family Hymenopodidae; genus Hymenopus; species Hymenopus coronatus. The sequence continues at coordinate 17,826,366 of CM060890.1, forward strand.
CTTCTGCAAATTAAACGTATAAAAACAGACTTCTTATTAGTGAATGTAGAAATTGTTTCAATAGCCAGTCTATCGCTGTTACACAAAGCATAGACCTATCGCTGATATATCGTCCTCCGTGGTGTAATGGTTACCATGCTAACTTCATACACCCAAGGTCGCGGGTTCAAACCCGGCAGGGGACGATGACATGGCTTCCTTCGGAAGGGAAGTAAAGCCGTTGGTCCCGTGTCGTAGATTTACGGCACATAAAAGAACCTCAGCCTGATAAAGAGGCCTCTGAGCAGAATTAAGCGATCCTTCACGCCCAATTTGGAATGGGACGTTGAGAACCACAGTAGTTATAGAGCGTCTATAAATAACACGCCATTTATTTATTGCTGATACGCAATAGTCCGTTCTCTATAGCCTACCCTATTAAAACACGCTTTTTGCATTATTCCAGGGGAAACAAACTATAATTCTGTTTGAAACTATAATTCTTTGGTTATCGCAAAACTGAAATGAACAACACGGAATATTTCGGAAACGGCCAATAATACAACAGATTATTCACATACATTGTAGATATATTTAAGCAGTGTATACATATTTCCTGATGCTTCAATTAAATAAAGAGGTTTAATGCACTTTTGGTTAAGTGGCAGTGATAACTCAAACAATAAGAATACCCGAAGACTATTTTATTTGAATTCTGGCTTTCACATTTAATTTTTACGATCACCATCACGTATAGTAAGTAGAAGAATCATTCTATTCCATCCAAGAATTCAATATTCAGATTCCCTAGAATGTATGATTTGTCTACTCAATCCAAAACATGCAGTTTTAGATAGAAATCAATGTGTGTGTGTGTGTGTGTGTGTGTTCGTATGTATGTGTGTATGTTAGTGGTCTCTATAATCAACATAATTACAAAATGAGAAGTCGGTGAAATACCAAGCTTTGAATTTAAGTTAAAAACCCCGAAACCACAAACTAATAATTATGTCCTCTATTTTTAAAAATACTGACTTTTTCAAAGCGCATCTAACAATTTTTATTAAAACACTATATGTTTAAGATATTTTCTTAAGAAAATATGTATCTTTAATTATCTAACAATAGGCTCGGTGTTTGTTCTGGCTGACTTTTTCTAAACTGTAACACATAAACAAAATTAGCTCTAGAAAAAAAATGCAGCGTTTTTTAAACCAGACAAGCAGACACACTTTTACTTTCTCTAGTTCGTATGTACAATATACATAGGGGATAGGTGTTGTATACCACCAAAAATTCGATGTGGAGGTTTCATTGGAATATATATTTTTTGGGGTCCCCGAGTCCGAAAATAAATTTAGAAAAAGGTCCGTGTATGTGTAGAAAGCGTAGTTTAAATCCGTTAAATACAAAATTTGGTATTTAAGTTCAGTATCTTCCGAGGACATGACGATTTTCAAGAAGATTCTCCCCCACACCAAACCATCCTTTACATGGAAAACATTCCGAAAATTTTGATTTTCTCAAAAATGACTGACGATTTTGACTAAAATATCGTATATTAAAGATATTTACATCACAAATAAAATGCATATCTTGAATTTTATTCTGTAGAATTTTGCCTAATTTTGAATAACAAGTAAACCATATATATATATATATATATATATATATATATATATATATATATATATATATATGGTTTACTTGTTATTCAATATATATATATATATATATATATATACACTCAATTTTGTATAACTAGTAAACCATAAGATATATACAAATCATAATTTGTCATATGCGCTGATTGGTAGAACTGACCGTTTCTGAGATATTACATGTTATTGGTTTCAGCTTTAAAATATTTAAACTTTTCTCTAACGGGACCATACAAACTGAACCGAACCCAAATGGTTTCGCATAGCGACCAGCTTTTAAAGGGTTGAACTATCACGTTATACTCTTATATACTCTCATTTCCCTTCTACTTAAAAGGAAGCAAATAATAAGACCAATTATGCTAATATTTATCTCGATTAGCATTTTGTAGATAAAAAATATTTTGTTGGAATAGTGTGTATTTGGAACAGCTAGAGAAAGAATGCAATACATCAGAATTTTACTTTCTCTATCCCATATGTGCAATGTACATAGTGGACAGTTAAGGTATTGTATTCCACCCAAAAATTCAATGTTGAGGTTTCACCGGGAATATATTTTTGAGGTCCCTATGTCCGAATAAAACATTTCTAGAAAATGTGTGTATGTGTGTGTTTCTCTCTGATAATGTGTGCGCCTGTGGGCAGCATAGCTCAAAAGTGATAAGGTTGTTAAGGATGCGATACAAAGATTACCAAGAAAATCCCCCAACCCCAGCTACCCTTTACATGGAAAACTTTTCGAATTTTTTTATTTTCTTCAAAATGGTTGTAACGATTTTGATTGAAGCACCGTATATTAAAGATATTCACATCATAAATAAAATGTGTATTTTAAATTTTCTGGAAATAGCCTCTGAGGAGCTCTATATTCTAATTGAGTTTTGCAGAATTTTGCAGGATCGGTAAACCGTAAGAAATACACAAAAACTTAGTCTACAAAAAAAGTAGATCTCATTAAAACACACAATTTATGTTATATGCATTTTTTCTTCTAGAGTTAATCGTTTTCGAAATACCTATTGTTATTGGTTTCAATTTTAAACTAACGTTTCTCAAACGGGAACATGCAAAGCGAACCGAACCCCAATTGTTTCACACAGCGACCATCTATTAAAATATGTATGTTTAATGTATTCCCTTATTACCCTTGCGTATAAGGGAGAAAGTAATAAGACCAGTTCTCTAATGTTTATCTTAATGAGCATGACTAATATAAAAATGATCTTTTATAAGGAACATTTTTATGGAGCAGCTAAAGAAAGTCATGTGAATGGAACACATCAGCTTTTTTCTTGTGATGTTACCGTTTTCAAATATTCCTAGTTATTGCATCACATTTTCCAATTCTTGCAGTTTTGTTAAATAGAAAGTCATTCAAGTTTTCTTTGTTTTTTTATCTTTTTCATCCTGTTCTTGCAAGAAGAAAGGCATTTAAAAGCCATTACATAGAAACCCTATCTTAAAATATTAGACTATAGTTTTAATCTAGCGCATTTCTTTATTCTCTTTCTTTATTCCTACTATGCTACCGAGCGGAATAGCTCAGGTGGTAACGTCTTTGGCCCGCATTTGGGAGGTGCGAGTTGAAATTCCCTGGGCTGACCAATCTGGCTGAGGTGTTTTTGTGATTTTCCTCAGTAGCTAAGGTAAATACCGGATTGGACATTTAACACCACGGCCCAAAGCTTCATCTTCTGTCTAAAAGAACAGTAAAATTGAAAATAGACGTTAATACTGACTTCGCTGCCATGTCACATACAAGGTGGTTCACCTATCTCTTATTCTCTGGTTTTATGCAACCCGCAGATTACAATGTAACCTGAAAACATCTTCTGCTTACCAACATTAATGACTTTGGCGCTGCAAGTTATAGCGACACAGTAGTGTATTTGATTAACGCGCGTTGCTAGGTGGAGTTCCAAGCTACTCGGTTCAGGTTCTATTCTTATCAAAACGTTAACAATTTCCCCCCCGGCTTTTTTCTTTCAAATTTGGCAAACGCTAGATGTGATATCAGAAATTTGTTAACTTGCTTATTTGTTTCTTTTATTGTTGTTCTCTTTATTTATTTTTATTCTAACAGTATTATTTGAAGGCTTAGTGAAGTTCTTTTTTAAAACAATTAGAATGAAAATTAAGGATCGAAAACTGAAGAACACGTAAAATGAATTGCCGTTTGTTCTTAATTCGTATACCTTTTAGTTTACACATACATTTATTAGTGTGACAAACACTGAACTAGCTAGTTCAGTGTTTGTCACACTAATAAATGTATGTGCACGATGATGGATAATATGTAAAGAATAAAAAAAGTGCACCCAGCCTGTGGGACTTGAACCGCTGACTCGCTGAAGGCGATGAGGTAATATGAAATTTAGCATTTGAGTTACAATCATTTGCTCGCATTTTTCAGTTAAAACTTGTAGGTATAGTGTCACACATGTCTCCCTCTCCGCTTCTCAACTCTTTATAACTGTTGTGTGACTCCTTTTTGTAGCTTAAGCCGTTCATTTAACCTCCATTCATTATAATTTACGTTGCAGAACATATGCCAGCGATCTGTAACAGGATGCTTTTGGAATGGAATTAACTATTGTCGCTAAGGTCTATTTTCCTATGAAAAGCAGGCTACATGAGCATGCTTACTGAATGGTCGACAACTACGGTAATTTCGATCTTATTGCTTTCAGAGTAAGAAATGTTGCCTATCTCCAAAATTAAGAAGGGACAGGTGATCCACCTTTTGTATAGCAGTTAAAACAGATAGACTGAATGGTTCCCTACTAGTAATTGCTTGTCGTGGAGCAAAGTAATATATAGTATATAATAGAGATGTGACCTCGAAGAGCTGCCATATGACTACAGGTAGCGGAGGCGGCTAGATTAAAAGTCATGATCTGGTTGTACGCGCCAGACTAACTACAGTTGGTGAAATCAGACTATCACTCTGTCGCTATTGGTTGGTAGAAGTGAAACTGGTATATTACGGGGATGATTTTGAATGGTGACTGTACACCAAATACCGCCAATGAAGCATATTACGAAACAGATTCATCGCGATATTGGCTAGAAGTAAGTGGCATATATAAAATAGAGTAACAAAAACTCTCTCATTCTCCAGCAACTCTTTATTTCTTCCACAAATTGATTACAATCAGAACCTTCTCACAAATTGATGTCTTTTTCAGTGCCGTGTTTCTTTTCGGCGTTCTCTGCGGTGACTACTGTTGGTCGCTACGAATTTTCTGTCAGAACTGACCTCAACTACTCGCTATGCACTCCCAGTTGGGTTTTTTTTTTTTTTTTTTTTTTTTTTTTTTTAATTTTCGAGGGGAGGGGAAAAATCCACCTTATGGACTAACCCGGGCAAGCCCGGAGTGTCGGGGTCTCCCATGTGGGCATACCGACTAAAAAACCCCTTCACCGGTATTAGAAGGAAGAAAGGAGAGGCGGTACCGCATGATTGCACCCGCGGATTCAAGGCGATAATATAACTGACTGCAGGGTGTAGTCAGAGGGGTGAAATGAGGACCAGGAGACAGACTTGACCGAGGCCTAGACTGCCACCGCGGAGTATTCGGGGAGAGGAATGAAGGAATACTAGGGTGTCCCCAGTTGGGGAGCGCTTCGTTGTCCTTTTATACCTCTAAGTCACGTGGCTGGAAAATTCTAGAAGAATCGCACGTGACAACCACCACAGGTATTAAACATTCATTCGGGTGTAACAATGAACATTCAGTTTCACGTGAAAAGAACTTGCCGCTGCAACACGTGGCTACTAACGCAGCGTAACAATCTGCTATGACTTACGAAGCAAGCTGTTCTGCGATTACGGCCGCAGGGTGTACTCACAATTGATTTTAAAAGACGAGATGTGCAATAACACCATTTCTGCTAATGTTTAACTGGGTTACCATGAAGTAGATAGAAGAATAGGCGTTTGTAAGGTTAGTTTGTTGTGCAGTTAGGCCGCTTGTCTCCCACCTAGGCGGTCCGGGTTCGATCCCAAGGGCTGCATGTTGAAACAGTACATGTCTTGTCACGGGGCAAAGAGTTATGCAGAAGGGAAGGATAAACCATAGCTAATAATATAAACTATACCAAGAAGGGAAATATAAATGTACATTGAAAATGATCAAGGAAAGAAATATTTCACACACGTCTAAGTATCCGAGTTGTCACGAGCTGGTAGCACCGTATACCGTTAGGGGCAGTGCATTGACCCGAAGGGGTGAGGTTACGTGCCCGAGGGAACATAACGGGAAGGAAATAAACAATGCTACTCCCGGTCAGGCGACACTGTTTGGGGTACTTGGCGTAGAGAATCGGCAGAACGAAGATATGATATTTAGGTTCCGTGATGGAGCCGAACAGTCGTGAGGGAAATAGTTATTTTAATACTGACCAGAATACGGAATAAATCACGGCATCAAAAGTAATAAGTAATAATAATCACGGTCGCGTAAAGCATAGTTTCCAGTTGAAAATTTAAGAGGAATGCGTATGTGTTCGACGGAGGAAAAAGGCCGAACTAATTGAATAAAGCGCTTGTGTCGTACCACACCCTGAAAGAGTTTCCATGCTAGCCAAATCTGAGCTAGGCACCCACAAATCCACACCATTCCTAATACCCAAAATCTGTACCCAGGATACGAACCCGTAACCACGTTACCGCCCCAATGTGGGATTTATGGTGAACGAAGCGTTGTTTGGGCAGGTTTTCTCCCGGTCATCCGGTTTTCTCCGCTTCTCATTCCAACATTTGCTCCATTACCACCTTTCGTTTCATCCACTTCTTCACGCTCAAGCCTGGCTATGGGCCAACCACTTATTCCAGGTTCTCCATTCTGTGTGATTTCGTTCCGTTGGCTCCCGGACAGACTTTTGACCCTAAAACATTCGCTTATACATCCTAGGAGGGTCTCTGTCCTAATTATGGGGACGCTAAACTGACTATGAACAAAAAAATTGGTTTGTTGCGGAATAGATAGACAAAGTCGTGTGAATGTAATATGTCTGATTTTCTATGACTGATTCAACATTTCAATATATTATCTTTAATGACTGGTGTGAAAAGCATGTAAACGTATGACATTTTGTCTATTATTAGGTTATCAGGACATTTAACGAAATAAAAATGTAATTATGCGGTATCCCAATAGAATACTTCCATAAAGAATACGGGGGGAATATATTAAATCATTAATAGATGCTTGAAAACCGGCCACATAACGCCGACAAAGCCAGCCAGTAAAATGTGTAATGGGAAAATGTAAGGAATAAATTGTTACACTGCGTTTCTATCTTAAATAATCGTATACGTGAAATGAGGATCTCGAGGCTACATTTTTGCTATATCATTTGAGGTGAACCGGAAATTCGCATAGTTGGATTTCATGTTAATTTGTAGGCACATTTGTTCCTCTACATTACAAGATATCATTGGGAGTCACCATTCCGCCCACGGAACAGCAAAATGGATCCAGTTCATCAGAACGGGGTTTCAAGGGTTATCCACGTACTGTGCTAGATTTTACATATCATGGGAGTTTCACTTAGTACTTACAAGTACAGTAATGTGTCGTACTTCAGTGATGTTACATTCACTTGGCTTTCTCTAGTTATTCTGTTGTTACTTCATGTTAATCAAGAAAAACTATAGCACACATACTACACTGGATCCGTTCTTAGAAGCACACATTTTGTACTACTCCACCCCAACGTGCACAAGCATATGTGACAGGCGACCTTCGCCTATGTGGTACGACATTTAACTTTCAAAACAAGCTGTTGGAACAAGAATTGCTTACTAATAGGTTTCAAAACGACACCAAATGAAGATGTGAACCTTTTTGGTCATATCGTGCGTGATACGTGAATATGGTTTTCAGCCCTAAATTCGGCACATACAAAAACTGCCATAAAATCGCCATGGATTAGGCACTCGTACATAACCAAATGGTACGTGCCTGTCTCACTCCAATGGAGATGCCGGTTGGCAGCATAGGTCCCAGTCACGTGGTATAGGGGTGTTTTGATAGACACGCCTGCGCGGCACAGGTCACTTTGGTAATGGAAAACGTAGCATGTGGGTTTTGTTATGTGTTTCGCATAAAACGTTCTGAGGTTGCTTACGTGGACCATGATAAGCGTTGTTCCCTTGCTGCCTAATCCCAAATGTGTGAGATTTTTAAACATGCATAGAACTTTAAAAAGAAGAGTTTGAAAGTGTTGACATCAAGTTTCGGACAAGTCAAAGTGTAAGCTAATCGACTGCTATCTTTGTTTAGTGTCGTTTTGAAGTAGAGTATATATCAATAACATAATATCAAAGTGAATATATTCAAAGGAAGTCCTGATTTTAAAACACTTACATTAGATTCAGAACCATCATTAGGTGATGCTACAATTTTCAAGTTGAAATCTGACAATGATCCTGAACTGACATCACCTAAGTTTATCTTAAACTATCGACAACAGTATCATGAGACAGTCCAGTTGCGACAGCTTTTCTTCTTCCTCGTTTACATGTGTGATGTCAGCCTGCCACATTTCCGCCGTCACCTGAGCCAATGCTTCGTCTAAATGCTCACACACTCTTTCACTTTGAAAGATTTATTGTATCCAAAAGGCAATATCATTCCTATCTACAATTATGTTGACATTATTTCATTTCACAAACGAAAACCCCATTTCTAAAAGTAATGTATGTTTAAAATCCGGCGAACCAGGGCCACCGCCAACAGCACTTAACACTTTGTTTATTGAAGGTGGCTCATGATGCCCTCCCCCCTCCAAAACCGTATGCACACTTAACAAAGTCGTTTACTTCTCCTAAAATTGCTTTAGCACTCTTCCTCTTTGGTGTTTTAACACTACCAGTTTCTTTGAGCAACACTCGCTTCTGACACGTCGATGTACTCATAGTTCATTCACTAACATGTCCGGATTGTTAACTTATGAAACAATTTAAAACAATCTGCTTCTCGCACCACTCTTTAACAGCTATCCTTAGGATGCATTTTATATCCGTAATCATTTATTTTAAGCATTACCGAATTCACGTCAGTGGCAATATTCCTTATTGACACTTAGTTTGCTTATTTTCCCGCCAATGGGAGAAGTGAATAAAAGAAGTAAATGCTAGCTAGTAAATACTAGGTAGCTTCAGAACCTGCCAAAAACGAGGTGAATAATCTTCTACTAAAAGCTGGTAGTAAATGCTAGGCTACCCGGAAAAAATAGTAAATACTAAGGCCTAGTATTTGCTAAGTTAAATCATTTTCTAATTTCCCTCCCAAAGTATGCTGATTCAGCAAGTTCCTCCTCTCCCTCTCTTTAAATTGCTCACAAATGTTTAGTAGCATGTAGGTTTTAAAATATAGTAGCTACATATTTTACTTTTGTTTTGTAAATAAATTACACATTCTTAGCATTAAAATAGGCAGAGACCGTTCTCGTGACATTCCACAAAACTAGTGTAACAATGTCAGTTGCGATTAATGTTAACACTAAACCTGAAAATGCCGCCTACATGACAACAACGTGTTAGTTGGAGGAATGGCATCATCTGATGAGGAGACCGTTGACACAGAAGTTGGAAAAGCAAAACGTCTGGATAAGGCTTTGTTGATGACATTGGTTGATTTATATTATCTAAATCACAGATTGTTATTTCATCAAAAGTAAGAACCTGGAGTATGCTGGCTGAAGAGTACTCGAATGCAACTGGAAAGAAAATGGATGTTGGCCAACTTAAGAAACTACTAAACAACATGAAATCGACCCTGAATATAAAAAAAACAAACAAAAAAAACAAAAAAAAAACAGATATACAGGCTACTGGGAACAAAACAATTAAGTTGAAGCCATGGGAAAAGCACAAATTGGAGTAAGTCCGAAAAAAATCCAGTTTTCCACAAACTACCAGGCGCTCAGGGTACATCTTTCTGTTGCGAGCGTGCATGAAGATGGCCACAACAGATACTAAACAAAAAACTAGCTACCTGACGGAAGAGTTGAAAAAAAACTTAGATTTTACTACCCCGTTTAGTATTACCTAAGGTTTATTCACTAGGATGCTGCGACAGTATATTAGCCCACTGTGTATTTTATTAGTTTAATTATTAATTTTGTATAGGTTTAATATAGGAAACATCTGTTTCAGTAGTCAAGACTGAGCAGAGTGTAGAACGCAGAACCTTAGGGCGAAGAATCTTCTATTTTGCTCGTCAAGTGGCACAATTGCCTTTGTAGAGCAAGATTTTGTGAGCATCAGAGACACAAGTAAGAGGGTGAATTTTAGAGAAAGGTTATTTCCCAAAAAGTCAGGACCTCGGTTCTTTTTCATTATAAAGAGCGGTCACGTGGGTTGAATACAAAGCACTTACCAAGTTAGTCACGTGACAACGCTTTTTTTCGCGCTTCTTTTTAGCCAATCAGGAAGGGGCGCAATATTGGAGATATAAGTGTTTATGCATTGCGTGTACAAAGAATCAGGTTATCGTGACTGTTACTCTGACTGCAATTCTTATTGCGACTGTTACGCTTACTGCGATTCTGAATGTGATTGTGATTATTGTTCTGTTGCAATGTATTCTGCTTGATATGACCGTCGACAACCAGAACTCAGCAACAGCAGAAAATATCACGAATTATTATTATTATTATTATTATTATTATTATTATTATTATTATTATTATTATTATTATTATTATTATTATTATTATTATTATGTTTTCAAGAATGTTGGGAGTCGCTCGTAGGACTAGTACCTCAACAATTAGCAACAAAGAAAAATAAAAGTATTCCTTTTAGTGAAATCACGTGAAATATCTCTATTCTTGAGTCTACCCCGTGCTACATACCTTAGTTATTCCCCCCCCCCCCCTAAGGAGAGTCAACTGGTGCTCTACAGGCACAAGCATAGCCGGCGCAGTAAAGGACTTTCAGAGGTATGCACACGTTTACTTATAGAGTAGACCAACACACCAGCGACATATTGGCACACAAGAGCCAACAGCGACAATGTCTAGTAAATGCTAGTTCCCGGAAAAATCTTAGGTTTTAGTAGGTTTAGCTTTTTATTGACGCCAAACTCAAGCAAATGCTTAAAAACTGGACAGTGCAAGCAAGTACTTCTTTTTATTCACTTCACCCGATGTAACAGCTTATTTCTTGTGAAAGGATATTTTTATACTTCCAAACAACTGAACAAATATGCGCATTGTAATGCTGCAGTTAAGCTTATCAATTATCTTATTTTACAGGTAATAATATTAAGTAAAATGGATATATTTTTCTCTTCTGAAATTGAGTGCTTCGTTCTCAACAACTCAACAACAGCTTCACAGATGTCACGTGTGTGGAGCTGTTGTCGGAATTACTCAAATAAAAGTGAGCTTCTTAGGGCGGTGAGAGTTTATTTTTCTAAACTCTAAACAGGAAGAAGGGCTAATTAACTGACTGATTAATTTCATTTATCCCTTCCTTTTATGAAATCATTGCACTATGATCAAGAAAACTATTATAGTAAATTTAATAATGGAGATTTCAGAGATTAATAATTGAAATTTATAAATAACAGATAAAAAATTCCTTGATATTCTAGAAAAGGACTAAAACATCGGGGGAACGTCTGCTTTCCTTAACCTTTCCCGACTGTCTTCCAAGTTCTAGAAACGCTGCATAACCTATAAGTCTTTTGAGGGGAAAGAATTCTTGGTCGGATTCGTCAAGTAATTTTTAGATAGTAGTTTAAAAGTTATAGATTGTACTTTCTTTAATAATATAAAATTTATATTAATTTCATATACCGTAGAAACACTTAAAATATGCGATGAAATAAGATTTCGCACGTTTAATCCAGCAATACAAACTATTTAGGAACTCACAGCCAGAAAAATAATATGTTCGTTAAAATTAAATACTGGTTATTTGATTTCTAATGTTATGTGTTTTCTCTCTTTATTTGGATTATTTAACATGTCCTGCTGAAAAAATAGGATACAACAACGGAAATAGAGCAAACATTTTATTAAATGAATGTCATTATAATATTTTTACATTCAAAATTTTCATTGTATAACTCTATATAATTATAATTAAGGTTATTAGAGTTTGGAAAAACGTTTCATTATATCAACATTGTGTTTGATAAATTACAATTAAAAAATAAAATGTAGCTTATAATAGGGGTAGTTATTTTAAATTCAAGTATTTTAGAGAGCATGTATGGTGACCCGACCCACGCGACTGTCTGACGCAATTGATGTATTATTAAGTACTTAATAAATATAACTACTACTACTATTTTTATTATTATTATTATTATTATTATTTAAAGATTAGATCTATCTTTTTGGTTTCAGACATCCTTTTTCCTATCCATAATTTCCCTCACAAACCTAACTGATGAGGTTGATAAGCATTGCTTTTGATAATAGACTTTTAGATTAATTAGGAATAGTGGAAATGCATTTTTTAATTATTAATTATTAAATTTATCTATTTCCCCATCTTTGTTGCTTGATCATTTTGACGACAATATTACTTACTACTTAACTAGACCATTGGATCTTGAAGGAGTGTAAAGAAGACGCAGAAATTGCAGTTGAATATAGAGATCGAAGCGCTTGGTCTCTGTCAACCAACTCGTTCTATGTGGGTCAGTGGTTCATGATGCAGACCAAACTTTCCACCATAAGACGTCGATGTTCATCAAAGTTGGGAATGCTGATATTCCGTTATGAGAGACTGGAGGAAGACGTTCATAAACCAAAGGAGGTAGTATGTTTTGGCTTCTCAACCTAAAGCTCCCGGGTCGACACGGCTGGGGCGGGAAGCTTTCTTTAACCATAGCCATTTCCGCAGAGTGGAAAATATAAACGTGGAAATGCTGTGAGAGTGTTTATTCGTAAAAAAAATCTGACTGTTACATTCTCATGCCTTTCTCTACTCTTTATTGCTTATTAGTGAGATTGCAAACTATTCTTATGAAAGCTTATTTTTCTATATATATCATATAAAGATCCTTTGCAGAAATAAATTCCATTACACATTCAATTATGTATACAGATAGAACGGCACCGCCTACGGTGCCATAAGTAAGTTAAAGCGGGCGTTAAACACTACAAAAAAAAAAAAAAAAAAGATAGAATGGCGAGCGAAATGTTTAAGAACTGGATGGTGTATTCTGGCACTAAAATGCCATACTCGTTCCATCTAATGGAGACAAGCAGCTGAAAATTGTCTGGACTTAAAAATAATGATGGAAATATTTATGAATTTGAATCATAAGAAACTGATATCTCGGAAATAGTTCAGATGAGCCACAGAAACGATATTTTTGTGGTCTAAATAGGTATACATCGTGTGGTGCGTTTCGTCTTTAGCTTAACGTTTATTAGTTATACAGATTTACACAAAATTCGTTCCTAATGAAGAGGACTTCAGAGGCTATTCCAAGAAATTCGAAGATACGGATTCCCTTTTTTACTTTCTCCACACGCACTATGCACATAGTGTATAGAGAAAGTATTGCACTCCACCAAAAAAATCGATACCGAGATTTCACCGGAAATATATGTTTTAGGGTCCCCAATATCCAAAAAAAGCATTTTCACAAAAAGGTCCGTGTGTGTGTGTGCGTGTGTGTATGTCCGTGTGTCATGTGTCCGTGTGTCTGTGAACACAATAACTCAAAAACGATAAGACGATAAAATACCAAACTTGGTATTTAAGCTTAGTATCTTCCAGGGATGCGACACGAAGCTTTTGCGAAAAATCACTCCACCCCAACTACCGTTTACATGGAACTTTTTTTCGAAAATTTTGATTTTCTCAAAAATGGCTCTAACGATTTTGATTAAAATTTTGTATATCAAAGATATTTACCTGACAAATAAGATGTATATCTTGAATTTTCTAGGAATAGCCTCTAAAGAGTACTTTATTCTGGATGAATTTTAAGGAATTTTGAATAGCTGCTAAACCGTAAGAGATGGACAAAAACTTACTACACGAAAAATATAGAGCACTTTAAAACACACAACTTATGTTATATACATTTTTTCGTGGAGTTCATCGTTTTTGAGACATTCCTTGTTTTTGGTTTCTGCTTTGAAAATCTGATACTTTTCTCAAACAGGAATTTGTCAACTTCAGTGACATAGCAACCAGCTTTTGACTATCACTTTAACCTATGGTACTCTCTTATTTCGCTTCTACTTACAAGGAAGCAAGTAATAAGACTATTTCTGCTAATTTTTTTCTGATTAGCATGAAGTAAATAGAAGCATAAGCTTTTTAAGGTTAATTTGTTGCAAAGGTGTAGAGAAAGTCATGTGAATGGTGCACATCAGATTTTTTATGTAAATATTCTTAATATTTGGTATTTTATTAAAAAACACAAAGTTATGTTTTCGATAGCAAAAATCATCCATATAAAATGTATTGTTCCGCATTCGGAAGGTCCCGGGTTCAAATTCCTAGAACAATCTGGCTGGATGACTGTGACGTTTGGACTGCTTAAGGACATAACAATAATAAATGAATCATTTTCGTATAAAGACTTTGAATGCATGATCATTCTACCAAAAACAATAAAATACTTTCAGAATTTGGATATATATATATATATATTTCTTCCGCAAATATAAAATATATGCATGAAGGCCACAGACTATAATGACTTTAAGCAATGACTTCTATACTAAATTAGGAAATACAATTTTCATATTTTTAATGACTTGTTTACTCCAACAATCTTATTAGTCTATGCTTCAGTATTCCTGGTATATCACTGGTTAGAATACTGCCACACATGTTGCTGAATTAAATAATGTGATGCAAGTGGCTTTTGATGTTTCAAATGCAGAATTTGATTCCGAGTATTGTCAAGAGTTGCTTTTGCCAAAGGGGCCTATTGTAAATCTCCATATTGTTTCATCCATTTTGTTGAGGTACCTCATGCATATTATTAAAGTCCTAAGAGTGAAACAATCGAATGCTTTCAGCATCTAAGCACAGTAGTACGTAAGACTTACAAATAAAATGGGAATGCAACATTCCTATTTGAGCGGACAAATATATCTTGTAAGTTCAGTTATTAATTCCAAATTAGTTTTTAATCATCGTTGGCTGTTTTAATTCCATTTTCCATCTTATAACAGAAACTACATTCTCACTAGTAGGTGATCCAAAGCTAATCTTAAAATGTGCAGAGAAGCCTTTGAAGAACAGAATAGTTCACTTGAAAATTCTTTTTCAAATTCTGGCAAGAAGATCAATGCTAAAATTTGGAGACAAATATAGGCCTTTAGATTTAAGTCTTTCCTTGTGACTTTCTTTTGCATCTATTAAATGATTATTTTTCTCCTTGATGTTTTGAGATGTGTTATCTGAGCCACAGGCATCCTTTATTCCAGTGCCAGCCTTGATTTTCTTTTTATATTTTAAGACGAAGCTATTTTACAACAGATGTTGTTAGAAGAAATGTTTTTGTTTCCCATCTAACGAAACCTGTAATGAAATAAATATTATTACTAAAATGTTATTTTTATGCCATGGAAAATGACGGTAATAACTGTTTCTTTATGATTTTATTAAAGGTTTAATATTCCATTGGAAAAATCAATAATAACCTTACACCTCACCGAAATTACATGTAAGGTAAGGTTCCATATTTCCCTTGATCTTGTAAAAATATGAAGCATATGTTATAATTTTATGTCTAGCGATTGTTTACTTTAGTTACTTTAAAATCGTCATGGTTCAATAATGCTGTTTCTTACAATACTATCTATATTGCATTGGAATTGTTAGACGTGTGGTTCTCCAAAATGTTTAGCAAGGGTGAAATTGTACTATTATTATGTTATTATTAATATTAATAACTATTTTATTTTCTGTCGTCTTAATTAACTTATACAAAGATATGAGGAACCTCAACATACTTCCTGTCTAATCCCTTGTTTATTCCTCTTTTGTTCATTAGTTTGTCATAGCACTTCTCTGTCCCACTGCTTCCAACTCATTTCACTAAAATATTTCAATACATTTATTATTATAGTATTGCTCTTATGGCATTGTAACATTCATGCACGTTTACTTACTGCTGTACAGCGTAAAAACAAAGTTCCTTGTTGACGCGGGAAGAAAAGGATGCCAGTGTTGCCAATTTAGCCATTTGTTGCCAAATATGGCGATTTGGAATACTCTCCTGGACACAAATATCTCAAAAAGCCACAGGTGAGATTTTAGCTACTCTTTGTTATCGTCTTTTAGTTATATGTGGTCTTTCTGAAATGCAAAAAATTCCTATTTTAATAAACATGGATACACATATTGCATCATGAGTATTCGTCGCCCTCCGTGCTGTGTTACCATGCTAACTTCATATACACAACGTCGCGGGTTCAAACCCGGCGGAGAACGATGGCTATTTTCGTGCGTAAAAATCCTTAGCTTAGCTTCCTTCGGAAGGGAAGTAAAGTCGTGGGTCCCCTGCCGTAGATTTACGGCATCTCAAGCCTGAATAGGGACGCTAAGAACCACAGCAGTTTAAGAGCGCCCATAAATAAACCATTTCATCTCAGTTAAATGAGGACTTTTGCAAGTCTTTCCGCTGTATGTGTGATGATATCATGAAGTCATCTCCTCTCATTTTCTTTCTACATTCATTTCCCAGTAATCTCAGAGGTCCAGTGCTTATAAACAAACGTTGTATTTTATATCGTTGATAGTAACATTGTAGGTTCAATGATTACAATTTACTCATTTTATGACTAAACCTACCGGTACTTTATGGACAAAAATTAAGACATTTCCTGCCATTTTACAAATTGACGGACCCAATTTTAGATCTTTTTCAAATTATTCAGCCTTTTCTAGCTATTTAAATTCCATTAACTGTTTTAAAATTAACATTATTAAGGGTATCTAAATATAAATTAAATTATATTAAAATTTAATAAACAATAATGGATAAATGTAAAAACGTTATTAACTGGTTTGCATATTACAACAGACATACGCATACACATCCAGCACTTGCTCTATATCTAGCCATTTCTGGCCTTTTTGACAATCATTTTTAGCCACTTTTCATTACCAAGAGTTGGCAACACTAAGCAAGCAATTCACAGGAGTTTTTATGATTCTTGGAACAAGCCGTAGTAACGGTATCTTTATTAAAATATTGCTCTTGGACTAACGCAATTTTGATCAAAGAAAGGTGCAGGAAAAAACAAGACTCATGAAAGAAATTTCCATTTCGCCAATCAAACTCTACGGGAAAATCATAGTTATGACCAAAAACGATTTTCTAGGTCATGAAAATGAAGTTCGTCTTAAATTTTCTTAACCAACTCAATTTAGTTTTAGAGAGAATAATAGTTACTTATGACACAACTTTTAAAGTCGTCGTTTATAAATTGAGTGTGAATTTTATGAAAGGAGGCTTAGCTCAGTGACAGAGCAACCGGCTAGAGATCGGGAGATTCGTGGTCGAAATCCCGGCTATGGAATTGAATTTTTCAGTCGGACTCTGCCAATGATCACATTATTTAATGCTGGAAGCAATGTTAGCTGTAAATAGCAACATGGTTTGGGAAATTTTCCTGAAAAGAAAACGATACTGAGTAAAGTTTTAACGTGCTCTTTTTACGGTTATCTGTTATAAAACTTAACTTCACATGAAATTAAATGTGGTAGGAAGATAAATAATATCCTTATTTAGTTGAATTTAAGTAAGAAGCAAATTAATTGTAATCAGTTTCGACCTGGTTGTCACAATTGGAACTCGTTTAAGTTGATTAATAAAAGAACCGCATGTATAATAATTTGCTCTTAATTCCTTGAAATATATTACATGAATTTGGGGAAACATTTTGTTTTTTATTGTTTTCATTTGCATATTGAAAAGAGGCAGATCTAGTGTAGTGCAACAGAGGAGTCATTAGTGAAGCTGCAGCGATTAAAGAATGACTTATTTATGCATTTGGGAGCCTGTAGTAACCACCATTTTAATTACATATCTGGATACAGGTTGTTCTTCTGATAGGTATTGGTGTATCTTGAGACTAATATTAGTTCTGTTTCTTTAGCAAAATCATGTATCCAAGAATCTAATTAGACACACTGCAAATATTATTTAGTATTAGAGCATGAATAGTGACATTTTCAGATACATTTGAATGTGCAAAGCTTTAAAAGACAAGGGCATATTAATGTTCTGAAAAGATTGATAGCGCCTCTCAAAGTGTAAACGCCAAAGAACCGTGTACTAAATTCTTTAAAAACTTAATATTCAAGATCGGCCAAGGTACATGAAGTTTTTAGCTTTAAGGTGTCAACATATACTCAACACACGGTGTGAAAATTAAAATATGCTACATTATTACCTTCATTTACGTGTATATGTAATCGACAAGTCAATTGCATAGATAACAAAACTATACTGCGGAATTAATATCTCGACTGATTAAAAAATAATATATTAAATAAATAATGTTATATATATATATATATATATATATATATATATATGTGTGTGTATGTAGTTGTTAATAATGCTGTCAATTGCCGGGATCATATCAGCGCTGTTGGTGTGACGCAATTTCGTCTCGCAGGAGTTCTATTACATCTACTGGCATGGAGATATCGCCTTTAAGCACACTTAATATTTATCAGTCTGGTCTTTGTTTAAAATCACGACCTTGGGATCAGAAGATCGGCTTCTAATCAACCGAGCCACCCACATCAACTTGACCACTTCAAGATTACCCGATTCAACAAAGTTACTGCGAATTGAATATAGTTGTAAACAACAATTTCTGTGCCTCCTACTTTCTCTACACGTACTATGTATATAGTGTATAGAGAAGGGATTGTGTTGCACCTAAAAATTCGATACCAAGATTTCTCCGGGAATACATGTTTTGGGTCCCCCTGAATCCCGAAAAAGCATTTCTGTAAAAAGGTCCACGTGTGTGTGTGTGTGTATGAACAGCATAGCTCAACAACGAAAAGACCGTGAAATACCTAACTTGATATTTAAGTTTGGTATCTTGTAAGGATGCGACACGAAGAGCTTCAATAAAATCCCCCCAGCCTCTGAAGACTATTTTAATCTGGATGAATTTTACGGAATTTTGCATAACTACTAAACCGTAAGTGATAGACAAAAACTCACTACACAAAAAAATGTAGAGCACGTTAATACACACAGTTTATGTTATATAAATGTTTTTCGTGGAGTTGGTCGTTTTTGAGATATTCCTTGTTTTTGGTTTCAGCTTTAAAAAACATATTTTTCTCATGCAGGAATTTGTCAACTCGTGTCCATACAAACATAGGAACTTCAGTCACATAGCAACTAGATTTTGACTATCACTTTAACCTATGTTACTCCCATATTTCGCTTCTACTTACAAGGAAGCAAGTAATAAGACTATATCTACTAATTTTTTTTTCAATTAATATGAACTAGAAGTTTTAGCTTTTTAACAATAATTTGTGGCAGAGATGTAGAGAAAGTCGCGTGAATGGAACACATCAGATTGCTTTTTCAGAGCAACCAAGTACACTATCGTAATCTACAGTTTTTTTTTTTCTCACTTTTCAACATGGTCTCCATTTCTTTTCATACACTTTCCCCATCGTTCTGCAAGTTTGAATATGCCCTTACGATAGAACTCCGTTCTAGCTGCTCGAAGACACTGACGCATTACTTTCTGAATATTCCCATCGATATGTGCTGGACTTTCATCTGTTCCTAAACGGAACACACTTCAAAAGCAGCTTCCGAAGCGCCTGGGGCAGCAAGTATCTTTTGTGTAGATTCAAGCAAATCAACCAGAATGCAACCTTGTGAATCCCAGAAGCCGCTATCCATAAACTTTCAGCAGATCTGTCTTTACTTTCTACTTCGATGGCGAATTCTGATGGTGCTATTCCATCTCTTTCATTTTGTTTTAAACTCATAATAATGAAATCTGTTTCATCGCCTGCCACAATACTCGTAAAAAATCATCACCATTTTGAAATCTCCGAAGGTTTGGCTAATGGTTTTTTCTGAAGTTTATGGTCTTAGGTCAATAAACGTGGGAAGCAACGTGCACAAACATTTCGATAATCTTAGCTTTGTATGTTTCTTGCACTGCACTAGGTCCTATTGCAAGTTGTGTAGCGATTTCATACACAGTGAACGCCTAACTGCTCTAATGATTTCATCAACTCCTTCCTTGTTCCGTTCAGTGGAGGCAGTTCGCGTTCTACTGCTACGAGGTTCATTTTAGATACTCCGTTTTCCAATCTTTGAAATGTTTCTCCCATCTTGTAACACTGCTAACACATGCAAGCATCTCCATAGGTTATGTATGAGGTGAGTTTCTGAAGTAGATTTTTCTCCTTTTAACTAGAATTCAATTATAGTTGCCGAAACGAAGCATAGATGTCCGCCATTTTGGAAATACTATCTATGATCACGTGATATAAGCTAATGACGCCACTGACTGCCAACATGTAATGTAAATTCTGTAACGTTCCTTTTTGTTACATTGTGGAAATTCGAATTTTAACAATGGGTTGCTCATGACTTTCAGTATAGCATTACTCTGTTGATTGAAAAACAAATTACTTTGACTATTTAACATGGTTGCTATTATCAACTGTTTCCTGATAATTTTTGGTTTCCTGGGATTAATTTAAAACTAACAACACAACTTAGTTGCCGGTTTTAATGTGAACATTCGCAAAGGAACATATTTCCACAGATAACTCCTTTCGCTTTGACCAAGTTATCCATACTTAACAATTATTGTACTACTAGTGTGCGCTAAGATAATGAGAGTGACAACTATGAAACGTTTTCCTTGCATGAAAAAAATATATAAAATAACAGAAAATTTGAAGCTAGAAAATGTAAAACAACTAATTTAAAGAATTTTGTAAAAGAGCATAATCCTATATGTTTATTATAATGCAAATGCAAATGGAATTTTTATAGCTATAACTCCTTTCAGTTGCTCGAGATTACTTCAGAATAACAAAATCCTTTGTTTGGATTATTTATGATAATCGCTTTTACTTTTAAAAGAATAATAATTTAATGATGAAATAAATATAACACGTTGGAGTGGTATGATAAAATAAAGGCTTGGTTTATAGCGACGAGTCTCTTGTTATCTTCAGGATATAATTATTGGAATCTAATATGCTAAACAATTCAGCTTTTGTTATTATTGTGAAACTTATTTGTAAAGCAAATTAATGAGCATCTCTTTTCTGATGCAAATGTTTGAATTACAGAGTTGTTATTCTCTATACAGTCTTCCTTATGCGTTTTACACAAAACCAATTGTATTTATATTTAGAAAGAATGTGATATACGCAGTGACCTATCACCTATCAAACTTAATATGAGTAATTACAATCAACTGAAGAATATATTGAAATCTGTGATAAACTAGAAAGAGAAGTATTAGTGTGTTAAGAAGGGGAGTAATAACATTGAATGGGATAAGAAATGGACATATCAAAGTCAAACATCCAATTTTCAAAGAAGAAGATAGAATTTAGCATTTTATTTTGGCAATACATTTTTGTGGAATTGGAAAAATTAAACTCCTTGTACAGAATGGTAGACTTGCCGAACGAAGTAGGAGAATTTGACTTTGAGATCAGAAGAACTCCCCCCCTCCAAAAAAAAAAACTCATTGGGAGAGTAAGACAAACATGGTTAGGAAGGTAGTCAACATAATTAAGAATGACAATGCTGATAACATTGTATGGAATTAGCATTATATATAAACATTACCAACCTTTAGGTTCTAGGATTCAATATAATTACAACCCCATTATACACTGCCTGACATAAAAGAGTTAAGCACCCAGAAGGAGTGGTTAGAAGTGAATGAAACTACATATGATGAAAGACTAAATACCTTTATTGCACTGATTACAATATGGTATGAAAGAGTCAAGGCCGTTGGCAGTTACAGGTGGCATGTGAGTGCCAACTCAGTCGGGTATCTGTACCCTCTGCCCCAGTTCATGCCCTTATGCGGTTCGAATGGTGTCAAACAGCCTATGGATCCTCTCCTGAGGCAAGTTTGCCCAAAAGGGTTGCAGCTGTCTCTCCATATCTCACAGGTTACAACTGGGACGGAATCCCCTTCCAATGTCATCCCACACGTGTTCAATGATGGAGAGGTCCGGAGATCTAGCTGGCCACTGGAGGACCTCAACATGCTCTAGGCAATCCATTGACACATGTGCTGTGTGTGGGCGTGCATTATCTTGTTGGAACACTGTCCCAGGGTGATGTGCCATAAGGGGTACGACGCGCGGACGCAGAATATCTGTGACGTATCGCTGTGCCGTCAAAGTCTGTCGAAGCACTATTAAAGGTGGCCTGTATGCATATTCCTATGGCTCCTCACACCACGATGCCAGGGATTTCTCCTGAGTGTCTCTCCAAAATATGGGAAGGATGTGCCCTCTGCCCTCGACGACGCCATACCGAATACGATGGTTATTAGAGGTTATGGAAAAGCGGGACTCATCACTGTATACGATGTGAAGCCATTCGTCTTCTGTCCATGCCTCCCGAGCACGGCAGCACTCAAACACAGGCGCCGGTGTTCTGTGTCAATGGCATCCGCCGCAGAGGACGATAGGACCCAAAACCGGGAGATCCAAGTCATCGCGACACTATGCGGGAATTCACAGGATATTGTAGAGTCTCCAGTACACCCGAGGTCATCGAAGTTATGGGATACTGCACTTGGCGCACCATACGACAATCATCCTTCGGAGTGGTGTTTCTTGATCGACCCGAAGCTGCAAGACGTGACTGAGTACCCTCATGTACCCATTGATTCCAACATGGGCCATTGTAACATTTGAATGGCCCACTGCCTGACAATTGCACGATATGACCAACCCGCCTCATGCAGTCCCACTATTCAGCCTCTATCAAATGCTGTGAAATACTGGAAAGGCTGTCTAACGCGTGTTCGAGGCATCATCGGTACTTCGTATTCCTCTCTGAACGTCTTGCTTAACTGTCTGACTCACAGCATTTGATTGATAACAACTTATCCACAACATGCGGTGACATCACGAATGCACTCTGGTGCCCATTCAGCACATTACAGATCGTTATGAATCTAATTATTTACTCACATCAATGGTATGCATGTATACCGAAGTGGGATAATATTGGACTGCTCTTTCTGGGTGCTTAACTTTTTTGTCAGGCAGTGTATATACGACTGGCGTCAATCATAATGGGATATAAAATAAACTTAGGTCTATAAATTTAGGTAGATAAAAAGGGAAATAAAGGATATTATTGGCCAAACGTATGATATTTTGTAATAAAACTGTATAAAAGCCGACTTCACTATCACCCAAACACAAAGAGATCTATAGATCGTCCAAAGCAGCACTGGGTTGAAAATTCAAGATATATGATCGCAATAGATCATAAGGCTTAATGCCTTAATGTAGGGCTATACAGAAACGTTTCTAAATAAACCCATTCTTTGTGATAATTTTAATTGTTTTCTCACAGAAACCGTGTGTAGGACAGGAGTTGGATAGCTAGAGTCAGACTGAAAAATTCAATATCATACCCGGAATTTGAACCACGGATCTCCCAGTCTCTAGCCGGTTGCTCTACCACTGAGCTACCCTGGCAACATGCCGGCATAGAATTGAGTTTCTCAACTGACTCGCATTTTTTCCGCTAGAGACCGGCAGATCCGTGGTTCAAATCCCGGCTATGGAATTGAATTTTCCAGTCTGACTCTACCTATCCAACTCACTCATTCATTCATTCATTCATTCATGCTAATATAATCCAGTTATACATACGGCATATTATGCTCAAACACTTGAGAACAAAATAATTATCCACTTAAACAACAAACTTGGATCAATGAAGTTCCCATGCACACCTTTAGATATGCGTATCAGGAATAACAATGATTTATTATAAAATAAATTGCAGCTACAATTATAAAAATGAGCTGCTTTTAACGCCTATTGGAAAATTAAATATTCTATGGGCCTACTCAAAATAAATATCATTGCAGCAGTTACAGATTCTTCAGTACCTGAAGAATATTCTTAGTTAGTGTTTTAGCTTTGAGTTAGAGTACCGTATTCTGAAGTCTTAGAAAATAAGGGAAACTCCAGCATTTCACAGATGTTCTTTTATAAAAACAAGCATTGCCTGTATTCCTAATTCACAATATGAACATTAATGTAGAGGATTTAGATGTGCATATTTTGTATATTGGCAAAGCTGAATCACTTACCTTTATCTGAGGAAACTGTTGCAATATATTCAATTTTATTTATTTTTTTTTTGTCACATGGAGCTTATTTTTCAGTTGCTCTCTGCTCAGTATCTGTTCTAACTGCATTTCACTTCACTTGCTATAGGCCACAGATCTTTAGATACTATATAAGCAAAAACAATTTATGCTGTTAATTTCAAGTTATCCTCATTAAGAGCACTTTTTACTTTCTCTACACATACTGGTAGTGTTTAACGCCCGCTTTAACTACTAATGGCACCGCAGGCGGTCTACATATACTGTTTACTCTACACTATAGTTTATTATTGTATTGCACCCTAAAATATGATACGAGATTTAACCGGAAGTACATGTTTTAGGACCCCCTGAATCCAATAAAAGGCCTTTTTAGAAAAATGTTCATGTGTATGTCTGTATGTGTATCTGTGAGCAGCAGAGCTCAAAAACAAAAGTGCGTTAAATACCAAACTTGATATTTAAGTTCAGTATCTTCCAAGGGTGCGACACGAAGATTTTAAAGAAAATCCCCTACCCCCAACTACACTTTACATGGAACACTTTTAAAAATGTTAGTTTACTCAAAACTGCCCAAAGATTTTGATTAAAATCTCTTATATTTAAAATATTTATATGAGAAATAAAAGCTGTATTGAATTTTCTAGGAATAGCTTCTGAAGATCTCTTTATTCTGGATGAATTTTCCTGAATTTTGCATAACTTGTAAACCGTAAGAGATAGGCAAAAACTTAGCACACAAAATGTATACATCTTCTTAAAACACACAATTTATGTCATATACATTTATTTTCGTGTAGTTGACCGTCTTCGATATTCCATGTTATTGGTTTCAGTTTTAAAGCACTTAAACAGTTTCTCATATGGAAACTTGTGCCATCCTGGCCATGCAAAGAAGCGGATTTCAATCCCATAACAATCACATTTAAAACATTTGACTGTCGGTTTAGCTTAGTGTATTCCCTCTTTCCATTCTGCTTATAAGGACCTAAGTAATAAGACTATTTATGTAATGTATATCTCGATTAGCATGAGGTAGATGTAAGAATAAACTTATTTACAATAATTTGTTACAGAGATGTACAGAATGTCATATGAATGGAATAAATGAAACTTTTTATGCATAAACAGTTATATTAAATGTGAATTTAATTATGCCATATCAGCTGCATTTTCTTGGCTAATAACAGTAATTCTAGAGTTTGGTTTTCAAGATTTCTTTTAAAATGTAAGTGTAGGAAATTTCAATTTAAAAGTTCAATTACATAAGTTATTAAGTATTCTGTTCTTCCTGTATAAGTATCTTCCATCTACGTGTTGTATTTTTGACATTTAGAATGCAGTGTTCCATTTGCAATGCTCTAGGCTTTACATTTTATTATCTATTCATGGTTTTAAAACATATGTATGAAGCAACAATAATCTACATTAATAAATCGTTACTTTTACCTCAACCTTTTCTGAAGTGTTTACAAAACTGGTGTGCAGGATGTCCAGAAATGAATAAATGAATAAAAAAGTGGATTTCTTTTTTAATTTACAAAATGTCTACTGTGCTAACTCTCTAGATATATTTATTTCTCTTGAGCTGTTGGTTTTTAAGGAATATTGCTCCTGCTTACGGAACGGACCAGCAACTTTTTCATATGTGCTATCCAAAGTAAATTTTATGATTTCCAAAACCTATTTGGCGATGCGTTTGGTAGCTAATGCAGGGCTGATAGAATAAGCAGTCTAAGCCTAGCCAATTATTGGAACGGAAATATTGACATTAATTTTGTGGTAGATTGCACCTTTCTAAATGATGTTTATTGTTTACATAAAATTAATATTGCCATATAACATATGAATATAAAATATAAATATATTAAATTAAAACAATTAAACTTCAGAATAACTAAAACAATGTTATCTCTTTGAAATCAACTATGGTTTCCTTTATCAGCTAATTAATTAAAATCTAATTATAAATAAGAAACACAAATAATCAAAAAGACATTCAGACTTGAAATAATATTTCATTTAAATATGTTCCAAGGTTTTCACGGCCGGAGTTAATTGATAAACAGTAAAATGTTCGGGCTGAAAGGCCGTGGTCTACCCGATGTTTCGGTCTTACTTTCAAAGGATAGCAATTGGACAGCTTAACATTTTATGTTATCCATATATCACGGGTTTCCAGTTCGAAACAAAAACTTGTTTTATCAGCGTCTCATTTATTTAAACCAATGAGTTTGTAGGGTAACTAAAAATATTTGAATCTTCTTTGAACGTCAGATAACATAAATATAATCCCAAAAATCACTGTATAATACGACTATTTCGGAACTAGGACGTGGGAAAGAAAATGAAGAAAATCTACAGTAAATTTGAGAAGAAGATCCTGGGGATATACATTCCTGTGGATACACATTCAACTTAGTAAAGTATTTAGATACTAGCTATCATCTACCATGTAAATCAAATGTACTGGATGTTCAGGCATAAAATATTTCAAAACCATAAGAACGGATATAGACGAGGTGTGTATTCCAGTTGTAATCCGTGATATACTATGTATATTGTTTATGATACTTCTAGGTTTAAATTCATATTACCCAACATATTTGTACTGTAAGCCATATGTATCTTATTTGGTTACATATAATGTCATTTTATATGTAAATCTCAATAGAGAAAACCAATTCCTGCCCAATACATTTACCTTATATCTGTACAAAACAAAAACAAAACAAAAAACAAACAAAAAAACAATCAAAAAGGAATAGAAAATATCCAGTACACAGAGAGAGAAAAGAAAATACAGTTCACCAAGTTTGAAGAGGGGCATTATGGATAATTATCACTAACAGTCATTTTTTCTATTTTAACTTCAACGGCCATATTGGCGATATTTTACTTTTTGAACATATTGTCTACCGACAATAATGACAGTTATCATTGGATTTCTTGTTTATATTTTGGTTTTATACATTACATAAAAAACTCACATGCATATTCACACTCTCCCCTATAGTTTCAGGCTACTATGTTATAATTTTATTTTTTAAAAAGCTAATCCCTTTTAAAATTAGAAATATTTAATATTTTTATAATTAAATAAAAATAATTTATATCCCTCGAATTAAATCCGTTTATTAAACACTCTCTGGGGGAGGATAGCTAACAAAGTTGGCTAGAGAAAGATTCACACCCCAATAAGAAAGTGAACCCGGGACCCCTCGCATCGCAGGCATGTACTCCTCCAAATGGTACGGGGCCAATCCAACTTAGTTTCTTAATCCCTAAACCTCGCTTTCAGTTAATTGTTTTTAGAAAGAGTTTAGAGATACCATCAATGGAAAATACAATGGCATGGTAATAAATTATTAATATCCAATAAATCCGCTGGACAATAGAACCAAATTTTTGTAAGCGTCAATTCGCAGAAGCATCCCTTGAATGGATGAAACATAGAATTTCCCGTCGCTCATTTAGAAATTGAAGTAGCGCCTCAACTACTAATGGAAGACACAATTAAAGATTTTGTTGGAGAATATACACATCCATGAATTTGGTGTGTCTACAGATAAAACCGAAGCAAGGTTGACTCTTAGAGACCTCTTCAGCCTCATTACAATAAAAACAGACAATAAACAAAGTGCAGTGCTGAACTTAAACATTAAAAAATTTAAATTTTTAGGGTATTTTGCTTGCATTTTATAAGTTAACAAATTACAATGAACATTAGCTAGTAATGCGCATATACAGCTGCTACAAGTTTTAATGTTCTCAGTATAAAATCACATTTCTGGTTTTCACGAGCAGCACTAAGCTGTTTAGGGATGATTTTCACATACTCCATAAATTCAGCACAAGACATTACATAGTTACCTTCATACATAGTTCGGCTCTAACTAAACTTGTGTCTATACAATTCCTAGATTTTGTCCACGAAGCATGCTGCAATTGAAAATTCATTCTGGAAAGACACTAGAACTTTAACCCTTAGTTGCCTGATTAGTATACTACTTATGCCGTTTTTCCTTTAATTAAAGTTTAAAAGTGAGTTATAATAAAAATATATGGGAATAAACCTATAAAATTATTATATGAAATAAGAGAAAAATAATAGAAATGAAAATATATGTAGATTCCTTATTAATCTGCTTCTTCCCAATTAAAACTTTAAATTCTTCTAAACCAGTTTTCATAATCCTGCCGGGTACTACCCAGAAGGTGCTTCAAATGACCATCAGTGTTAGGTGATAGGTAATGGTCTGGCCATCCATTCAAAGGCAAATGTCGCATGTTCAAAACACAGTAACTGTGGTCAAGGACGGGGAGAGCCCATGTACAATAATTGGTGTTATGCTTGGAAGCTAATGGGGTTACATTTGGCTGTAGTTATGTGATTTTACTCTTTTATTTATTAAAATCACTGCAATTTTAGGGTAAAAATTGTATATATTTTTACTTTCTCCATACGCACTATGTACATAGTGTATAGAGAAAGTATTGCACTCCACCCAAAAATTCGATACCGAGATTTCACCGGAAATATATATTTTAGGGTCCCCAATATCCAAAAAAAGCATTTTCACAAAAAGGTCCGTGTGTGTGTGTGTCCGTGTGTCTGTGAACACGATAACTCAAAAATGAAAAGTCGGTAAAATACCAAACTTGGTATTTAAGTTAAGTATCTTTGAGAGATGCGACACGAAGATTTTGAGAAAAATCCCCCCACCCCCAACTACCCTTTACATGGAAGATTTTTCAAAATTTTTGATTTTCTCAAAAATGGCTCTAACGATTTTGATTAAAGTTTCATATATTAAAGATATTTAGGTGACAAATAAAATGTATATTTTGAATTTTCTGGGAATAGCCTCTGAAGAGTAGTTTATTCTGGATGAATTTTACTAAATTTTTAATAACTGCTAAACCGTAAGAGATGGGCAAAAACTTACTACACAAAAATGTAGAACACATTAAAGCACACAATTTATGTTATACACTTTTTTTCGTGGAGTTCGTCGTTTTTGTGACATTCCTTATTTTTGGTTTCTGCTATGAAAAACGTATACTTTTCTCATACTGGAACTTGTCAACTCCTATCCATATAAACAAAGGAACTTCATTGACATAGAAACCAGCTTTTGACTATCACTTTAACCTACGGTTGTCCCTTATTTCGCTTCTACTTACAAGGAAGCGAGTAAGTATACTATTTCTGCTATTTTTTCTGATTAGCATAAAGTAAATAGAAGTATAAGCTTTTTAAGAATTATTTGTTGCAGGGATATGGAGAAAGTCATGTGAATGGTACACATCAGATTTTTACGATGTAAAACAGTCTTCATTGCCTACTTGTCGTTTATGGTTGAAGGTTAGTATAACATGAAATTATTCCTAGAGTACAACCCTATTTGTGTAGATACGCATAAAGCAAGCGGAACTTACGGGCAACAACGGGTTAGAACAGCTGTGTTAACCGAACATCACCAAAGCAATAGTTGCACATCTTTCCAGGTACTAAATGGATGGTAAATCTATATTGTTTTCTAGCCAAATTTGCAAGTATTTAAGTTAATGAACATGTAAAGAAACTGATATTAAGCATCAGTTTTAACATCTAACTGGACACGAAACAATTTCACGAAAACACTTGATGTCCAGTTATAAACCAAACAGTGGCATCCTTAGGCCCGGTTGCATAAAAGTTAATCTGAGTTCAAACACCTGAAATTGATCTCAAGTCAAGCTGAACTTAGAATGTTGGTTGTATAAACAATGATCTTAGTTCAAGGCATCTTGAACTAAGATCAAATCTGACTGCTGAATTTTCTCCAGTTATCTTAACTGAACTTGGATTAGTAGAACTGCTGAAGATACATAATAGTTGTCCTTTCTTTGAACAAGGAAGAAATGAATAGTACAAGTTTTAATACAACTTAAATAAAATGGTAAGTAACACTTGTTTGTAGTTATTTAGATAATTAGCCTATATATTTCACAATTCCCTTGCAGAATGCATTGCTTATAACCTATGCATTCATTGATTATAACCTATGCTAATATTTTCAGA
The DNA here is from genome assembly GCA_030762935.1 of Hymenopus coronatus. Taxonomy (NCBI): domain Eukaryota; kingdom Metazoa; phylum Arthropoda; class Insecta; order Mantodea; family Hymenopodidae; genus Hymenopus; species Hymenopus coronatus. The sequence continues at coordinate 17,856,423 of CM060890.1, forward strand.
TGTCAGATTACTCGGATATCTTCGATGATGAGGATTTTGAATTTGTAAGGGCTCCTCGTGTTTTTCAACATAGAAGGAATCCCATCTTAGAGCTTAATGACAGAGAATTCAAAATGAGATTTCGACTATCAAAGCATGTAGTTGAAGAACTGGAGCATAGGCTACATGCACAATTAAGGGCACAAACTCGGAGGAATTATGCACTCTATCCAATGTTTATGATCCTTCTTATATTACGGTTCTATGCAACTGGGAGCTTCCAAATGGTGATTGGGGATATCTTTAATGTAAATAAAGGGACTGCAAGCAGAACTGTACACAAAGTTACAAGAGCGATTGCAGCCTTAAGACCTCATTTCATTAATATGCCTAGGGAAGAGGGTGAAGTAAGAAGGGTTATGCGGGATTTCCATAACATATGCAATTTTCCAGGAGTTTTAGGTGCAATAGACTGCACACATATCCCAATTATATCACCTGGTGGGAATAATGCTGAGATATACAGAAATCGCCATGGTTGGTTTTCTTTAAATGTTCAAGCTGTCTGCGACTCAAAACTTCGTTTCCAGAACGTTGTTGCTAGGTGGCCAGGTTCAGCACATGATAGCAACATTTTTAGAAACTCTAGAATTCATGCACAATTTGAAGCTGAAGAATTTCCCCCAGGTGTACTTCTAGGAGATAGTGCATATCACTGCTGTCATTTCTTACTTACACCTACAATGAATGAAGAAACTCCTGCAGAACGAGCATATAACAGGGCCCATAGAAAAACAAGATCAGTTATAGAAAGGTCTTTTGGCGTTGTCAAAAGACGATTTCCATGCTTAAGAATGAAATTAGCCGTCAAATTACTCCGAGTTCCTCCTATAATAGTAGCAACGTTTGTATTACATACCTTGGCCATTAATGCAGACGACGACACTCCTGACGTAGACGGTGCTGTTTACAGAGGAAGGAGAATCTACCAGGAACTGCCTATACCTGATTTAAATCAGAGAAATAGAAGGGAAAACACTGCACTGAGAACTGCACTTATTAACAACACCTTCAGGTATTAACGTTAATTTATTATTTCATAACATTTACATTTGTTGTGATTTTTTAAGTTCAAACTCCAGCTTTAAAATTTTCATTTTCAGTTCATGTTCCTCCTCTAAGCATTCCAACCTCCTCTTATAGAATTTTATCCTAATGTCTTCTTCCTTCCTTTGCTTTTCAGGGCATGATGGTCTGGTTGAACTGGCACTTGTAGATGCTGAAGGCTCTGGTTCAACAGGCTGTATTTCTTCCTCCTGAAAATTGCAGACCTCCACTAAGCCCTCATCCTGCGGTGAACTAGAGATGACCTCCATATTTAAGTTTGTAATAACTTCGGGATGGAAATCCACATCATCGTCGAAGTCACAATGAGCTGGCAAAAACTGCGGCCTGAGTGCTGCAATCAGTTTGTGGCCACTTTCGTCCAAGGAAGACGGCACAAACATACCCCCTCCTGTTTTGTAAAGTTTGACTTTATCTTCAGCTTTTATTTTCTTTGTGCGCTTTTTTATGTTTTCATAACACAATCTTAAACTTTTGCAATCGCGTGTAATAACATTTCTAGAATTAAATTCCGAAGTTATTTCCTTCCATGTTTCCTCCTTTCTCTTTGTGGTGTTGCTGTCTGTTTTCTTGTTTTCTATTATATCTTTGTGTTTTAGAACAATATCTATTAACATATCTTTCTCTTCGCTTTTAAAATTAGCAGAACGCATCTTTTTCTTTTCTTGAGTATCCATTTTAAGGTTATGCTTTCAAGTCGCAGTATTGTAAACGGAGAAAAAAAAAAAAAAAAAAAGAGAAAGGGTGATTACGCATTTAATGAAGATAACGTCAACTAACTGTTTTTGATAAATATGATTTAAATATAGAGTCAATTATTATACTGTCTATATAAAATAAAACTATTTTCAGGAATAAAAGCCATAAACAGAAATTTCCATTTAAGTCTTTTTTATGTCTATATTGGTTATCCTGTGCATTTGAATCCAATAAATCCGAATTGTCCCGAAGATTCTCGAGTCCTTTCGATGCAATACGAAAATTGCCATATGTTGGTCATGTTGCCATATTTGATTTTGTGTTCCCGGATCAACAGTGAACTGAGTTCATTAAACTAAGATCAGTATTATACAACCCACGCGGAGAAGCAAACTAAATTCATTTCTGATCTTCGGTTATTAATGAACTACAGTTAGCGATTTTTATGCAACCGGGCCTAAAAGTGCTATATTATCACTACAATGCAAATTAACTTCAATTCCAAATAAGTTGACTTTCCATTAATAAAACTAATTTAAAAACGATGATGTTTCCCAGCTTTGAAAGTACCCGGTCAATGATGATAATAAATAAGTTTGTTTAATATGTAAGTAATATTTGTGGTAGCACAATAACTGGCATATTGGTTGGGGTTTATCTGAATTATATTATCAAATCAACATCGTTCAGCACCGTAACTTTCTTAGTTTATAGTTTATTATTATCACTGGGAAATTTCATAGAGACGATTCACCAATTAATTACCTACTTAAAGAATCCGATGCGTTCCATTCACATGATTTTTTCTACATCTCTGAAAGAAAGTACTGTTAAAAAGCTTATGTTTCTATTTACTTCATGCTAACCGAGAACAAATTAGCAGAACTAGTCTTATTACTTGCTTCCTTGTAAGTAGAAGCGAAATACGGTAGTACCATAGGTTAAAGTGATAATCAAAAGCTGGTTCCTATGTGACCGAAGTTCCTTTGTTTGAATGTAAGGAGTTGACAAATTCCAGTTTGAGAAAAATATGGATATTTTAAAGATGAAATCTAAAACAAGGAATAACTCTAAAACGATCAACTCCATGAAAAAAATGCATAGAACATAAATTGTGTGTTTTAAAGTACTCTACATTTTTGAGTGGTAAGTTTTTTTTCCATCACTTACAGTTTAACAGTTATGCATAATTCCATAAAATTCTTCAGAGGCTATTCCCAGAAAATGCAACATATACATTTTATTTGTTAGGTAAACATCCTTAATATATGATGTGGTAATCAAAATCATTAGAGCCATTTGTGAGAAAATCAAAATGTTCGAAAATAGTTCCATGTAAAGGGTAGTTTGGGTTGGGCTGACATTGCTCAAAATCTTCGTTTCGCATTCCTGGAAGGTACTAAACCTAAATACCAAGTTTGGTATTTTACCAACTTTTCATTTTTGAGTTATCGTGTTCACAGACACACGGACACAGACACACGGACCTTTTTCTGAAAATGCTTTTTCTGGATACAGGGGACCCTAAAACATATTTCCAGTGAAATCTCGGTATCGAATTTTTGGGTGGAGTGCAATACCTTCTCTATACACTATGTACCTAGTAAATAATTTGAGCCACATCAGCTATTGGTTTTCTAGGAATTGTCTGAGCCCACCATATATTCACAATAGGAATAGATGTAGATACACGAGTTTATTTTACAGGAGCTAGAATAATACCTGCTGTACCAACTGGAATTAAAATTAAGTAGAGAAAGTTAAAATCTGATGTGTTCCATCCAATAAATTTCTTTAGCTATTCTAAAACAATAATCTTACAAAACCGTATTCATTTGTTTAAGAGCGGGAGTTAAACACTAGAAAACATATTTTTACTTCATGCTAATGGGGATGAATGTTAATAGAAATAGTTTTATTACTAAGTTCCTTCTAAGTATCAGGGAGTACACTAGCAATAGTCAACCTTTGAAAATTCGGTAGCTGTGAGATGCAATTAAAATTAAATTCTCTTTGTATGTGTAGAATGAAAATGTGAGTTAATTTTTTTAACCATAACAAGAAATATCTCGGAATACAATAAAACTGTATATCACATAAATTGTGTGTTTTAACCACAGCTATATCTTTCGTGTGGTAAGAGTCTGTCTGTTTCTTACGTTGACAGGTTATGGAAATGTCCTCCAAAATGCAGAGAACTTCAGACTCTATTTCCAGAATATTCAATATATGCTCTTTATTTGCCATGTAAATATCTTTAATATATGGTATTTTAATCAAAATTTTTATACCTATTTTTGAGAAAATGGAAAATTTTTAAAAATCTTCCATGTAAAGGAAAGGGAAGGAGATAACTGCAAATCTTCATGTCGCATCCTTGGGAGATAAATAACTTACACACCAAGTTTGCACTCGCTTTTCTGTTATGCTGTTCACAGGCACATATAGAACCTTATTCTAAAAATACATGTCCTCGGCGGAAATAAATGTATGATTTATTTATCATTGTTGATGAAAGTAAGTTCCGTACCGAAATTTCACCGGAAATACATGTTTTGGGTCCTCCTGAATTCAAAAAAGTCTGTGTATGTTTGTGTCTGTATACAGCATAGCTCAAATACGAAAAGTCCGTTAAATACCAAACTTGGAACTTAAGTTCAGTATCTTCCAAGGTAATGAAGATTTTCAAGAAAATCCCCCACCACCAACTACCCTTTACATGGAGACATTTTCGAAAATTTCGATTTTCTAAAATATGGCTGTAACGATTTTGATTAAAATATCATATATTATAGCTATTTACGTGACAAATAACATTTATATCTCGAATTTTCTGGAATAGCCTTGAAGTATACTTTATTCTGGATGAATTTTACGGAATTTTGTATAACTGGCAAACCGTAAGAGATTGACAAAAACTTACTTAGCAGAAAATGTAGAGCTTGTTAAAACACACAATTCATGATATACGAGTATTATCGTTTTTTCGTGAAGTGGAGTGGACTCCTGTCCATAGAAACAAAGGAACTTCAGTCACATAGCAACCAGCTTTTGACTAATACTTTAGGCTATGCTACTCCGTTATTTCCCTTCTACTTGCATGGAAGACTTTTTGTGTTTTTTTTCAGTTAGCATGCATTAAAAAGAAGCATAAGCTTTTCAACAATAATTTGTTGCAGAGATGTAGAGAACGTCATGTGATTCGAACACATCAGATTTTTATTCAGGTGTGGTAAAAACACGTATTTCCGGTGAAATCTCGGTATCGCAGTTTGGGATGCATTGTAATATCTTCCCTAACTGCCGTGTTTATTGTACATATGTGGTAGAAAAAGTAATATAGATCCAGAATTTTAATGCATATACTATTTGAAACTCCATTTCCACAAGGAAAACACAAAAAGGAAACGGAACTCAAGCTTACACCATAGTGGGATTTAAAACCAGGAATTACAAACTTACAACCAGACCTGTCTGCAAACAGAAACGTCCTCTGCTATGTGACCTGAATACAAGGAATCCATTTGTTTACTCCCTACCCTATAGTTTTATATGTGTAGCTACATTCGTTTGGCAATATTTCTTGTAGAGAATACGGCACAACAGGTTTTGGTATCCAACGAAAACCGGTATGAAGAATGTGGCACTGCCCTACGCACCCAACAAGTAGATCTAGAACAGGTGTTCAAGATCACGGTCCTTCTCATTGCCGACATGAATCGCTGATTGCAAATGAGGGAAGAGAAACTAAAAGGTGCGTTCTGACTATTTAAATAATCAAAGGAATAAGCTGCTATTTAATGTGCTGCATTTATGCTTAGGGAGATAACATAATTTAATTTGAAACGTACCTTCCAAAGTGTATCACAAAATGTAATAATGGTTTCTGAAAAACAGCCAAACTTCTTAGATAGTTAAAATAAGATTCTTAGATAGTTGTTTTTCATTCTAACTGCATATTTTCCGTCTTTTTTTTGTCCAATATCCATTTCAGTGCTTCGCGATTGGGTTTGCAAGGAGCCTTGGGATTCCCTCATCTCATGCTTTCATCAACAATCATAAATAAGTCATACACTTATTTCCACCGAGGACACCCCATGAACATAGCTGTTGCATTGACATGCAGTGAACCCTTAATGTATGGATCAAACAAAGGATGTGTTTCAACTGTGAAGGAAAGTTTTGTGATGGTACTCTTAATGAGTCAGGTTTCTCTAAGAAGGGGTCAGGTAGTTTCTTGGGAATGAATGATTTCAGGGATTAGAACAATGAGAGAGACTCTCAGGGGTGTGTGACTGAGAAAGAACCTCTGCAGATGCCCATTTATCTATCACAATATAGTATTTTCCCCACCTTAATTTCTCTCGTAGTGTCTGTACCTGAGCCGAAGTTCGTTTCGGCTACTCAAATTATTATGAGCTATCCCTAACCGTTTAGGAAATTCCCCTCAGACTGTTTCACAAATCTAAGCCCACCCCTCCTTCGATTGTGGTATTCTTATCTATACCCATAATTTGTTGAACGCACACAAAGTATAACCGTTGCACAATTTAAGAATATCTCACATCGGCGAATGGCGCAGAGGATTTTTTTTGTTTTGTTCCATTTATATAGCCCTCTTTTTCATTTAAGGTCACGTCGGGGGCTTTGCACTTGAAACAACTCGTTGTCAGTAGGTTACAATCATTTTGTTTTCTTAAAGCACACACACACACACACACACATTCCCTCTCATATACATACTTCCAGACTCTGTGGGCGATAGGGAATAATTCTGGCTAAAGAAAAATTCCCCGCCCCAGCCGTGAATCGAACCCGGACCTCGCTGAACACTCGACTAGGAGGCAGTCGACGCAGAGGATTCGTTCACACTACACACGCCGAAATGGCAGTGTTGATGTGAACTCTTTCCTTCCTCGAGCTCCTGGGCTAGGAAACTTTTCTAGTCGCCAACCCTTTTCTATGATTTTTACTATTCGTGGATTTGTGTGCACTTTCACAGCTTTTATTGGCTTAAGTTTACGATGCTTATGAACTTTTTTCTATATTATTGGTCTTCTATTTTAACGGACTTTTCGCTGATGACTCAAAGTCAAACACACATTATAATTATTAGTTTCAGGGCATTTTGGCTGTGCATCGTTTTCATCCAATGACTTGATTTTTCCCTCCTATTGTGTGCTCCGGTAGCTCTGGCTGGCTAATGCATCCTTACTCATTGTTCTTAATGAGTGTATTTAACCTCTTCTAAACATCTTGTTTGCTTTCTTCCTTCTTCACAGTTTGTACTTCTCACATTTTACGTTAATACTTCTAGATTTATTCGCTGAGTGATTATCATTTACAGGTACTTTAGCTCATTATCATACTGGTTTCTGCCTTATGTGATACGGCCGCGCCGTGGTCGAGTGGTTAGACTACTCGCCTCACACCTGGACGGCCGGGGTTCGATCCCAAGCAATCGCATGTGAGATTTGTGGTGGACAAAGGGGCGGGTTTTCTCCGGGTACTCCGGTTTTCCCCCGTCAACGCATTCCACCGGTGCTCCATCATCATTCCTGTATCATCAGTGTCACCGCCTGCGGTGCCATAAAAAGTTAAAGTGGGCGTTAAACACTACCAAAAAAAAAAAAAAAAACCCCTTATGTGATGCGTATTGCTTCAGCTTACAAATATTATTATAAATAAATGTGTTTTGGAACTGAAGTTTGTGTTTAAAAACGCAAGATGTCCTTGATATGAGGTTAGTATAGTCAACTCCATCTTTATATTTGTCAAAATGTACCAAAGCATGGGACATGGCCACATTACTACCCTCCTCCACAGGGAACTCAGGCGTCTTTCCAAGTATGTGTGTGTGTTTGTGCATAACTCAAAAATCAAAATACGGATAAATACCAAACTGGTGAAGTTCATTATCTTCCAAGAATACAACACGAAGATTTTCAATTAAATCTCCTCATCGGTTACTATACTTTAAATGGAACAGTTTTATAAATGTTTAATATTCTCAAAATGGCTCCATAAATACCATATATTAAAGACACTTTTATGATAAATAAAATATATATCTTCAATTTTCTGTGAGCAGCCTGTGAAATCAATCACCATTCGAAACAATGCTGCATTATTTTATATAATTGGAAAACTTGAAGCAACGGACCCAAAATGTATGCCAAATAACCGCGCCTTTGATAAGCCATTTGCAGATATCTATTATTAATGATTCTAATTTATGAGTACATGGTCATTATTTTTCTAGTCCTGGAGATTTTCATTTGGTTCTCACAATTCCATGGGAATGTTATGAAATTTTAAGGTCAGCATAGGTGCCCAGTTCTTAAAGATTTTACTATCGTTTGTTTCTCACAAAAGTGCTCCAATTTTGATTTAAATTTAAGAAACTCACAAAACAAATGAAACGGATATCTTGAATTTTCTAGAATAGCTTTAAGCAATCTTATTTTTGGACAAAAATATACTAAACAAAAAAAAAAAATGCAGATAGCGTTAAAACACACATTTATTATATCAGATACATTTTCTGTGAAGTTAACCATTTCCGAAATATTGCTTGTTATTGTTTTTCAATTTTAAAATACACATGTTTTCCTCAAATGGATGTCATTCGTTTGTCTTGTTTCTGGTCAAATAAATAAAACTGCATTTCATGTCAGTTCTTAAAACGTTTGACCAGCGCTTTAACCTACTATATTCCCTTGTTCTATTTAAACCTAAAACCATTTATGCTATTGTTCAACTCGATTAGCATCAAGTATATTTACAAATACGTTTTTTGCAAGAATAGATTTTAGCAGTGAAAGTAATGAGAAATAGTGAGAGTACTGAGAATTTAATGTACCATATTTTGAAAATATACAATTGAGATCACCTGCTCGCAACACAAGCTTTTACTTAAGCCTAGGTCAGGATGCTGTGGTTCTCCAAGGTATGAGTAAACAGTTCCAGTGTTTCTAGTGTTTTTCAAGGCGAAAACGTTGGGGAAAACTGGGCTATTTTCTATCCAGTCCATTAAAAATATGTTATTTGGCGAGAGAAACTTCAGTAGATTAATATTAACAAGCATGTCCAGTTAATTTCTATAAAATAAAATAAGATATTTAATTAATAAGGATTCAGGCACTGAATACAGAGTAATATAACCACTCAGACTTTTGTTATAGTGTCCAATTTGCCATTGTGATAATGTAGAAGATAAGTGGTGGCAAATTCTAATTATAAGAAAGCAGCTATTTTAATGAACTTTTGTAATGGATAGATACTATCAGATATATGTACCTCATAAGTGTTAAAGATTTTTATTTAAAAGTAGTAAAATATTTGAAGTAATTTTCTCTCACCATTTTATGTCTGAGAATTCAGAAGCAGAAAAGTAATATAATTCGTTTTATATGTTAGGCGCGTTTAACATTTATTAAAACAAATTATATAAATATCATAGCCAATCTGTTATTTATTTAAGTTAAATACGAGTTCCTATTCTCTATAATTAGGCAGTTTCTGAAAATCAATTTTCATCCTCTCTTATTTTGAGCATTCCAAAATGAATCTGGGCCTTATTTTGTGTTAATGATGCGTTTATAATAGAAATGCAATCTAGTTTTATTTGGGACCGTTAAGCCCATTTTCCACAGAATACATACAGCATATCATAGTGATCATTTATTCTTATGTATAATTAATGAAAATCTGAATAATAAGCATACTCAATTAAATTTATTTAACCAAAAATGAAATTCATACTTTAAAAATTCATTATTATTTATTTTTTATTTTTCAAGTTAAGGATTGGAAAAGTATTCTAAAATGCATAAAAATGCATAAATAAATTAAGAGTGCAGATTACATAACACAGTATCGCTAGTATGACCTTCTTCGACTTGATAAATTAAGCCGAAGGTTCTGTTTCGGATGGTTTGTGACCAGCCCATCCTAGTCTATCAACACCTTTTTTACCAACAGATTTATGATTTACCAGAAGCCTAGGAATTTGAAGATTCTCCATTTTTTCACAGAGCCTTTCATTCATACTAAGGCCTTCGCATGACGTTTCGCGCGCTGGCCACCATAGATTAGACTCCCGCAGAAACAACTTCTGCATGATCAAGAGTGGGTAAATTTCTCCAATTGGATTTTCGAATGTCAGTGATAGATTAACTCACCTACATAGTATTCTTATCTGATGAAGCAAGTTTCCATTAACAAGGCTATTCTTCGTCGCTAAGTAACAGACATTGGAGTACAGAGAAACCCGATTTTACATCACGAGATTCTGCATACCGTTGGGTATTAGAGTGTGTATGTGTGTGAGTATTTATAAACAAACAAAAACAGGGGATAAATATAGAAGTGACACATTATTATTTTCTCTACACGTATTATGTACATAGTGTATAGAGAAGGTATTGCACTCCACCAAAAAAATCGATACCGAGATTTCACCGGAAGTATATGTTCCCCTGTATCGAAAAAATATTTTCAGAAAAAGATCCGTGTGTGTGTGTGTTCGTGTGTTCGTGTGTCCGTGTTTCAATGTGTCCGCGTGTCCGTGTGTTTGTGAACACGATAACTCAAAAACGAAAAGTCGATTAAATACCAAACTTGGTAGTCAAGTGTAATATCTTCCAGGGATGCGACACGAAGCTTTTGAGAAAAATCCCCCCACCCCAAACTACCCTTTACTTGGAACTTTATTCGAACATTTTGATTTTCTAAAAAATTGCTCTAACGATTTTGATTAAAAGATCATATATTAAAGATATTTGTCTGACAAATAAAAAAAAAAAATATATATATATATATAATTTTCTGGGAATAGCCTCTAATACTACTTTTTCTGAGTGAATTTTACGGAATTTTGCATAACTGCTAAACCGTAAAAGATAGACAAAAACTTACCACACAAAAATTTAGACACATTAAAACACACAATTTATGTTGTTTACATTTTTTTGGAGTTTATCGTTTTTGAGATATTCCTTGTTTTTGTCTTCAGGCTCGAAAAACTTCACTTTTCTCGTACAGGAATTTGTCAACTGTTGTCCATACAAACAAAGGAACTTCAGTCACATAGCAGCCAGCTTTTGACTATCGCTTTAACCTATGCTACTCCCTTATTTCTCTTCTACTTACAAGGAAGTAAGTAATAAGACTATTTCTGCTAATTTTTTATCGATTAGCATGAAGTAAATAGAAGTATAAGCTTTTTAAAACCAATTTGTTGCAGAGATGTAGAGAAAGTCAACATAACTTGAGGCACCTTATGTTGTTCTGCTGAGGGTTCTGCTACCTGCTGGGCTGATGAACTGGCTACTTGCTCTTGCTGCCCTGCCCTGAGTTCGGTTTCCACACTTCTGGGCTGTTCCATACGCTCCAGCTCATGTCGGTTCCAGACTTGCTCTCCCCTTTGCCTCAGCTCATGTGAATGGAACACATCAGATTTTTTTTAATAGCTTGAATATCAGGCTGGGCTTTTTCAATAAGACTCTTCTACCGCTCCTACAGCTACTCATTAAATTACAATTTTTAAATTGTTGATTGTAGAGTGGATAGTACAGAAATAGAGCCCTTGATTTTAATATATTCGCGTTTTACCTGTGAAGAACCTAAAAAGTGAAACGTGTGTAACAATTCCCCATACTCTGGAAGAAGTAAAGATAACATAAGCCGAAAAATTCATTAAGTTTGGATATTTAACTCTAAAATGTGAATGAAAAGCTCCCAACATCTTTTACGACAAGCTATGTATTTTACAATCAGTTAGTGATGCTGAAACATTATTTAGTAAAGTATATATATAAATCCGTTATTGTATTATGTTTTCCCTGCATTTTCTTTATTTTTTTCTTTAATTAATTTGGAGTTTTCATCAATTTAATTAAACATTTGAATAAAGGTATATTATGACTTCATATATATTATTATTGTCTAAGCTGTGGTGATCGACACAGACATTGCCGTGCGGTGGCCGCAGTATGAAAGAAAATTCTTGTAAATGTTCTCAGCAGCTGGTACTATAATGACCTATTTTTTTTTTATTAAATTTAAAATATTTATTTCTCTATCTATTTTGTCAGTTTTAATATTATCCAATAAGACATTGCCGGTAATGCCGTTAAATTTCTCTTTATGTGGCCAAACTGATCTTGAGGTATTTTCATGGTTTTATCAGGTCGAGGATACTACTATATGAATGAATAAGTGTATTTATTGATATAACAATATTATACATAGAATTTCAACAATCACACGAGTCCACAGACCGTATGTGCTCTTGTAATACAAACTAAAAACAATATTAAAACAGCAAAGAATTGAAAGAATATACACAAAAATAAAAGACAAAGGTAATACACAATCAAAGGCAATATTAAAACAACAACAAAGAATTAAAGGAGTAAACCCGAAAATAAAGATATACAGATATTCAAATATAGCAATTTAAATTTACAGCACAGAGTACACCTTACGGTTCCCAATATTCCCGCCCCATGCTCTCGGGGATAATAAACACTATGGCTTGTGTATGCTATTTATAGATACTAACCAATCTGAAAGCATAGTATTCTTAATAAGTAAAGTTACTGTCCAGCAAAAAATGAAGTAACTATTCATGTAATGTTGTTCATTACATTGTACTGAATTACCAATACAAGCATCTGCACTTATATGTGTTAACCTGTATATTAAGGAGATAGAGAATGGAGAGAAGAACTTCATGTATATATACATAATTAAATAGAAACATAATATTAGATAGATATGTTATATTTTATAGATACTGTAGCATTATAATTCATTGGAGAGACAAATTACAATATTCAGTAAACATAATTTCCACAAAATTTCAATAAAGTTTAATATAAAAAGTAATAAATAAAAACCAAAAATGATAAGTATTTATGAAAATTCCTTCCGTGCGCTTGCCAACAATTGTATAGATTAAAAATGTGACTTGATCACTTTTTAAAATAGCGATATATAATTTATTAACTACACTGGTCATCAATGAAAATGTTTCGGGCTCAAAAATAGTTAATTCTTTTGTATTTTCATCTGCTGAATTAAGAAATCACTATAAAAATTAAAGATGAGCTCTTGCTTTGGACAAAAAGTGACATTTAATTTTTATATCAACATTTTTTGTTCAAGCGAAATTTTGTTTAGGGAGTTTGCATACCTGTCCAATAGCAAAACGTAAATGCTCTTAAGCTGTTTGTAAGTCATAAACATACATACTGTTGCTGTGACTGTGAATTCTATATAATTTCTGCTGTAATTAATGCAGAATTTCTGGTTTGTGAGTGCTTTGGTTGTGTAACATTCATAAAAATGCCACGAAAATGTACAAATATGGTGTATAATGTTTGTTACATATGTGGTGAAATGAAATGTTCCTCTCAGAAACGCAATCTGACGCCTATTGTGAAGACTGCCTATCAACAATATTTTAATATGAAAGTAGGGTACCAGGATAAATCTTGAGCTCCACATATATGTTGCAACGCATGTTTAGTTACACTGCAAAAATGGTTGAAAAATAAGAAACAATCTATGGCTTTTGCTGTGCCTATGAAAAATGTCGTCAAAGGAATGAAGCAAGAAAGACGGGCCTTTATGTACATAAGAGAGAAATTTCCAAAATTAAATGATGCAAAAGGTAGGGAAGGTATTTTTGTCGGGCCTTAAGTTCGAGAACTTGTAAAAGATTCTGCATTTGACTAAATTTTGGAGTGGAAAGAAAAGGAAACTTGAGAAGCTTTCAAGAGAGTCGTTCTGGATTTTTAGGCAACAAAAGTAATGATAACTATACTTAGTTAGTGATAGGTTCCTGCTAAAATACCATAACCTTGGATGCAACATGTCCCTTAAAGTCCATTTTCTTTTCTCCCTTCCAAAGTGTTTCCCTCCTGGTTTCTATTATGTAACAAAGATATCAGGGTCATTGCAATGAAGCACTGCTTACTGTTGGTCTTTGCGCAGGGATGCTCCAGAACTCCATTACAAGACACAAGGTAAAAGACGTTCTCATGAAGCCACCACATGATTTTCTTCAGATCCAACCATCTGCGAGATATTCTTCCAGCAATTTAGAACTCTTGGAATGCAACTGCTATTTAAACACTTTCAATGCTGTTAGCAAGCGTATTTTTTCTCTTAATCCGCTAATATGAAATACTTCTACCTAGTGTGTATTACGGAAACTAGAGCTATGAGAAAACATCCATTGTCATATTCGTTTTTCTCAACCCAAAATTAGTAAGAATTGACTCATGAAGTGCACGAAACTTTCAACAATTATTTTTTTGTTGGCAAGTGTTATTGTACTGCAATTACACTACAACATGTGTTCAAAATGTAACACAATGTCTACCTGTATAATAAATAGTACTGCCATTCGAAACAATCTTGTTCGCATGTTTGGTTTCTGATATTATCCACAGTCAACCTACCGTTCCGTGCATGCACTGTATGTCACAACATGTAAACAAATATACACAGCAGCCGCAGCCACAATACGTTCATTCATTTGTGTCCTTTCCAAGATGCATGTTGACCAAGTCACACAGTTGTACAGTGTTCCGTTATGGAGCACTCTAATAAGGAGAAGCTTGATACTATTTTTGCTTGCATATGCAAAAGAGAAAATCCTCCTTACAGAAGGAAATATTTATGAGAAACTACCTGTCTCACTTGTTTCATCTCGAATCTACTGAAACAGGAATATTTCATCTCGGAAATGTCATCGCCGCAGAGCACACATTTATGAGGATGTAGAAGTTGCAAGTTGTGTGCGCTTAAATTAACCTGGATGTGAAATTGTTGGCGTTGAAAATCTTTTGATTTTGATATTCCAATTAGTCAATTTCATTCATACTTCATCTCTTCACATCAAAAATTGCATGTTAATGATTTTCAGAACCGAGTTCAGTTCTGTGAGTGGACATTTTTCATTCTGATTCTACCATTTCAACCTTGCCCTATATATGATTTTGTAATAGTGTTTTAGTACGTTCATTTTATCTCGTAAATAAATATAATTTCGGTAACAACATGCCATTATTACGCATTATTTTGATTGTTAATTATATAAAGGGGTTATTAGATATTCATAATTTTGTTGCTATATTGCATATCGTGTACAAGTTTTGTACAGGAAAGACGTTGCTTATAAGTAGATAAACTGCAGAAAACCAGAATTTCCTGTGTAAGGACAGCGAGGGTAACAGATTGCTATTGTAACAGGCAAGTCAATTTCTTTTGGTGATTCAGGCAGTGCAAGTGCTTTTGTGTGGGTAAACTTTTGTGCATTAAAGAACTAAGTAACAGGGCGTTACTACACTCAGGTCTTTTCCCGAAAAGTTCAGAGATCGGGACTCCTGCATTATGAAAAGCGGTCACGAGTTCAGAATACAATGAGATTCCCAAAATCAACCACGTGACAATTATATTTTCGCGATGCTAAGTAACTAATCGGGTATAAGCGCGAAGTTGGAAAGCAGCGTATAAAAGCAGCGTGATTACGACATTCTTTTGCGTTGTGCGTACCGTTTTGCTTATTTCGTTATACTAGGTCCACGCCACTTAAAGTTAAGGTTACGCGTTAGATTCACCACAAGGAAATAACCCTTTGTTTCACATGCACACTTGTATATCTTGGTATCGAATTTTTGGGTGGAGTGCAGTACCTTCTCCATACACTATGTACATAGTGCGTATAGAGAAGTAAAAATATAGTTGAGAAAACCTCAGGAGATCGGGATGGCTTTAGCTCCTGTATCGATAAACATATTTTTCCTTGGATAAATTGGTGAAAAGTCACATATTGAACGACAAGATATACATTTCGTATTTGTGGATTTGGAAAAGGCCTTCGATTCAGTACCAATAAATCGAATGTGACATGCAAATAAAGGAAAAGGTATTTATGCAGCATTACTATATTTTATAAAGAAATTGTGTATAAGTGGGCAGGTGGTAGTGAAGAGGTCAGGAGCTTTTTAATCAGTTTAAAATAACAAATGAACTGCGACAAGGATGCAGCATGTCTGTAAAAGTTTAAGATATACTTTCAGCTTATATTGAAGTATTGGAATAGATCATATTGTAGTGAGGGATTACCAGAAGAAGGAGGAGCAGTACATCCCTTATTATTTGCAGATGCTCAGGAGGTTGTGGCCCAAAATCGTGATAGTGCTAAATACATAAGAAATTTATTATATGGAAGCATGTGATATAAGAGGGATGAGAGTAAATATGAATAAAACAGAGCGTCCAGTGAATGGGTTGGAACAAGATATATTAAGATAACTGAAGGAGATATTAAGGCAGTGAAAGAGTTTAAATAGCTGGGATCAATAATTCATGTATCAAGAGTCGCTAGGCAGAAAGGTTGACACAGGCAAGAAAATAAAGCAAAATGCTAAATTAAATCCTATGGAAATGGAATATAGTAGTCAAACAAAGAGGAAAATTCTCTTAGTACCTGTAGAGAGTATACTAACTTATGGATCTGAAGGGCAGACCTTATTAGAGTGACCAAATATAAGATATATGCAGTGAGGATAGACAGAATTTGAAGAGAAGAAAGTATGAAGGAGGAATGTGGAAATAAGACACATAATGGAAATGGCGGAATGAGTTATAGAAAGAATTGAATGTAGGGTGTTACAACGATATGGGCAGCAGAGACAGTCTAGAACATTATTGGAATGGTGCCGTGTGGTTTCATGAAAATCCAATGTTAACAAGACGATGAAAAAGAAATCTACAATGCGAGGATTGGAATGACCGAGAAGAATGGAAAATGAGAATTCAGGGCAAAACCCTTCTGACAAGTGGAGAAGCTCTCAAGGAAAACAGTAAACAATCTTCTTAATTCTTTGCACTTGTTGAATGAAACCAAATTTTTGAAAACTCTTTTATAATCAAACGAATATATCTAATACCAAAAAGACTAAATCACGTTTTTGTTTTAGGAATAAAATCATTAGACGTACATCTGCATAACAAGAGGGTGGGAGGAGGGTGGCATTAAATGTGCAAATAAAACACATATAGTACTAAACTACTGCTGCTACTCCAACTATTACCACTGCAATAATCATTATCATTATCATTATCATCTATGATATTAATGCTTACAAAGTTCGCTTCGCCGCTGATGCAATGTAATTTTGTACGCCAGGGTTCTTTTACAAGCCAGTAAATCCCCTATCCTCGATCAATCTTATTTTAACATGCTTAAATGTCAATGCTTGATAGGTACAGCGTTCCAGGTTTCAACGGTGTCATCAAGGCAGACTGCACAAACACCAAAAGTAGCAAAATTGAAGTCCTTTTCTAATGGAAATTTACTTAATGGTCTTTTCAATAATTATTCACATTCATTGCTACAGAAGGAATTTTTATACAAAGGAGAAAAATGATACCGACATTTCACCGGAAGTACAGATTTTATGGACCCATGAAACCAAAATAGCATTTTAGAAAAAGGCCCATGTATATGCGTGGGTTTATAGACAGCACAATTCAAAAACGAAACGTTTGTTAAATACCAAATTTAATAATTAGTTCGCATCTATGAGGAAGCGACACAAAGATTTTCAAAACCTCCCACCCAAGCTACCTTTTATATGGAATAATTTTCAAAAAATTTGATTTTCTCCAAAATGGTTTTAACGACTTTCATTAAAATCCTGTATATTAAATATTATTACATGACAAATAAAATGTGCATCTTGAATTTTTTGGGAATAACCGTTGAAGAACTCTTCTTCAATGTGAGAAACCTATAGGAAGAAATACCACACAAAAGGTTAATATTCGTTAAAACAAGCATTTTATCTCATAGATTCATGTTTTACTTCATTTATTTGTTTTTTGAAGTGAACAATTTGAGAGAGTTTTCTTGTTATTGGGTTCAAACACTATTCTATTGGTTTTAAAACACTTAAACCTTTCTCAAACAGATGTAATCATTCGTTTCATATCTTTTTCAATTGGCTTCTGGCCATACAAAGAGAACCGAATTTCAATCACATAGCAATCAGGTTTTACCAAATTGCCTAACGCTTTAGTCTAGTCTAGTGTATTCCCTTATTTCTCTTCTGGCTGTAAGAAACAAAGTAATAATAAGCTTTCTGCTAAGGTTTATTTCGATTAGTATTATTCAAACAAGAATAACCTTTGATAAGAACAGTTTGTTACGGTTTAGGTAGGTAAAGAAAGTCATGTGAATGGAACACATCATATTTTTAAGTTATTAGTTTTAGGGCTTTATTTACTAGACCTTTTTCTCGTTTTACAGGTGTTTATAATGGAAGTTTAAATATACTTAAAATATATATTTTTGCTTTTATTATTTCAATTAGTAATTTTGATTATGGCATAAAGAAGCACATTTTGTTACAGAATTTTCAAAGGATTCCAATGCCCAACTATTAGTTAATATTAAGCTAGGATATAGAGAATGAAATTAAACAATTAGAAACGACTACAGACAGCTGAAACGAAATATCAGAAAGCAAAAATGAACTTGTGAAGAAGTTAGGTGTTAAAAAGCAAGAGAAGAATGTTCCACAAAATAAAACATACAAGCAGTGGCTAAGAACACGTTAAAAGAATGACAGATAATAATAATGAGACCTAGAAAGCCCGGGAGGAGAAATTTCAGAGCAATTAATTTTGGTGGTGTAACGGGATCTGCTCGTTCATTAAGCGAATCGCAGGATGAGTCATCATAACACCTCATCTTTTACAGAGCTAACTTAATTACAAGCTGGATGTGTTGGGAACGACAAACCTACACAACTGTTTTACAAGGAAGGCCGATAACTAATCAATGTTTGTTGAAACAACCTGGGCTTTGAAGATTTCCACCTTTAATATAAGAAATATTTTCTTGATTCCGTCTGGGGGTTTATTACTTTCTCTATACGCACTATGTATATAGTGTATAGAGAGGGTATTGCACTCCACCAAAAAATTCTATACCGAGATTTCATCGGAAATATATGTTTTAGGGTCCCCTGTATCCAAAAAAAGTATTTTCAGAAAAAGGTCCGTGCGTGTGTCCGTGTGTCTGTGAACACATTAACTCAAAAACGAAAAGTCGGTAAAAAACCAAACTTGGTATTTAAGTTTAGTATCTTCCAGGGATGCGAAAAGAAGATTTTGAGAAAAATTCACCCACCCCAAAGTACCCTTTACGTGGAACTTTTTTCGAAATTTTTTATTTTCTTAAAATCGGCTCTAACGATTTTGATTAAAATATTATATATTAAATATATTTACCTAGCAAATAAAACGTATATCTTGAATTTTCTGGGAATAGTTTCTGAAGATCTGTTTATTCTGGATGTATTTTGCTTAATTTGGCATAACTAGTAAACCACAAGTGATAGACAAAAGCTTACTATACAAAAAATGTAGGTCTTGTTAAAATACACAAGTTATGTAATATCATTGTTTTCGTGGAGCTTAGCATTTTCGAGGTATTCATTGTTATTAGTTTTAGTTGTGAAGTACTTACACTTTTCTCAGACGGGAATGTCCGTTTTTCTTTTGTTCTACTCCTGGCCAAGAAAAGAAGCAATTTGTAATGACAATCGCATAACGACAGTTTTTATAGCATTTGACTATTGGTTTAGCCTAGTGTATTCCCTTATTTTCTTCCTACTTATACGGAACTAAATAATAAGAAGATTGTGCTAATGAGTACCGCGATTAGCAAGGTGCAGAAAGAAGAAGAATCTTATGTATGAAGTTTGTAGAATAGCTAGAGAAAGTCATGTGAATGTAACACGTCAGATTTTTTAAGTAGTGTCTCCAGCTGCTCGACTATGAAATAACATGAGCTAATCACATTTAAACATGTTTAAAATTCTTATATATCCGAAATAATGTTTCATCTAATGTCTCTGATAACTTCTGCACATTGTCACAAACCTACAAGGAAAAGCCAATTTTGCGCTTACTTTTCAATAATGTACACATTTAAACCACCCTTTTGTCATTTTCAGTCAATGCTATTTAAAATGTCCTACGCCTTAGGAAACCATACTTACTTTTTACCGGTTGTGGAAGCTTTTCAGCACTGACAACGACGCTTTTTGCTGAACGATCTAAACAGGTGAGGCTTGGCTGAATCGTCTTTCTTGGATCAATTCAACAATTTGACCTGCACTTGTTAATTTACTTTTAAAGATAATTTACTATTATGAAACTGTTCTTAAAGGCGCTTACTCATTAAGTTAAACTTGGTTAACATTTCTAACCAAGTGAAAAATAATTTTTATGTACAAAATACTTTGACACGTAAGCTTCAACCAAATAAGGAATGCTCTGATAGATAAATACGGATTTTGATATCAGAGCTTTTTAAATATTGAACACGAGCACAAGCCCTCATAACGTAATGATCTGTATTTATTTCCAATGCCTTTTACTCGACTTATAATTTAGTTTTGCAGATTAATAACTTTGCATAAAGTTTGTTTCAGTTTGTAACCGAAGAACTCAGAGAGAACTTAAAAACCTGTTTATCAGTTTAGCTACACGTATAAATTGCTCAAATGGTTTTATAAGATAAATAATTTCAAGATAATTAATGATGATAATTTTTTTCAGAAGTCACATTAAATGGTTTTACTAGAAGATTAAAAAACTATATACATATGCCAATTTGTAGAAAATTAAACGTAGGAGTAGTGTAATAATTAAAAAAGGTACAAGGTATACTACGGTCTATTGTTTTAGTATGTTCTAATAATGTTAATAAAAGGTGACCAGCAATTATATTGACTGTAAATCAAATTATTGAAGTTCCAGAATTAGTAGGTATTTAAAGAATTAGTAGTAGTTTTATATTTTAAAAATTACAGCTTCTGCATCATGAGCAACACTTGGTTAATTATAGCAGTGACATTAAAATAAATTTTCTTCTAAAATTTTATCAGGATATCTACGTGAAGTTTAAAACAAATTTATAATTGCATGGTAAAGGAGAATAGGATAGAATTGTTTAGATAAAACTGCGAGGTTTATACATTTCAGCTATATTTATCTATCCTTAACGAACATAAATTATGCATAATGTGATACCAATATTTCTAAAAGAGAGCAATTAAACCACAAATGCAAGTTATCCATTGACTATACACACTTTTTACTTTCTCTATATATACTATTTACATAGTGTATAGAGGAAGTATTGTATTCCACCCAAAAATTCAATACCGATATTTCACCGGAAATATATGTTTTAAGACCCCCTGAATCCAAAAAAAGCATTTTCAGAAAAAGGTCCGCGTGAGTATCAGTGGGCAGAATAGCTCAAAAACAAATAGACCGTTAAATACCAAACTTGGTATTTAGTATTGGTATCGTCCAAGGATGCAACACGAAGATTTTCAAGAAAATCACCCCACCCCCAACTACACTTTACATGGAAAAATGTTCGAACATTTTGATTTTGTAAAAAATGGCTCTAACGATTTTGATTAAAATCCTTTATATTAAAGATATTTACATATCAAATGAAATGTATATCTTGCATTTTCTGGGAATAGCCTCTGAAGGCCTCTATTCTGATTGAATTTTGCCGAATTTTACTTAATCATAAGAGATAGACAAAAACTTACAGCACAGAAAATGTAGATCTAGTCAAAACACACAATTTATGTCATTTGTATTTTTGTTATGGAGGTAACCGTTTCCATGATATTCCTGGTTATTGGTTTCAGTTGTGAAGTACTTGTATTTTTCTCAGACAGTAAGTGTCCATTTTTCTTTTGTTCTACTCCTAGCCAAACAAAGAAGCGTTTTGCGATGACAATCGAATGACAGATTTTAAAACATTTGGCCATTTATATAGCCTGGTGTATTTCCTTATTTTCTTCCTACTTATAAGGAACTAAGCAATTAGAACATTCTGCTAACGATTATCTCAATTAACAAGGTGCACAAAGAAGAATAAGCGTATGTAAGAAGTTTGTAGAAAAGCTAGAGAAAGTCATGTGAGAGTAACACATAAGATTTTTTCTCTCGTTATGTTAACGTTCTTGTTTTAGTTGTAACTCCCATTGCATTTATGAATGAGACGCATTTGCCCACCACTTTGCCAGGCACTCATAATCTTAAGTTAGTATATTGGTGCATTAAATGCGTAAACGTCGGAATACACATTTATTCTGAAGTGTGTATCACAAAGATTTTGTCGGTTCTGAGCAAGCCTAATGTCTCATAAAATCTATACATTTTCGAAAACGTAACTTATGCAGCTGAAAAATACACATTCAAAGAAGAACAAGTGGGTTTTTTTTTTAAATAATTTACAAAATGATATTTTTGTCAGTAATTACATCGTGTAAAATTGTTTCATCGTTGTGACTATTCTTAATAGTAAAAGTTAATGAAGCACCGAAACAAAAAAGGAGCTAACCACAAAAAACCACAAACTGAGATAGTCGAGAAAAAAACTGTGTTGTTCAATTATTAATACATCATAATTTACATCAACTTCAGCATATACATTCTACATTGGTCCTTCATAAGGGGATACACTTTTCCTTCAAACAATATTACAAATAATGAGGTTAAATTTGAATCTGATTTATCAAAAGTAAGAACGCGACAAATGCACCTTATACGAAATCAAAAAGGGGCTATGTGCATGATGCGGTTTTCAGATTACAGAGATATGAGACAGATATGAATTTTACATCTACATGAGCATGATAGCTTTTCTTTGCTGAGTGATTTTGGTCAAGCATTCACTGATAATTCCAATTTTTCACTTCATCTACTGTAATGTATTTTTTCAACAATTGCATTTTTTGTCAGCCTGTCAGTTTAATATTGTTGAATTTTACTGGAACACTATCTGTATAATCAGAAGTTACGCGTATACAAACAAACAGATATCTTTAATTTACTTCCTCCACACGTAGTATGTACATAGTGTATAGAGAAGGGATTGTAATGCACCCAAAAATTCCATACCGAAATTTCACCGGTAATACATGTTTTGAGACCTTCTGAATAAAAAAGAAGCATTTTTATAAACATGTCCGTATGTGTGTCTGTCTGTCTATATGTATGTGTTTGTGTGTGTCTGTGGGCAGCATAGCTCAAAAACGAAAAGACCGTTAAAAACCAAACTTGATATTTAGGTTTAATATCTTCCAAGAATTGGATACGAAGATTTTCAAGAAAATCCCCCCCCCCATTCACAACTACCCTTTACATGGAACTTTTATGGGAGTTTTTGAATTGCTCAAAAATGGCTCTAATGATTTTGATTAAAATATCATATTAAAGATGTTTACACAACAAATAAAATATATATCTTGAATTTTCTAGGAACAGCCTCTGAAAATTACTTTATTCTGGATGAATTTTACGGAATTTTGTATAACAGCTAAACCGTAAGAGATGGACAAAAACTTATCACACAAAACGTGTAGAGTACGTTAAAACACACAATTTATGTTACATACATTTTTTTCTTGGAGTTTGTCCTTTTTTAGATATTCCTAGTTTTTGGTGTCAGCTTTCTCATACAAGAATCTGTCAACGCCTGTCCATAAAAACAAAGGAACTTCTATCACAAAGAAATCAGCTTTTGACTATCACTTTAACCTATGGTACTCACTTATTTCGCTTCTACTTACAAGGGGGCAAGTAATAAGACTATTTCTGCTAATTTTTTTGGATTAGCATGAAGTAAATAGAAGCATAAGCTTTTTAACAGTGATTTGTTGCAGAGATGTGGAGAAAGTCATGTGAATGTAGCACATCAGATTTTTCTTTTCCCTATTTGTGCAAAAGCACGATCGCAAGCAAGAAAACTATGACCGCTTACAAGAAATTTCAAATCAAATTATTACTTAGAAAGGTTTATCAGCAATAATATCATAAGAAACACAATTATTCTATCCTTATTTTGTCCAGGCAGTTTTCAGGTTTTCTTGCTTCACATACCCTATTCGTGTTACATGTAATGAAGCAATTTGATTAGCACCACGACAGGATTGTCCCTCTGCCATAAACAACAAATTACTTCATTAGTGTCCGCCACATACACACAAAAATTGTTGATCAAGTACTCCTGGAAGCTGAGATTTCACATAATCCTGCTTCAACAAAGATTGCACTTTTCCTGCTCTAGCATGATGTAATTTCAGTGATTTCTTGACTTGAGGAGAACTAGGAAAATTTTATTTTATTTCACAGTTCAGGTGGTCACAGCTATGCATGTATCAACACGTGGACGTTGAAAACTGACATGAAATGCTTTTCTAAATATTTTGCGGTAATACTGAAGGGAAACTTCGCTATCTTTTTATTTTGCTGCTGATATTTAAATCTAGACTTAAGAATTTCTTAGAAGACTGTTCCTGGAGCAATGCGATAAACATCCTGGGATGGAATTAATGCGATACTTTACAGTTTGGATGTCTTCATCAGTAGATTTCTTATCCCTTACATTTATTCACCTCCCTTCGTTGTACACGGTTTCTCCTCTTTTCTTCTTCTTCAACAAAATCTCAAACCTCTTGCGTTTGGTATCAAAAAATTCCATGAATTTTTGTAGCCAAACCGAATGAAATCACTATTCCCATCTGGTAGAGTGTAACACACAGTGGTGTTATGACGGCTTACATCATCTTGTTTTCTTTTCCGCGTTCTCTTCACAGGTACAGGTGCATAAGGTCCATCAAGTAAAGTAGAAAGAAGAAACTCTTCATTTTATGCTCATATGGTAGTTCATTGGTGTTGAAATTGCAATTGCAGCGTTTTACATAAAAAAGCAACACTACATATCATGACAAAGCAAGGTAGATCGCTACAAATATAACGTATATAAAACAAAATAATATAAACCATGTAAGAAACCAACCATTTTATATAATTCTACAAAAATAAAAAAAATATATTATAAAGTATAAGGGTCGTATCTATGTACATGAAATGTTTCGCATGCTAAAATGCAGCACATGTATACTAAGCATCCTTGAATATGCACTGATTGAAAACGGTTATAAAATTTTGAATATAAGTTATTTAGTTGCCTATTTTTATTCATAACATTATAAACAATTTTGTTTTTGTTTCAATATATGTAACATTCTCTTGATTATTATTCCGTAATCACAATAATAATATTTTCTATTTAGCATTATTTACTTACCGGTTATTCTAGAGGCCTTCGTGCAGGAATGTCTTTTCCATTGAAGGTTTTATAAGCTTTCCCATTCTGCTTTAACATCTTGCGTTTCGCCATTTTATTTTAGTTTTAGCAGACACGGAACAGCCCTTTCTCTCCATCCTCAATCAAGAAACACCCTACTCACTGTAACAGCTATCTGAGGGCATGTGTTTCGGCATTATCAGCACCTATCGAGTTAACTACTCAAGAGAGAAACGGAAGCTGCGTGTTACTGTGACGCAATTAAATAGTTGTACATACCAAAACAGAAACACGTTTTAAAGTTTAACATCATTTACCCTGGTTGGTCATATCGGACGATGAATGCAATAAGTAAATTAAAATAAAATAAAAAATGGCAAACACTTTTTACTTTCACAGGTACCTATGGAGAAGATACTACACTCCACCCAAAAATTCGATTCCGAGATTTCACCGGAAATATATGTTTTAGGGTCCCCTGTATCCAGATAAAGCATTTTCAGAAAAAAGGTACGTGTGTATGTGTCCATGTGTCTGTGAACACGATAGCTCAAAAACGAAGTTGGTAAAACTTGGTATTTAAGTTTAGTATCTTCCAGGAATGCGACACGAAGATTTTGAGAAACATCCCCCCACCCCAAACTACCCATCACATGGAATTTTTTGTTGAAAATTTTGATTTTCTCAAAAATGGCTTTAAGAATTTTGATTAAAATATCGTATATTAAATATATATAAATGAAAAATAAAATGTATATCTTGAATTTTCTGGGAAGAGCCTCTGAAGACTACTTTATTGTGGATGAATTTTACGGAATTTTGCATAACTGCTAAACCGTAAGAGATGGACAAAAACTTACAACACAAAAAATGTAGAGCACCTTAAAACACACAATTTTATCTCATATACATTTTTTCGTGGAGTTGATAGTTTTTGAAATACTCCTTGTTATTGGTTTCAGCTTTAAATTCTGAATAAATTTTACGGAATTTTGCATAACAGCTAAACCATAAGAGATGGACAAAAACTTACCACAAATAATGTAGAGGATGTTAAAACAATTTATGTTACATACCTTTTTTTCGTGGAGTTGATCGTTTTTGGGATATTCCTTGTTTATGGTTTTAGCTTTGAAAAACTTATACTTTTCTCACACAGGAATTTGCCAACTCCTGTCCATACACATAGCAACCAGCTTTTGACTAATATTTTAACCTATGGTATTCCCTTATTTCGCTTCTACTTGCATGGGAGCAAGAAATAAGACTATTACTGATAATTGTTTCTCCATTAGCAGGAAGTAAATAGAAGCATAAGGTTTTTAACAATAATGTGTTGCAGAGATGTAGAGAAAGTCACGTGAATGGAACACATCAGATTTTTGTATAGTACATTTTAGTTTGAAGCATTATTATAACATGGTTGTTATCTACAAACTAAAATCGAGCTAAAGATGGAACAAAATGTCTTTCTTCAGCAAGAACTCCAGGCTCTTGGAACTCCGCGGATAATTGCTACAGCAGGATACTCTGCCGTCGACAGAAAAAGTTAATGATATTCTCTATCTAACTATGAATGAAGTCAAAATCTTGAAGAACGTACCAAGGCAACAACAGATCGTAAATCACTGAAGAAGATTATAATGAGGTTAGCGTACCGAAAGTTCAGTAGCTGCCAAATACGGGATTTGGAAAGCGGGTGCTATAAAAATTTACTTCCTGTATCACCTGCTCGAGGTCAGGTAGGCTCCCCTGACCCTGTACTCTCGTTCGGCTTTGCTGCTTGAAGAAACAGGTTGTTTTGTTGCTTCTTGTTTTGCTCTAATTGCATATAATTATGGCGGTAGCCGTCTGACACTTGAAAGGTGACGCAATTAGCAGATCGCGCTGTCTTCGGCGGAAAAAAATATCAGCGACACAGTCAACATAGTGCTGATGTAACTTCTGAGTTTACAAGACTCTTGAGTACATAATATTATAGCACTCAAGCGATTCTAGGCTTTTATAATTGCGTCATAAGCTTGTTTTAAATGATCTGTAACCTTCGCAAGACATTTTCGGATATTTGTAGATGATGTAAATGATGACGAAAAGGAGAACAATTATACTAATGATTACGCTGAAAGTGGAGTTGACGATACCATAAATCGGGGATACTTTGATATAGACAGAGGTTATTAACCAGTTTCCTTATGAGTAAAGCAAAGAGAGCAAATTTGCTCGATGCTAATGCGAATTCCGTATTGTGCACCGCCTGGAAAGTAGTCATCTAATCATGGTATTTTAACCTTTAAAATATGAATTCCGTGTTGTGTATTGCCCAAGGTTCATGAATGGCCCCTCAAAAAATCTGTTGTGTACATTTCTGCAACAAATTGTTGTTAAAAGGCTTATGCTTCTTTATACTTCATGCTAATCGAGAAAAAATTAGCAGAAATTGTCTTATTGCTTGCTTCCATGCAAGTATAAGGGAAATAAGGGAGTAGCATATTGACAAATTGACAAATTCCCGTATGAGAAAAGTAAGTTTTTTAAAGCTGAAACCAATATCATGGGATATCTCAAAAGCAGTCTACCCCACGAAAAAAATGTATATACCATAAATTGTGTGTTTTAACATGCTCTACATTTTCTGTTAAGTAAGTTTTGTCTATCTCTTACGGTTTGCCAATTATTCAAAATTCCGTAAAATTCATCCAGTATAAAGTAGTCTTCAGAGGATATTCCCAGAAAATTCAAGATATACATTTTATTTTTCAGGTTAATATCTTTATTAATATTGTTTCATTTATATATCTAATCCTCGATTTTAGATGATTATATCATTTTAATATAATTTAGTTTATGCATGAATTAAGAGCAATGACCTCATGTACAATGTTACTCAAGTCATTCACGAGTGTGGCATTTTAATATGGTTTCTCCCATTTTACTTACAAATTATGTTCATTATTTACGCATTTTATGATATCCGCTTTAGTCTAAAGCCTTTAGATCACTAGAAATTTATAATCCATAATTTATCTTGTCTAACTTTATGAAGACCTTCTCAATAGGGAAGAGTTATGTAGCCTACTCCGGATGTGTCTATATAACCTGAATAATTATTTTGCAGTTTGAGTAATGTTTTTATTATGCAGTTATTTCAACATCATTGTTCTACATTTATACATAATGTGCGTTTAGTATACGTAGTATATTGTGCATTACATATGTTGTGTGTAAGTTAAACTAATTGTTTCTTTCTTGTAAAACTTCGTTATTGATTCTTTTAGAAGTAAATGTATTTACAAAACTTTGTCTAAGAGTGCTTTCTGAGATAAATTCAACCTTCCTCATGATCGATTCAATGTTACTGAATAAACCAAAAGTATCTTGTTTTCCTTACACTTCAGTAACTTTTGTTTGACATTTTAGTATTGCATCCACTATTTTTTACTCCTATACTCCATCTCTAATTGACAAAAACCTCATATTTTAAATGTCTAATTATAGTAACAATACAGAGTTTAGACCTTTTCATTCAGTGTTTATTTTCCAGTATTTCTTTAAGGAAGTCGATCGTTAAAATTGGTTAAAATTATAAAAAATATGATTTGGGCTTTTGAATTCGTTGCAATGACTGACTCTCTAGGAACGTTTTCGTTTCAATATTTGAGTTATCAGAGCGAAAATGAGGGATTTGCTTATTATTTTACATAATCCTGAGCGGAGAACGTGGCTGTACATTTAAGCTTTCCCCAAAATTCTGGATGTATGAACAAACTTTTCTGTGCATTAATAAATTAATTGTGCATTTTAAGACTAAATTTACACTATTTAATAAAATTACATACAGAATGTCATCCTAGATTTAAGAATGAAATGTGCGTGAATTTTCTCGGCTGTAATATTTTAGATATTTTCCAACATTGACAATGCAATTTTTAACTTTATCAGAGTGAAACTTCGCGATAGTTCCTCAAAATATGCTTACTAAAGCTTGCTGTGCAATTAGTAACATAAGGCAAATGTTTCCGTAAAGACATAATTGAACAAAAATAGTTTTTAAAACAACTGACTTAAAAGTATATTCCTTATTAAACTTAATGTCTAGTTTAGTAATTGTGTAATACTGAACTTGTGTTTAAACACTATGAAAATTCAATCACAAGTAGAAATATCTTCATAATCCAGTAAGGAATAGTAAAATTCCCAAACTTTGGAACCACACCTATTTATACAAATGTAAGATGTGATAAATTCAAAACGAATACTTCGGGTTTTGGAGAATTTACAAATTGGGCGCCTTATATTTTGGGATTGACACCGCCCCTATTCCCGCATCCATTTCTCCTCTTAGAAGTAAGAAGAGGTTAGAAGTTTTGTTTTTTGTTCACTATTTTAAGTATTTCCTCAATACATTTATAGTACTCTTCAACTTCCTGCCTTTACATTCTTTGATAACAAATAATTTAAATGTCGCTTTACAGTTCTACTCTGCTCAAATCCATATTATGTTACAGGAACTTAAGAAACTAGCTTTATTATTCTGTGTGTTAAGCATTTGGGTTTATGGGTAAAATAAAGTTTTTCAGTGATTTTGCTTCCGGTAAGGATTTGTTTTGTTTTTCTTGTTTTCCGTTAGTTTGTTAATACACATTTCATTCATACACTGTTCTAAGCCTCCCCTAAAAACAAACAGAGCAAAAAAGAATATTGTATATAATCTCTCTTTGCACTATGAAAGTTGCAGGATTTCTGCTCTTGAAACAGCTAATCATAATGCAACCTTTAGGAACGTGCTCGAAATGTATCGATAGCTACCATGCAGGATAACAGCAGTGCAAAGGGACAAGAACATTTCATTGTTAAGGAAAACAATTGTTAATTATAGCGGACTAAACTTCACGAACATTTTAAATGGGTTAACATTTCATGAGATGAGTGCTAATATGGACGGGAATAAATTAATTGAGGGTCAAGGTAAAAATTAAAAAAAAAAGGCACGATTACCGTATTTCCTGATCCACTGATGTGTCTAATAATAATAATTCCCATTAATAATACTGCGACTGCGACTATGGTCCAAGCTTCGGGAGGTCAAAGAGATAAACAAATATATATTGCGCACTCACCAGCGTAAACCTGGAAGCACTCGTATCAGGTTACCAGAAACGTCTGGAAATGTCTACTTTCTCTGCAATGAGTGAGTGATGAGTGAGTGAATGAGGGAGTTAGTGACTGAGTGAGTTTCTCATGCGACAAATGTGCTATTTCCCGAGCAATTGTGTGACCACTGCTTTGACGTGCAGTGAGTGCTGCTATTGTAGAAGACTACGAATACTTGTGTTTGGCTCTCGAGGGCGAGCTTCCGAAGAATTGACTGCCTCCGTGGTCGAGTGGTCAGCGAGCTGACTTCAATTCCGGGCTGGGGCGGGGAAGTTTTCTTTAACCAGAACTATTCCTTATCCCCCATAGGAAAACATTAAACTTTAATAGGTCAGTTAAGGAACTTTAGGAAACTGAGGAAAAAGGAATACAGTCCCGGAGTCCTGACAAGCCTCCGGATACGTATTTTGCAAAAATAATCGAAGAAAAAAAGAGAAGACTATAGTGCGTACTTCATTACACCGCTAATTCCAATATGCAGTGGATCACAGCTAGCAACTGACACTGTGGAGAGTGAAGTTATTATTATTGTATTAATATGTAACATTATTACTGTTGTTTTATTGTTATTATGCCAATTGTTCATATAGTGCGATTTTTATTGATAAAGTCCCGTTTTTATTTTTCTGCGTGCATATGAACTAGTGAATTATTCATCGAGAGGGAATAAACTCCATTTATAGAATGTCTAACCAGTTATAATAAGTTTAAAGTATTTTAATGATCCCTACATTAAATTTAGTGCTGACAATTTAATTTATTTTTAAATAAACCATATTTTATATTGAATTGGTACATGTAAATTAAAGAAAGTAATATTTTAAATCATTACCGCTAATTATTATTGGAGATAGTTTTTGCACTATAAGGATTTTATGGGTAAAATAAGAAAACTGTAACCCTATTAAACCTCAAGAGAAAGCCACATTTTCAGACAACATATATTATTTAATGCACTAATTGAATGGTACTATTTAATTTGATTTAATTTAAATAAATTTCTAAGTTAAAGTTTGAAATTTACCTTTTATTCCTTCCATTATTAATATACAGAATTTTAAGTAGTGACGAAGGCTGTGGAAAGTAAAATCATGTGTTCGGTGCCTTAATGGGGAAATGAATGACACAGTTAGAGCAATGTTTGTTACAATGGTATCAGGACGTTCTGCTTTGAGAGTCTGGTGGAGTGTCAACGATGGACAAGTTCCGGCTTCCGTCACACATTTCCTATCCGACTGAGTGAAACGATTCTGGTACCTTTCCATTATGGGGAGGATGCACAGTAAGTTTCTAGACCATTGCCCTAAAGGAACAGTAAAACAGGATTAAAGTAAATAAAAGGAGGCCGACTTAGGTGCGTGCAAAGCATTCTGGCTATACGTTCTCCATCATAAGAGTCTATAATTTTAGACCATAACTTTTAAAAATTGATTCACATGACTTTCTCCACATCTCTGTAACAGATTATTCTTAAAAAGATAATACTTCTATTTACTTCATGCTAATCGAGAAAAAAAAAATAGCAGAAATAGTCTTATTACTTGCTTCCTTGTAAGTAGAAGCTTAAAGTGATAGTGAAAAACTGGTTGCTATGTGACAGAAGTTCCTTTGTTTGTATGGACAGCAGTTAACAAATTCCGGTATGAGAAAAGTATAACTTTTTCAAAACTGAAACTAAAAACAAGGAATATCTAAAAAACGACCAACTCCACAAAAAAAAATGTATATAACATAAGTTGTGTTTTAACGTGCTCTACATGTTTTGTGTCGTACGGTTTAGCAGTTATTCACAATTCTGTAAAATTGATCCAGAATAAAGTACTCTTCGGAGGCTATTCCCAGAAAATTCAAGATATACATTTTATTTGTCAGGTAAATATCTTTAATATACGATATTTTAATCAAAATTGCTAGGGCCCTTTTAAGAAAATCAAAATTTCGAAAAAGGTTCCATGTAAAGAGTAGTGGGGGGATTTTTCTGAAAATCTTCGTGTCGCATCCTTTGAAGATACCAAAATTAAATACCCTTTTAAGAAAATCAAAATTTCGAAAAAAGTTCCATGTAAAGAGTAGTGGGGGGATTTTTCTGAAAATCTTCGTGTCGCATCCTTTGAAGATACCAAAATTAAATACCAAGTTTGGTATTAAACGGTCATTTTGTTTTTGAACTATGCTATCCACAGGAACACACACACAAACAGACACACAAAAACACACACGCACACACACGGACGTTTTTCTGAAAATGGTTTTTTTTTGGATTCAGGGGGACCCAAAACATGTTTTTCCGGTGAAATCTCGGTATCGAATTTTTGGGTAGAATACAATACCTTCTCTATACACTATGTACATAGTACGTGTAGAGAAAGTAAAAAGCATCCTTAAAATAGCCAGCAAGTTAAATAGCTTCTATGATTTGTATAAGCGTTATTATTCCCATCAGAGTTTGAATTTCTGCTGGAGAATTGCTTGTTTTGTTTTCTTCTTGTGACCTGTAGTTGTGTACTTAGTTACGTTTAAGCAGTAATGCATTCGCATTTTAAAAGCACAAATTAAAAGCGCAGCACTTGTAAAAGTATGCAATATATGCCACTGAAATTGTGGAATTGATATAATTAACTCTGGCATTTCACTCATCTTTGGTCAATTTGAGCGTAACTGAGGATGTTTTCAGAGCATAAAGATTTGACTTCAAATCTTGCATATTGCAATCTAATAATAATTCTTCTATTACACTAATCATACATAGGCTAGTGTTCGAAGATGCAGTCAGATCTGATGCAAACCAACGTTGCGCATTAGATTCGCGCAGTTCATACTTTATCCCGTACTGTGTTGGTTGTGGTTTTAGCATAAAACACAACAGCTGTAAGTTTGAAGTTTGCGTAAATACTACGCTGATGCTACCATTTCAAACGATAATGGCAAAATGCAAACTTTTATTACCAACCGAATTGTATTAGACAGAAGCATAAATTTAACGCCAAACAGGTGTAAAGATCAGCATTGTTGAGCAATTAAGTTTTAGTTCAGACCTTATTTGTAAGCTTGCATAGATTTAGATTTAACGGCATAGGTATGTAAAGGGCCAAGGTAATACATATAAGCCGCAACCCAACTGATACCGTTAAAACTTGGATCCATACGCTGGATTTTCTGAGAAAATCCTGTGAATCTTCTTTATTATAAATGGTTTTCTATAATGTTGTTCAACGAGTAAACTGTCAGACAACATTGAAAAGTTGCTTCGCATAAAACGTACAGGAAGTAGAAGTATACAATTTGTAATAATAACTCTGTCGTCATATTTTGCTCGTCAGTAAGCAAAGAATCACTCACGATACTTATATCTAGTAACAAAGTCATAGATATAACGTTGTGAATAAAGTAAAAAGACGACTATGCGATATAAACATGCAGGAAATAGAACCTGAATGTAGAAACGAATCGTCATTGCACGAAATAAAAGTTGATTGTGGTAAAGAAACATATATTTTAAAATTGGGTATGAAACAAAGATCGGAAATAAAGAGGCTCAGGTTGGGATGGTGGAAAACCCGTAGGGTAGTTTATGAAGCTGGTAGGCGGATTTGGCCATTATGCGGGAATCAGGAAGACTGGACGTATATTTTGGCAGATTGCGTGCAGATGGAGGATGCTAGTAAACATTTATTGCCGGAAGTATTTTTAGCTTCAAACTGACGAAGGACAGCATTCTGGGATTTGATTCTAAACAGTCAAAACTGGCCAAGCCTGGGCACATACTTAATATAAGTGCGTGCACTAGGAGATAAAATATTTTTGTAAATATTGTAAAGACTTATTTGATGTTTGACAAGTCTATACGTATGAATACGTGGTGTAGTTGTGAGTGCAAGTGTGTGTGTGTGTGTGCATGTGTGTGTATGTGTGTGTGAGTGTGTGTGTGTGTGTGTGGGAGGGGGGTGTGTGTGATGTCAGAGTGTTCTTTCTTTTATTGTTCTGTGGTTCTGTTTCATAGCGCAGAGCTTGTGTATGTGTCTGTGTGTGTGTGAATGTGTGTATTTCCAATACTGTTAAGAGATATAAAATATATATGTAGGTAATATTTTAAACTCAAGTATTTTTCGCAGCATGTACGGTCACTCGACTTATGCGTTTGTGTGACGCAATTTTTGTATTATTGTAAACTTAATAAAATACTACTACTAATACTATTACTAGTAACAAAGTCCATACTGCTTAATTCGAGATTATTTCCAGTGTAACATTTATCCTGAATACGTAAACACGATTTCGTTTCTTTCATTTTCTCTTCATTCCATCTTTCAAGCGTGATTCCAGGTGCATGGCGTATGGCAGTGTGGGCAGATTGCACGCTTGCGTACTGAATATAAAGATTATTCCCTATGGACACTAGGTGGCTACGAGATAAACAGGATGCTTGCATGGACTCTCTGGTGGCCAGGCAGTGAAACGGATCGCCGGGTTTGGAAACGTTAAGGACTTCTGCACGTTTCTGGTGGCCGTCTGCCTGCTGCCTGTGGCCTCATATGGTTTCATCACTTGATCCGATCCTCCTGGAGTATTAAACACAATCGTTCTGAATAACTCGTAATGCCGAGATGTCCTCTACCGTTGTCTGCTCGTAACCTTTAATATAAATGGAAGAATTGCTCTTACATGAATACATAGGAGGAGCCTTAACCTACAGCCGATACCTTAGAGTGTCAAGTCAAGTGTTTGTGAACATTTGAAGTTCCAAATAATAAATATGAGTTCTCGCATTCGGCGGACCTTGAGTATGAATACCCTATCATTGAATAAACCTGATGCTTATTGACTATCAAAGTGATAGATAACGGATTCTGATAACACTTGCTTATTGTGACTCAAATATTGCCATTAATATTCTACGACAAGTATTATTGCTTGATTTTATAATAAGAGGAAACATTGACAGTTTATGTTGCCTTGGTTGGACTGTCAGATAATGGCATTTAAAAATTAAAATCTATCGTATGAAATACTCAACTCTACTATCTACTTCTATCCAGGAAGTAATAATATACATCCTAAAACAGAAAAAGAAACACCAAGACGGTTTGAAATGTGGCCTCCATTAGGGGATTTGAGAATGATTCAGCACATTAACTGAAAAATCTTTGTGAGTTTATTGAAATGTAAGCCCCACATTTTACGGAATACAAAAGAAAAGACCCATAAGTTTAAACGTCATTTAATATTTAAGTATTCCTTTTTTTTTTTTAATCTAATACATTTTAGAGTTGATACTAATCCGCAATCTTCTTCGCTGTTTTCAAAGCCGACTTTCTCAGTCCTGTGTGATGGGAAAGCCGTAGGTGAACTAGCTGTTTAGGCACTAGACTTCTGAACTCAAAGCGGGAGGTTCAAACCCAACCCAGATCGATGGTTTTTAAAAACGTGTTGCCATGGTAGCTCAGTGGAAGGCAACCGGCTGGAGACCAGGAGATCCATGGTTCCTATCCCAGCTATAGCATTATTGCCGATCTCGGTGGCCGCGCTCGCTAAAGTGCCTCGCTTTGGTGCTTCGTGGTGTACGGGATCGTGGGTTCGAGTCCCGCCTTGGGCATGGGTGTTTCTGAATTTGTCAATGTGTGTATGTCTATGTAAAAGGAAACGTAAACAATTAATAGGTCAACTAAGGAAATGTAGGAAACTGAAAAAAGGGGAAAAAAGGAGTATATATGTATAATTATATATATAAATATATATATATGTATAAAAAAGCGACATCTTAAGGAACTCCTGCGAGATATAATTCCGGCACACAGGCGGAGCTGATATGATCTTGGCAATTGAAGCTTCGTTAACAAACAAAATAAGTAACTAAAATAATTAATTAGGTGAATTAGTACCTACGAATTTTGGAGTCTATTTGCTAGAGTCCTCATTTGAACGTTGCTGCTTCTCCGGACCCTGTCAACCGAGAACTGTAAACTGCTTTCAGACTACGTAAACTCCACCACAGAGATGTGTAAAGTTTACCAGTAGAAATTAGTAAACTATCACACAATAGATCAGATTAGTATTTTCCTTCCTACTTAACCAGACTAAGGAATGGTTATACAAAAGTGCACATATGTAGTTAAAATGTTTCACGAAGTCAAACCTTGAAATTACAGTAGGTAACCCTACGTTCTAATTTTATTTAAATATGTTGCCCTTTTAACGAATTCAAATCTTGGTATTTTCTTGAGAAAGTATCGTTGATACAAGTGTAAAATGTGTGTATATTTAATTACCATATTTGCATTCTTCCTGATGGGCTGCTGGCGGCTTCGGATCTTTATGTAGGCTTGCACTTGAAACCACATTATTGTGCTTATGTTGAAAATGTTGGGATAGCTTCAGTGGAAGGAGGCATTTGATTTGTAATGTAATCATTTTATTGCTTTCGTGGTTTCTTTCAGTTCGTCAATATTCTGGTATAGCGCAGCGGGAATTATTGTTAAGGGGGAAGCTAAATTAAAGCTTCGTCAGAGAGGTGGTCGCAAAATGCATGCAAATTAGGTTTTGAAACTAGTCATCTGTGAAACAATCGTATATGTTTTCAATTTGCAGAAAAGGAAAACCAAAGAAACAGACTAAAGATTTCCCCACTTCAGAACACAGAGCACTTTACACAGCTAAGTTTTGTAGTTTTCTGTACCTGTTTTGTGTAAAATGCAGCATATAATGTGCATTGGAAGAAACCTTTAATACCTCTTTAACTGATAAAATGGGACAAACAACTTTTCCCCTCAGCTAAGATGCAAAGAATAGTTTATTTAATATAATATAATATATTATAATATAATACAATACAATATAATACAATATAATATAATGTAATATAATGTAATATAATGTAATATAAT
The DNA here is from genome assembly GCA_030762935.1 of Hymenopus coronatus. NCBI lineage: Eukaryota > Metazoa > Arthropoda > Insecta > Mantodea > Hymenopodidae > Hymenopus > Hymenopus coronatus. The sequence goes on from CM060890.1 coordinate 17,893,473, forward strand.
ATAATGTAATATAATGTAATGTAACATAATTTAAGATAATATAATGTAATATAATGCAATATATTATAATATAATGTAATGTAATATAATAAAATATAACGTAATATAATATAATATAATGTAATATAATATAAAGAAATGTAATATCATATAATGAAATGTGATGTAATATAATATATACTATGGGTGTCGTAAAACTATCACATTGTAACATGCAGTTTTTAACACTCGTCAAGACCTCGGAACTAGGAACACATATCATTGACGATGACTACATACACAAACAACTAAACTTGTGGATATAACTTGTTAACACAAGATATTACTCCTCCAAAAATATGTAAATCAAATATAGATTAATTCCTGTCTCATACATCATGAAGGATCCTATTTCATACAGTTAATTTGTCTTATGTGGTGAAAAAAGGAAAACTAATTCATAATAACTTCCACATCTACAGCGAACTTAAATGGAACCAAAGATAAAGTAGCTGTTATTTGGAATAAATTGTAGCTATTGCGATTAAAATTAAGAAATTGGGTAAAGCTATAAAGTTTTATGCCAGGGGCCACCACCTGGTTGCTCTCTGAGTAAAGTAAAGGGAGCAAATTTGCTTGATGCTTCTGCGAAACACCTAATATACAATGCGCGACTTACAGAGCGCAAAGTATGATCAGGCAAGTTTTTCAGTGCTGTGACAGTAGCATCATTTTGCGTTTGAAATATATAATTCGCCTTTCACAGATTAATACACCTATTGTAGCTCATGATTTGTATAAAATTTGCTCTATAATGTCTCTTGTATTAGTACACCTTAAATATGCACACACATTTTTATAGGTTTCTTAGTAATAAATCGTGGAAAAATTGCATAAAAAACAATGAAAATTAATTTAGTTAGATTCTTAACGGATTAGTATAGCCAAGAGCATGAGAATTAATTTTCTAGCCAAAACTTTCACGTTTATAGTAGTGAATTTGAACATGCATCTTGGTAATTAATTTGGGAGGTTTAAATAGGTTATTCCCGGTATAGGTATTTTAATCAAAATCAGCCCCTTTTGAGAAAATAATTTCAATAAAAGTATTCAGTTTAAAGGATAAATTGTTTGAGAAGATTTTATTGAAAATCTTTGAGAAAATAGTGAACTTAAATGCCAAGTTTGGTAATTATCTAGCTATTCAGAAAAGCAGACCCCTAAACACACGGCTTTTTGAAGGCTCTTATTTAGATCCAGGCGCCTCAAAATATTTATTTCTGGTAACATCTTGGTAACATAATCTTAGGTGGAACGAAATACCGTCTTTACCTGCTATTTTCGTGATGGCAGTAAAATGATAGGTATTTATGAGGCTAAAGATCCTTAATTTCTTCTTTGCAATTTTCTTTCTTTGCAAGCAAATATTTTCTGATTCTAATGAAGCCTTTTTTGCAGCCTTCCTTTCTTAAATCTGAGATAATGCCTTTCTATTTACTACAATTACTCAATTTAAATCATGTTAATTGTATTGCATTTTGCAACATGTTATTGGTGATTTGTTAAATGTCATACATAGTTCAAATGAACAAGTTGGGCTCTGAAAGGGTCCGCTATAACAAAAGATATTCAACAATAGCCTGAGTCAACGGATTAAAGCATCTAATGGCGTCACCAAAGATACTTGAGAATAAGTCGTCCTTTAAGTGAACATAATGCTCATGGGAATACCTTAGAGTACGTCAGCTGCATCACTTCCTTCTAAAATAAGTGAAAGTAGAATAAACTAGGTACGATGAACACAAAAAGGTAATTGACTAGGTGGCACAAAATACAAAACCGCAGCAGGAAGACCATCTTTGCCCGGTTTCTAACCAATGAAAGTGCAAGTATAATTATAAACGAGTTGTAAAAGTAAATGATGAGACATAAGACCATGCAGTTAGGTAACCAATCTGCATTTCAAAATAGTGAATATTTATTTAAAATATAATTTCAGTAGATTTTGTCGTTTTGAATAAAATTATTTCTTAAATTCTTAAGATTCACAGACGTGACTAATGTGTGGTTTTAAAAAAAACTGGTGGCTACAAGTTTATTAAGTTTTACGCCTTTGGCACATTAGCGTCTATTCAAGCCCATATCAACTCCTTTAGTTAATGGGATAAATAATACATTTAAGGAGTATATCATTATCTATTATTATTACCTATTACTGTTATTATTATTCCTATTATTATTTATATTATTATTATACAACTCAAAATTCTACAATATGGCTTTCCTCGAGAGTGCCAATGTCCTTTTCTTTAATTTAATCAGAGTCATAAAAATATATCACTCTTATTCAAATAATATTTCAGCTATTTTTGCAATAAACAGTTAAAATAAATTTTCCAGGAGATACTACAGTATTTCCCATTAAATAACTTATTTAAATGTTTTCGATGTTATGAAACTGAACGATTTATAACAGCAGTCGTACTTATTTATTTGCTAAACTAAAATATAATGAGGTACTGTAGTTTTGTACTAAAAAACACACATTAAATAAACAGAAAGTGAATAAAAGATAACTCTTAATACACCTTTTGAAGAATAATTTGCTGAGAATGTGTAGAGAAAGTCATGTAAATGTCGGCGCTTAGCTTTTTATGAAACAGTATTGTGTCTATATATATGTATGTGTGATTACGTGAACAGCATTACTCAAAACGAAAATTCGTATAAGTACCAAATTTGGTATTTAGCTTCAGGATAATCTAAGCATGATTTCTCAACCCTAATTTTAAAATCACCTTAGTTATGGGTTTTATTCTCTTTCTTCAAACAGTCTGCATATGATCTAATTATTTAAAAAATAATATTGTAAATCAAACTTTTTCATATTGAGCATTAAATTCTGAAATCAATTGAGACTCCCTTTCAGCAATCATAAAATAATCCTAATTTGTTATTTGACTGTTACAATTTGATCAAAATACCTTATGGTTTAAGAAACTTTCATTGCAAATCACATATGCATACACAAGCGCGCAAAGATTTTTTACAAATTTCTCACCCTAAAATATTCTTTACATAAAAAAATATCTTACTGTGTTATTTTGTCAATATTGGCTGTTACAATTTTATCAAAATACTTTATGTTTTAAGAAATGTGGATTATAAATAACACACACATATACACACAGACCAATGGTGGCAGTAGTAGTAGTAGTAGTACTAGTAGTAGCAGTACTGGTAGTAGTTAGTAGCACTAGTAGTAGTAGTACTAGTACTAGTAGTAGAAGTAGTAGTAGAAGTAGTAGTAGTAGTAGTAGTAGTAGTAGTACTAGTACTAGTAGAAGTAGTAGTATTAGTACTAGTACTAGTAGTAGTACTAGTACTAGTAGTAGTACTAGTACTAGTAGTAGTACTAGTACTAGTAGTAGTAGAAGTAGTAGTACTAGTAGTAGTAGTAGTAGTAGTAGTAGAAGTAGTAGTAGAAGTAGTAGTACTAGTAGTAGTACTAGTAGTAGTAGAAGTAGTAGTACTAGTAGTAGTAGTAGTAGTAGTAGTAGTAGTACTAGTAGTAGTAGTACTAGTAGTAGTAGTACTAGTAGTAGTAGTAGTAGTAGTAGTAGTAGTAGTAGTACTAGTAGTAGTAGTAGTAGTAGTAGTAGAAGTAGTAGTAGAAGTAGTAGTACTAGTAGTAGTAGTACTAGTAGTAGAAGTAGTAGTAGAAGTAGTAGTAGAAGTAGTAGTACTAGTAGTAGAAGTAGTAGTAGTAGTACTAGTAGTAGTAGAAGTAGTAGTAGTAGTAGTACTAGTAGTAGTAGTACTAGTAGTAGAAGTAGTAGTAGAAGTAGTAGTAGAAGTAGTAGTACTAGTAGTAGAAGTAGTAGTAGTAGTACTAGTAGTAGTAGAAGTAGTAGTAGTAGTACTGGTAGTAGAAGTAGTAGTAGTAGTACTAGTAGTAGAAGTAGTAGTACTAGTAGTGGTAGTAGAAATAGTAGTAGTAGTACTAGTAGTAGAAGTAGTAGTAGTAGTACTAGTAGTAGAAGTAGTAGTACTGGTAGTGGTAGTAGAAGTAGTAGTACTAGTAGAAGTAGTAGTACTAGTAGAAGTAGTAGTACTAGTAGAAGTAGTAGTACTAGTAGAAGTAGTAGTAGTAGTACTAGTAGTAGAAGTAGTAGTACTAGTAGTGGTAGTAGAAGTAGTAGTAGTAGTACTAGTAGTAGAAGTAGTAGTAGTAGTACTAGTAGTAGAAGTAGTAGTACTAGTAGTGGTAGTAGAAGTAGTAGTACTAGTAGTAGTAGTAGTACTAGTATTAGTAGTAGTACTAGTCGTAGTAGTAGCACTAGTACTAGTAGAAGTAGTAGTACTAGTAGTAGTACTAGTAGTAGTACTAGTAGTAGTAGTACTAGTAGTAGTAGTAAGTACTGTTTATTAAATTCATAATAATACAACTGCACCACACAGTCGCATGGGTCGGGTAACAGTACTTGAATTTAATATATTTTCACATATTTTATATTTTCACAACACGAAATACACACGCACACACACACACCTACTTACACATGCTACAACAGACCAGTAAAAGAAGTAACTCTGATATCGGCCATACACACAGTCGCACTCTCAACTACACCCAAATAATCATACATATAGATAACTTATATACCAAGTATGTCTATCCAATACTTATACAAATATCTTATTTTTACTTTCTATGCACGTACTATGTACATAGTGTATAGAGAAGGTATTGCACTCCACCCAAACATTCGATATCGAGATTTCGCCGGAAATACATGTTTAAGGGTCCCCTGTATCCAAAAAAAGAATTTTCACAAAAAGGTCCGTGTGTCTGTAAGTGTTTTTTTTTGGGTAGTGTTTAACGCCCGCTTTTACTGCTCTGGCACCACTCTGCCACGGATGATACATGAAGATGGAGCCCGGTGGAATGAGATGGCGGGGGAAACCGGAGAACCCGGAGAAATCCCACCCCTACGCCGCTTTGTCCATCACAAATCTCACATGCGGTCGCTTGGGGTCAAAACCGGGCCATCTAGGTGAGAGGCGAATGGTCTAACCACTCGGCCACGGCGCGGCCGTGTGTGTGTGTGTCCGTTTGTCAGTGTGTCAGTGTGTCTGTGTGTCTATGAACACGATGACTAAAAAACGAAAAGTCGGTAAAATACCAAACTTGGTATTTAAGTTTAGTATCTTCCAGGGATGCGACACGAAGATTTTGAGAAAAATCAGCCCTACCCAAACTACCCTTTACATGGAACTTATTTTTATTTATTTTTTTTTTATTTTCTCACAAATGGCTCTAACGATTTTGATTACCTAACAAATAAAATGTATATCTTGAATTTTCTGGGAATAGCCTCTGAAGACTACTTTATTCTGGACGAATTTTATGGAATTTTGCACAACTGTTAAACTGTAAGAGATGGGGGGGGGGGGGGAAACTCACCACACAAAAACTGTAGAGCGCTTTAAAACACACAATTTATGCTATATACATTATTTTCATGGAGTTGATTGTTTTTTGATATTGCTTGTTTTTGGTTTCAGTTTTAAAAAAGTCTACTTTTCTCACACAGGACTTTGTCAGCTCCTGTCCGTGGAAACAAAGGAACTTCAGTTACATTGCAACTAGCTTTTGACTATCACTTTAACCTACGGTACTCCCTTGTTTCGCTTACACTTACAAGAAAGCAGGTAATCAGACTATTTCTGCTAATTTTTTTCGACTAGGATTAAGTAAATAGAACAATATGCTTTTGAACAATATTTCGTTGCAGAGATGTAGAGATAGTCATGTGAATGGAATAGATCAAATGTTTGAGTATACGTACTTCTATGAAGTATATGGCCGGACTTGGCCAGTTATGATTGTTGAGATCAAGATCATATTGCACTTTACGCCAGATGGATGATGTTTTCAAGGAGACATTATACAATGATGATAAGAAGAATTCCACTTTAAAACACAAAGAAGAACGTCGTTTTTACAGTATTTATAAATCAGTATGTTCTGTCTTTAGCTTATTTGTATCCACATTTTACTCCAAAGAGACCATATTTAATATCAACCAGCACAAATACTAGAGTTTGTATAGATTTATCCTAAATTACTTCGATGTTGTCTCGTTCAGGCTCCTCGTCACCCTTTTTAGAAGAAATCTCAGTTGGGACGAAATAATAGCATTTTACGTAACGTCAATATAACCTTGTTTATTATGAGTATGTATATTTGAGTGCCTAAAAAGGTACCTACACAAAAATACTAAGAAAACTCCCAAATTATAAATAAAATATAAAGCCTAAGATAAATATAAAGAGAAGAAGATATAAACGAAGAACTGTTATAGTCCTGCTTGATTCTGTTTCTGTTAATATTGAGACTATGCTTTGCGACCATAATCACCGCTTGTGTGCGACATAGCTGGTTGTTGCCGTGCAATATTACACCTGATGAGTGGAATAGTGTACCTAGGCGAGCTCTTTGACATAGAAGCTACGTGCAGTAGTAGCCGCCGCAGCTAGCGTCGAAAGCAAACTATATGGCAGAAGTGTTGCGAAAGCATCAGCTAAGAAATTTATTCGTGAACAGCTTTTCATTTATTTTGAATATAAATAAATAAATAAATAAGCAGTTGTTTGACTAGTAATAGAGCAGTTTTTGTTGCAATAATGTAATCAGCAACTGCTCTTGAAAATGTCATTTCATTAGCTTCAAGTTTAATTTATTTGTCTCCGGCATGATTCGAGTTTGGCACCCATATTATCTACATATATCTACATTACTTTATCGAATTTTAATATTGTGTCTTTTCTTACTTTATTTTACAAATATGTTTTATAATACCATTGAGATATTTAAATACTTTAAATTTTCATTTGATCAGATTCTCTTTCATAAAATACATAATCTCCTAGGTACCTTAATTCTGCTAAATAGTTTACTTAATATTTCTAATATGAACATAATTTGGAACTAACTGTGTCGTCCACACAATCACGATAGAGGGCTAAATTCTGCAGCGCCCTAATTACAGGCTCACGATTGGCCTAAAACTAGGGAAGAGTGTGAGAGGATGTAGGTCAGAGGCAAAGGAAAGTGAGCGGGCGAGGCTTGTTTTTTCAGTTGGGGGCAAGTTGTTTATTTGTTTAGTATAGCAGTTAGACATAATGTAACGTACAGTAAATTTAAATTAACAAATGCTATTAAAACTAAATAGGAAGTGTTTTATTTGAGAGCTACCAGGAACATGTTACTCAAGGTACATTTTTAGCCCCACTTGAAGGATTCGTGTGGGGGAAAAAAGAAAACAAAAAAAAAAAAAACCTAAAAGCCAGCGAAACGTAAGTAACTGAAGTGCGAACGGAAATTAATAACTCTTGATGCGCTGGCTTTCTGGGATCCTCTGTAATGGGGCACAAAAGCTACGAGCGTCATTCCTATCCACCAGCATACATTATCCAAGAAGGCTAAAAGATTCGGAGGTCTTCATATTTTCGGTAAGTCAGTCTGGTTCAGCGTGATTCTTTATGTGACAAAATGAATGCTGCTGAGCTATGTAAAAAGTTCATGTCATTCTTAAAATAGCAGAGGTTTCCTTAATGGCGTTTCAACGACTTGGACATTTTGAGTACCATACCAGCAGAACATTCTGAGGATAATTCACTTTAGAGTGTTTCCTTTGAAAACAAGGCGGGAAGGCTCTTGTCTTGAACTGGGAGTGATTTATTATATTTCACTGTCTGGTAACAAACATGGTAACTCTAGACGGACAAACATGACGGTGCTTGCCTCTATATAGGATCCCTTGTAGTTATTGGAGCCTCTGATTATATTGCACAAGCTCGCCATTCAAGATCTTTGACAAGAGCACAGGCAGTGGAAATAATCACCGAAAACTAAGTTAGAGATCTGCACTGGAAAAAGCTTCTTGGTTACCTTCCTGAATTAAATAATATCCGCTCAGAGTAGCTGCCACCGAAGAGAATATTTCAATGAAACTTCATGGATTTTCAGAGACATCTGGGAATGTTACAGTTTGATGTCTATATGACGATATTGGGAATACTGCAACTGTTCTGCTCTACTCTAATTTAGAGTCGCACCACTGAGCCAAATTGGAGTTGAATGGTGCCGCACTACTCAGAAAGCTGATAGAGAAATAATCTAATGCTTTGAACTTAAACATAACTTCGTAACATTACTGAACTGATTCAACAGTAGTACTAGCTTGAATTGCAGGAACATCATCGTTCTGGAAGACTTTTGTGGCGAACAGGGTAGTGGACATTCAGTACCTGATGGTTCAGGGGATATGGACACAATGGTAAGCCCGGCTCTAATTACAGGGGAACAGACTCACAAGGACCATAACAAAGACGGCTATGATGAGCGGGCCTCAACTGGCTCACTCTTGAACAGCTTCACCGGATCATTAGTAAGGAACGCAATCATAAGAACTAGCGATATTCTAGAACAAAGGAAAGCAAGTATCTGTTTGCTCAATTCTCAATCCGGCTAGAGCAGACTTGGAGAAAATCTCCACTTCAAGGATTAATTGCCTATTTAGGTTTAGCTATAATTCAAGACATCACTTCAACAGTTGAAATCGCGGATCGCTGGAAACCATGGAACTCAGTCACTCTCTAAACGCAATAGTTCGCTCCGTTTAAACAGTCAGTTTATCCTGGGGAGATTCAAGCCCTTTTGCATGATAGATTACCTCCCTCTGGGAGCGAGTTACTTTATTAAACCCTTTTTGACATTAATAACTTGTTGAGGTTATGACAGGAGCCTGTAGTCTAATCCATGCTGGGAGTCAAATTCTATTAACTTTTTACAACAGCGATTTGGCTGACACATGGCAAATCTGTTGTTCGGGGAATAATAAATAAAAGCGTGACCCAGTTCTGGATGAAAGCTAGCGCAGCCAATCAGCTTATGAGACAGTTGCCTTCGTAGATCATATCCTCACTGTAAGGTTGATTAGGGCACATCCGAAGAGAAGAGAAAGTGCTAATTATAGAGTTTTCTTTGCATGACAACCAAAGCTGTACGAATTGAGTTGTTCAGCAGCTTAACAACTGCTCGGGGATCTGCGGGATCTGCTCAAATATGTATTATGGGAGCTGCACACGCTTCCTAGATGCAAGGAATAAGTTAAACGAACTGAGCTGTCTGGTACATTCCCAGTACACCAAAGCAGTAGTAATCAGCTCCGCAGGGCAACATGGAATACAGTGTCGTTTTACTTCTATATTTACTCTCTTCTCGTTGGTGGATAATGGAAATCTGGATTAAGTCGAGGATTGTTTGACTAAAACTCTTGATAATTCTACTCTCACTTTTCGAGAGATGATATTTTCAATACAAATCTAGCCTTTGAATTCCTGTATAATTATCTCTTTGCCTAAAGGTACTTACGGGTACTCGTTTCTAACTCCTAATTGGAGAATGTTGGTTTCCTTTCCTGAGCCAGTCTGTTTTACAGGACCATCATCGCATCTGTCAAGGTAGCAGGTGATCCAGAAGTATCAAGAGGTCATCTGTAAACGCTGGTCGATGAACTATCCGAACCAGCTCCAGTAGTGCTCCAGGCCGAAAAAAACTTGATACTGCTGAAGGATTGAAATTGATCTTCCTCCTCTCACGTAGCCAATTGAAATTGTAGAGGACGGCTACAAAAGACCCGTCGCAAAGATTTGCCCTGTCCTTATGAATGTGTTTAACAAATTTTTCTTGACTCAATGTAAATTTAATAGTTTATGACAAATTAGGTGGTGGGTATTTTGGACTAGCTGTATCGTGCAAACAATCACGACAGGTCAGCATTTTGCAGTGGCCACAACCCAGACTCACGCGTGGTACGAGACAAGGGAAAACTGTGAGGATGGATGTAGGTCAGGGGCAAAGAGAAAGTGAGCGGACGAGGCTTTTATTTTATTTATTTATTTATTTTTTTTGTGGCCAACTGGGGGCGAGTTATTTGTTGTGTGGTATAGCGGTTGGACATAATGTAGCGTAAGGTAAATATAGATTAGTGCGGCAAAGCTAAATTATATTTTATTTGAGAACTACCAGAATAGCAGTTCCAGCTCACAACAAACATAAACATATTTTCATTTGGTAGTCTAGCATAAAGAAATTGCAAAAATAATGAACATGGTTGTATTAACATAGTAAAACAACAAATATAGCGAATTAACAAATATAGCGTTGCATACGCTTTATAGCGCCACCAGTACGGGAGTTAACGTTTTACGAAAAACTTGCACATTTATAGCAATGAGTATGGATATACATCTTGGTAATTGATTGGTAGCTGACATGATTTTTAAAAAAAATAATATTTGAAACAGAGAATATGAACGAGTTTTTAAATATATTATCAATTGATATCTAACGCAATAAAAACGCCTATATACAGTGAATATGATCTGTTGGTTATTAATAGATATCTAACACAATTTGAAATTTTCATATATATAGCAGTGAATGTATCTACCGTGCATATTGGTAGTAAATGGTATATAACACAATTCAAGCCAATTGCAAGAACTTAATACTTGAAGCATTACAAAATAGCTAATGTATGCCACTTTCTATAAATAAGAAAAATTCCTCCCATACAGCGTTATTGAAGACCTGAGTGTTGGATTGCTTTCTGTTCCCAATATTATAAACTACACACGACATGCTGTACAAGAAATGAGAGACCCACCATTGCTGTCAGGGTCCTGTCTCCGTTATTACTTCTTCAAATACTCTAGTGTATTCTAAAACAAAATCAAGTTGGGTCCTACGGGAGATCTATTGCCGCTACCACCCAGCAGAAGGAACGAATGGAATAAAGGAACCACAGAAGGCTACAAGCTGCAGGCAGATAGACCACGGAAGCGCGCTGCAGTCTTTAATATTTCCTAGCTCAAGAACCTGTCCCGGTACCAGAGCTCGGCAGAAAATACGATGAACAATCAATTCAATTAAGGATACCCATCTATGAAAACTGATCAAAAAATGCAACAAATGAAAAAAAAAAAAAACTAATTAAATAATGTAATGCTCGTAGTTTCCTGTTGTTTTTATTACAAGGTGGCGCTTTAAACCGTATCACGGGACGATTTAAATGGATGGCTGTAAGTGGGTATGGTGCTTAAACGTTTTCACTATGCTGAAACATTGCTAAAAATACGAAATTTGGGTTTGACGAATAACACTTGCCTTTAAATATGTCTATTTCAAGTTGAAAAGACAATAATATGCACTAATAACTAAAAAGAAGTGAGTACAGTAATATGTTTCAAAATTTACAAAACCGGTCTCACACCGGGTGCTTCTGCCTGCCCATCATCCAGTCATGCCGTACCACCGATTATTTAACCTGGGCCCTCGCCATCCTAAACCACAGGGGAGATAGAGTACTCGGCGGGCCTCCCCACACTCCACTAACATCATATTTCCGGCCGTGAAATAGACTGTTTGGCGGCAGAGTGCAGCTTGACTCGGACCAAATGACTTGCAGTTTTTCTTTGCTTTATCTGTGTAAATAGCCCGTGAGAGTTGGCAGCTATTCATGGTTTAAAAATTGCTGCACGAGAATATGAAGTTCTAAGACTTACAAAGAAACAGTGTTAAATTGTGTGTTAAACTCTAAAACCTATTTTCTGGTGTTTTTATTTTTCAGCGTTTTCAGAACTTCAGATTATTCCATTTGATGCAGTTTGTGTCTTATCTTCTTCAAATTTTTATCACATACTCAGAGAGTATCAATAAAAATATTTGGTATATTATTTTTGTTACAAATTAAAATTACCTAACATATCGCACAATAACAATGGACATAAATTATAGTAAAATAATAATATTTAAAGGCTTAAATGTTATTCTGAATCAACCAGGAGAGTAACAAAAATTATATATGCCAATTCTTATTTACTAGCATGAAACAAATGTACTAGTATTTTTCGTTTTCCAAAAAAGTAATTTATGTATCGCGCATAACTTTTGATTAGTTAGCATAATAAAAATAACTAATTATTTTTAAATCCAAAATGATTAAAGATAGCATGAAACTCAAATCCTATGAATAATTGTATCACAACAGTATGTATAAAACTTTTCAAAAAAATTGATTAAAAAGGCAAGATTTGGAAATTTCAGTTTAGGATACTCGATACTTAAGCCGTTATTAATCACGAGGAATACTCTTTCCTTAGAGCACTAAGATGCTCATGCCACATGAAAGTGTTATAACATAACAGATCTACATGTATAGTTTAAATAATTATATATATAAAGTGCACATTGCGTCCAACTAATATGAGAAATCAGTTAACCAATATTTTATAATTAACATTGTTATATTTCTCGGTGCCCGCAGACTATATGCGTTTTCCTAAAGGGTCATCTTACTAGGTTGGTAGAACGGACTCTACATATGCTCTTGTTTCACCTTAATCCGTTGTACATTTTAAAAATTTATGTATTATTTGAAAAGTACATATGAATTAACTATGAAACAAAACTAAGAATAAAAGTGTTAAAATGTCGCATATTGTAATAATTATCTAAATGAATTACTCTTGGAGGATTGTCAAGAGCGGTTAAGGAAGCGAAACGTTCCACTTATATTTCACATCCTTTCATATCAATATCTTAATAACAAAGAATGTTTCATCCATTATAAGCACCAATCGGAAGTGGAGAAAATTACAACTACAAGGGTTAATGGGGAAAATTATTCATAAAAGCATCTTTTTAAAGTCTAGTTAATCGGCTCTTGGTATCGGTGGGGTGCATCCACGAAACACTCCAGGGATTTGCAACAGAAATGCGATAGCATGGAACGCAGACTTAGGAGGACTCTCGAAGTTGGTGGACCTTCTTGAGCAATTTCAGTGATCTTCAAAGTTGTTTTGTAACTCAGCAATTAATGGTTTTCAGAGCGTGCTCATATAGCATTTTTGCCATTCTGATGTTGAGAGGCCGTCCCCAAAATATTTGGCAACAATAAAGATACACGTATAAATTTGAAAATATTTATAGACGAATAGGTTTATTCTTAAATCTCAGACCTCTAATCAGCCAAAGTGTTCTTGTTTCGACGTTTCTAAAATGCTCTCGTCTTGAATGGAAGTCCGGATCTCCAAATTTTATTGTGTCGGTGTGAAGCTTATTACTATGTACCCCTGTACTATGTAGAGAACTATATAGTACATGGTAATAGGTAGAGAAAAATGTACATGGTACATTCCATCCAAAAATTCGATACCGAAATTTTATCGTAAACACACGTTTTAGGATCACCTGTATTAAAAAAAAGCATTTTTGGAAAACGTTCCGTGTATGTACCTGTGTGTGTGTGTGTGTTCGTGAACACAATAACTCAAAAACAAAAAGTTGGTAAAACACAAACTTGGTATTTTAGTGTAGTATCCTTGATTAAAATGCCGTATATTAAAGATGTTTACATGAAAAATAAAATGAATACTTTGAATCTATTTGGAATAGCATCTGCATTTCATTCTAGCTGAATTTTACTGAATTTTCCATAACTGCTAAACCATAAGACTTACTAGACACAAAATGTGATTCTCGTTAAAAAAACACAATTTATGTCATGTATTTTTTTTTTGGTGGAGTTGACCCTTTTTTTGACATATTTCTTGTTATTAGTTTCAATGTTAAAATACTGAAACAGCTTTTTTCATGCAGGAATTTGTCAACACCCCGCAATTCAAAGAAACTGATTTCAACTATGTGGCAACTAGCTGTTAAAAGATTTTTCTTACATAGCATGAACCTGTCCTATCTCCAAATCAGGTTTTTGTTTAGTAAAACTTTAAAAATCTTGGTCTTTACTGGACTTCTTTTTAGAGTATTCTATTCTAGTCATTTTCCACCTATTTATATATTCATCTGTAGTATTCAAGTATTGTATTTCAGCAACAATTTCTTCATTTTTCCTATGATCTAAGATGATTAAGCCGCTAGTGATATTAGTAATATGACCTCTTTTCTCCGTTATTGCTGCACTGCTATTTTCTTAACTTCTAACCCAAATAGGTCTTTTGTGACTCTTTGGAGAAGTTGTCTTACTTTTGAGAGTTGTTGCAGTTATCAAGTTTCTACTCAAATTTTTCACTTTTTCGGAAAGATTAATTTCAGTCAAAGTTTTAAACTCGGTACTTGTTGTAATGTTTGCTCATTAATAATGGTTTGATTATATCAAATCCTAATCCTTAAAAAGGGGAAATTTTATTTTAGGAGCTGATTATAATGTTGTGTTATAATGTCCGAGATTGCCCAACAATCTTGTGTTCCAAAACCACGGCTCTTAAGAAATAAATTACTTATCTTAACAAAATGATACCTAATAGAAATTACTGTACTGTACCTATAAAATAAATATAAAAGCTTTTGTATCCTAAATTAAAAAAAAACAACAAAAAAAACCAAAAAAAAAAACATGACGCGTTTCTTTTATATGACATTATCTACCTGAGCTGCAAACAAATATTCTTATAAAATATCATCTTTTATCATGCTAATTAAGGTAAACATTAGCAGAAACGGTCTTATTACTTGTTTTTTTTTTTTTTTTTTGTAAGTAGAAGGGAAATAAGGGAGTATACTAAGCTAAAGCGATAGCCAAACGTCTTAAAAGCTGTCGCCTAGCGATTGTAATTGAAATTCGGTTCACTGTCACACCCAGGAGTGAAACAAAAGAGGTATGATTCCGAAGGAAGCAAACTTCCTGTGTGAGAAAAGTTCAAATATTTTAAAAATGAAACCAATAACAAGGAATATCCTGGAAATCTTAACCTCCAAAAATCTATATGACCATAAATTGTGTGTTTCAGCGATGTGTACATCTTTTAATGCAGTAACCTTTTCTTCTCTTACAGTTTAACAGTTATGAAAAAGTCATTCAGAAAAATGAGAATTTCAGACGCCATTTCTAGAAAAGTCAAGATATACATTTTATTTCCCAGGTAATCTGTAATATAGGGTATTGTGACAGTGCCGTCTTATGCAATAGTTGTTCTTATGTTTACCTTGGTATGGGAGTCATCGCCGTTAGGATGCGTAAACAATACGGAAGTTTGGCGCGATGTACAGGATGTATTTGTAAATATTTATTGAGTCAATAAAGAGATTTGTTACAGTATTTTAATAAAAATTGTTTGAACATTTTTGAAAAAATAAAAATTTTCGTAAATTTTTCTCTGTAAAGTGTAGCTTGGAATAGAGGGATATTCTTAAAAATCTTGCTGTCGTACCTTTGGAAGATGCTGAATTTAGAATCAAGTTTGGTATTTAACCAATTTTTCGTTTATGAGATATTGTGTTCATACACAAACGCACACACTGACACACGGACACACACATACTATCTCACATGTTTTTTCTAAAAATGTCTTTCTTGGACTCAGGGAGCTCCAAACACCATTTCCGCTAAAATCCAGGCATAGAATTTTTAGAAGGAATACAATACCTTCTCCACCTGTTATGTACATAGTACCTGTAGAGAAAATAAAAAAGAAAAGAAAATAATCAGTAGTTCATTATTGAATAAAAGATTATAAAAAAAATCTGATGTGGTCTGTTCACATAACTTTCTCTACCTATTTTGGAAAATATTCTTACAAAACCTTATTCTTCTATTTCCTCTATGCTATCGTTGTACTGTTTCTCTCCTTGTAGCTAGAAGGGGGGAAAAAGGAATACAAGAGACTAAATTGGTAATCAAATCTTCAAAAAGCTGTCTCTATGCAAGGAAATTCGGTTGTACTGCATGACCAGAAATAAAACAAAAGAAAAAAATAATGACGGTTTTCCACATGAGGATATTATTAGCATTAGAAAATTTAAGCAAATTACAAGAATCTTGGAAATACTTAACTCTACAAAAATAAATCTGCTATTGGCTGTGTGAGTGTGTGATTTTTTTAAGACATTTTGTAGCTCTTAAGGTTTCCCAGTAATGCAAAAGTTATTCAGAATGAAGAGGAGGTTAGAGGATATTCCCAGAAATTTCAAAATATACATTTCATTTATCATTTAAGTCTCTCAATCATGTGACACTTCAAACAAACTCGTTAGAACAATTTTTGAGAAAATAATTTTCGAAGAATGTTCAATGTAAAAGGTTGTTTGTGGGAGAATTTTCTTCAAAATGTTCATGTTTCATCCTTGAAAGATGCAATATTAAATACTAAGTTTCTATTTGGTGTTTAACCACATTGTTTTCAGACGAACACACATATACCCGAAACCTATTTCTAAAAATTATATTTTGTTTTCACGGAAACCTGTCAAAAAATGTTTGGGTTGAATGCAATATCTACTTATCCTACTTACTATACGATAGTAGATAAGATAACATAAACAATACAAGTTTATCACTTAACAATAACAGTTTGTCGATTAATAATTTATTACTTGAATAAAATTTGGGGAAAAAAGAAAGATAAAAGCCTGATGGTTAGGTAGAGCCAAACTGACAAATTCAGTGCCATAGCCGGGATTTGAAACACAGATCTCCTGGTCTCTAGCAGGTTGCTCTACCACTAAGCTAGCGTGCCAACATGCCGGCATATCATGCATGTTTCCTGGTAAACCATACAAGGTGATCTCAAATGACCCTAATGGCGTCTTACAATGTTGGAAATACTTTAAGTCCCAGGATTCATAGTTTTAGCCGGCTATTATGGACAATCCGTCTCACATTCGATGTAGCTCAGTGGTAGAGCACCGGTTAAAGACCGGGAGATCCACTGTTCAAATCCCGGTTATCGCATTCAATTTTTCAATCTGGGTCTACCTATCTAACTCCTGTCCTACACACTGTTTCTGTGAGAAAACAATTAAAATTATCTTAAAACTCTGATGTTTTCCATTCACATGCATTTCTCTACTTATTCGGTAATAGACTATCCTTCTATTAAAATTAGTAGATTTATTTTTATTTATTTCTAAATAGTAACTATATTAAGCTAAAGCGATAGTCAAATCCGGTAGCTATATGATTGAAATTCGGTTCTCTTTGTATGGCCAGAAGTAAAACAAAAGAAAAATGAATGAAAAATTCCCGTTTGAAATCAGTTAAGGATTTTAAATTTGAAACAAATAACAAGGAATATCTGTAAGTTGGTTAATTCCTAAAAAAATATATACGCACTGTTCGATAAATTATGCATTTCAAAGAAATTTATATTTTTTGTCCACTAAGTTTTGGCTATCCCTTACCGTTTACCTGTAATGCACAACTCATTTGGACTGAAGGGACGTTCAGAAGTTACTTTCAGAAAATTCAATATGTACGTTTTACTTGCTAAGTTAATATCCATAATCACCTAGACGACCCGGGTTCAATCCCAAGCGACCGCATGTGAGATTTGTGGTGAACAAAGCGGCGCAGGGACGGGTTTTATCCGGGTGAAGAACCCTCGGTTTCCCCCGCCATCACATTCCACCGGGGCTCCATCTTCGTGTATCATCAATATCATCGCCTGCGGTGCCAGAGCAGTTAAAGCGGGCGTTAAACACTACAAAAAATTATATAATGTATATCAATCTAAAAAGTTACAGCTATTTTTGAGAAAATAAAAATTTCCGACAGTTTTTTCACTTAGAGGGTAGTTTAGGATGGAGGATTTTCTTGGAAATCTTCGTCTCAGATCCTTGTAAGCTGCTGAATTTAAGTATCAAGTTTAGTCTTTAACCGACTTTACGTTAACGAGTTACCGTGTTCACAGCTACAGGACACACGGATACACAAACACAGACATATACACTCCCACGGAACTTTTTCTAAAAGTGCTTTTTTGTATACAGGAATCCCTATAGAATACATTTCTAGTAAAACCCCAATATGACATTTTTGGGGGGAATGAAATATTTCTTTAAGTACTAATTAGAGAAAGTAAAAGAATAGGATGTATGCACTTTACCTGTTTTGCAACAAACAAAAAAAAAACAAAAAAAAAAAAAAACAAAAAAAAAAACTATTTTTACAAAGGATTATTCTATTATCAACATCGTGCTGATCGAGATATGCAGAGTCGCTACTGAGAGACCACGGAGATGTACACGCCACTGATGATGCTTGCCGCAGACGCAGGCGAAACGTCTGGGGAACGAAGGGAGAAGCCCAGTGGACCACGGCCTACAAGCCCGGTTTTGTTTTCTATAAGTCACTCTCACATACATACTTCCAGACTCTGTGAGGGATATGTAATAGTTCTGGCCAAGGAAAAATTCCCAGCCCCAGCCACGAATCGAATCCGGGACCTCCGAGTGAGAAGTCACTCGACCACGGAGGCAGTCTTATCCGCTAGTGGTTTTTTAAGGGTAAAGAGTAAAGCTCAGGTAAAATGATGTTTTCGTAACCAAGCCCATCAAAAGTCGAACTAGGGAGCTCTCTAGGATTTTGAGGCGGGTACATTTACAACACTCCCCGGAAGCAGGCTTGCACCTTCAAGTCGCTGCTGTAGCTTCATTATTAAAACCTACATTGGTATGGGTAAAGAATACGGTCCAGTAGGGCAGAAAATGGTGAAAGGAATTTAGATTTCGGTAATAGCCCCAGTTTTTAAGTACTTCCACTGTATACAGAGATGTTGTTGAATCATGGGATGTGGTCCACTGCGGTCTACTTGCCGGCATCTGCAAGATATTAAATGTTGTATGGCGGTTTTCTATACACGGCCATGTTGTTGTGTGGTTTTACAATTTTGTTAAAGAAAGGTATGAGTTTGCTGTGGTTTCTTAGGAAGTAGGTTAGTTGGAGCTTAATATTGGTTTCTGGTTTTCAATTAGCATTTAAGAAAAGATCATGTGTAACACACACACACGAGTTTCTCTACCCATTACCGCGTCTCCAATATCTCTTGTACGTAAGATTTGTGAGGTTATATTGGATCGGTTTTTGAGGGCTGTATTGTGTAAAGCAAAACAATGGCCTACCTGAAATAATCCAATTAGCCCAAAATTATTTTAAGAATAATTCAAAACATTGGTTTGTTTAACAATACTACTAGTATTATTTTGTAACTGCTATTTAATAAAGAAATCATGGATGTGGTTACATCCAAACTTGGAAATATCTAAATTTACGACTCAGTATTTTACTATCGGAAAGAAGAGGAGCTCCTATTGTAGCTCCTGTGCTACAATATCTACACTTGATGCACTTTAACAATCAATTTACTGAAACTATAAATGTGTAGAAGCTATGCTTATTAATAGCCACTTCCAACTTTCAACCTTTAGTTCTCGGAAATATTTACCAGCTCTTTTCTTTACTCAAAATGCTCCTCACACTTAAATTTTTAGTAATTTGCTTCAAAAAATATTATCGCCTCTCAAAGAACATAAAGAAAATGGTATCTAACTTTTTGAAATAATGCTTTAATTTTGACAAATAAATTATTACATTTTTAAAAATCATGCATTTTGGAGAGTAGGAAATGTCTTTTATGCTAATTAGAGATAATTATAAAATGTAATATGACAGATCTGCTTGAAAACTCAATTGGCATAAACTGGATTTTTATGGGAATACTTCGAAAAAAATGCCTCATATGACTCATTTTTATTAGAAGATGAAATTATACAATATAAAATATTATTTGAATAATCATGTAAAGTACAATTACATGGCAAAACACTATTATTATGATAAAAACTGTTATAAATTTCAACAAAAGATTCTGCGTACTGTGGACTTTCCAAATATCACCTTAAAGCACGTGAAAACACATGGTCATTTAAATCCACAAGAGCACAAGGCATAAGAGCCTGTTTTTAGTTATACTGCTCTTAACGATTCTTCTTAAACTTTTGGACAGTAAAATGTTCCAGAGAAAATAGCTTGAAATGTTGTTATACTTTCAAGTAGAAACTCAGGCATAAGGAATTAAAGAAATATGACATTTTCTTTTTGCTACTGTTTTAAGTCACTTAAGATATGACTTAGTTATTTTAACATTGAGGAAAAATAGATACATAAACGAAGCCTGCAGTTCTAATTTTTCTGAAATAATCAGAAACTTGTATATATGCGAGTTTTGTATACTGATATTCAAATAATATGATAATGCTTTTAATTTTTTTAAATTATGATTTCTACTTTGTAGGCATCACATAATAAATTAATATAATAACATTAAAGTTTTTGCTCTAAAGAGGCATTTAAGATACAGAGTGTTTGTGTATAAATACAGATATTTTAATAATTGTTATCTTCTTAATATGTACATACTTTAGTGTGTTAGTTAATTATCTCTTAGTTTTACAGCTTTCTACAAACATATCTCATAAATAAATTAGTAACTGATATTTCCTACGTGGTCTGTCGTAACTGCGCAGCAAAGTGAATAGTATAAACTATCCGTTTTGCTTTCACGTGATCCCCTTCAGCACCTAATGCTGGCCCGGATATGAGTCATTAGTCTTGTAGAAAGCATTCCAACTCGTTCACATGTTAAAATAAGCAACGAATGTAGTGGAAATGCAAACACAAGCATTGACTCCTCAATAAACGTATTTAAACTAGCTCATTTCTTGCTATATGAAAATGCAAGTTTTAGACGGCACATAAGAAGCGTGACTAATTCCTTCATTCGTTATTAGTGACTTCGTCATTGCGAAATGTGCCAACTCCTCTTTACGACTCCCAACATACCTGTTCCGCACTCTAAGGGAAAATAAATAGTATTGCTTTACGTATGCCACGCCTTCTTGGATGACTGACCAGCCAGTAAATATATTACACTAAATAACTAAAATTATTAGTCGGCAAATGAAGCAAATATTAATGTAATGTGCATTGTAGTGTTCTCAATCATCAATAGAATTATCTGCACTTATACTCCCAAGAGACAGGCATAAACGTATTTATAATTTGTGAAAACATTTATATAAATACTGAAAGTAAAAAAGATCCCCTTTTGGCACTCTTAAATATATTGCTATTCTGTATAATTATTTATTTCTCAATAAGCATTTCAATACCTGTAATTTATTCGAAAAATCTTTTAGCCAAATTGTACTTATATATGAGTAAGTTTTTAAATACATTAAGAACTTCTCTGGTTGAGACTTTTCAAATAATTCAATGCATAAGAATGAGGAGTATTTCATTGACCGGTTCCAGAAAATTTAGCATCCAGTTTAGTTCGCCATGTCGTATCTCAACATCTGTATATGAATAATAGCTGTGTGGCATGAAGTAATCCTCTCCACTTTTAAAATTAAAAAAAAACGCATTAACAAAGAAGAATTTTATATTACAAAGGACAAACGAGGTTATATTCTTTTGGTTACGTTTACCTTTTCTTTCAATCTCACGATATTTCATTTTACTGGTGTTATAGCTTTTGAAAATTAGGAAGTTTTCAGCTATTTTGCGTTTTGTGTTTATAACATTATCTTAAATGCATTCTTTTGGTTTAATTTTGTTTACAGTAGCACAGAAGTCAAGAAAGTAGTTGTGAATATGGTGTATAGCATTATATTATAATCACTCGAACAAGGCTCTCTTAACATCTACATCCCTGTAGCAAATTATTATTATTATTATTGCTACTTTTATTCAAAAACTTATTTTTCTAACTACTTCAAGCTAATCGAGATCAACTTTAGCAGAAATGACCGTATTACTTGCTTCCTGTGTAAGCAGAAGATAAATAAGGAATTACACTAGAGCAAAGCAATAGTCAAATATTTTAAAAGCTGGTTATCATGTGGTTGAAATCCATTTTTTTTTTTTTTTTTTGCATGACCAGAAGTTGACACATTTCCGTATGGGAAAAGTTTGAATATTTTAAAACTGGAATCAACAACAATGGATATCTCAGAAACAGACTAAATCACGGAAGAAATGCAGATATCCTATACTGTATCTTAATGAAATCTACATTTTTTGTAGTAAGTTTTTGTCTATCTCTTACGGTTTACTAGTTATGTAAAATTCAGCAAAAGGCATCCAGAATAGAGGTCTTAGAGGCTATTCCTAGAAAGATCTAAATATACATTTTATTTATCATGTATATATCAGTACTCTAATCTAAATCGTTTGAGTAATTTTTGGGAAAATCAAAATTTTCGAAATTTTTCCCAAGTTTGGCATTTTACCGATTTTTCGGTTTTGAGTTATCGTGCTCACAGACATATGGACACGCGGACACATACATACACTCACTGACCTTGTTCTAAACGTTTTTTTTTGTTTTTTTTAATAATTATTTTTATGCAGGGTACTCTAAAACATGTGTATCCGGTAAAATATCGGTATCGAATTTTTGGGTGGAGTGCAATGGTCTGTATCCGGAAGGTAACGTCTTCGTTCCCGGCGACCGCCCACTCTGACACATTCAGTTTTCATAGTTTTCATTCATTGGCAGTCTTAGACTACAAGGATAGTTCATTTTCTACGACACTTTTTCCTGTCCATTCTAATCACTTTCTTCTAATCATCAGCATAATTTTAATTAGAGGATTTATATAATTTTCAGTGTTCATGAGGTACTTCTTTTGTTTCAGGATTAGAGTCAGACGACGGCGTTCGGCGGGTTGCGGCTGGGTGCTGGCTTGCGCTCTGTAAGGTTTCTTCCTGACGTAGTTGTTGTGGGCTAGTTCCTGCCTCCAGGGTTCTTCGGGTAAGGCGTTCCCTTGCAGGGACACCGGGGTTTCGGGGGGCCTGTAGTAGTTTGCTAGGCGAATATTATAGTAGTCGAATATTATAAGGATCTAATTCATTTTGGGGAATTATGTAGGAGTCAAATTCAACATCTAAAATATCTGAATATTCATAACTCCAATATCATTGATGTCCAATAGTTTTAAGTGTTAATGTGGGATTATACTTTCATCAATTAAATAAAGGATTCGGATGGATGGTAAAGCAATAAAAATTAGCACTACTGCAGGTAAAACTGTTCAACGTCGGATGCGTTCTGTCTGGAAACCTTAGAACCCCGTCCATGCTTCGCCCGTCTGGTCGTCCTGCGGGGCTCTCCACACACTCTGCCCTTCCAGGGATCAGTTAAGTTCCAAACGGTCAAGTGACTTGGTGTAGCGCTGTGTCTCAATGGATGGGCCCCCATCCACGATACTCCTCATGCTAAAATGCATTTCTGTAACAGTCATAACCACACCTGCAGTCATTTAAATGCTCTTGCTGGAAAGAATTGAATGTTAAGATTCAGGTGAAGTATAAGCAACAGAAGGTTATGTAACCATAAGCTTGCCACAATACATACTAATATATTGGTATACCTTATAGCGAAACAATTCAGGGAATTAAATCACTCCCAAAAATAACCATAATATCAAATCTATAGTTACAAAATAATAGTACCTCAACTTTGTAGTATATTTATTTATTTAAAGCTTAACATCCTTTAACCTAGTTGGTCTATCGGACGTAATTGAAACTGGTGAAATGATGTTCAAAAGATGGGAGCTTAAAGATACTTGACATGCGTCTTTTCAGGATAAGGGAAAACCCCGAAAAAAATTTTATCCGAGTAACTCAACCTAAGCAGGATTCGAACACGCGATCTCTTGATTGTGAGGCAGACACGCTACCGAGGCGGACATTTTCATAATTGATTGTTATGGTAACACTCTGATCGTGGAGGGTATATATATATATATATATATATATATATATATATATATATATATATATAGAGAGAGAGAGAGAGAGAGAGAGAGAGATCAAACATAAATACCTTTATTTGTTGTGGAATGATGATCACCATTATGTTTATGATGTCAAATCTTGTAATATTTACACATAGTTAATGTATGTCTGAATGGCATAGAAAAAAATTAAATAATTTTAAATTCCACAGGCGCCAGAAACCAATTTTAACAAAAACTGCTGTATGTGTGGCTGAAGCAAAAATGTAATATGAAAAACATAAAAAGTCACCATAAGCTGCTATTTAAAACACAATATTAACACATTTAAATAAACATTATATTAATGTGTACGTTGAACTTGTTTTAAATACAGCTTGAATTCAATTGATTGTAACCACAGTTTTAATTAAGGCTAACCACTTCTGTTTTCTATTTTTGAACAATAATAATAGTAATAAAAATAATAATAATAATAATAATAATAATAACAAGAAGAACAACAGCAAAAATTCTTCCTGGCTGAACAAAAAAAATAGCAAAATTCATACTTAATAGGTTGATAAGAGAGAGTGTGGTTTGCATATTGAAAATAGCAAATGTTTGGATGTTTAGGTTTCACCGAAAATATATGTTTTAAGGCCCTCTGGATTAACAGGAAATATTTTTAGAAATGCATGTCTGTGTTTGTGTATGTGTGTGTGATTGTGTTTTGTATGATGTGTGTGTATGTGTGTATCTGTGGACAACATAACTAAAAATCGAAAATCGATTGAATAAATGACGCAAGCTCAGAATTTTTTTCCAAGGATGTAACAAGAAGATGTTCACAAAAGTTCTTCACCCCGAACTAGCCTTTTCTCCATTTAAAATGTTAATTTTTTTTTCAAAAATGATTCTAGCAATTTTAAATAAAATATTATATGTTGTATATACTATAAATGTGTAACACAGCTTTTCTGAGAATAGTTTCAGAAATAATTTTCATTCTGAATGACTTCTGCATAATTGTGTGTCATAGAAGACAAACAAAAGCTTACGAACAAGAAATTTAGATTTAGTTAAGTCACAAAACTTATGTTAAATACACTTTCCGTAGAGTTAAGTATTTCCGACATATTCCTTGTTATTCGTTTATATTTTCCAGCTGTTATGCTTTTCTTGAATGAAAAGTTCTTATTCATTTTTATTTTCTGCTTTTGTTCATGGTAAATGGATGGAATTTCGAAAGAATCATATACTAGCCTACTCATAAAATATTTTACCACCGCTTTAGCCTAGTTCATTTCAACCCCCTTTTACCTGTAAAGAAAATTTAATACGAAAACCACTGCTTCTAATGTTTATGTTCATTAGTATGCAATAGATAGAGGAATAGGCATTTTACTTTCTCTACACGTACTATGTACATAGTGTATAGAAAAGGTATTGTATTGCACCCAAAAATTCGTTACCGAGATTTCACCGGAAATACATGTTTTGGGTCCCCCTGAATCCAAAAAAAAGCAGTTTTGGAAAAAGTCCGTGTGTGTGGCTGGGTGTGTGTGTCTTTGTATCTGTGGACAGCATAGCTCAAAAATGAAAAGACCGTTAAATACCAAACTTGGTACTTAAGTTTATTATCTTCGAAGGATGCGACACGAATATTTTCAAGAAAATGCTCCCACCCCCAACTACCCTTTACATGGAACTTTTTTCGAAAATTTTGATTTTCTCAAAAAGGCCGTAACGATTTTGATTAAAATATCGTATATTAAAGCTATTTACATGACAAATAATACATCTTGAATTTTCTGGAAATAGCCTCTGAAGACTACTTTGTTCTGGAGGAATTTTGCATAACTGATAAACCGTAAGAAATGGACAAAAACTTACCACACAAAAAATGTAGAGCACATTAAAACACAGAATATATGTTATATACTTATTTTCGTGGAGTTGATCGTTTTTGAGATATTCCTTGTTTTTGGTTTCAGCCTTGAAAAACTAATACTTTTCTCATACAGGAATTTGTCAGCTCCTGTCCATACAAACAAAGGAACTTCAGTCACATAGCAACCATGTTTTGACTGTCACTTTAATCTATGCTACTCCATTAACGCGCTTCTACTTACAAGGAAGCAAGTAATAAGACTATTTCTGCTATTTTTTCGCGATTAGCACGAAGTAAATAGAAGCATAAGCTTTTTAACAATAATTTGTTGTAGATATGTAGAGCAAGTCATGTGAATGGAACACATCAGATTTTTTAGACTATTTTGCTACACAGTAAATTGAGAAAGGCACGCGAATGTAACACAAGGATTTTTATAACTAGACACTACTTTAAATGCTTCAGAAAAATACCAAAATCACGGCAACGAGTAAAATACTGGTTAATGATTTAGACATAAAAAACGTATTTATACAAATGTAAATCAAAGGATCGGATAACATGTTTGTCAGAACCTAATACCATGGTTATAGGCTATAATAATTTTTAGCAGCAATTTTGTTCCATGGATTAAGAAGCAATTATCATAAAATTAGCTAGTGGGTTTTACTTCAGAAACTTTATAAGCATAAGAAAGCTAATGAATATCTAAGCACATCTTTTTGATACGAGTGTTAACACCTAATGTAGCTTGCCTGAGGTATGATTCCCTGAGCATGAATTACTATTTTAAACGGTGGTAAGGAGTTAACTTAATGTAATATGCATTTCTGTGTTCTAATAATGTATTTATTATTATTTATATATGGAACGCTAATACCGTAATTATTTTAACATTGCTATTATTGATTTCTCGAAGGGTGAAACTACAAATGTAACAACGACCTCTCTTCAAGGATACCAACTGATTGCATAGGTATATCAAAGAGAAAATACAATTAGTAATTTACTAAAAAAAGCAGCAGTCTGTGATATCTAAATATTCTGAAATTTTCCATTACCTACGCTATGAATATATGTGTTATTTCGATTTTCTCACATGTGGCGCTGTAACTTCAATTTTGTTTTACATCTCTATTCTTCCATATACCTACATCCCGCATATAGTTAAAAGTAATGATGGGGTAAGGTGTCCTGTGTATTAACTAAACTAATTGAAAAAATTTAATGTGTATATATGGTTGCAATTTATGTAATTTTATTGTATAGATTATTTGGGCGCGTGGACCTTCTAACATTGACTTAAGCGGTGGACGTGAGACAGAGAGTTTTTTTTTAAAAAATCAGATGCGTCCATTCACATGACTTTCTCTACATTTCTGTAACAAATTATAGTTGAAAAGCTTATTCTTCCGTCAACTTCATGCTTATCGAGATAAACATTGGCAGAACTTGTTTTATTCCCATGTAAATAGAAGGGAAACAAGGGAGTACAAATCTTTTGAAAGTTGGCTGCTATATGATTGACATTTCTATATTTGTATGGCCAGAAGTATGAGAAAGGTAATTTAAAGAGGAAAGCAATATACTAAGGAATATTTCACAAACGATCAGCCTTACAAAAACCCGCATTTGATATAAATTATGTGTTTTGACGAGATCTACATTTTTTGCGTAGTATATCTTACTGTTTATGAATTACGCAAAATTAAGCAAAATTCATCCAGAATAAATAGGTCTTCAGAGGCTATTCCGAGCAAATTCAAAATATACGTTTTATTATTTTATGTAAATATTTGAATATACGATAATGTAATCAAAATCGTTTGTGTGAAAATCAACATTTTTGAATATTAACCATGTAAAGTGTAGTTGGAGGTGTGGGGTTTTACTTGAAAATCTTCGTGTTGCATTCTTGGGATATACTAAACTTGAGACACAGACACACTAACATTTTTTTTAAAAATACTTTTTTCGGACTCACAGGGTCTCAAAACATATATTTCCGGTGAAATCTCGAATCAAATTTTGTGTAGAATACAATACTTTCTCTGTACATTATGTACATAGTACATATAGAGAAAGTAATGTACAAAAGTTTGACATAAGCTTAAGATGTCACAAACAGAAAACACTTTATTATCTTTATGGATTTATTGTTAGTTTTATACTGTTTAATTTGTTCGCCTAAGGACACTTATGTCTTCAGTAAAAAGGAGTTATAGTCTGTAAAACTTCCTTTCCACAAGCATGAATTTTAAGAGAAGTACTATAATACATAATTGACCTTTCGTATACGTACTAACCAGTATGAACTTTCTCTTCTCTTTTCTGTCACATTTAAGGAGAACGACCAAAAATAACAATTATGCTGTATTAATCAGTTATTACGTTCATAATTATTTTGGTATGCTATCATTTGTTTGTTTCAGTACAGGAATATACAAATTAACGCTTCAATCTTTTTTCTAAAAATTGGTATCTACAAGAGATAAACATAATTATTTACGCCTGCTTAGCGAGAATATTTAATATCATTAGGAGATGTTCTGGTTTTTATACTCCACGTATCACACACTTTGATTTCTATTCCGTACAAGGTTATTTATTCTGTTACTTTCTAACCAGATACTTGGCACATTTTCAGCTTGCAGATCCACAAGTCTCGCGGGATCCGTTTATGTAATTACTGACTTTTTTAACACAGAACATATATGTATAAGGTTCATAGCAAGTTCTGTTTAACGCCTTATTTTTTACTGGTGCTATAGCTTCCACGACACCATAGGTGGTGATATGGTCATACCTGAAATGAAATACTAACTAGGAAAGAAAATTTGGAAAGGAGGCGTTTCAGGCCTAAGTTTATGATACCTTCCGAAATTGCGAGGTATTAGGACTGAGAAAACTGGAAGAAGCATCAAGGTCGGAAAATAGCAAAGGATGTAAATAGCAAACAGACCTCTCTCACAGTTGCGTAGCTTAACGATCTGGGCTTTACGTGCGTAACGCCCTTTGAAATTCTCGATAGTGCCTTGGATTATCTTGGTCATTTAAATTTTGATTTCATTATATCAGTGGGTAAATACTATGTTTGAGTTTTACTAAAATATCTTAATTACAATTAGAAGGTTAATTTTATATTGTCTTACAATTATAGAAACAATGCCTATAAAACTATTCCGAATATGCTTATAGTTGATATTTGCATTCTGTGTTAACTTTTTACAAACACTGTGCCTAATAATGTCTAGAGTAGTCAACTTTTATACTGATACAGTAGTGTTATCAGTTTTTGCCCTGTGATGTAAGCTAAATTGCTGCCTCTTATATGCATCATCCAAAACCTTGGGTAAGACTAATTGTTATTTCAGTCAGATTAGCAATATAATTAACTTCTAGACAATTGCTATTACTTCAGTATTTTATATACGATAGTGAAAAATCTTTTACAATATCCGTTATGTATTCTATGGAATCCGAAAACAAACAAAATCACAGTTTATTGATGTAAACTATTTTCCTTAACTCAAAAACACTTATTTCTGTGAAATAGCACAAACTTCATCAACCTTGGGCTTCAACACTCCATTGTTACATTCAAGAGAGATGGATACAAATGAGATAAAGCTTTAAATAAATAGTGAATGTGTGAGAGAAGGAAGTAAAGTTTACACACATAATAGTGTTTAGCAAATGAAATAAATGTGGGGAAAACTAATCATTATTTTAAATAACTTTACTGTGAAGTAAGGTATTACATAACTCATAATGACCCTGGAAAATGTTTTTTCATATTCAATTAACGAGATGTAATAAATACACTTCTTAAGTTGCTATTTTCTTTTCTGATGTGAGATGAACTCTCATATAAACGAATATAATCTAATATTGTATTCTATAAATTTCAACTAAGTAAATAATGAATATAATATTATTAACATAATGTGATATTCTGAAGATATTTAGTGTAACACCTAATTGGTAACCTTGTACACTAATCTGACGCTTTAATAATAAATTGTTACATTTTAATTGTAAATTTTAAGATCTATATTCTTGTTATTAATAGTTTGGAGATTATACAATAGTGATAAAATATATTACGCCCTCTCACATCAATTGGAGGAAATGTTTTTAGGTGCCAAAACTATCCTTATGATGGCAAAGTGGATTGTTATTTATCCTTTACTTATTCGAGCCATAAATTAATATTATTAATCAAAATTTTACGAAGGAATGTTTATTTGACTACCTCTGTAGCTAAGAGGTATTTTATTATTATTATTATTTGAATATATTTGTTTGATACAAAGCAGCAAAATAGAAATCATTATATTAATCGGTAATTAAACTTCATATGATAGTACCTTTTTACAAAAGTAATGTATGCAGATTTATGATTAGAAGTGTTCATTATGATTTACTCTAAATCATTGCTTTATATTTTTAGCGGGTTTTTATTTTAAATATATAATTTTGGAGGTAACTCAAGGAACAATACAGCTATTTTGGAAAGGGATTTTACATTGAAAATGATTAGGCTTTATATTTTAAGAAGGCCTAAAGTTTTCTTGGTAACTTCTGTCTCTATCTTTTAGTTATCAAATTATATCAGATTACACAAAACTTAACGAAAATGAGAAAGCATTTTAAACATAGGTTTTATTTGACGTGTTAATATTTCAAAAGTATGCTACTTTATTTCAAATACATCCATATATTTTAAGAATAACTAAGAATAACGAACTTTTTTCATCTAAGAGTAGAGAAAATAAAAAGAGAAACACATTTTTAACAAACAGCAACATAATCATATTAAGTTAATTTATTTTCGTATACAGCCTCTGACGTTGTTTTCTTTTCAACCATGTTTAGGATTGATTGATTTTTGTTTTTGTTCATACTGAATTCTAATTAAATTTAATGTTCGATATAATGTATTTAAATTTGATTGTTAGCGACGTTATTAATTAATGGGATCATATCAACACCGCCGGTATGGCAGAATTTTGTCCCTCAGGAGTACTTTAGCATGGCAGTAAACATGCGGCTATCGCTTTTAAGCACACTTAAACACCATAGGTCTGGCCCGGGTTTGAGCCGTGACCTTGGGATCAGTAGGTCAGCACTTTACCAACTGAGCCACCCAAACCGACTGATAAAATGTAAATTAAGCTAATTACTTATTCTAATGTTTGTTTATACTAAACAGACGTGGTATTTCATTTCACACAACAATTATATGTCTAGTTTTCGCTGGAAATATAAAAAAGCGCATTTTTACGTGTACTTTGAACAGAATAATGCTGTTCTCTTTTAGAATTTTGTTTAGGAGTGCAAATCATACCTGGCTTATTCTTAAAATCGAAAAGTCCGTTAAATACCAACATTGGAATTTAAGTTCAGGACTTTCTGGATAAGACATGGACATTTTCAAGAAAAATCTCCACCGCAAACTACCCTTTAAATGTAAAATTTTGGTTTTCTAAGTTTTTCCAAATGGTTCTAAGAATTTGGTTAAATCAGCTTATATTTAAGGTATTTTAATGACAAATTATATATATATTTACTTTTTTAAATTAGCTTGTTTTCATTCTTAAGTTCTTAGTACAGTTGGTACAGCGTAGGAAATAGACAAAACCTTATTACACAAATAAATGCCGATCTTGTTAAATCCACACAATTCATACAAAACAACATTTTGTAACATTAACCATTTTCTAAGTATTCTTTGTTATTAGTTCAAAATTTCAAATACTTCATACCTTTTCAAGAGGAATTAGCTGATCCTTTTTTCTTTCTTTTCTTTCCTCTCCTATTTTTTGACCTTTGACCATCCAGGCCATTAAAGCACCATTATATAGTTATAATCTTAATTACATCATATCTATTTGTAACTCTAATAACTAATATATATTATTTGAATGTATTTATAAAAATAATAAATTCTAAAAAAGATGAGGAATAATCGTGTTAAAGAAAACTTCTCATTCTCTTGCTGGGAATTGAACCCCGAACTTTGGATTTGAAAGCTAGCATGCTAATTACCAATTATTTTATTGTTTCGTATTCATGCAAAGAGGGCAGAATTTTAAAGCCATCACATAGCAACTATACATTAGCTTTATGTATTCTGCTCATACTTCACAGTAAACGTGTATTGTTAGTTTACATGTATTGACAAGAAGTAGCTCAAAGTATTAGTTTTAGTAGTTTATAGAAGAGTGAGTAGAGAAAGTCATTTGAATGTAACACATTACATTATTATTTGCTTATTTTACAATAAATACCTAAAATCCTATTAATGCAGAGAAATAACAGAGAGAATGATACCGGACTTAATGTTACAGTGGCCATGACAGGAAGCTGAAATGAACTGGATGTGTGAACAGTATAAATCACTTTAGGTAAATCCAACATATGTAATACGGCGAATCCGAGGTAGTTTGCACGTGATATGAAGCTAGAAAAGGCTAAGGGCGGAAACTGAAGGTACGACATACAAGAACGTGGAAGGAAGACGAGGCGAGGGCGTTAAGGCTGTTCAACTGCAAGCTGTTCGTCCTGCTTTGCGGTTACGCCATCAGCGGGCTGAAGAGTGGTGGCAAAACATGACATTGACCAGAAGGGCGAGTTATCGCCAACCTGACCGGCAAGTAGGTGGGGACGCTATTAAAAGATCCATGCCCCGATCTGATTTTAACATTACTTGTTAAACCTTCCAGAGTTGTCTTGGTGATTTTAACGCTGGTGCTGAAGTGAATCCCAGAGGACAGATCTGTGCATTATTTGGATTTGTGATGGAGGTATACGCTCTACTGCTCTTCGGAGCTCTGTTGTTAGGTCATACGACGGCAAATGTTTTACCGGCAAATACGGACATTCTTTCAAAGGACACTAACTTAGAGGAATGTTTAAGGGCGGACTCTGTCGCTTGTGTGCAACTAAGTGTGTTTAAAAATGTGAGAGAGTTCTTCGAGCAGGAGAGCATTGATATGTTAGGCGGAATGGTGTCTCTCGTTCGCGAGACTGAAACAGGCAGATCAAACGTAGGACTGGTTGGAAAACAGGTCCTGGAGGCAAAGGATGTGGAGACAAGAGAGGCTGCCTTGGAATCTTATCTGGTGGACAGGGTGCTAGGGTTCTTCCAAGAGAGGTCCTTCCGATGGAACATTGGAGCTACGGCAAGGAATTTGGCAGAAAAAATTCCAGATAGCGTAAAAGAGAAGTTGACACAACTTGTAACAGAAGGTGAATCTTTAATTAGTTAATATTGTCCGTTTTTTAATATTTTAAGACTTTGGAAAAAAAAAATATTGCAATTAAATAAAATTTTAGCCAAACAACCTAAATATTTAAGCAACCTCCAAAGTTTTAGATTTTAAATGCTACTTGCTTTAAAGTTATTCAAAAAATGTATTTAGGTTATTTATGTGATGCCATAAGAAACTTTAAAATGTTTGCAGGAAAGATAATGTAATTGAAGGTAATATTAAGTTCACATTTCAAAACTGCTTCTTATTATTCCGCAGTCTTGCACTTAATATGTCTGAGCGAAAATATGGTATCTCAAGTTCAATTTATAGATGTGCTTCCCAATTTTACTTTCTCTAGCCCCGCATGTACAATGTACATAGTGAATAGAGAAGATAACAAATTCTATGTCGAGATTTCACCGGAAATATATGTTTAGGGGTCCCCTCAGTCCGAATTTTTTTTTAGAAAAAGGTCCATGTGTGTCTGTGTGCGTGTCTGTGGACAGCATAGCTCAAAAACGAAAAGACCGTGAAATACCGTTAGGTTTAGTTCTTTCAAGGGTGCAACACGAAGATTTTCAAGAAAATCCTCCCACCACAAACTACCCTTTATATGGAAAATTTTTCGAAAATTTTGATTTTCTCTAAACTGGCTCTAAATATTTTGATTAAAATACCCTATATTAAAGATATTTATATCCCAAATAAAATGTATATCTTAAATTTTCTGTGAAGACTGGATGAATTTTGCTTAACTGCTAAAACGTAAAGATAGACAAAAACTTACAGCACAACTTATGCCCTTTATATTTTTGTTGTGGAGGTAACCGTTTCCCAGGTATTTCTTGTTATTGCTTTCAGTTGTAAAATACTTATACTTTTCTCAGACAGGAAGTGTTCATTTTTCTTTTGTTCTACTCCTGGCCAAGCAAATAAATTTACAATGACTATCGCATAACACATTTGACAATCAGTTAGGCATAGTGTATTCCCTTAGTTCCGTTCTACTCACAAGGGACTAAGTAATAAGAGCATTCCGCTAATGATTATCTCGATTAGCATGGTGTGGAAGTTTGTAGAACAGCTAGAGAAAGTCATGTGCGTGTAACACATCAAATTCTTTTAGAAAGATTAAATATAAAGTAAAATTCATTAATTTTCAGTAATTTCATAAAAAGTAGTATATACTTTCTTCAGATCCACGTATTAGAATGCACCTTCTCTTGAGCACTAGATTGTCGCATGGTGGTTTTAAAATGCAAATAATGGTGTGAATGGAGAGCTAGCTGCTAAATTATTTTAAATTAAACGAATATGTTTACATTTTAGTTAATAGCAATTTCTAGTCTTATTTTGGATTCGATTTTGGTACATTTTGTGTTGAATTGTATTTTTGTTTTAAAAATTATTTTGAATGTTATATTTTCCGTTTAGTATGCTATTATGGTAGGATTCTTTGAGCGCATGTAGTTCCATGTCGTCGTTGAGTTTCCAATACCTCACAAATATACATGCGCTATAGTTTTCACTACATATAGCTAATTCATTTGTTTTCTTACTGTAATTTGAGGGCAGCACTTGTCACCGGAAAACCTTGACAACTAGGTGACGGAAGTAGTGAAGATTATGTGTCTGTCCGCATTTCCTTGAGGAGGGGGGATCTAGTAAGCACGTTAAACCGTAACTACATACACAGAAAAAGAAAAAAAAAAAAAAAAAAAGAAAAGAGAGAGTTCTATGAGTGTCTGAATAGTCAATAAAAGTTAGTCATAAAATATTTTACATCTGTTTACTGACATTTTTAGTGTTGACTTCTGAGTATAAAAATATATTGGAAAAGTATTGTTTATAGAACCAATGCATTTTGTAATCGAATGTTGGGCAACATTATTTCCTTTGGGAAGAAGGGAAGTTTCCTTTGGGAAGTTAATTTTACCCAATTCACCCCTCACCAACCAAATCCATTCACCCCTCAGCAATACCCGATACTTTTTATTTAATTCATCTTTCTCTCTTCATATTTTCTTGCTTGATTTTTACTAAAGTAGTCAGAAGTTTTAATAAACTACGCTACTAAATACAGTTTGATAAAAACAATTTATATTCTAACATGCAAAGTTATACCTTTTAGACACTTCAGAAATTAAGAAGAGATTAAGGGGGGGGGGAAGAGGAATGTCTACATTGTAGATAAAAAATTAACTGTGGATTTCTATAGATTTTAACTCTATTGCATGGTCACATTTGTTGTGTATACTAATCTAATAAAATTCTATTTAAATTCAATGCATACCTGTTTAATAGGTGAAACTTTATAATGACCTCAGATGAAAGATCTTGAAATTTTTCTGCCTGAATTTACATCCTCTGGAGGGATTAGCGCTATTTATATTATAAAGAATGTTCTGAAACGTGTTTGGAGATGTTTGTATTAAAATAAGAATATATTCCCTATATAAATGTATATTAGGTATATTGA
Source organism: Hymenopus coronatus (assembly GCA_030762935.1). NCBI lineage: Eukaryota > Metazoa > Arthropoda > Insecta > Mantodea > Hymenopodidae > Hymenopus > Hymenopus coronatus. The sequence goes on from CM060890.1 coordinate 17,928,734, forward strand.
ACTTTTTGAGTTGTAACGGGCTTTTGCCATCACTAGAGAGTAATATTTTTTTTTTACAATGGGTTATTTGATTAGGAAAACAGAAAAAGAAACAAAAGCCAGTGTATCCGTTTCTCTGTATTATTTATCATATCGTTTTATGATTTTACTAAGAGGAAGCTTAAGTGTAATAAATAAACTTATTGCTGGGATAACCAGCGAGTTATTTGTGTCTATGTTAAATGCGTGCACGAAATTTTCTTTCAGAGTAGAAAAGGAAGTGTGTTGCAGCTTTGATTCCATTCTTTTCTTCTTGCTTCGATTCTTATTTTGAAACATACTTCCTCTTCTCTAAATATTGGAACCTTTCTTTCCTAATAGCATACATAGCATACATAGAATAATCGAACTCCAAATATGATTTATACTACCTGAAATGTTACCAAACAGTTACTCTTTCGACCCAGAGATCCACAGTTTATATACTAAAAAATTGCTGCAACTGCGCAGATAGTTACATCTGCATTAACACACTTGTACAGCACCAATTACAGGTCTTCGTAATTCAAAAGAACAGTTCACTTATAATGAGTGGTATTTTTAGCATACATTTACGAAACTAAAAGTAATTCTTGTGTGATCTCATTCTATTGTTGGTTAAACTCAGAACGTGTTCTTGACTAGGACAATACACAGCTTAAGAAGTTTTCCCTATGAAAACCTATTGTCCACTATAAACATTTTAGGCATTCTAGCCTAAACGATTTGTTTAGATAACTGGGTAGGTGGTAAAATACAAAATATGTTTGCCTTTTCTTATACATTCATGTTTGAAAAATCACAAACATAGAAAAATACATTTAACTTTAGAACTGCATTAATTACAACAATCTGATGAGGCATCTTAACCTGGAAAGAAAAACGCGCCATAAAATAATAAATCCAGGAGACAAAAAGGGCGAGATAGAGAGATTATATATTATTCTAAATATTGTTGCAAATATACTATTGTAATATATATTATAATATATAAAATATATTATTGTAAATTTATTAAGAAACATGTCGGGTCAGAAATTTGTAATACATTTAACTCAACAAAGATAATTTTAAGAAACTGACAGCTTAAGTATGAATGAACACAGAAGTAAAGTCAGAACCATTATTTTACTAAGAGAATTAACAGTAGGATTTTGTTAATATTAATATTCTATTAGATAGAGTGTTTTCAGTTTTAATCCAGTAAATACATTACTCAAAAACAAAACAAAAACAAAAACGAAAAATGCAGTCAGTTTGATTTATAGTAGAGTGCTCTGTGATAATCTTGTGTTCCTTTAATTTACAATGGTTAAAGGAACACAGTTGGACTTTAAAACTATTATGTTTCAGGTCGACGTAAGAAGAAGATTCTTAAATCACTACTCCCTATCCTGCTCGGTCTGAAGCTGAAAGCTGTAGCCATCGTCGTACTATTGTATCTTGCCACTGCACTCATAGCCAAAAAGGCGCTGCTGGTGTCCCTTGCGTCTTTGGCCCTCTCTGGCTTTGTGGCTTTGAGAAAAATAATTTCTCGACGGTCTGAGGAACGCCCTCATCACGACAGTTATCACGCCGTTCCCAGTTCCCCTGTTCTAGTGGGTTACCACGGCGCAGCGAGCTATGGAGGAGGATATGATTCTTCAGGGTATGGCCATGGGGAGTATATCAGCCATTCATCTCCGGTGGCACATAGTCTGGCTTACAGTGCACAAAAAGGGGCCAGAAGGAAATAGAGGTAAGCTTCTTAGTTCTAGCTCTTTTTACTTTCTCTACACGAACTATGTACATAGTGTATAGAGAAGGTATTGTATTGCACCCAAAAATTAGATACCAAGATTTCACTGGAAATATATGTTTTGGGTCCCCCTGAATCCAAAAAAAGCACTTTTGGAAAAAGGTCCATGTGTGCGTGTGTATGTGTGTGAGTGCGTGTGTTTGTGGGGCAGCTTAGCTCAAAAACGAAAAGATCGTTAAAAACCAAACTTGATATTTATGTTTGTATCTTCCAATAATGCGATACGAAGATTTTCAAGAAAATCCCCCCTCCCTCAACTACAGTATACATGGAACTTTTTTCTAAAATTTCGATTTTCTCAAAAATGGCTCGAATGCTTTTGATTAAAATGTCATATATCCAAGATATTTACACGACAAATAAAATGTATATCTTCAATTTTCTGGAAATAGCCTCTAAAGACTACTTTCTTCTGGATGAATTTTACAAAATTTTGCATAACTGCTAAACCGTAAGACATGAACAAAAACTTACTGCACAAAAAATGTAGGTGTCATTAAAACACACAATTTATGTTTTTTACATTTTTTATGAAATTGATCGTTTTTAAGATATTCCTTGTTTTTAGTTTCAGCTTTGAAAAACATAATTTTCTTATACTATCACTCTAACCTATGGTACTCCCTTATTTTGCTTCTACTTACAAGGAAGCAAGGTGTTTTATTTTCAATTACATGAAGTAAACAGAAACTTAGGCTTTTTAACAATAATTTGTTGCAGATATGTAGAGAAAATCATGTGACTGGAACACATCAGATGTTTTTTTCAAACAGAGATGCTGGTTACCTAATTGGTAATGCTGCTATATTTACGTTACCATGGGCATACCTTTTGACTGTTAAAGTCAGCTGAAACATTCAGTGCCACAGCTGAAATATGAATATGGTTCTCTTGCTCTCTGTGTGGTTGCTCTAATATCGAGCTACTGTGACAGCATGGTGGCTGACATTCAATCCTCCAACTGATTCATGGTTTACTGGTCAAACTGGTATAAGGTTCCGAATATTTAATACTAGGAGTAAAAAATCTGATGTGTCCCATTTACATGACTTTCTCTACATCTCTGCAACAAATTATTATTAAAATGCTTAGACTTCTATTTACTTCATGCTAATCGAGAAAAAAATTAGCAGAAATAATCTTATTACTTGCTTCCTTGTAAGTAGAAGCAAAATAAGGGAGTAACATAGGTTAGAGTGATAGTCAAAAGCTGGTTGCTATGTGACTGCAGTTCCTTTGTTTGTATGGACAGGATTTGACAACTTCCTGTATGAGAGAAGTATGTTTTTTAAAGGTGAAGTCAAAACCAAGGAATAACTCAAAAATATAAACTCCACGAAAAAAATGTGTATAACATAAATTAGGTGTTTTAACGTGCTCTACGTTTTATATGTGACAAGTTTTTGTCCTACTCTTACGGTTTAGCAGTTATGCAAAATTCCGTAAAATTCATCCAGAACAAAGTAGTCTTCAGAGCCTATTCCCAGAAAATTCAAGATATACATTTTATTTGTCAGGTAAATATCTTTAATATACGAAGTTTTAATCAAACTTGTTAGAGACATTTTTGAGAAAATAAAAATTTTCGAAAAAAGTTCCATGTAAAGGGTAATTTGAGGTGGGGGATTTTTCTCAAAATTTTCGTGTCGCATCCCTGGAAGATACTAAACTTAAGTACCAACTTTGATATTTTACAGACTTTTCGTTTTTGAGCTATCATGTTCACAGATAAATGGACACACGGAGACACACACACGCACACACACACGGACCTTTTTCTGAAAATGTTTTTTTTTTTTTTTTTTGGATACAGGTGGCCCTAAAACATATATTTCTGGTGAAATCTCGGTATCGAATTTTTAGTGGAGAGCAATGCCTTCTCTATACACTATGTACATAGTACGTATAGAGAAAGTTAAATTGAATACTAACGCAAATACGATAATACGCCAATACGATAATATCATTGCCTGATAATAGTTTGCAAACTATGTTAATATTGCCCGGATACTAATTGTTTACAAATGTAAGTCGCCATTAAGTTTTATCTGAAAGGACACATACCAGTTGGTTGACCAGGTAAAAACCTTAATCAGGTGAAAGATTTAATGTCATACCGGTATGTTGTTACAGTAGCTCAATGAATAGCACGGAGAGCAGTAAAGTAGTGTTCAAATGCAGGGTGGGGCTTTTCAATTTTCATATGGTTCTAACAGCGATACTGATATTTGTGAAAGCAAAGATGATGAAACTGAGTCAAAAATGTCTTCACATTAGTGTTTTTGTTCTTTGGTTTCTTAGAAAGTTTCGTCTTATACTACTCCTAGGTATTAAGCACTGTCATGAGTTAGGTGAAAAATCCAGCTTACTAATCACATGTGCTTATTTATTTTATGGTACTTTTAACCTTAAGCGTTTCACCTCTCTGCAGATTAGGTAAATATAAATGTTGTATTAATTTTGTACAGAATTGGTAAATCGTGCTATAGATAACATATTCAATCTCTAGCAGATTTTCCGAATGAAAACATATTTCTGGAATAGAAAAAAGGTGCACTCAGGATAAGCTTCGAACTGAAGGAAAATATTGCTGAACTTATTATACTGCTTCATATTCTCAATCACTACTTCTTAGAGTTTCCTATATTAATCAGCTATATATTTACTATGCTTCCTTTTTTATTTTGTAAGCTTTTTTAACCTATTAGGATGAGTGAAGTGGATGAAATGATGCAAATATGAGTCCGTAGTCCATGAAGCTTATAGTTATCTATAATTTGTTTTCCCGATAACGGAAAACTTAGGATTCGAACTCGGGACTTCTTGTATGTGAGGTACGCTACCTCCACATAATAGGCGGCCTACTCAGCTTTTACAATAATCTTGTAGGAATCAATTTTGTTATACTTGGCCGAATTAAAAACGAATATAAAACTTCAACTGAGGATAAATCGCACATTACCTGCACACAAAATGAAGTTATTATAATGGGTTATTTTTACACCTGAAAGTAGTATTTTATCTCAAATTCAACCAATTTCCTTGTTTTAACTAAATAAACATTTATCTTTTTCTAACTTATTTCAAATCTTGTTGGGTTTATTATTTTCTTTGTAGTGTACTACAAAAAAAAAATAACATCATAATAAAATGCAAACAAACATAGGTTCTACTAAAGTTCAAGAGTGTGAAAACATAAACTATTCATAGAGTTCTGTTTGCAGATAATAATGTTTTAAGCAGTAAACCATTACTAAAGTTTAATACATGTTTTAAGAAACTTATTTCTAGCATTATGGTCATCCACAACAGACACCTTATGGTTTAATGCCACCGGATCAGATTTCAAATATTTCCTCTTCCAAAAAGTACTGAAAATAATATAGATTCTTCTTATTTTAGAGGAACATTCAATACTGACTGACCGCTTCTGAATATAATAGTTTACAAAACAATTTATTTGAAAATATGCACATATGTCTTTGTAGGATTTTATTAAGCATAAAACGAGCACTTTATACACATCATAGCTATTTAAAGCGTTGTATACCGGATTAGCTTGTTGTTTCTCACTGTTGAGGTTTGAAATGTTTCTGGCTGTATTGTTGATTGGGTTGTTTAAAAGTTTTGTTCAATTCTTTACAATTATATCGACTCAATTGTACTTTCGTCAGCTGTGAGTGAACAACCTCGTGAAGTACAACTTTATTATGAGAAATCTTTCATTCCTCAAGCGAGTTAGAGTACGCTGTGTAAGAGAGTTCCTAATTTCAAAGAGAATTTTTGGTCTCTCAGTACACAGTCTATAATGGGTTCTATCCTGATTTTGCCTAAGAATTCTGTTCATGAAAATATTACCGTGCAATTAAATTGCACCTCTCGAACCGCAAAATTTATTCGTATTCTATTTACAGCCATACACTTGCTAAGAGATGGTGCCGTGGCACAGTGGTTTAGACCGTTCGCCTCCCACTTAGGCGACCCGGCTTCGATCCCAAGCGCCCGCATTTGGGATTTATGGTGGACGAAGCGGCGTCTAAGCGAGTTTGCTCCGGTTCCTCCCTTCACTTATTTCACAAATTGTTTCATCTTCAGATTTATTATCATCCGTTTCGCTTTCATTTCATATCATCCATTTCCTCACGCTAAAGCCTGACTACGGGCTGACCATTCGTTCCAGGTTCTTCGTTCTATGGTTGCGTGCCGTTAGCTCCCCGACAGACTTCTGGTCCCCAGGTCATCCACTTGTAAGCTTTAGAGGGGTGTAGCCCTGTATACGGAGAGGGTAAGCGGTGCGTAATATTTGCTAAGGAGGAAGTGGAATCACACCTTTAGAGTGAATTCTTAGCTTGTAAAGTTCTCTTTGCTCCTTTCTTACTTTCTTCCATTCCTTTTTGCTTTCTCTACACGTACTATGAACATAGTGTATGGAGAAGATATTGCACTCCATCGCAAATATATGTTTTAGGGTCCCCTGTATCCAAAAAAAGCATTTTCAGAAAAAGGTCCGTGTGTGTGTCCGTGTGTCCGCTTGTCTGTGTGTCTGTAAACACGATAACTCAAAAACGAAAAGTCTTCCTGGGATGCGACAGGAAGATTTTGAGAAAAATCCCCTTGGAAAATTTTGATTTTCTAAAAAACGGCTATAACGATTTCGATTAAAATATCGTATATCAAAGATATTTACCTGACAAATAAAATGTATATGTTGAATTTCCCGGGAATAGCCTCTGAAGAGTACTTTATCTTGATGAATTTTACGGAATTTTGCATAACTGCTTAACCGTAAGAGATGGAGAAAAAGTTGCCACACAAAAAATGTAGAGCGCGTTAAAACGCACAATTTATGTTATATACATTTTTTTCGTGAAGTTGATCGTTTTTTTAGATATTCATAGTTTTTGGTTTCAGCTTTGAAAAACTTATACTTTTCTCACACAGGAATTTGTCAACTCCTGTCCTTACAAACAAAGGAACTTCAGTCACATAGCAACCAGCTTTTGAGTATAACTTTAACCTATGCTACTCCCTTATTTCCCTTCGACTTACAAGGAGGCAAGTAATAAGACTATTTCTGCTAATGTTTTCACAATTAGCATGAAGTGAATAGAAGCATAAGCTTTTTAACAATAATTTGTTGCAGAGAAGTAGAGAAACTCATGTGAATGGAACACATCAGATTTTTATAAACTATGATAGCAGATAAATTGTTTAATTGCATCTTCCCAATGAGTTTTGGTGGCATCTGATGTTCTATGCGTCACCATATGCTGTATAATTGTACTGGCTGTGCTGTTTGTAATTCTGTCTAAACTAGTATTCAGTATAAATTCACTCATGAATAAAAAGTAATTAGAAGGTCTACTTTGGCTTCAAAACAGTATGTTTGCTAAAAAAAATAGGCCTTTATTTATTTAACTTGAGCCTCATTACATGATAAACAACTTGTAAATACATTGATATCAGCTACTACTTTAAGATTACTAATAAGAGATTTTAAGTCCTGCATGTGATAATCCAGAGAAACCCTTGTTATTAATGATATAAATGTTACTGTGTTAATATTAATTTAATTTTTATGGATTTATAAAATTTGTAAAGTAATGCTTTGATCTAGAATTTACCTCTGACTTCGAAACATTTATTTTCTGATATAAAAGTTAGTCCGTGATGCGCCACGCGTTAATAGCATATTTTGCATAATAAGTGTAACAAATAATTATTTTGTGATTTTATTCATTAAGATACGATTTACCAGAAAAAAAAAATATTTCGACTGCAAGTTTAGAACAGCCTAACGATTTAGTGGTTCGGAATGAAGAGTTGATTTTTGCAGCAACGAAAGCAAATTTCAGAACAAATTTCATCTGTCTTTTTGTCGTAAGCCTAGGAGTTTAGCCGGAAGTTAAGACTGAAATGTTACGTTTACAGATCAACTTGACTACACCGCAAGCTAGCGTGCGTGCCAGCACACCGCGGTGAACATGACAGTAAATCAGCGAACCTAACCTGCTTCGACACTTGCAGAATTCTGTTTATATCAAGTTTGTAAACACACACACCCGTACGATGCTTGAATTGCCTTACATCCTATAGCTCCTAAACTTTAACTTTTACCCACGTTTAATGAAATGGACCATTCTGTCTCTTTTCATGCTTACGGTAACTACAACATTCTCATGCTCAGCACCTCTCTTATTTGTCTTCCTTTTTCTTTTTACTTCCCTTTAAGTTTTAATCCATTCGAACATAAATTTAGATTACATTATGGTGAAACCAATTTCAAAGTCTATCAAATGGAAGAATTGCTATTGGAATGGCTACTGCTGGTATCCATTTTGCTCAATTGAATTTTGGCAATCAGAACACACTTACAAAAATCTATATTATTGTCAAAATGTCGAAGTAAAACTTCTTCCACATCATAGTTACCACTACCTTTATTCTGCGTTATCTTCCACCAATCTGTAGTCATTTTAAGGAAAGAGTGATCCAGATAGCATTTCTTTTGTCACTATGAACATAATGGTTATTACTTAAACCCGATGCAAAACGTGTTTCTATTTCGAGCATAGCCATAATTTATATGTGTATGTATACACGTTTCTGAGAGTATACGCACAATGATACCACAAACCAATGCGCAATATTACAGAGGCGTTGTGTACTCCAAGCTCATCGTAATAAAATAATTTCTAGATATCTAGAACATTTAATGAAGTGATTCAATATTTAATTGCTTGTTTTGGTATGTAGAAGCTTAGCAGAGGCACCAGTTGTACTGTAAATATCAATAGGGTAAACTTGGTAAATATGGGCAATAAAATATTTATTTGGAAATAAAATACAGAAAATCACTTTCCACTTTCGTGAAACACATACATTTATACCTTGAAACTATAACCTTTCAAAGAGTGCACGAACCAACAAACAACTTATATCCGTCTAAATCCACTTTATCGTCACAGCAAACGAAGCAAAGCTTAAGGTAAAATGGCCACAGTTGCTTGGAAGGGGTTAAATTGACAAATTACGTACACTTCCTGTCATTGTATTGATAGTTTATTGTCAGATATGTTTTAGTATTTTATTTTATTTATTATGCATTAAAACCAGCAATTAAACACGGAAAGTAAACCAAATTTTATCAAAGAAAACCTAGAAAACAAAGTCGCAAATAACCTTCTCTTCAATGCATTAGTGAAAATCAGATAAGTTGTGTTAGATTTAAATTGTTCTTAGTTCTAACACAAAAAATGTATTTTGAGAAATAGAGCTTTAAAACGTTTAATTTGCTACGTTCGTTATAAAAGAAGAAATCGCCGGTGAACTGAATGCATTCCTCGTGGAACCACAGGAAACATGAGCCAGATTACATCCACTTCTGAACCTGATTTTCATCATTATAAATGCCGTTACAAACGGAACAAATGTAAGAAACTAGAACTTCCTGAGCTTCTTGTGGTTTTTCGTTTTGCCACTAAACCTCTGCTACTGCCTCCCAAGTTTAACCATATTCTTTGCTGAGTCCCGAAATTCTGAGCTTCTCAATTTTCTTGAGATGATCCTCTTTCTCCCGCAATAACTGTTGTCGATTTTCGCTTTGGGAAGTGCACTTAATTCTCCAAAAAGTGATTTTAGATTTAAAATCAATATTAAAGCTCTATAGGCATCAGGTAAAGAAGACGTTCGCAAATATTCGTTATGCCCACCATACCCGTAATCACACTGTCCATATATACCTTAGTGTAGTTTTTCAGAAATTGCTTCTACTGGAAAAGCAGCAACTCGCGCAGAAAATGTTTCTACACTAACCTAAGAATGATTATCAAAACAGTTTTTGAAAAATAAGTCGATTGGGCATGTGGTGTGTTAAGAAAGGAAACTGAACAATAATAACAGCTCTAATACTGCAGAGCAAGCAATCGTACGTCTACTCAAACTTATTAGTCAGAAGTTAAGTTATCAGCAAATTAAACCGAACAATGACTCTTCAGTATGACTGAAATCGCATAATGAATGTTCAAAATCGATAGCATTGGTTTAAAAATCGCAAATTGCTTAAATGTGCTCATATTAGTGCCCATGAATGTCAAGTTTACCCTAATGATAGTAGTAACAGCAATAGTACTGATATTACTAAAAATAATAACAGTAAGAGTAGCAATAATAGCAGTAAACGCAGTACTAGCAGCAGAGGAGTAGTACTAACATTACCAGAAGTAGCATCAGCGCAAACAGCAATAAAAGTAGTGGAAGTCCCGTCACCAGCAATAGCACTGCTGAACGTACATAGTAACATTAGATGTGATACTAGTAGCGATAGTGGCGGTAACAGTGATCATGGTGACAGAAGAGTAGTAGCAGCAGTATATTCTTCTTCTTCTTCTTCTGATTATTATTATACCTTATTATACCTTGCATTTTCTAGGAATAGCCACAACAGATCTCTTTAGCCGTTGGTTCCGTGCGGTGGATTTGCGGCATTTAAAAGAATTTCAAACCTGATAAAGAATGGAATTTCACGCCCAATATTGGGATGCAGTTAAAGAGGGTCCATAAATAAAATTCAAATTAATTTTAATTATGTAATTATTTTAATGGTAGTGGTGGTGGTGGTAGTAGTAGTAATAATAATAGTAGCAGTAGTAGTAGTAATAATAGTAGTGGTAGTAGTACTAGTAGTAGCAGTGGTAGTAGTACTAGTGGTAGTAGTAGCAGCAGTAATAATAGAGGAAGTAGTAGTGGTAGTAGTAGTAGTGGTAGTTGTGGTAGTAGTATTCGTGGTAGTAGTAGTAGCAGTAGCAGCACTCGTAGTAATAGTGGTAGTGGTAGTAGTAGTAGTAGTGATAGTAGTGGGATTAGTAATAGTAGTGGTAGTAGTAGTGCTAGTAGTGGGATTAGTAATAGTAGTGGTAGTAGTAGTGCTAGTAGTAGTGATAGTAGTGGTAGTAGCAATAGTAGGAGTAATAGTAGTAGTGGTAGTAGTAGTGCTAAGTGCTAGTAGTAGTAGATGTAGTAGTGGTAGTATTAGTGGTGGTAGTAGTGGTAGTAGTAGTAATAGTAGTGGTAGTAGCAATAGTAGGAGTAATAGTAGTAGTGGTAGTAGTAGTGCTAGTAGTAGTAGCTGTAGCAGTGGTAGTTTTAGTGGTGGTAGTAGTAATAATAGTAGTGGTAGTAGTAGTGCTAGTAGTAGTAGCTGTAGCAGTGGTAGTTTTAGTGGTGGTAGTAGTAATAATAGTAGTGGTAGTAGTAGTGGTAGTAGTTGTGGTAGTAGTAGTGATAGTAGTAGTGGTGGTAGTAGTGGTAACAGTAGTGGTAGTAGTAATAGTAGTAGTGGTAGTAGTAGTAGTGGTAGTAGTGATAGTAGTAGTAGTAGTTTTAGTTGTGGTAATAGTAGTGGTAAAGTAGTAATAGTGGTAGTAGTAGTAATATTGATAGTAGTAGTGGTGGTAGTAGTAGTGGTAGTAGTAGTAATAGTAGTAGTGGTAGTAGTAGTGGTAGTAGTAGTAGTTGTAGTAGTAGAAGTAGTAGTAGTAGTAGTAGAAGTAGTAGTAGTAGTAGAAGTAGTAGCAGTAGTAGCAGCAGCAGAGTAACGGAAGTAATAATATTAGAAGCACAAGCATTAGTAGTAGTATTCGTCGTAGAGTAGATAATAGAAGTATTGCTTTCTCTACATGTACTATGTATATAGTGCATAGTTGTAATGCACCCAAAAATTCTGTGTCGAGATTTCAACACAATATTTGTTTTGGGTCCCTCGAGTCCAAAAAATAGTTTTAAGAAAATGGTCCGTGCGTGTGCCTGTGAACAGCATAGGTCAATAACTAAAATACCGTTAAATTCCAAACATGGTATTTAGGGTTGGTATCTTCCAAGGATGCGACACGAAGATTTTCAAGAAAAATCTTCCCAACGCAAACTACCCTTTACATGGATTTTTTTTTTTTTTTTAAATTTTGATTTTCTCAAAAATATTCTCTAACGATTTTGATAAAAAATACCGCATATAATAAAGATATTTGCATTATAAATAAAATGTATATGTCGAATTTTCTGAGAACAGTCTCTAAAGAACTCTTCATTCTGAATGAATTTTGCCCAATTTTGCACGACTGGAAAATCGTAAGGTAGACAAAAGCTCGATCTCGTCAAAACACACCATTTATGTCATTTACATCTTTGTTGTGGAGTTAACCGCTTCTGAGATCTTTCTTGTTATTGGTTTTAAATTTGAAATATTTATACTTTTCTTAGACAGGAAGTGTCCGTTTTTCTTTTGTGCTACTCCTGGCCAAGCAAAGATGCGGATTGCAATGCCAATTGCATAATGAAGCTTTAAAACATTTGACTATCGTTTTAGCATAGTGCATTCCTTTAGTTTCCGTTTAGTTATAAAGAACTAAGTAATAAGAACATGCTGCTTATCCTTATCGCAAATGGAAATGGGAATGGCTTGTTATTTATGGATGTTCTTTAAGTGCTGTGGTTCTCAGCGTCCTATTCTATACTGGGCGCTTGATTTTGCTCAGAGGCCTATCTGTTAGGCTTGAGGTTCTTTTACGTGCCGTAAATCTACGACCGACGGCTTTATAGCCCTTCCGAAGAAAGCCATGCTGAGTATTTTTACACCCGAAAAAATCCATCGTCCTCCGTATCCTTATCGCGATGAGCATGGTATGGGAGAAGAATGATGTTTTAAATAAGTTTGTAGAACGGGTAGAAAACGCAATGTGAGTGTCACATCAGATTTTTGTTAAAATTTAAAATTGCATTACATATGATGCGGTTCATAACACAGATGCTTGAGTTGCAAGACCGTATTCAAGGGCCTCTTAAACGCGTAAAATCGCCCGCGTACAAACGAAGCGCTCCGCCTTTTTTTTTTTTTTTTTTTTTTTAATTTTATTTTTACGGGAAGACATCTTCCATGCTCTTCAATTTTTGATTTCTACTAGTTGGATTATTACTTTCTCTTCACGTACTATGTATATAGTGTATAGAGAAGGTATTGTATTGCATCCAAAAATTCGATACCTAAATTTCACCGTAAATATATGTTTTGAGACCCCCTGAAACCATAAAATGCATTTTTAGAAAAATGTCCGTAAGTCTGTCTGTCGGGTGTGAGTGTGTATGTGTGTGTGCCCATACAAAGGCACTTCAATCACATAGCAACCAGCTTTTGACTATCGCTTTAGCCTGGTACTCCCTTATTTCCCTCCTACTTACATGGAAGCACGTAAAAAGATCATTTCTGCTAATGTTTTTCCATTAACGTGAAGTAAATATAATAAAAAGCTTTTTAACAGATATGTTGAGAAAGTCATATGTGAATGGATCACATCGGATGTTTTTGTTTTTTGTTTTTTATTTTTTTTTGTTTTTGTTTTTTTGTTTTTTGTCAAGCGAATGAGCACCCCATCTCTTCGCTAACTCGGCACTTCCTCTTTGGCATCGAGTAAACCTCTTGATTATCCATGCAAATCTAAATCGTTGGAGACAAGATGGGCCGGGTTCGATCCCAGGGGATCGCATGTGGGATTTATGGTGGACATAGCGGACCTGCTTCATAATCAGCTTTCCTTCATGCATTTCACCGTCATTTGATACCAATTTCATCACCCACATACCAGGTCTCGGGCGATCACTCTTCGTGGCTCTCTCGCTGATTTAGAGTACCCCTCTCCTCAACAATCATTTGACTCCAGGCGCTGGCAGCAAGTCCTAAGAGGGGGTGGAAGTTAAATACTGAAAAAAGAAGCTAGTTTCATTGTGGTTTTATATTCTCCACTTTTGTCAAGAAGCGAGACAAGTTGTTGCCAGTCGGTTAAATACCAAACTTAATAATTAAGTTTATCATCTTCCAAAGATACGACACGAAGATTTTTAGGGACCCCAAAACACACTTTACCTAACACGGAATTTTTCTCAAAATGTTCGACATTTAAAAAATAGTTCTAACCATCTTGATTTAAATGCTATATATTAAAAATATTTACATGTCAAATAAAATGCATAGGTATCTTGAACTTTCTGAAGAGAGAGGAGTAATATCTTATTAGAAAAAGATTGTGAATCTTGTTAAAACACACAACTTATGTGCAGCACATTTTTTGTGAAGTACATTATTTCCGAGACATTCGTTGTTATTGATTTAAATGTTAAAATACGTGCATTTACACATATTCTTTTCTTAAATGAGAAGTCATCTTTCTTTTATAGCTATTTTAATTTACCCCTGGTCATGTAAAGAGAACCGAATATCAATTGTATCATCTGCTTTTAAAGGATTTTACTATCGCTTTCCTCTAATGTACCCCCTTATTTCGCTTTTAGTAGTTATAAGATCATATCTGCTAATATTTATTTTGGTTAGCATGGTGTAGATAAAAGCTCAATTTTTTATAGGAATAGTTTGCTTGCAGAGGATAGAGGTCATGTGAATGTAACACAATTTTTAGTATCTTACAAGGATACGACACGAAGATTTGCAAGAAAATCCACCCCTCCTCGTACTAGTCTTTACATGGAATCATTTTTGATGTTGTTTTTCTCAAAAATAGCTCTAACGATTTTGATAGACAAAATAGAAAAAATAGACAAAACCAACTACAAAAAATGTAGATCTCGTTAAATACACAATTTATGTCATATATATTTGTTGTAGAGTTGACTGTTCCAAGTATTCCTTGTTATTGGTTTCAATTTTAAACTGTGTGACTTTTCTCAAAAGGGGTTACTTCAATTGTTCAGATATCGATATTGACTGTCGCTTTACACTGGTGTATTACCTTACTTCCCAACTGCTTGGAAGCAATAATTTAATACAATTTCTGCTAAAGTTTATTTACATTAGCATGATGCAAATAAAAGAATAGTCTTTTGTATGAATAATTAATTTGCAGAAATGGTAGAGAAGTCATGTGAATGAAATACACCAGATTTTTACTTCTACACGTACTACGTTACATAGTGCATAGAGAAGGTATTGTAATGCACCCAAAAATTCGATACCGAGATTTCACCCGAAATACATCTTTTAGAAACACCTGAACCCAAAAAAAGCATTTTTGGAAAAATATCCGTGTGTGTGTCTGTCCGTCTGTGTGTCTGTGGGCAGCATAGCTCTAAAACAAAAAGTCCATTAAAAACCAAATTGGTATTTGGATTTGGTATCTTCCAAGGATGCGACACGAAGATTTTCAAGAAAATCCCCCAATCCCCAACTACCCTTTACATGGAACTTTTTTTTTCGCCCTCCGTGGAGTAATGGTTACCATGCTAGCTCCATATACCCAAGGTCGCGGGTTCAAACCCGGTGGAGGACGATGGATATTTTTGGGCGTAAAAATCCTTAGCATGGCTTCTTTGGAAGGGAAGTAAATGCCGTTGGTCCCGTGTCGTAGATTTACGGCACGTAAAAGAACCTCAAAAGGCTCTAGCTATTTTGATAAAAGTATGGTAAATTATAGATATTTACCTGACAAATAATATGTATATCTTGAATTTCCTGGGAATAGCCTCTGAAGACTACTTATTCTGATTGAATTTTGCATAACTGCTAAACCGTGAGAGATGGACAAAAACTTACCACACAAAAAATGTAGAGCACGTTAAAACACACAATTTATGTCATATATGTTTTTTTTTCGTGCAGTTAATCGTTTTTTTTTTTTTAGATATTTTTGGATTCACCTTTAAAAAACTTATACTTTCCTCATACAGGAATTTGTCAATCCCTGTCCATACAAAGGAACTTCAGTCAAATAGGAAACAGCTTTTGACTAACACTTTAAGCCATGGTACTCCCTTATTTTGTTTCTACTTTCAAGGAAGCAATTAATATAATTAATTTTGCTACATTTTTATTGATTAGAATGAAGTAAATAGAAGCATAAGCTTTTTAACTTGTTGCAGAGATGTAGAGAAAGTCATGTTAATGGAACACATCAGATTTTTGAACGTGCTCTCCCCATTCAATTATTTCTTATGATACTCGTATTTAACAAATGGTATGGAATTTCAGGGATATACCGATGCACTTTTAAAGATTTACTCTCGTGAAACCTCTGTAGCCCCTCTTATGTACGCGAAATGTGTATGACTGTATTTTTGCAAATGTTTATCTCGATTAACATGTAGTATCTAGAATAGTTTGCAGATCATGTAGAAGCTATATACAAATAAAACGATGGTAGGTAGTCATATAATCTCTTACATCTCATATATTTTCACGATTCTGCATCTTGCTACTTTTTCTATTGCTAATATATCAAAATGCTGAGGATATCTAGAACTGTCATATGAGGAGCTGATCTTCAAAAGGTTTCTTTTCCATTAAAAACTGTATTATTGCTCTCTGCATTCTTCTTCTAAGTTAAACGTGTACATCATTTGGCTTCACAGCGTCCTTTAAAACACTAAAACTTGGTGTTAAACTTGGCTATTGGAATCGACTCCGTTCCAGCAAATGGCGTTTCACATATGTCTGAAAATGAACAAGAGACTTTTGAAAATAAACTCCTCAACTACTGGACATGAACTAATTTTTTTTACGCTATTTGGTTACCATATGGAACATTTTCAATTCGAAGAAGTCTATCTGGTATGCTAAACTTGTTCTTAAAGATCAGTCATTAGAGATGGGAACCGGATCTTCTCTTCTAGTTCAACCCTTTGCCCAGGTCGGCTAAGCAGCTTATCATTAATAAACCGTTAAGCTCTGCTAGTAGTATGTCTTTATTTATCATATTCATAAATAAAAAATCTACATAGCAGAAGGACTATTATTTTAACAGGATCACCCTAACGTCCTCGTTGAGGACGGTGCCAAGTGGGTCAACTGTGCAGATTACTTGTTGATACCGCTAACTTCGGACAGGTTTCCTTATAAATGTAGATCCAGCTGGGCGGCAAAACTACTCTCCATAATCTTAAACTGGAACAGCAGTGGGCACATCCTTGGGGCTACTCTCGGAGGGTCTATCATTATCTCCAACAACATAACATCTTATTTGAATGACTCCACTAATTTTGAAGATCTAATGTACTGCATTAAGAGTATAGTGGCCTAATTATAGGTGTCTTAAAAAGGATGTTGCAGTCAATAATTGCCCAATAATTTGAACCCCGTCGATGTGTAGCAGTTCTTTTACACTAGTAAATCTATTGACATGGGCTATTGTTTTTAAGCACACTCAAAACCCACCTATCTGGGTCGGGTTTGAACCCGCTACCTTGCAATCAGAGGATCAACGCCTAACCAACTGAGTAAAGCAGACCGAAAATGCTAGGATGCACAAAATCTATCAAAATACATCTATGGAATTTGCCTAGAAAGTCTAATGATAGCATTGTCAGCTGCCTCAATGTCTGGTTTCCCACCCAAGTGCATTTTACTTGCCCACTATATATTTCAATTTTATGGGTAAGTCACAAATCATCACAAAATACAATGAGATTTGTATTTCACAGAAAATTTCATGTATGTCTTATTTTAGTACAGCATAATAATATACTAAAAATGTGCATATGTTGACAGTCATTCAGTTAATGAAACGGGAAAAAACTTTATGTCCAAGGAATCTAAAATGGATCTGAGTTAATACAATATTTAACAATATTTAGACAGTTTATTCAGAACTTGGTTGAACCATATTGTGGTTGAAATGTAAATGTGTCTCAGTCCTTCAAAATTCTGCATTCTATAGACGTGGACTAATTGTGAGATACAGACGTAATGATGATGTTTCTGCTGTACAAAATCGTTTCATCTGCAATTTCTATTTTCGAATGGTTCATCGATAATATCTATTTTAAGAATTAAAATGAGTGTATAGTACCAGAATATCTTGAAGTAAAGTAATATTGCCTTTGAACATGAATGGAACATGAGTAAAAGCAGTAGTCTTCAGTTTCAATAGGTCACTTCTCTTTCTAGACGTCACCGGGAGGATTAAACAGAAGGTTGCTGTTCAAACCATTTTCTGTTGAACTTATAAGAATATATGCATTTGAGAAGTTATGTGTTTCTTTGCAACAATTTTTAGAAGACTTAATGAAAGTTTTATCGTGTCTTTTTGAGTCGAAGATGAGACGGTTCTTCTTCAGAATCTGTGCCGTCGGGGTAAAGATATTCATCGAAAAACGGGTGAAGGGATAGAAAGAGAGCGAGAGAGAGAGAGAGTACAAGACAGGAGAATTTTCTTCTTCTTTCTTGACTTACTGTCCTCGTATGTAGGACACAGAACTCCCCAAGACTTACAAGCCACCGCCTGAGATCAGACGCCTTTTGAAGAGCAGAAGCTCTGGATCTGAGAGAAGCCAGGATGGATGATCAGGCCGATGTCTGGTATGAAAGAAACAAAATGAATGATATGAAATGACGGTCAAAGGAAACATGGTTTTAGAGCATTTAGTGGAATGAATTGCGGAGAATTCGGAGAAAACCGCCCAGATGCCCTTCGTTGACCACAAATTCCACATGCTTTCCCCTGGCTCAAATTCGCCCTAAGTGAGAAGCGAGCGGTTTAACCACTCTACCACGGCGCCGCCATTCGAGTAGTCCATCAGTAATAACATATTTGAAGAATTGAAATGGCAGTTTTAGTTATAGAATATCTTGAGTAAGGTAATATAGCCTTGGAACATGAGTAAAACACCAATAAAAGTAGTATTCTTCAGTTTTTATGGACCATTTTTTCTTTTCTAAGCGTCATCAATAGAATTGATTAGAAGACTGCTCTGTAACCCTTCTTCTATTGAACTTATATAAGCACAAGAATTTGAGTAGATATACGACTTTCAGGAGCTGTAATGAAAGTTTTATATGTTGTGTCTGATGTGTCGCAGATGAGATGGTTCTTCTTCAGAATCTGTCGTCAGGAGAAAGAGACTCAAAGGATAAGGGAGAGAAAAACGGAGGAAGGGAGAGAAAGAGCGAATGAAAACATGAAGAAGGTGAAAGAGGTAGTGACATATAGTAAATATTCTTCTTCTTTCTCGATTTAGCCTCCTCGCTTGCGTCCCGCCAGCTCCTGGAATTAGAAGAAGAAGCTTGGATCAGACTCAGGATCGGATATCAGCTCACTGCCTGGATGAAATTGAGGAAGTGGATTACATGAAATGAGTAACGAATATAGGTCAATTAATGGATTCAGTGGCGGGGGAAACCAAAGAACCCGGAGAAAACCTGCCCAGACATCGATTCGTCCGCCACAATCGTCCATGCGGTCCCCTGAGGTCGAACGCGAGCTACACAGATGAGAAGAGAGCGCTACGGTTCATCTACAATAGAATCTTTGGAGTTAAAAATAATACAATGCAAATAGAGCTATAGTTTCTGCTTGCATATATATTTATTCTTTTCTTGGCAGTTGCTATAATACAGATATTTATCTTCTGTACCACTATGTATGTTTTCAGCTATGTAGTTAAATTTATTTCTTTGTTTTTGTTTCAGGTTCCTGAATTCCTTGGTCCAGTGAAAAAAAAAAAAACAAAAAAAAAAAAAAAAAAGGCATATGGAGCATCACATTTAACAGAATGCCAAATATGCTTAGATTAAACTCAGGTTAAGGCATTTAAACATTTCTCAGATTCTTTTTTCTCTGAAATGTTAGACAAGGTTTCGTCAATGTTGAAGCTTACAAATTCGTATAGCATATTGCTTTTGGAAAAATGTCCATACATTGTGTTCATTTTGTGATGATCGGTGTTCCCGTGTTGCAAAATCCATGCCAATTATGTTTACACTGATCAAATTTCTGTACTTCCCTCATTGTTAAAAAGCACGACATATTCCAACCAACGTTATAGACGTTTGACGAATAACTAACGTGTTATATACTATGGTGACCTAGAAGCGCTTGACTATTCTACGGATTCAAATAACTATGCAATACAACATTACTTTCTATATCCATAAATAGAATTAAAACATTATTTATGGACTGATACATGGACAGACAGACGCATATATCAGAAATATCTAATAATTTCACCAGGTTTAATCTAATTTATATCCAGGTTTGTTAAAATAATTACAAAAATTTAGAGGAAGGAAACTGATATTAATCAGTTTAACTAATCTTTGAAACTTCGTTCTTGCTAAAATGTGATATATATATATAAATATATTCCTGATAATTTTATACTTTAAATCATGTTTACACTCTCAAGAAGTCTACTTCATAACAGAATATAATGCAGGTAACTAGACAATATTATTAATCACTGTGTGTGACTTATTTACGTACCTGACAAAAAAATTTTCGTATTATGCAAATCTTCTATTTCTGTGTTAAATACAACATACTAATTTGAACCATATACATGTTCCCCATGACGTTCAATCTGGACGCTAGGGTTCCAATCTGCTGACCCTTCCCCGAGAGAATGACTGACAGTGACATAAATACGCGTAACGTGAAATTCTAATGATTATGTGGACAATTTTCAAACATTTTCCAGACCTGATCATTAACATTAGAAGAAATTTACTTCTGTATCCAATGCTTATATCTGAGTAATAACAACCTGTGAAATGTTTTCACACGGCTCTAGCCGAAACGTTTTAATGTAGCAGGATTCGTGGACCATATGTTTGAGTTTTAATTATTAGTTTCACACTAAATTATTTTTATTTTCTTTTACTTTATAATATGGTATCTCATAAAATACATGTTATTCATCTTAAATCAGACTGTATAATTACGCAGCTTATTGCAACTTTATTATAAACAAAATTTCGCGAAATGCTTATCTAAATTAAGATAAAGAGGATACTCTTTCGTACCCTTGATAAAACAAAAATAGAGTATACGGAAAAAAATGGCTTTATATTTTATTATATATGATGGTAGATTGTAGATTTTACATTGTTGATGTTATTAAAGGGATGGTTGGTTTAACGTTTGACAAAATCTTCAAAAAAGTCACCATATTTTTTTCAATTAAGAAACATCGGAATCCAATACCTTAATAATGTAATTATACTTTTTACTTACATAACATTTAAATTCTCTTCTGCGTGATTTAAATAGTCAGTCAATAGGGAATTTGTCGTTTTGTTTCTGCGAACTATTTTACATCTTTAATGCTGTCTACGACGCAGTATTAATTCAGTTTGAAATTTTCAACGGAGTTCGTGAGATCTGAAATCTAAGCAGACATTGAAATAGTTGCTTGGTTGTGTTTTTATTTTAAAATTGCGAATTTTTAAAGTCCAGTGACATACTTTAATTGGAAAACTACTAACACTAAACGGAAAACGATATTCTGTTTAGAAGTAGGTTGCATCTTCTTCTTTTTCTTTGGCTTAGTGGATATCTTTCGAAGCTAAACAAACTGCTCTGGTCCGTTAATTCTTGGAATGGCCTTATGAGTAATACCAATTTCTGGAAAGAAGGAAATGGCCCGAAAAACTACTTTTGACAATTAATATTTCAATAAAGTTTTAAAGATATTAAATAATTTTTCAAACAATTGTTTTGAAGGTGTAATGGCTTAAATTCCAACTGAATTTCTTCAAAATATTTTTTTTTATTATCTTTGGATGGTTCTCTTAGTAAATTTTAAGTTCAGGATTGTGGTCTAAAACAACAGAATTATTTTAGTGTATTTAGGAAACACATTAATACCCCAAGTTTTATTAAGTAAGTGCATTTGTCTTTAAAATTATCGGTTTTATAGAATGTTAGGAATTTTATGACTACTTACCTAACCTAAAAGCTCTAAGGTGCACTATATATAATTCTATTCGTACAATTTTCTTCGTTAGAGACTTTAATGGAGGATAAATGGAAATAGTTAATTTGTTGGTGGATATATTTTATACAATTTTGTTACAATGTACAATTTGCAGTACTTGCACAATATGTATTTTGAGTTATAATTTATGTACGGAATTAAGTTATTTACTTCAGTTCGAAGTAATTATATTTATATTTCTCTGTATTTATACACTAGTCTGGATAACGGCCAGGTTTGAAGACAAACAGGGTCTGTGCTAGCCTTGCATTTTCTGTGGCTGTAATGTAAGTTATATAGCATTATTATGTAGTATCGTAATACTTATTATTGTAATTAGTCAACAACATAGAAAATAATTAGTATTATTTGACATGTTATACAACGGAACAGGAACTGGTATCAGTTTATTACAAACGACAAACAAAATTTAACAGTTGAACAAAATTATTATGTGTGACATTTTAACCCTGACATGAGCATTACTAATGTTACCAATTCTTAGGTGTGTACAAGACTGAGACATGATATTAATTGTTCTATTAGCAGTGTATAGTCATATTATTGTATTTCTATTATAGTCATATAAATGGCTCATAGCTTTTGCTGAAGGAAATTTCCATTTGTTGTGTTCATACATATTTATTATTAAGAATGGTCTGGTTATGAGAAATAACCAGGATTTTTACAATGTATTAAGCCCAAAATTGGTTCTGGATAAAATTAGACGCATTTGTGGATAACATTTACCAATTTTTTATTGCACCATTCCAAAGAATCTTTGAAAGAAATAAAAGAATACCCTTTTCAGTTTGATTTTAAAGTTCAGTTTATTCCAGAAGTGTAGGCCTTTGTTATTTTATACTTAATGCACCCCTCAAAAACAAGGAGTATATTAATCATAAATTGGATCCTATAATTATAGTAACTAATATTCACCAAATTAGAAATTATTTGAAACATTTTAATTTATCTAAAATAATCAACAAAAGCAATTATGTTCTTATAATATGTAATTAAATCATTCAATGACTACACTTGCGCCTAGTATACTTCAGAACTAATTATTCATGCTGGCCTTTAGTACAAACTTAGCAGTCGAACTGGATAAGGAAAGCTAGGTTATTCGTCATCTAAAGTACAGGGCTTGATCTTAGTGCTGACAATACATGCTTTATTAATGGCTATGAATACAACTCCACGACTGTATTTATTGCAAATTGTTTTGCTTTTAGAGAGACCATTATTATTACACATGATTATTAATTACCCAATTTATAATAGACAGACAACAGTTTCTCATTGTAAGACACTATGGAACTAGCACCACTCTTATTGGTGTGACATTTGTGACAAATGTGACGCTAGATACATAGCTTGTAATTTATATTACTTAATTTATTGATTTGTATTCATACCACAAAGTTTTACTACGAATTTATACATTTACTATTTATTAATTTATATTATTTATTAACTAATGTGTACATATGTTTTGCTGCTAAGTAAAGCCTCTGTGTTTAATACAGTTTGTGTTGTATTTTTTTCTTTTTCTGTGATGGTCCTCTTACCACAAAATTAACAGATATAGTCAAGCATAAGCATTAATTTTATATACAACTTCCTTGAGATGATAACATTAGCAGGTACTAAATAACCACTTCGATATTGAAGTTTCAACTTTGAAGTTAGGAGATATGACTATTTTATGCAATCACTATCAAAATAACCTTTAATATTTACTTAAGCGCAAAAATCAGAATGTGATTTAGACATTTTGAGGGAACAAATCATGAGATTTTTCAAAAACTAAAAATAAAACTGTGAAAGATTCAAACAATTTTATATGTATATTTACAAGCTGGCCGTTTAGCTTGTAGCATGCTGGCAGGAGGCCGCGGGTTCGATCCCCATGGCCGGCCTACCTAACCCATACATTTTCGTTATTTCCCGGGTCGCCAGGCAAATGCTGGGTAGGTTTCTTTAATCCCTCGAATTTCCTATCTCTCCATGTCATTTTCATTCATCCTTCATCCGAATGGTTTCTTTCGGGGTTGAAAGTGCCGGCAATGGGGTGTAAGAGAGAAAGGATACTCATTGTGAGTCTCTCCGTCTTCCGAATTCGGCTGGTTGCCAGGATGAGAACCGCCCCTGTGTGGCGAGGTCCCTGTCCGACTGTCGGATTTTCTATCTGGAAACCTTAGGGACCCTGGCATTGCTGTGCCGTCGCTCTTGGTTCCGGCAGCTTAATGATATTTTCACGCACCTTTCCCAGAGGCGTCCCCTCGCTAACATTATGTTCGGTGCTGAGTCCTGTCCATCTGTATTTTATTCCTATTCCTTTAACCTATTCCACCCAAAAGTTCAATATCGAGAGTTCACCGGATATACATGATATAGACCCCCGATTCCAAAAAAAAAAAAAAAAAAAATTAGAAACATGTCCGTGTGTGCCTGTGTGTGCGTGTGTGTATGTGTGTATGTTTATATGTCTCTGGGCAGCATAGTTCAAAAGCGAAAAGTCCTTTAAATACCAAACTTGACATTTAAGTTCAGTATCAGATTAAGATAAGTAATACCCGAGTGCTTTCATCTTGTCGATTATTCACGACTGGAGCGAAGCTGCGGGAGTCAATTATCCTAAGAGATGTAAAAACGATAAAACCATTCAGCGAAATAGACTAGTAATAATTTATAATATTTAGGAAGGGATATTTTATCAGGTCATGATTATAAAACTTAACATTAGTTCTCAAACAGTACATGACGTATTCACCGTGTTTACTTACCGACTTTTGTTTTCTTTCTTCACTGCCTCCTGAATTATGATATGGCCGACCATGTCTACGCCCAAAGTACGAATATCGTTAGCAACTATAGAAATAGGGAACAATTATTTTATTTCAGCTTTTAATAAGTAATACATGAAATGGAAACAAACGTTATTTTATTTGAGATTGTTGCACTCATCACATACATAAGAAACACATATAATCATTATTTTCATTCCTACTTTTAACGTAATAAATTATGAACTCGATAAAACTTTAAATAAACATTGTAACTAAATTAATTGAAAGTACAATTGTGGAACGGACAGTTATTAAAAGTGTAGGCTTACTGCTTGGGTTTCCAATAACCTTGTTACCGATAACCAAGATAGGAAATTAAACATACGAATGTCAAGTGCGACACGTTTCAAAGAAAAGAACATTAGCTGCGATAAGATTTTTCGCAATACCACTCCAGTCAGATTTCTGCGATTGGTTGAAATGAAATAATCTCGGTCATTCTATTAGCGCTTTAATATTAGAGCTAAATTGTCAAGAAAACTTCAACTGCTCTTCACATGGAAAATATGTCAAAAATAATTTTCCCAAACATGGCTCTGGTGATTTTTATTAAAATACCACATATTAAACATATTTGCAAGACAAATAAAATGTACCTATATCTTGAATTTTCTGGGAATGGCCACTGAAGACCTCTTCATTCTGGGTGGCTTTTGCATAATTAGTAAATCACAAAAGATAAAGTTACTACACAAAATAATGTAGATCGCGTTAAAAAGCACACTTTATATCGTATACATATTCCGAAATATTCCTTGTTTGATTTCAGTTTTGAAATACCTAAACGTTTCTCATGTGGGAGCTTGTCTACCCTTGGCCATGCAAAGGAACGCATTTTCAATCCCATTTTAACCTTTTAAAATATTTGGCTATCACCTTAGGTAGTATATTCCCTTATTTACCTTATACTTGCAAGGAATCTAGTAATTATCAATTTCTGCTAAAGTATATCTCTATGAGCATGAATTAAGCAGAATAAAATTCGTTTTAAGGATACTTTGTTACAGAGATGTAGAGAAAGCCGTGTGAATGGAACAGATCAGAATATTTAAATTCTTGCATATTAATCTATCATGCTCTATATTGTTGTTCTAGCTTTTAGATAATTAAGCACCACTATATGTAACGTAAAATTTCTTTATTGAGATAAATAGTAGTTATTTATAGAGAGAAAAAAACAGCTTTATAATAGATGTTGAGCAGAAATGCTCCTTTAAGTAGCTTTAGAGGTTTTGCAATCCTAAGTCTTTGTAATGATTAATTTGCCTTTTTTCCTCCTATTTATAATTTTCATCTATTTTGTACAAAATATTCTTCATGGAAGCTTCACTGGCGAATTGTGATCATTTTCACATAATTGCCTTAAATCATTTATTAAGAAAATGACATGAGGTATATATAATAGAAAACAATTTCCATTACGAAATCTCATAACACTTGTAAATGGATATTTAAAAGTGTATTTCTGAATGAGGTACATTTTATTTCTATCTTAGCACAGACATAACGGCTATTTTTCTGAACATTTCGAACCAATTTAAAAATATAAAAGTTAGATTTTAAACTGTATTTAGGTCTTTTAACTTGTCATTGCAATGCTGACTTGCTCCAAAACTGGCTGAAGAATAATCATTGAATAATCATGTATTCAAAAGTTTTACTTCTGAAGACAGATATGACGGATGATAATCTCTGGAAAGTTGTGTATTTTAGCTTAAATTCCTAGACCTTATCGGAAATAAGGTTATAATATAGGCTATTCAACACAAAAATAGCGGTGTGGACCATTATTTTTCAAAATTCTGACTAGGATTGTTCCAGGAAATTGATTCTGCCTATTCATAGGCTAGGAGAGAAATTTCATGAAACAAAGAAATAATAAATGAATGTATGTTGAAAAGATTAAGTAAGGTTTGAAACTTATAACAATAATAATGTACTTTATATGAAAATTGTTTAGAAACTCCTGCTTAATCCACAGCGTGTATGTTTCATACTCAGGAGGCTCTAAGTTCCACCGTAAGAGTTAAACGTAGGTACACGATTTTTTTTTCTGGAGATTTCTCTTATCCTGAGAAGACTAATGTTGGGCAACTATAAGCTGTAGCAATTCAGATTTAATTTAATATATTTCAGTTAGTTCATTCATTCACCGTCCGATATGACCTATTCGGTTAAAGGACGTTAATTAATCATCAAGCAAGAAATAAGCCAACTTTGTCGTAAGTTTTTATTCATAATTTTTGTTTAAATGAACACTAATAATACAAATATTTTAGCACAGGTGAGTGCAACGGATTTAGACTCTGTAAATAGAATGTATAATCATAGGTATGAATCTAATTTTGGGAGTCCTTCGTAAATGAATGCCTGGAGTGCCTTGCAATGCGGCAAATATGTAACTGTGGTGGAATCAGGTAAGTCTAGTGGCAGGGTTAGTAAGGAAAAAGGTATCGAAATACGTGTTTATAATTTAAAAGTTACGAGATAAAAAGATTTTGAAATAATATATGAGATATCAGAAAAAATATAATTAGAATTTTGAGTATCAATTGGCTTAAGTTAGAGAGGTGTTGTAGAAAAATACATTAAGAGTCTTTTGGGTTAGAATTGGTAATTTTAGTAAAGGGTGTAAGTAATATTAACTGAAGGATATCGATATGCAGGTTAGAGAAAAAAAAAAACTCATTGACATTTTCTAAGGCTCATTAATATCTTATAACTATGGTATTAGCGAAAAGTATATTTAATTTTGAAGAGAAGGGGAACCATTACAAAAAATATAAACATTTAACTTCTTATCGAAACCACCTCCAAATTTATATCCTTTGAATAAAATCCTTCTAAAAATGTATTCCACAAAAGCAAAACCTGATAACATAAAACATACAGAAGTTAAAGGAAAGGTAAAGAAAATGAAGATGGTCAGTGGAGAGAAAAACAGTTGATGGACTTCCTTAGAACAGAAATGATTTAATGTGATATAAGTAACTACATGCTAATTTTGAAATTGTTTTGATTTGGACAAATAGCCTGGACTAGCGGGCAAGCAATCATATGTTTGATCCTAGCGGTGAAATATCTTTATATATACACATGCATATAAAAAACATTTAAATGGTTAATTGGTTCTAGACCGAAGGACCCCCCCTCCCCCAAAATACTCCTGCTTGAAACAGTTAAATGCAAATTGGCTGTGCAGCCTTATCTGATTAATATCTATACAAGTGTTGGAGCTTCCCGTACTTATCTTAGTTGGTTGAAAAATATGATGTGTTCCATTCACACGACTTTCTCTACCTGTTCTGTAAACAAATTATTCTTACAAAATATTATATTTCTATCTACTCAATGATAATCAAAATAAATATTACCAGAAATGGTATTATTACTTAGAATACACTAGGCTAAAGCGACAGTCAAATCTTTTAAATACTGCACTATGCGACTATCGTGACTCTCAGAGAGATTTTCAAACTCGAAGGGGGTCCTGATAGTATGATTCCGTTGAAAATCACAGGATAGGTGTTAATTTAATTATTTTTTCACACAAGCCGTGGGTAGGATAGGAGTTAGTTATCTAATTACAGGATAACCTTTTACAATGCGAGGTCGACCATCCAGCAGCAATCCGCTCTTAACCGCCACCAGGTCCTTCAACCCTGAGAGAGATGATTACGAAATTATGGGAACAGCAAACGGTGGACAGGAAATCTTGAGGATACAAAACGACTGCCCAGAATTTTCCTCTTATCGAATGTGTAAGAGAGACGGCCACGGCAATCGAATCTGCGACCTCCCGAATGCGGACGATAGACGAAACCGCCTGAGCCATCCTCCTCGATCTCATAGAAGTAAACTATTGTTTAACTGATTAACTGGTATCGAGGTTTGGAAACTGGAAACAGAAAGCTGTTCAGAACATGATTATTTAATCATGAGGTTTACTCTCTGTTTTAAGTACAACTAAAACAAATCACTACAAAGTTGGGTTCCATTCACCTGACTTTTTCTATATCTCCGTATTAAAGTATTGTTAAAAAGGTTATTCTTCTATTTCCTTTACGCTACTTGCGATAAATTAGCAAAAAAGGACATATTACTTCCTTCTTGTAAGTAGAAGGAACTAAGGGAATGCCAATTCTTTCAGTCTATGTGATTGAAATTCATTACTTTGTATGGCCAGGAGTTGACAAATTTCCGTATGAGAAAAGTTTAAACCAATAACGAGAATTAATTCAGAAACGGTCAGATCTATAATAAGATCTTATGACATACCTGTAAGTTATATGTTTTAACGAGATCTACATTCTTTGTGTTATAAGTTTTTCGCTGTCTCTTACGGCTTACCGGTTATGTAAAATTGGATAAAATTCATCTAGGATAAATTCAATATATCAAGTTTTTCAACATTTTTTCTTGTAAAGGGTATTTTGGGTGAGGGGATTTTCTTGAAAATCTTCGCAACGTATCTTTGGGAGATACTGAACTTAAATACCATATTTGACATTTAACGGACTTTTCGTTTTAGAGCTATGATGTCAACGGACACACACACACACACACACACACACACACACACACACACACACACACACACACACACACACGGAGTTTTTCATAACTTTTTTTTTTTGGATTCAGGGTGACTCAAGACATGTATTTTCGGTGAAATCTTAGATCTTGGTTTCGAATTTTCGGATGGAATACAATACCTTCTCTATACACTATGCAACAAAAAAAAGAGTCATATCTGAAACGCCAAGCTCTACACGGCATAGCGCCTTGTTTACACCATCTGCGATACAGTTTGTAGTGGCATCAGCAAGTAGTCACAAGTTCTAAATCTTAATATTGCTAAACCATATGATCAATAATCATAATAAAGTACACAGCGCAAGCTTCTTCATCTACAAACTATTAATACTAACTAACAATATTAACGACACAAAACATGATACAGCTTGTATTATACGGCACTACAAAATCTACCACCTTTTCCATCTTGCTCACTGTAGCTCTGTGGCAAAACGTAGGTTACCCCTTTGGTTAAGGTCGCTTTTAGCATGAAAAAAACGTTTTTTCCTTTTTCAATGATATTAAATGAAAAAATAACAGCTATTTACTTTAGACATACACATTTCATACACGACATTCGGTACAGCTAATAATATGATACAGGATTTATTTTATCGAACAGCAATATGCTGCACACGAAAACATATGATGCTCAGAGTGACGCGGAAAAGCATAAGGCACGAACAGTCCTCTCCTAATAGAGAGGTGGGGGAGAATTTGCATTGTATGAAAAAATACTAAAAGTATTGTTAACAAACTCAATGTTTTGAAAGACTTTTAGGAATCTAATTTTGGGCAAATTTGATTTTTTTTTGAGAGGTAGGAACTTTTTTTTATTTTACTCAACAGCACACCCTTCACAAACGGTTTTGACTGTAAACTGGAATAACCTGATATTCTCAGACGAGGTGACATTTTCTTCCACTGTAGGGAAAGACGACTATCTATCCTCCAAAGGGGTCCCGATACGAAGAAAAAAATCTGGTATATTCCATTCACATGACTTTCTCTACTTCCCTACAGCAAATTATTGTTAAAAAGCTTATGTTTCTATTTACTTTATGTTAAACGAGGAAAACGTAGCAAAAATAGTTTTATTATTTGCTTCATTGTAAGCAGAAGCGAAATAAGGGAGTATACCATAGCTTCAAGTGATAGTCAGAAGCTGGTTGCTATGTGACTGAAGTTCCTTTGTTTGCATGGACAGGAGTTGACAAATTCCTGTATGAGAAAAGCATAACCTTTTCAAAGCTGAAACCAAAAACAAGGAATATCTCAGAAACGACAAACTCCACGCAAAACACGTATATAACATATGGTATGTGTTTTAACGTGCTCTACATTTTTTGTGTTGTAAGTTTTTGTCCATCTCTTACGGTTTAGCAGTTATGTAAAATTCCATAAAATGCATTCAGAATAAAGTAGTCTTCAGAGGCTATTCCCAGAAAATACAATAAATACATTTCTTTTGTCAGATAAATATCTTTAATATACGATATTTTAATCAAAATCGTTAGAGCCAGTTTTGAGAAAGTCAAAGTTTTCGAAAAAAAGTTCCATGTAAAGGTTAGTTGAGGGTTGGCGGATTTTTCTCAAAATCTTCATGTCGCATCCCTAGAAGATACGAAACTTAAATACCAACCGACTTTTCATTTTTGAGTTATCGTGTTCACAGGCACAGGGACACACACACACAAAACTTTTTCTGAAAATGCTCTTTTTTTGGTTATAGGGGAAATTTCGGTATTGAATTTTTGGGTGGAGTGCAATATCTTCTCTACCAAATGAGATAGATAGCTCAATCGTTTTCCATTTTGACTTTCTCTATACATACTATGTACATAGTGTACAGAGAATGTATTGCACTCCACCAAAAAATTCGATACCGAGATTTCACCGAAAATATATGTTTTAGGGTCCCCTGTATCCAAAAAAAAAGTATTTTCAGAAAAATGTCCATGTGTGTGTGTGTCCGTGTGTCAGTGTGTCCGTGTGTCTGTGAACACAATAACTCAAAAACGAAAAGTCGGTAAAATATCAAACTTGGTATTTAAGTTTTGTATCTTCCAAGGTTGCGACACGAAGATTTTGAGAAAAATTCCCCACCCCAAACTACCCTTTACATGGAATTTTTTCGAAAAATTTGATTTTCTAAAAAATGGCTCTAAAAATTTTGATTAAAATAAAGTATATTAAAGATATTTACCTGACAAATAAAATGTGTATTTTGAATATTCTGGGAATAGTCTCTGAAGACTACTTTATTCTGGGTCAATTTTACGGAATTTTGCATAACTGCTAAACCGTAAGAGATGGACAAAAACTTAGGACACAACAATTGTATCGGACTTTAAAACACACAATTTATGTTATATACATTTTTTTCGTGGAGTTAATTGTTTTTCAGATATTCCTTGTTTTTGGTTTCAGCTATAAAAAACATACTTTGCTCATACAGGGATTTGTGAACTCGTGTCCATACAAGCAAAAGAACTTCAGGCACATAGCAACCAGCTTTTGACTATCACTTTAAGCTATGGTACTCCCTTATTTTGCTTCTACTAACAAGGAAGCAAGAAATAAGACTATTTCTGCTAATTTTTACTTTTTCTATAGGCACTATGTACATAATGTATAGAGAATGTATTGCACTCCATCAAAAAATTCCATACCGAGATTTCACCGGAAATATATGTTTTAGGGTCCCCTGTATCCAAAAGAAGTATTTTCAGAAAAAGGTCCCTGTGTGTGAGTGTCCGTTTGTCAGTGTGTCCGTGTGTCCGTGTGTCTGTGAACACGATAACTCAAAGACGAAAAGTCGATAAAATACCAAACTTAGTATTTAAGTTTAGTATCTTACGGGGATGCGACACGAAGATTTTGAAAGAAATCCCCCCTCTCCAAACTACCCTTTACATGGAACTTTTTTCGAAAATTTTGATTTTCTAAAAATGGCTCTAGCGATTTTGATTAAAATATCGTATATTAAAGATATTTATTTGACAAATAAAATGTATATTTTGAATTTTCTAGGAATAACCTCTGAAGACTACTTTATTCTGAGTGAATTTTACGGAATTTTGCATAAGTGCTAAACCATAAGGGAGAGACAAGACCTTACCACACAAAAAATGTGGAGCACATTAAGACACAAGTTATGTTGTATACATTTTTTCGTGGAGTTTATTGTTTTTGAGATATTCCTTGTTTTTGGTTTAAGCTATAAAACTTATATTTTTCTCATACAGGACTTTGTGAACTCGTGTCCATACAAACAAAGGAACTTCAGGCACATAGCAACCAGCTTTTGACTATCACTTTAACGTATGGATTCCTTATTTCGCTTCTACTTACAAGGAAGCAAGAAATAAGACTATTTATGCTAATTTTTTCTCGATCAGTATAAGCTTTTTAAAAATAATTTATTGCAGAGATATAGAGAATGTCATTTGAATGGAACACATCAGATTTTTAAATAAACTCTTCTGTCCACTGTATAATATGCATTGTATCAATGAGTAGTGTCTTCAATATTTTAAAAACTTAAAAACAAAAGAACAATTTCAAAATATAATTAAAAGTCCCAAAATAATCAATAATTAGGCATTCAAAATGATACTACACCGAAATTTTAGCCTAATTATATGAAGGTATAGATATTTCTTTACTAAAACAGCTTCCTATTTTATCTTTTGTTTTATTTTTTAAAATACAAAAAAATGAATTCACGATACCTGAAGGATAAAAACTGAAGGGAGAAAAAAAAAAAAAAACCAAAGACACACATACACGCACAGGCATGATAGCACAATTAATAAAAACGGCATAAAGCAACAGGATACAAATGTAACGTAGATTACTGTACAATTTAACATTCGTGTTATTGCGTAGTTGAATGGTTGATTCAAATTGTATTCGTCGTTACACCTCCATAAGTCCATTTTGATAAATACACCAATTATTTGCAAACTTACGGGAGTCGTTATAATTGGATGTATTTTCATCTTGAAGCTGGAATACCTAAGTTCCTCTCTTACGTCATAAACTCTTTCATTAAATCTGAAAATTCAAAATCACTTGCTTTCTTTCAATACATCGCGAAATTGAGTTCTTATTTTCTCTTCGGTTCGTAAGCTTTGACTAGATGACGCCATGTTTCAACCAACATAAACAAACACCGGCTAGAGGAATTAAATTTGGAGCTAATTAAGCGTTTTGAGGTGAAGATAAAGTCCTGAAACACTCAGAAAACCTTTCTCTATGGCTATGACGTAGAAAGTTTATAGACTTTCCCGCGGGAGATAGTTAAAGGGTATGAAAACTGCATCACGATTAGATTGTGATTGGTAATTGTCGAGAATTTTAGATCACGATTGGATCGTGATTGGCACTAAAAGGTTTAAAAACTGAGAAGCAGCCGAGTTTTGAACCTAACTTAGGGGTAGAAGCAAGACCTCCTTAACCTCTCGGCCAACATAACGTTCGTTACTCTGTGAGCAGTTTTCGGTACTCTTAAGTAAACCAATACTCTGTCAGTCACAGAGCACTGTTTAGTTCTTTTGTGTGGGTTGTGAACCAGCTTTTATGAAGATACACGGAGCTCTTCGATTAGCATATGTTATCTGGCGATGACTCATTTTTTGTGTCCACTGCTGAATATAGTAGATAAAGCAAGCAGTTTAATGCCTGTGGTAATCAAAATATATGTGAAACTAACATTTTTACGTTTTCTGGCCTGTATGTATATGTATACAGAAGCTAGAGAAGACAAAGTATTCCATCCAAAAATTCGATACCGAGATTTCACCGAAAATACGTGTTTTGAGGATCCCTGAATTAAATTTTTTTTAAAGAAGGTCAGTGTATGTCTATGTGTATGTGCCTGTGGACAGGATAGCTCAAAAACAAAAAGTCCATTAAATATCATACCTGCTATTTAAATTTAGTATTTCCCAAGAATGCGACGCAAACATTTTCAAGAAAATTATGACACTCCCAACTACCCTTTACATGAACATTTTTCGAAAATTTTGATTTTCTTAAAAATGACTAACGATTTTGATTAAAATGTTATATGTTTAGAATGTTTTCATAAAAAACAAAATGTATATATTGAATTTTCTGGGAATAGCCTTAAAAGACCTCTTTATTCTGGATGACATGTGTATAACTTTGTGTGGCGGGTAAACCGTAAGAGATAAATAAAACGAATTGCACAAAAAATGTAGATCTCGTTAAAGCACACAATTTATCATACACATTTTTTTGTCTGAGATATTCCGATTTATTGGTTTTAATTTTAAGTTATTTTAACTTTTTCATAAGACTAGCCATCTTTCTTTTCGGCGCTCTTTTGTTTTCTATTGGCAAGCAAAGAATACAGAAAGCATTGTTTCACATAGCGACCGGCTTTTGAAGGATTTTATATGGCTTTACCTAAGAAAGAAGCAAGTAATAAGAACAATTCTGCTAATGTTCTCTTTCGATTATCCTGATATGGATAAAAGAGTGTTTATGTTTTGTAAGAAAAGTTTGTTTAGGGAACAGCTAGAGAAAGTCATGTGAACGAAACACATCAGGTTTTTTCAGTATCTTTCATATTGATACAGACAGCAGCAATAAAGCTAACTGGTGCTTAACGGATTGAATCTCACATTAAGCATAACTTTCAGTGAACTCGTAATCTAGTTTCTTTATACCGTTTTAGAGAAAGGAAATCAGAATTATTAGGGATGACCAATGTTCTCTTCATTCAGATGAATTTTAGAGATAAAAAGACTTACTACGCAAAAAAGATATAGACATCTTTCAAACACTTTACTTTGTCAAATTACCGTTTGTAGTCAGCCACTTCGGAGAGATTCATTTTCTAATACGGGATTCTGTGTAGTTTTTCTAAGAGCTGTCACCTTTCATTTATTTCCCGGGAGATCGTGTATAGAAGAGTATGGTATATTAGCCCTGCGTTTTTAAAACTGTGAAGAATAATGTGAAATGAATAATGTAGGTATTTATACAAATCATTAACCCTCATTAACACGAGGTTCACAGCAAAATAATAAGTTTTGTATACATAATTTATAAGCTAACATATTTTATAAGCTATATAATAAAAAGGTAGCTGCAGAGAAGGTTATATGAATAAAACTCACCATATTTTGTGGTGTGCGTGTGTGTACGTGCGTGCATGCGCATGTGTGTGACTTGAAGTAAACAGTATAAATAAAAAACGAGGAGCCAAAATGCCAAACTTCATATTTAATATTACAGATATAGGTGTTTATACAAATTGTTTAAGAAAATACTTCACCCCAAACTACATTTAATATGGAAAAATTATGTTAGTATTTATTTCCTCAAATGACTTCAGTTTTCTTCATTCTAAATGCATTTGGATAGTTTTGTACGAGTGATTAAGTCATAATACACTCAAAAAAAATCCTGCACGAGAAATGTATATATTTTTAAAATATCTGTTTATTTAACGAAAACTTATTTGTGGTGTAAGCTATTTCCGAGATGGAAGGTATAATCAGACAGTACAATTTAAATTAAATTCAATTTATTCTACGTTTCCAAATCCTGTCCTGGAATGGCTTAATTACACTATTTGTGAGATATTCATTAATCATTAAATTTTAAGTTTTACATTTTTAAAGTTACACCATAATTCAGCTGTTCTTGGTTTGTCATGGACGCATGATAATTTAAAGAATGTAGCGACCCGCTTTATCAATCATCTTCTGTATCCCCTTGAACGTGTGCTGAAATTTGTAATAAATATTTACACAAAACGATTACTTGAAACAGATAGAAACAAAATTTGATATCTTTCATCCATATGACATTTCTATATGTTCTGTAAAACTATTATTATAAAAGATTCTTCTTTTTTTTCTACTTCATGCAAATCAAGATAAACAATACCTGAGGTGGTTTTATTATTTAGTTCCTTATGAGTAGAACGAAAATAAGGGAAACACACTAGGCTAAAGTAAACATTTTAAAAAGCTGTCGCTATAAGATTGCCATTGTCATTGAAATTTGAATCTCTTTCCATAGCCAGGATCGATATGAAATGGAAGAGGGTTTCCGGTATGAGAAAAGTTTATGTATTTTAAAATTGAAACCAATAACAGGTAATATCTCTGAAATGGTTAGCTCTACAAAACAATGTATATGACATAAATTGTGTGTTTTAACTAGATCTACATTTTTTGTGGAGAGTAAGTTTGTGTCTCTTACAGTTTAATAGTTATGCAAAAGTTATTCAGGATGGAGTAGATTTCAGGGGCTATTCCAAATAAATTCAGGATATTGATTTTATTTGCCATGTAAACATCCTTAATATAGGGCATCCATAAAGAAAATCCTTAGAGCCAGTTTTAGAAAATTGAAAATTTTGAAAAATGTTGCATATAATGGATAGTTTGGGATGGGGAATTTTCCTGAAAATCTACATGTTTCATCCTAACCGACTTTTCGGTTTTGAATTATACTGTCCATTTTTACACAGAGAGACACATACATACGGAGCTTTTTCTATTCGTGGGATCTCAAAACATGTATTTTCTGGAATTTTTGGGTGGAATACATGTATTTTCTACCCATTATGTGCATTGTACACACGTGCTAGATAAAGTAATAAGCTATGCAAGAGTGGTTTGGAGAAACTGTATAAAATTAAATTACGGTGGCTGGATAAAGCCATCTGAATGTAAAACATCAGATTTTGTGCTTTGAGTTAGTTATCGCTGACCTAAATGGTCACGTAAGCTCATATTTAAGTGAAAAATCTGTCTGAAAATACCGTAGTAATCATTGTAAATAGGTATTATAATGTATTGCATTTTGTGTATATTAGGGCGTGTGTGTTTTATATTCAAATTAAACTGATGTATACTTTGACTTGCACGAATGTGTCAAATTAATTTTTTAGTATTTAGCAATGACACAAGGTCTGTAAAGCCTGATGCCTTGATATTTTACACTCTAGTAAATATTTGTAAACTTTTGCATTGAAAATTCTATAACATATTTATAAATATGTATTGTAATTTGTTGGCTTTTATGAAGAGTACATAATACAATAATCATATTTTAGTTTTATATAATTATTAGTAGTAACTATTATGTCGATAATTAGAAAATTATCATCTGACATTACATCAGTGTTACATATAATGAAATTATATTTATTTATACATTTTAATAATAATTTTTGATTCTCTTTTTATTATGTGCATCCAAAAAAAAAAAAAAAAAGGTACATATGCATATATAGTATTAGTGCAGTGGTGTACAGGCCTCAAAAGCAAATGGTGTGATTATATGTCTATTCTGCTGTTTTTGTAATTCATGCCTTTAGCACTAGAGCTTTATACATTGTTCTTATTCCCCGTAGTATATAAACATATGTATACATGTATATGCCTTGACAAGTTCTATGTTCAGTCGCTTCCTGGCCTAAATGAACCTACAGAATGCTTTCTAATCTAATCTATTTGATGCTGAGATTCAATTACCGGCAAAATTAGATGCCGGCGCCTGAATTCCTGAAGGTTAGTCATAAGTACGTATACCTCAATTCTAAATTTCTATTTTAGGACCCTCCAGTTTACGTAGTTCACAGCATGCCGCGCATTTGAACACAGGTGCAAGTGATGTAAAGATTGACAGCCTAAAGGGAAGCTAGATTTTGTTACCAAAAATC
Source organism: Hymenopus coronatus (assembly GCA_030762935.1). Lineage (NCBI taxonomy): Eukaryota > Metazoa > Arthropoda > Insecta > Mantodea > Hymenopodidae > Hymenopus > Hymenopus coronatus. The sequence goes on from CM060890.1 coordinate 17,966,445, forward strand.
TTGTGTTCAATACAGGACAATCTTGTGGATGAGCAGGTTCAGTTGCGTTACCATTGCTAGGGCGAATGCGCTAGAAGTGGAAGGTTCAACTCTCTGCTGCCAAGTGTGTGTTAACGTGTATGCTCACCTTTTCTTTTTTCTTTTTTTTTTTTTTATAAAAAATCCAGTTCCGGAGGAAATGTCAGGATTCCGGCGCTGTATTTCTTTTTCCTCTTTTTTCCCCAGTTTCCTACATTTCCTTAGTCAAACTATAAATGTATAACGTTTTCCTTTTACATATACATACACAGACATATTCACACTTACAAACACAGAAACACCTATGCCCAAGGTGGGACTCGAACCCACGATCCCGTGCGCCGCGAAGCACCAAAGCGAGGCACTTTAGCAAGCGCGGCCGTCAGATTCAACAGGTCGCGAGCTCGAATCTCGGTTAGGATCACGCCCGGATAAGGTTCTTTTTTCTTATTCTGAGAAGCTGATTGTGGAGTAACTTCAAGCTCCATGGACCCCGAGATTATTTGAACATATTTTCCCAATTTCATTTATCGTCTGATATGACCAACCAGGTTATTTTATTTAAAATAATGGACCATCCTACACTTTACCATGTCGGAACAGTGACGTACAATTTAATAGATTAATAAGAATAAGAATGTTATAAGGTAATAAAAATTATAATGATCATAAATACAGTAATAATCTGTATTTGCATGTACTGACAATAATTAATGTAAGAAAACACTTTTAGAGAATACGTGCTGAAAGAGATAAAATGATTAAATTCTGCAATTGTATGACCAGTATAGTATACGCGAACGAAAATAAATGTATTGTGAATTACAATTAGGTAAGGGATGAGGTGAGGGGACCACAAGAGGCTACTGGTCGCAGGCAGAAAATTATAGAGACGCACGGCAGTCTCTCACATTTGCAGAATACCCTTTATATTGCTGGAGCTGACCAGAGAGGGCGATCAACGTTGTACTAGTACCCTCGTGGTAAACTATTTCCTTTTTGTTATACATTTGTGCCGTCTATTCGCCACCGCCATTCACCACGAACCAAAAAGCACGCCTGAAAATAAGAAGGAAACGGAATAAAGTAAAAATGATGGAAGGGAATTCGTGATAGAGAAGGATTCACCCCACTTTCGCCTAACAACACCGAGGAAACCGAAGTCCACACCTTCCCCGGCGACATTTCGTTCAGTAATTGATTGTATACAATAGCCAATTATGTATCTGATGTTGCAGTGATGAAATACATACTACTGCTAGGCAGCTTATACGAAAATGCATAACACAAAATGAACAGAAGATCCCCAAAATCGACAAGTACATACACTGAACAAAACATATTAATGGCTTTACAGAAATATATTTTAAGTGTGAAAATTCCCTGAAGTATGCCAGAATTTATGGCAAGGTACTCCAAATACATACAACAAATTATGCATATGTAACCAATTTTTATATCTGTTGCAGTTTTGGGCTTAAACTAAATGACTCTTCTTTCGTTTCTTCGATCTCTTTCTGAAGGAAATTACTTTCTTTGTCTGCAATTTTAATATCCTTCATGGATTCTAATTCTATTTGGTGTTTTTAAAATAAGTGCATACGAAATCGAGCTATGACATTTATTATGAGCTTCAAGTTACATGAAATTATGCGTTTATTGCGTTATATGAATAAATTCCCAAATCTTGTGAACAGAAAAACTTCCAACTTGTAATTATTGTAATTGCAGGGTCAAAATATTTTTGCATTACCATTTAGTTCCAAGTAACAACACCGTGATCTATGATAATAAATAAAAACACGTTTGTCATTTTTGACTCGCTTATCACATATCACATGACGTAGGATTGAATGTTAAATAAATCGAGTCAATTGGAAATAAAATAATACTGCCTTAAAATAATGCTAAAAAGCAATAAATCATATTGTTTTGCAACGAAAGCTAAAGAAATGCATATAAAGAAATGACAGCGTGACACCATCGCTTCACGATACGCACGAAAATAGCCTAAAATGGCGTGCTATTACGAAAGTAACATAACCAAGGTTATGTAACAAATATAACACATTATGATGTATAATATATAGTTAAGAGTAGATGTTTAGGAAAGCATATTAATAATAAAACATCAATAAAGTCATAATATGAGAGAAGAATAAGGAGAATAAAGGTGAACGAGATACCGGATGCTGTAATTTGTTTATGCCGGTAACAAAGCAGAAGAACAAAGCTAAACAAATAACTAACTTAGAAATAAGCTATTTATTAGAAAATTTTCATATAAATTATGCAAATGTATTAATTTTAATCATTATGAGTGTATAAAAATGTATTGTAAATATGTATTTTACGAAATGTGGAATAAGAAAATCTGTCGTCCCCATGGGGTATACAGATTACAATGCTAAAACATTGAATTTCAACTTTTGTGATATATGTAAAAAAAATTCAAGGTTCCGGTACAGAGTCTACAAGAGAGAAGACAAGGAGACAGACTCTAGGAGTTTATCTCGTAAATTGAGATCTCTACTACAGCAATTTTGTGTAAAACATTTTATTCTTCTAATTATCTGCAATGATGTATTGTAATTACATAAATATTGAGCACAATTTCCTTTAAAAGATATCAGTTTAAGTAGCGTGCCTTAATTCACTGCATTGTTTCAACAGTTTACGAAAATAAAAGTTTAAATTACCAAGATATCTGCTAAATTAATTCTCTCCTATAAGAAACTCTACCATCCAAGCAAGGGGATTAAGATTCTCTTACTCACCGACTGAAGCTAGCAAACATTTAATGGGCAACGTGGCCGATTTGTGGAAGGTAAAATATACGACTTCACAGCCGATAATAAGCTTGCAATTGCATCAACAATCAAGTCTGGCGCAAATAGGTAATTCCAGTCTCGCTAACAACAAGCGTGACCAACATTATATACTACGACAAATTTAAACTCGTAAAAAGTTTAATAAACACCACACCGAGACGCCCAGCCGCCCTGAGACTCAAACCCACAACACCACCACAGACGTCGCCATCATTAACCCGCCCCAAACACCATGCGGTATCATCTTTGTCTGAACATGAGGTTCATTTTCAGTTTCTCTCACAGTTCCAGCACGGCTGACTAAAATTTCTAATGATGCCTTGGACGATTTACCTACACATTCTAATATTATTAACTCCATGGCACGACAGCTCACGGGGAACCTTGGCCTACCGCCCGGCCGCTGCGTCCCCCATCTCGGTCCACTACAGACGTCATGGATGGGGTGCAGTATTGGAGGGTGAGACGTGGTCAGCGCCTCGAGCCCCTCCCGGCCGGTTAATGCGGTCCTCACGACCTGGAGCCGCTACTTCTCCATCAAGTAGCTCCTCAATTGGCCCCCCCCCCAGGGAGCTCACGAGGCTGAGTGCACCCCGGTCCAGGTCTCCCAGCGTGGGAAAAATCCCCACGCCGGTACTGGGGATCGAACCCAGGTCTCCCGCTTGGTAGGCAGCTGCGTTACCACCGCGCTAAGGAGACGACCTTCTAATATTATTATTAAAATATTTTATCTTCTTAATTATTAAAGGGATTATCTTTTTAGAGCATAACATAATAAGGTTAATGTGAAAGTATTATTGAATTTCGAATTTACTGTTAATTTAAAGATATTAAAATGAAGTTTTTCACCTTCGAGTTGAATACTCGTCAACATGTATTGTAATTTTCGCTGAGCTTAAAATTTATATTTAAAACTATCCATTTCTTCAACTTTTGTGATCTTATTGGCACATTCTTCACCCAATTTTAATGAGCAGCATTGCTATTATGTAGTTTTCTATAGACTAAGCACACTAAAGATTATGACGTGATACCATATTCCGAAAAAAAAAGTCTTTATAAATTTCGAAACTTATGCGACTCTTCTATCATGAATAAATGCTCTTCACAGGCACTTATATCATATGTTCGCACACTAATTTTCTAAAAAAATCTGATGTATTCCACTCACATGACTTTCTCTACATCTCTGCAACAAATATTATTAAAAAGCTTATGTTCTATTTAAGTCATGCTAATCGAGAAAAAAAAATTAGCAGAAATGGTCTTAATACTTGCTTCCTTGTAAGTAGAAACGAAATAAGGGAGCACCATAGGTTAAAGTGATAGTCGAAAACTGGTTAATATGTGACTGAAGTTCCTTTTTTTGTATGGACAGGAGTTGACAAATTCCTATATGAGAAAGGTAGGTATACGATTTTCAAAGCTGAACCAATAACAAGGAATGTCAAAAACGATCAACTCCACCAACAAAGTATATATTACACAAATTGTGTGTTTTAACGTGCTCTACATTTTTTGTGTGGTAAGTTTTGTCCATCTCTTCAGTTAAGCAAAATTCCATAAAATTCATCCAGAATAAAGCAATCTTCAGAGGCTGTTCCCAGAAAGTTCAAGATATACATTTTAGTTGTCACGTAAATATCTTTAATGTACCATATTTTAATCAAAATCGTTAGAGCTATTTCGAAAAATGTTCCATGTAAGGAACAGTTTGGAGTGGGAGGATTTTCCTGAAAATCTTCGTGTCGCATCATTGGAAGATACCAAACCTAAATACCAAGTTTGATTTTTAACGGACTTTTCATTTTTGAGCTATGCTGGTCACAGATACACATACATAGACATTTTTCTAAAAATACTTTTATTGGACTCAGGGGGTCTCAAAACATGTTTTTTCGGTGAAATGACGATATCAAATATTTGGGTGCATTACAATACCTTAACTATACACTATGTACATAGTACATGTAGAGAAAGTGAAAAAGCTCTTTTGGGGGTTTATGCTATCGCGTGTGTTTCCGCTTTCCATGTATTCTTGATATGGAATATGTGTGGGATGCAGTAATTTCTGCCTACCGTTTACAAATAGAGGTAAAGTGAAGGAGTAACAAAAGAATACAATACATTTGCTACAAGACACTTGCAGTGGCACTATATGGTTAATAAAGCTGATAAATATATAAGAAGATAACAGCAGAGGTCAAATATGCTCGTAGGCTTTCACGGCCGTTGTTATTAGTAAAATGTCCGAGCTTATAGGCCTTGGTCTAACAATAAAATTGCTGATTGCATATTATATTTTACTACCAAAAGTCACGTTATTAGAATCAAGCAAAGAATCCAAAAGAAGAACAATTTTAAAACATCTGATGTGTTACATTTACGTGCTTTTCTCTACCTTAGTAGATATGCAAACTATTCTTAATGAACATTTATTTTTCTTTCTACTTTACTTTGGCATAAACCTTGACAGAATTTGTATTTATAACAGTTTATTATAAACACAAATGCAATAGTAAACCACCAATGTTTAAGTACTGGTAAAATTCCTCACTCTTTGTACATTCGTGACAAACAACTGAATATTGAAAGGACTTTAAAAGAATGATAAATCCAAACCATTATTAACGTATAGTTCGGAAATGGGCTATGGGATAAATATTTATTTAAAATTAAGCGTGTGTTTAAAAATGCTCTTTGTTTTTTGTTTTTTTTTTTATTATTTAAAGAACAGTAACGGAGTCTGATCAGGACTCCGGTACTGTATCCCTATTTACATTTCCTCCCGTAGGTTTTATTGATTAGTGGTTTACTGCTGTTTCTTTTACAAACATATACACATTGCAGAAACATATAACACCCATGCCCAAGGTGGGACTCGAACCCACGATCCCCTGCCCACGAAGCACCAAAGCGAGACGCTTTAGCGAGCGTGGCCATGGGGACCGGCTTGTTTAGTACATTTCGTCTATGGTTATACTAGATTATACATGATTATTTCCGAATGGAGAGAATTTCACAGTCTATTCCCAAAAAATCAAGACATATATTTTACATAATGTAAATCATTAATATATGATGCATTAAACAAAATCATTAGTGTCATTTGTGACAAAACTGAATATTTTGAAATATCTTCAATGTAGAAGCTAATTTGAGGTGAGAGGAATTTTGTTGAAAATGTTAATATAACCTCTTCGTACGAATTTGAATATTAAATGGGATAATCTGTTCACACAAAGAGAGAGAAGAAAGTAAAAACTAACATTTTTGTGTGTTTTCAGTAATATACAATAATAAAACTCACAAAAAGATGAAAGGTACGAACCGGAAGAACTGGCAATGAAAGGGTTGTGAACAGTGATCCATAAACCTGGTATGAGATGACGTGTTGCCAGTGATTGGAACCAAAGAAAATATTTGCGATTATAATGCAATTATTTATTAAGGTTATTTTCAATATTAATACGAATGGAAATGGTTCATTTGAGAACCACATCAGACACAAGTGTCTGTATGATAATATTCGTTGTGAATACCTGTGATTTATCTTAGGCGTTACTCATAGTAACATCCGAACTTAAACCACTAGCTTTTCGACTAATTTGCACTAGAAGTAAACTTGCATTGTGATGGTTTTACAGTTCCTCTAGACGCAGTCAGTTTGTACTAGGAGTGACATCTTCAGGAATAAATCTGAACTGTGTAAAAGCTGTGGCTCAGGTCACCTAGAATTGTGCTGATCGCATTGGTGCTTTCAACTGTAGATGGCAGTACACCGCCAATCGTACTTCTTTGATTGAAAGTTCCACCTTAGGAGCTCATCAATAATTTCAACAAAATCACGTTGCATGTTTATAATATTTAAAATAAAGTTTACCTGCAGAAATAACTACAAAAATTGACACAATTTTAAGTTTTAGACTTACGTAAAGCAATTGTAGAAGGAAGTAAAAGTTTATGCCGAAGTTCACACTAAAATTGTTTATTTTATTACTAGACTTGACTCTGCAACATCATTGCATTTTTCTGTAGCATTTTTGTAGATGTACATACAAATCGTCATTTTTAACGACAAATACATTTCTTATCAGGCAATTCTTTTCGTTCATCATGCTTTTAGTTCGCACAGTTGTCAACAAAGTGAAAAACTACTACAAACTAATATTTACTATATGTTTTAAGGAGAAATCACAAAGTAATTTTGTGATGAAGTAAAATGTTTGATATGACAGATTGAGATTAATTTTTACTTTGTCTATGTACATAATATATAGGGAAGGTACTGTATTCCACCGAAAAATTTGATACCGAGATTTCATCAGAAATATATATTTTGAAGTTCTCTGAGTTAAAAAAAATTATAAAAAGTGCATGTGTGTGTGTGTCTCTCTCTCTCCGTTTATGTGTGTGTATGTGGGCAGCATAGCTCAAAAACTAAAATACCGTTAAATACCAAACAGTATTACGTTTAGATTCTTCTAAGACTTTCAAAAAAGTACCCTACCCCAAACTATCCTTTACAAGGAAAAAGTTGTCAAAATGTTTTTCTCAAAAATTTCTCCAACGATGTTAATTAAACTACCGTATATTATAGGTATAGACATGACAATTAAAATGTATGTTTTGATTTTTCTTGGAATAGATTCTGAAGACCTGTTCATTCTGAATTGTGCATAGCTAGTAAACCGTAACAAATAGACAAAATCTTACCACTCCGAAAATGTCATGTGCATTTTTACTTTCTCTATATTTACTATGTACATATGTACATAGTGTATAGAGAATGTATAGAGAAGGTATAATATTGCCCCAAAAATACGATACCGGGATTTCATCGGAAATATATGTTTTCAGACGCCTTGAATCCAAAAAAAGTATTTTAAAAAAATCTCCGTGTGTGTGTGTGTGTGTGTGTGTGTGTGTGTCTATAGGCAGCATAGCTCAAAAACGAAAAGACCGCTAAAAACCAAACTTGATATTTAAATTTGGTATCTTCCGAGGATGCGACACAAACCTTTGAGAAAATCCCCCCACTACAAACTACCCTTTACTTGGAACTTTTTTCGAAAACTTTGATTTTCTTAAAAATGGCTCTAAGGATTTTGATTAAAATCTCTTATTTTTAAACTATTTCTTACCAATAGAATGTATATCTTGAATTTTCTGAGAATAGCCTCTGAAGACTACTTTATTCTGGACGAATTTTGCATAACTGCTAAACCGTAAGAGATAAAAAAAAATTTACCACACAAAAAATGTAGAACACGTTATAACACACAATTTATGTTACAGTGTACATTTTTTCGTGTAGTTGATCGTTTTTTTTTTTTTAGATATTATTTGTTTTTTGTTTTAGCTTTGAAAACCTTACTTTTCTCATGAAGGAATTTTTCAACTCGTGTCCATACAAACAAAGGAACTTCAGTCACATAGCAACCAGCTTTTGACTATCACTTTAACCTATGGTACTCCTTTATTTCGCTTCTACTTACAACGAAACAAGTAATAAGACATGAAGTAAATGGAAGCACAAGCTTTTTAACAATAATTTGTTTCACATATGAAGAGAAAGTCATGTGAATGGAATACTTCACATTTTTGTTTTAGAGTTCAAGATTTCCAAAATATTGCTTTTTATTGGTTTCAAGTTTAAACTACGAATCTTTCCTCAAACGATGTTACTTTCCTTTCCTTTCTTCTCGCCTTGCAAAACGGACCGAATTTCAATGTTCACATAGTGACCAACATTTAAAATATATGACTTTCGCTTTAGTCATAATTCCCTTCTGCTTAAAAGAAATCAAGTAGTAAGATCATTTCTGCTAACGCTTATCTCGATTAGCACGATGTGGATAAAAGAATATCTTTTGCAAGAATAGTTTGTTTGCACAACTGCTAGACAAGATCAGGAAAATGGAACACATAAGACTTTATTCTATTGATTATATTGCTGCGGGATTATACTATTTGATAAATACGCTCAATATAAAACAGTTTATGTAGATATTTCATTTTTGTTCTGCCAGAAAGGTACGAATATACAATTAATATGTTTGTGTTTATTAGTAGTTTGTTATATTTTGACCCATAACAAAAAGCAACCCTGTTCACTTAAACTTGTATACACCCCTATAGTTGGTAAAATTAAAAATAAAAAAAAAAAAACCTAATTAAAAGTATATCATCCTCTTACATAAGGTATTAATGATCATGCAATTAAAGACAAAACTAAAGAAAAGACAGCACAAATATGATATAACAAATAATTAGACACTAAAATACTTATATGTTCTTTACAAAATAATTTCACAGCATCACTGAAAGGTTGCAAAATTCCTACACACCCAACTTTATTAGGTCCTTTACGAAGATGAATATATCCTAATACTTACGTTCTAGCAAAGTAAAAAGTGCCACCCCAACTATAACAAAAATAATTAAAATTGTACCCGCCAAAATTAATATTAATAATTCTCTTACCATTTATCCTAATTTAATTACGAACTATATTACTTATTGAAGTAATTTTCAAAAGATCTGAGTGGAATTTGTTAGGCGCAAACATCAACGTTAGGTTAAAATAAGAATCGTTATGTCAGCGCTGGAAATATTACTAGCAAGTTTCCTGAAATTGAAAATATAAAGGTACACTGTTATAAAGTATTGTAACAATAAATAATTTATGTAAAACTTTTATTATTACACTTATTTAATGTTAGTTAAGAGATAATCTTATGTTAATTCTTTAAATCTGTATAGTTCATGCCTGCAATGATCGTCACCCTCAAGCTACCATTAGCGTTAGTGACACATAATCAATACTAGAATATTAATCATAGGACGTTGTTATATGTCCATTGACCGGGACTTAAGTACTTACATCATTGTAAGCACCATTGGAGTATGTAAGCTCAAAGTAATTTGAGATCTCCACGTGATTTACCGGGAAAATGCGAGTCAGTTGGGGAATAAATGCTGTATCGGTATGTTGCTCTGGTAGCTCAGAGGTAAGAGCAGCTAGAGGGAGATCCGGATATCCATGGTTCAAATCCCAACTACGCAGGTAGTCGGTCTGGATGGCTAAGTTGATTAGGCGCTAGCCTTTTGATTCCAAGGTCTCGGGTTCAAATCCGGCCCTCATCAAGTTTTTAGGTGTGTTTGAAAAAGGATTTACGGGCATGTAAAATCACTCCTGAGAGACGAAAGTTGTGCACACCAGCGGCGCTGATATGAGCCAGGCAACTGGCAGCGTCGTTAAGAACAAATACTTTAATTTTCACTGGCAGTGAAATATATTATTTCAAAGCAACTCTTTATGTAGCTCAGGACATCTATCGCTAATGCTTGATTTCTGGCGCAGATAAAATTAAAGATGGTGCCTCTGTAATCGAGTGGTTGCATTCTGGTTCAGAAGTCCCTGTTTCGATTCCCGGCTGGAAGAAGGAACTTTTATCTATCCAAAATTATTTCTTATCCTCGTTCAAGTCTGGAAGTATAAATGCCTGTGTTCAGTGTATGATTTAATGATTGAAAAAACAAAACAATTAACGTTATAAGTTCAATAGTTCAGAGAGTCAATATACACAACGAGTAAGTTGTTAATGACGTTTAAGTCCCCGATAGGATGTTACATACTGTTTATACAAAGGAAATAACAGAGATACATTATAGTTTCCCAAAGGTGAAGTTGTTTCTATGACGTGACGTGTGATGACAATCATTGTGGTGAGTTTAATTGAGGTGACGTAGTATGTCCGCTGGTAGTGCAGATGGTGATCAGTGGTAGCGGGTTCATGTGGTTGTCTACTGGTATGATGTGGGATGGTGGAGATTGTACGGAAAATTGATCATATCTTTATACAAATTTCCAAAAGAATGATACAACGAAAAAAACTTTTGGTGGATAATTTCTTTGGTGTAATAGCATGGTAATAATGTGATGGTTATGATTAGATGGTGGGATGATAACTTGTTGGCGATGTCTTGGTAATGGCGATGTGTTGCTGTTTGTCTTACGGTGATGGTACGTAGATATTATGGTAGTGCGGGAAGTAGTACGGTTGGTATCGGCAATCGTTGTTAGTAATTCTACTTTACTGGTGCACCAGCAGCGGTAGTGGCAGAGATGGTCATGTTATCGGCAATGCTTGACTGTAGTAATGTGATATTATGGTGACAATGGGTGGTAGTGATGCTGGTGGCGGTGGTGGTAGGGTGTAGGTTTTGGGTATTCGGAATGGTGTGTATTTGTGGGTGCTCTATCTCAGGATTTTTACTAGCATGAAAACTCTTTCAGGGTGTGGTAGTAAGACACAAGTGCTTCATTAGTGTAGTTCGGCCTATTTCCGCCGTCGAACTTACACGCATTCCTCCTAAATTTCCGACTGTGAAACTACACTTTACCCGACCGCGACTATTATTATTTATTAATTTTGATGCAGTGATCTCGTCCGTACTCTGGTCTGTTCTAAAATTAACTATTTCCGTCACAACTAAGGACTACACCACTCACCCAAATATCACATCTTTGCTTTCCTGATGTTCTACGCCAAGTGCCTCAAACAGTGTCCCCTGGCCAGGGGGTCATTGTTTTCTCTTTTCCCGTTATGCTCCCCTCGGCCAGTGTCATCTCACCCCCTTCGGGTCAATGCTCTACCCTAACAGTATACTGTGCTACCAGTTCGTGACAACTCGGCTACTTAGACGTGTCTTAAATTTTTCTTCCCTTCCCATTTTCTATGTACATTTCTATTTCCCTTCTTCGTATAATTTATAGATATTATTAGGTATGATTTATCTTTCCCTTCTGAATAGCTCTTTGCCCAGTGACAAAATATGTACTGTCTCATGGTACTTACTAGTGATATCGGCAGTGTTTTAACTCCTGTACGGTACCACTATCTTCTAAAATATACACTTTATTTTAATGTTGGACGTTAGCTCCAAAAAATTAGACAAGCATTTGCTCAACATACAAAAAGTAATGAAATGTATTGGAAAATGTTTGATTAGATCTAAAATTGCCTTAGAAAATAAACTAGTAGAAAAGGTTTCACATTTTCAGTATTTGGGATATGACATAGGATACCAAGGAAACAAAGATATAACAAATAAAATAACATCGTTTTAGAGTATATGTGGAACCATCATAAAAACCCTAGGACAGAAAATAAGAAAAAATACAAAACCTTAACTTCATAGAACATGACTTTCTCTTACTATTATATGGATGCGAGAATTGGATAATCGAGGCAAGACATGAAAATAAGCATCAACATGTTAAAGGATGCAGAGTTAGAAGTGGAACTATCATAGAAGTGTTAGCTCATTGTTTTTTCCACACAAGCGTGTGTATGTTAGGACTTGGATAGGTAGAGTCAGACTGAAAAATTCAATGCGTTAGCCAGGATTTTATCAAGGGATCTCCCACATTTTAGTCGTTTGCTCTAGCCACTGAGCTACGATGGCAACTTGCCGACATGGAACTAAATTTCTCAACCGATTCACATGTTTCCCGGTAAATACAAGGGGATATCAAATTAATTTTAGATGACATACCCTAATGGCGCATTACAATGTCCTAATAAGTCCCGAGCTTCATATTTTAACCAACTATTAGATCATTAGTGTTAATTAATTGTTTTTTACACAGCCGAGTGTAGTACAGGATTTGAATAGGTGGAGTCAATTCAATATCATAGCCGGGATTTGAACCACGAATCTCCCGTTCTCTATCCAGTTACTCTAAGCTCTGAGTTACCATGACAAGATGCCGACACGTTAGTTTCTCAAGTGGCTCGCAGTGTAAGTCGCTATTGAGTTATATTATCACAAAATAATTTGAATCGCTTTGTATTTTACCGGGAAACATATGAATCAGTTGAGGAATTTAATACCTAATAGCGTGCTGCTATGGTAGCTCAATGGTTAGAGGAACCGTCTAAAGACAGGAGATCCTGTTCAAATCCTGGCTATGGCATTGTACTTTTTAGTCTGACGCTACATATCAGAGAAGAATTTTTATATATATATATATGTGTGTGTGTGTGTGTGTGTGTGTGTGTGTGTATAGAGGATGTCCTAGAATTCATCATTGATATATGACAATATATACACACATATATTGAATGTAAACGTAACACATATTACACATCTATAAGGAAATGGAAAGGTAATGGACAGAACATGGAAATGGAATAAAAACGGAGCTGCATTCTACTAGCAGCAGTCCAAGTATGGAGGGGACATTTAACCCCTCAAACCCCAATGAGTGTTTTGTGCATACATCCCCAGGAGAAAAAGAGGGGAAGGAATCGCAGGTGATGCATGGGCGGCAGTCGCAGAGTTCTCTAACAATTCCAGGCTTGATCACTCGACCACAGCAGAATCGCTCAGAAGCGCCCCTCCTAGCTATAGCAGAGCTTCTCAGAGCATCCGAGAAGAAGTTGCAATGCGTAAGCCTCTGCACTATCTGCCCGACCCGACGAGTTTCGAAGCCAACCTGAACCATGAAAGAAAGAAAAGAGATAAGAGGAAACCCGTGTGAGAGTATATCCCACCAACATTCACTTTGGCAATCAGAGAATATCATGGAAAACTACAATACCTACTCTAGTCACTATGTGAATTTTATATACGTGCTAGGGAAAGTAAATATCAACGTCAAAACAGTCCGCTGCAAGGAGTAGAAATTGTGTGTTGCGTTCACATGAACTTCTCTACACTTTTATATAAAATTTTCTTAAACATTGATTCTATGTTCCGTTTTTTGATCATTTGATCATTTACCCATTTCATTATAATTACGTATAAGAAAGAAACTAAGCAATGACGACAGTAATTCTTTTAAAAGCCGGTTACTATGTAGTGGCATTTAAATTCTGTACTCTTTGCATGAAGATGAAAAGCAGAGAAAAACGAAAACGTCATTTATATTTCAGAAAAAAAGATTAATTAGCGGAAAATTAAATCCAATAATAAAGAATATATCGGAAATGGTTAGCACCAAAAATTTCACTTGACAATAACTCAGTGCTTTGGTGATATACTCAATTTTGTGCAGTAGGATCTTGTCTTTTTCTTATGGTCTGCCAATTATACAAAAGTGGTTCATAACAAAGAATAATTTAGAGGAAAATTCAAGGTATAAATTTTATTCCACATGAAAATAACTTAAACAGCAGTATTTACTTAAACTCCTTGTGAGACATTTTTAATGGTATCGCAAACCCGGAAACATTTTCCAGTTAAAGAACAGTTTGGTGTGAAAGAAGTACATTCATAAACTTCGTGTCGCATCCCTGTAAGGTAGTTTTTTTTTTTTTTTTTTTTTTTTTTGTAGTGTTTAACGCCCGCTTTAACTACTTATGGCACCGCAGGCGGTGACACTGATGATACATGAATGATGATGGAGCACCGGCGGAATGCGATGGCGGGGGAAACCGGAGTACCCGGAGAAAACCCGCCCCAGCGCCGCTTTGTCCACCACAAATCTCACATGCGGTCGCTTGGGATCGAACCCCGGCCGTCTAGGTGAGAGGCAAGTGGTCTAACCACTCGGCCACGGTGCGGCCACCTGTAAGGTAGTGAACTTAAACACAGGTATTGTAGGTACCCGAATTTTCGTTTTTAAGTTTTTCACAGAAATATACACACGCACACGTATATGTGCAGGGAGCCTTTTCCCACAGCTTAAATCATAATATAGCTGTACTTAAAATACTGACCAGTTAACGATAAAAAATATGCAAGTGCTCTGTAGCAATTTCAAAATGGAAATATATGAGGATTATACTCATAAGTATTTAATTAACACACAAAACTCATTGGCACAAACTTGAATTTAACTTCATTGCCCTAGTTAAATTCTATTAGGTGATTGTATATTTTTATCTGTTGTTATTTCGGTACCATCTAGTAATTTTACGTTCTCTGGCACATATGTACAATGTTTATAGTATATAGAGGGTATTGCTTTCCACCTAAAAATTCTATACCGACATTTCAGCGGAAATAAATGTTATTAGATCTCCAGAAAAAAGAATAAAATAAAAGCGTTTCTAGAAAAAAAAATATCCGTGTGTATGAGCCTAAAAGCTTCATTAATATATTTTACTTTTCCTAATTATTTTAAAAAACTAACATTTATGGAATATGTTATTTCACAAAATATAGAACTTTAATAATTTAAATATAATTACACTCTTAATAAAAATTACCTGTACACCTTTCTATGAGCAGAATATCTCAAAAACGAAAAATCGGTTAAATACAAAAGAAAGCAACATGAAGATTTTCAAGAAAATCATGGAACCCTTTCATAGAACATATTGATTTTCTCCAAAATAGCTACGAATGCGATTAACATGGCATATGTTTAAGCTATTTTTATGTCATATGAAATTGAATCTAGAATTTTCTAAAGAATCGCCTCTGAAGACCTCCTCTTTCTGGATGCCTTTTGTATACCTCGTAAACCATAGTAAGACGAAAACCTACTACAAAAGAAATATATATCTTATTAAAGCACACAATTTATGTCATATACATTTTTATAGAGTTAACTGTTTGAGTGATAGTCCTTGTTGTTGGTTTCAATTTTAAACTACTTACTTAAGTTTTTCTTAAGTGGTTAGTCACATTTGGTCTTATCTCTTTTGTTTTATATCCAAGAAAGCAAAAGAATCGAATTCCAATTGTTTCATATACGATAGGTTTTAAAAGATTTTACTATCGCTTTAACTTAGTATGTTTATTCCCTTTACTTGTTTTCTACTCAGAAGGAAGCAAGTAAAAGACACTTTCTGTTAAATTTTATTTGGTATAGATACAAGAATAATGTTTTTAAGGATAGTTTGTTTATGGAACAGTTAAAGAAGGTAATGTGAATGGAGGAATACACCCCAATTTTTAATAACTCCAATATTGGCATGTGGGCACAGAATAACTGCATTAGCAGAGTGAATGCTGATATAAAGTAAATGTTGAAATCAGCCACTTATTATTTCCGGTTTTGCACGCAATTAGACTAATACACGAGAGAGTTTCTCCACTAATTTCAATGCATTTGGTGACAAATTGATGGCAGGCCGCGACATGTCAGACCATTCGCCTCTCACCTACACGGCCCGAGTTCGGTTCCAAGCGACCGCATGTGAGATTTGTTATGGAAAAAGCTCCGGGCTCTTCTGTTCCCCCCCCCCCCGTCATCACATTCCACTGGAGCTCGAATCTTCACTCCGTGTATCATCAGTGTCATCGCCTGCGGGGCATAGCAGTAAAAGCGGGCGATTAACAATATAAAAACACTTGACGCCAGAAGCAACTCATAACATAAATCATATATAACATTATATTGCAAAAGAAAGACTTGAGATTAACTTATGGAGTTTCATCTAAGTTTCATTGTAAACCACTTTTTATTAAATCTAGTATACTTACTCTATTCTCAATATACGTTCTGGCCTGTCTTTTGTATGTAAAGAAACAAGTAGATAGTAAATGTGTACTCCAAAGCAGAGACCAAGACGTCGAATCCAGGCGAGGGCAAAAGCTAGAGCAGAGTCAGTGGGTTCGATTCCCGCAACCCCTGCCCCCCTAGATTCCCGCAACCCCCTTGATGTTCGTTTGGTTGAATGGTGTTTGGAGTAGGGGTGAATGTATGATGATTGGTTTTGTCCAATAGGAAATGTGTAATTTATATCAAGTATCACGTGTTCGGGATTCAGGGGGTGTGTATTTTAAGGGTGGGAGAGATGCGGGTGGGGGTGTATGTAGTAATTGGGGATTGGGTGCATGTGGTTTCACCGTGTCAGAGATGTGTGGTGGGAGGCATGTGTTTTGTTGCATGGTGGTCTAAATCATGAAATGGGTAAATTAGTAATTACACGAGTTTAAAAAAAAGTTAATGAATGGATGTCGGGCGTATGAAATTTCATCTCAAAATCTGTCTTAGGGTAAGAAATATCCATGACAAGTTGTTGCTTGAGGGTTTGGAGATGTGAGGGTGTGAGAGAGATGAGTGATGTGAGGTATGTGGTATCTGCATGTGTTTATTGTGTGACTGGGTGTTGTAGGTGTGCGGGGGGGACAAATAAATTACTAATGCAACGAGTTCGAGTCTGATTGGCTGAAACCTGTTCTGACGTGCAGTTTCTGGGAAGTCGCTAGCAGCTAGCGACCGGAAAGAATGAGACAGCACGTGTCTCTGGAGGGTTGTGTGCGTATGAAAACAAATTACTAGTACAATAAGTGTGAGCCTGTTTTTCTGAAACAGGATCTATCTTGCAAGAGAGCATGTTTTGGCGAACCACCAGCAGCTGGCGCTCGGTAAAAGAGCGAGACAGCATGTGTCTCTGAGTGTATATAAGAGGATGTGAGGTTCCTCAGGAGCTAGATCTCTAGTGAAGTGCAATGGAAGCCGAGGAAACGATTGCACTGGAATTGTGGGAGCATATAATGGCTGTTCATCAGGAGTCATGAGATGGGAAGTTGCATTCGACTGTATGCAGCAAACCTTCTTGCCACAAGCAGTTTACAAGCTCATTCCCGTGCACCGAGTGTTGTAACATTTATCAGCAAAATAAATCGTAAGTGTATATTAAAAAAATTGTGTTAGTCAATTGCATCACTTATATATGTTGCAGAGATCATGTGCCTCCATCGGAGTTGGATGCTGACAGACAAGATGTAGATGAAGTGGATGAGAGCGCTTCTAAAGTATCAGTTGATGGTAAAGGATCTTCCCAGAAGCCTTCTAAAGCAGAGAGGTGAGTATACACTTTTCTTTTTAGTCACTAGCTATAAAACATTAAACTGAGTTGTTTTTATTTCAGGAGGCTGATGCATGCAGCGGGATGAATATTAATATATGCTTCCATTTGTGTGTTGCAGGTGTGTGAGTGTGAGAGTCCACATGAATGCTGATGTATACATGTAAGCAGTGTGTATGCTCACTTCTAAGATTACTTGTTCTTTCCTTGCAGGTCAGGAAAGAGAGAGAGAAGAAAGCAGAGAGGAAGAAGAAGAACCCATACGAGGATGTGCTCGTTTTCATCCTAGAGCCACTTCCAGCAAAAGATGCAGCCAATTGATGAGGTTATGCTGAAGGTTGCATCAATTTCACCAGCCCATTCTGTGTGCATTGGGCTTTATCATGAACTTCCTTCTCTATTCATACGTGCAACGAGTGATTCATCCTATGTATACATAACAAAGCCAGACTGGGATATAATTAAGGAAAATATTGCAGTGTTCGAAACATATTCGAGAGAAAATAAGTTTCCATGTGTCGAATATAGTGAACATGTGGTGTATGCACACAATACCATTATATTCATAAATAATGAAATCGAATTTGTTAATACGTGTTTAAACGATCATGATATTACGCTAAGTGGCTGTGAAATAAGTGAATTAAAAAGACTCAAACCATATATTGAAAGACATTTAACATGCTTGCATGATGTTCATGTATCAAGATCCTCATATTATGCTGGAAGCAGGAGTGGGAGAAGGAAGATTATGGAAATGTATAATGCAATGAATAAAACGGTTTATCATGTTTTATTTATTTATTTCATCTAAATTACACTCTGAACAACATGTGAAAGAGGTTTAATGTAAAAACTTTATCATGTAGAATTAGACAGAAAAGGGTTGTCTGCACTGGAATATTAGCAGATGCTTGAATTTCTAGTCTAATGTTGACGGCTCCAGTGACAGTCTCTTCTGGCTGATGTGAGCAATCGATGACAAATAGGGGTGCATACTGAAGAAAATCTTTTCTCTTCAAGAGGGGATAATTATCCTTCCCATAATATGCATTTTGGAATCTTGAATACATCTCGTACAGAGATGCAAATTTTGAATTTCCAAAGTCTAAATTCATGTCATTATATGGGTAACACTCGCTGTTGAGATAAAGTTTCAGATTAGTAATGTTGCAAATGATCAAATATTGAACAGTCTTTCGTAGCATCATTTAATCTTGCAGTCTGGGCTCCAACTATAACAAAACGAGGCTTTTCGAGTTTGGAGGTTGTTGCAACATTCCAAGTGAATGATTTGGTCTGAGGAACTGCGGGCTGAGTATGAAGATCCATGGTTCGAAATGCGATATGCAGAGGTTTATCAGCTTTGACAATTTTTAGAATGTCTATTTTTTCAGAGTCGGTAAGGCGAATGACAGGCATCCTCCATTCTATTCTTGTCAATTTTAGAATTGGCGATTCTGCTCCCTCATGGTGAAGGCAATTCTTGGAATCCTTTGATCGAATGAGAACCAATTCAAATTTGCTATTTAGAATGAGTTCCTTGTGATCATCCACAAAACGTAAAAGCATTGCCAGAGGAACTATGGCGTTGAATGCACCATTTGCAGCATTCACAATATCTGCATTTTCTTGCGGATACGTTCATCCTGCATTGTACAGGCGAAGCGTTTCCATTGGATTGAGGGTTGCAAAGTTATTGAGATTCCGGGACTTCTAGTTCTGTCAATAGTGCACCCATTCAGATCCAAACGAATCTCATCAAACATGAATGCAAATGCATTATTGGTGATTGTTGCAGTTGTTGGCGATCCATTGGCCTTGGTGAGAGATCCCTCTATGTAAAGATAACTTCTGCTAGGTAGAGTGTATAAATCTTCAGCTTGACATGGAATTCTAATCTCATCGTTTGCGTCTAGCGCTGATGTGTTGTAGGGCAGAAATACATGTTCCTCCTCTTTAGTAATCTTGTCGTCGAAGACTGGTACTTCAGTAACATTCAAGATATCCATTATAACACTCTATATCCTAATCTCTCAAGGAATCTTCGATTAACTGATGTTAACACGACGAAGGTCTGCGAACGAGTATGAGCCCATCTACAGAGAGACGATTTATTATAGCATCGACGATGCGATCTAAAATTTATTCCCATTGCGACGAATGTGTAGTCGAATAGTTATAACCTCGTTCCTAAGGTCAATGAGTTTACCGTTCTGATCAACTACCCGAAGGAAGGTTTGATCAATCAGTTTTGTAGATATGACTGGTAAATATATGGGATTCGAAGGCTCTTGCGATATGTGATGTCCTGGTGGCACAGATGGGAAAAACTCATACAGCGAATGACCGCTTTTACCATCAATGAAAGATCCTGTTGCAATACTGCACTCGATTCGAGTTATGCTCACTTTAAATATGTTCACAAGATTGTTAGATTCATTCAATTCACCAGCCTTGAGCATTCTATCTTCATCAAATCCTAAAAGTGAGCCAATAGATCTCTGTTTTGAAAAATCGATGGTATAACTCCATGGCACGGCAGCTCACGGGGAACCTTGGCCTACCGCCCGGCGAAATCGATGGTATATGGACATTTCATCTCAGCCTTCATTGTATTATTATTATTTGGGCGAATGAAGAATACCTCATCGCCCAGTCCAAGTTTTCTCCTCAATAACCGAATTGATGTCAGCAATCTCATATGTTCCATGAAGTATCTCGGTTACTCTCGAGACATTATTGGAAATATAATGAAATAGATTGTTGCTTACATCAACGTTTGGAATAGAGTAGAATGTTTCAAAATTTAATAAGGCAATCTCATAATGTCCTGGAGGATCAAGATGTAGCGGAGGATTTAGGAATGAAGTAATGCTTGTCTCAGTTCCGCTCACTGCAATTGTATAACTCATTTTGAATGACGGCTCTCAGCAACAGACTGTTTTATAAGAGAAATTGAAGGCAGAGATGACCACAAATGACACTTTTAAAATTCTGATACCTTTGCACATTATACAGAATCCTAACACCACCGAGGTAGGATTCAATCTCTGAAGGAGGCTTCAGATCTCCAAAACTATCGAAAGAAACTGCAATATCATTCTCTTTCCGGATGGCAACCCAATATGTACCTTCGTTCTCTGAAGCGTCAAGATTCACTACCATCCTCTCTTTCCGTAATGGCTTCGATGGTAGTTTGTCGATCATATATACACTCCTAAAGAAGGTATATTTAAACGTTTAGCATAACTTTCAATATCAAAATTGCTTAGAGCTTTCTGCGGTATAAGTAGAGTCCGTTTCCCGAGTTTTTTGAACCTTTACCTACAGCTCCAATTTTATTTAAAGAGATTAGCATTGGACCCACACCAGTTTGAACACTAGTCATCTTCTTCTTTTTCTTCTTCATCTTCCTGATTCCAATACCCTTGCCTTTAGACTCCATTTTCCTGTTATGTCGAGTCATCTCAGTAAGTTGTTTATCAGCCGCCTTCTTCTTATTCACAGCTGTGGCTATCTGTGCTGCTCCTCCAGCAGCATCACCTAAAGCAGCAATTATAGGAATCAGAGGTAAAAAGCCTCCTCGCTTCGTCTTTCTCTTCTTCCTCTTTCCTGCCCCTTCAGCAATCTTCCCATTCATGACGATAGTTGCAAGTCTCGCAGCAAGTCTCTCTTTCCAATCGGCGTCACCTGATTGAACACGATTCCAAGCTGCTCTGCAAGAACTCTGTCAGCTGTATTCCTTGAAGCAACATCTTTATTGGTAGCGTAAGCAATGTCGTGACCTTTACAAGCTTCGTCAAGAAGATTTATGCCAGGATCTCCCCTCTGCAATCGTTTCCGTAGGTGAACAGGTGACAGGTCCACAATATCTGTAGCCAGGCAAATGAGCTTCAAAGGGAAGCGAATTAATTATTGAATTAAGTATACCGGAGCCTCTCTTGCAGGACTTCCCTCCTCTCCTACTTCATTGTCCACTAGATCTTATATATAGATACATAGCATATTTATACATTTAGTTGCTACGATGGAGCTCGAGAAGCAACAGTGCACGTTACCTATTCATATAAAAGATTTTGAAGGTGACGTGAGAAACCATCGACAGGGCTATCTCTTTCTTAGCAATGTGAGAGCATTGATTTTAGGTAGCTCAAATGCAGGAAAAACAAATATATTACTCAATCTGCTACTTCACGAGAGTGGACTTAGATATGAAAATCTATATATTTATTCAAAGTCTCTTCATCAACCTAAATATCAATATCTTTTCAGAGTTCTTAAATACATCACTGATATAGGCTTGCATATATTTGAAAAAGGAGATGATGTATTGCAACCATTAGACGCCAAAGAAAATTCAATCTTTATATTTGATGATGTCATCAATGAGAAACAAGACAAGATTGCTTCATATTACAGCATGGAGACATCGCAATGTTGTCGCTGTTTACCTTGCTCAGTCCTATGCTAAAGTTCCGAAGCATTTAATCAGAGACAACGCCAACATGATTGTACTCTTTAGACAGGATAGTTTAAACCTAAGGCACGTATATGAGGATTATGTGAATACAGACATGAGGAATGTACGGGAAAGTGATGCTGGAAGTCCGTTTGTTGTTATAATTCCCGAATATCCATTGATCAATGGGCGCTATAGAAACGGATTCGGCACCTATATCGAGGTGAAAAAGTAACATTATCAAGCAGTTGAGGTTAGCCATGAGTGCAGACAGGTTCGGAGCACAGAGGCTGCGTCCTCCAGCAGAATTCTTAATCGTTATATTATAAATAAGGATGGTAAGGGAAACTATCAATTCAGCAGTAAGAGATTGTGCAATGTTCATGACCCTGAAGAAGGAAATGATGCGTCCACTAAAAGCCATGTGGACAAAATTACGGCAAACAGTGAGAAACGCTTGCAAGCATTTTCACGTTGAGGTTACTCTTAGAGGGAACCTTAAGACATGGCTTGATAACCTGATAGCCAAATATATTTTCGACAGAGATCATGATGATAACATTGTGATTGGAAAACATCGATTAAAAGTATTATTAGAACCAATTCATGACCATGATGCGCCAAATAGAAAGTTTATCGTCGAATACGTCAATTCTAGGACTCAACCCTTAGACAATGATGGTAACGTGAGATATCAACATAAAAGGCTTACAGAAATAGCTGACCCTGTTGTTGAAACCGATGCTGTAAATAAAATATACATTTTAAATCAGCTGACAAATGTATTTAATGAAACGCGTCAAGATATAAACAAATTTGCATATAAAATATCCTCTTTATCAAATAATTTTGATGCTAAAGTAAACAGTAAGATTCAAGCAATTGAGAACAAAGTGCAAAGTGTATCGGTAAATACAGTTAGTGATGTCACAAATTCAATGAAACAGCTAAAGACATCCACTCTTGAATCTATGGACAATATTAAGAGAGAGCAACTTAGTTTAAAAACGAAACTGAATGATCTCAGTGAGAAGCTAAAAAGTGTTGATGATAATGGACATAGACTCATGGAATCTGAAACTGTTTACAATACGAGGCTCTCAAGACTAGAGGAGTTAACACTTAAGTTGAAAAATGAAATAGAGAGCATGTCAGGAATGTTGAATATAAATAATGAGAAGCTTAAAACGATAGAGGAGAATGATGATACGTTAATGCTTTCCAGTAAAAATAATCATAGTCGTATCGACAGTTTGCACCAGTCATTGCAGAGAATGAATAATGGTTTAAACATTTTCTCTACAAGTGTTAAGCACCAAATGACGGATATGCAAGCAGACGTAGATCGTTCAAAGTTATCAACGATACACACTGCAAAGGCTTTCGATGCTTTGAGAACACAGGTTGCCTGGATGAGTGGAAGAGTTATCATTCAACTTCAGGCTGGGCCTAGGGGTAAAAGCTCATTCATCCTATCTCCAGGCCGCTCATTCTACACGTTTACATTAGATGGTGCTCTGTTTGAGTGCACTATAGACACGGCTGATCTCCTGAATCCTGAAAATACTCGTAGAGTCCCTCCAGAGATGAGAAGTGTCAATATATCAATTATATTAAGGTTGAGACCTATCCTGTTCCATTTAAGAGAGGTGACATTCTGACCATTGCCCCTGCTGCATTTAAAGGAGTCTCAGAAGGGCAGATTTTATGTATAGAACTTTTGGCTGCAATTAAATTGATCAGTCAACCAAGCCTATAAATTGACTGAAACAAAGTAATTTGCATGCAGATTCAAGATGGAAAGTGAAAGCATAAGGCTAAAAGAAGCGGTAGCTCGCCATACCAAGGCAATCAGAGAAAAATTGCGTTCTCTAAAAGGGGTCAAGTTTGAGACTCAGAGGGTAATGTCTGAAGTTCTCCAACCTGTAACTGATTCTCTAAATGATATATTAAAAGTTAATAATAAACAATACAGCCATCGAGAGAGTAAGGACTCATCTGATCTGACTACTTATTTGAATGAAGTTCGCTCAAAAGATAATGATTTACTGGATGGGGTTCGCTTTAAAGATGGCACTCATATGCTAGGGAATAAAGTAATTCAATTTAAGGACAAGCGTCTTCAAATAGGCGACCAAATGTATGAAGCTACTCCGGGTCTTTATGAATTGATTTTCACAAAAATACCACAAATGTCATCATACACAGAGGATGACTTAGTTACCTATACTGACATTATGAGGAAAACTCTTTTTCATAGAAGCGGATTCAAGACTCAAGGAAAAGGGAAATCAAATAGAGGCTACAAGTATAAGAAGATCATACAACCTCTGCTCCGTTCACATGTAGGTTTTGGTCTCGAATGGAAGCAGCATCATCCTAATAGAGAACCGGACTACGTTTACTGGTAAAATCCCAATACTTTGGTAAATCGCTTAAGATTAATCATTGCATCACAAGAGGCTGGAAATAAGAGCCATTCTGCAGAAATCGATGAAATAATAAGAGAGTTGAAATCTTCGAAAATTATAGCATGATTAAGCAAGCCATCGCAAAGGAATTGCATGCACCTGCTAGGAGGAACTTCTTACGTCGTAAAATTGTTAGTAAAGGATTAAATGATTTGTTGCAGATTGACTTGGTGGAAACGATTCCAGGCGCAAAAAAAAAAAAAAAAAAATAAATAAATAAATAAAAAAAAAATAAACAATTCAAGTACATTCTTATTGCAATTAATTTCTATTCCAAAATGGCATTTGCACGTCCTCTGAAGGATAAAACAGGTGCTAATGTATCGAAAGCTATGGAAAGCATACTGAAAGAGTTGGAAACACTACCTAAAAACATTCAGTCTGATAACAGGAAAGAGTTCTACAATAAATCCTTTAATAAGTTAATGGTCAAATACAACATTAACCATTACAGCACTTTCACCACTGTAAAGGCTGCTGCCGTTGAACGTCTGATAAGAACATTGAAAAATATGATGTATCGGGAATTCCTGACACAAGGATCATACAAATGGCTGGCACTCTTACCAAAGGTCATCTCAAAGTAAAATAATACTTACCATTCCACTATTCAAATGAGACCTATAGATGTCAAGAATAACAATCTTCTGCTGTCTGTGTACCGCTACAATCATGCAAGGAGTGAGAAGAGGAAGCCAAGGGTATTTCACCCTGGTGAATATGTAAGGATTTCTAAGTATAAAGGACAATTTGACAAGGGTTTCACCCCCAACTGGGGTTCTGAGATTTTCCAGGTTGATCGTGTGAAAAACACCCTGCCTGTCACATATATCACAAATGACAAAAATGGGAATGAAATTAAAGGAGGTTCTTATGGTCATGAATTAATGTCAACTAAATGCCCAAATACATATTTAGTGGAAAAGGTACTGAGACGTCATAGAGACAGGATACTTGTAAAATGGTATGGATTTTCGCATTCTGAATGGATTAATTACAATGACATGGTGTAAGGTATAATATGTTCAAATAAAACATGCATAGATTGTGAATAAAGAATATTTTTATTTATGATCATCTCTTCCCTCCTCCCATTGCATCAATTGAAAACATTAGAAGGTTACATTAATATGCTGTACATCACACATTTCGTCATAAAATATGCAGTTTACGAATATATAAAAGACCAACAGTACAAAAATATATATTTATAAATATAATCATCCCTTCCCTCCTCCCATTGCATCAGTTGAAGACATTACAAGGTTTCATTAATATACTCTACATCAAAACATTTCGACATAAAGTATACAATTTACTGAATATATAATGCATTACAAATATATATATATATATATATATATATATATATATATATATATATATATATATATATATATTTGAAAAAATAAATAGATTGAGAATAGAGAATGTTTTATTTATATATAATCATCTCTTCCCTCCTCCCGTTGCATCAATTGAAAACATTACAAGGTTACATTAATATACTCTACATCACACATTTTGTCATAAAGTATGCAGTTTACGAATATATACAAGACAAGCAGTACAAAAATATATATTTATATATAATCATCTCTTCCCTCCTCCCATTGCATCATTTGAAAACATTACAAGGTATCATTAATATACTCCTCAATATCTGCATATACCACAAAGGGATACAGGATCACTTTTTGAATAAGCTTTGAATTCAATGACATCACCCTCCTTGGGCATTTTAAGTACTTGACACCTTTTGCACTTCAGTCTATGTGCACTCAACATTTTTTCACTACCACACCGGATCATGCATGCTTCGCAAGTATAGAGTTTCTTAGTGTTCTTAGTAACTTGAGATCTTACAAGTCTAGATAGACTGGAGATAAAGGCAGCAATGTGCTTTTTCGTTCTTTTCAATATAAAGTAGATTGACATGATACTCTTTTTTCTCTGATGTCTGGTATAGTGGATTGACATGTAAATTATCTTCTAACCCAAAAAGAGAAATAGAGTTCCTGGGTTCTGGTTTTCAAAACGATCTGTCGCATCTAGACTTACAGGGAATTGCATATTCAGATAATTGCATGTTTTGTAAAGCAAATCTTTGAGGTAGGAGCCTGGTCGATCACTAGAAAACTTTGCAGGATATCTTGAAACCAATAAACACCACGCGAAACAACATTTATCTCTCTTTTTTTTTTATGCTTATGACAGCTGACTTATTCCTGATTGTTTCAGAAAGCTCAATATGCAGAGGCATGCAGCGGGTCATGTAAGGAAAGGCCAATCGCCAACCCCTGAATTGCGAACAATGCTTTTGACGAGGCTTTACCATCAAACTGTGATATGTGTTCTAAAATATCATTTGCAATTGTATGGAATATGGATTCAAGATTGCCTGCTTTGAGAATAAGTTTTGCCTTTGAATTAAAGAAAACTGGAATTATTTCTCTTTTTCAGGGGTTTGGATTATATATGATGTTTCCAGAGAACAAATAATTTTTAACCCTGACCTATGTCTTTGTAGAGTATACTTAATTTCTTTCATTACAGGAAAACAACATTTCATTAAGAACTCACGCGGTCCAAGTATCTGTAGTGTGTTTTCGATTCGAGTATTATAAATGCATCCCTTGAATGCGGACTCTGTAAGCTTACATTCTAAAGCAGCAGCATGAGGATGTGAATTATCCCTAACCTTTACTTTTTTGGAAGGGGGTAATGCTTCTTCTCCTGCTTCGCGGTTGCAGATGCTGCTACAGCTTGGAGCTGACGAGCAGGATGGTGCAGGTTGCGGTGACGTCATACGACAGGAATGATCCTGAGCGGTCGGCCGTGCGCGTGAAGTCTGCAGATTCTTAGATAGGTCCAATGGTTTATTGCTGTAGAACGGGATGGCTGATCGACCAATCAGGCTTCCAGGAACCTTTTTCTTTATTGACAGGTCCAATGCATTCTCCTGATTGCTGTAACAAAGCCCAGAATATATAAGTAACTTGTTTCGTTAAATGTTAGGTATAATAAACTTAAATTAGTCCCAGTCAATGTGTGAGACACATGTCTTCTTTTTAATTTTACTATAATAAACTCATTTCATAAACACTCTGTATCCAATATTGTTTTCTTACCTGTTATTAATGAAGTTTGTCTCTGGTTTATGTCATCTCCCATAGGTGTCTGGAGCATCCTCAACGGCCTCACTGAATCTGCACACATCATGGGGTTCTGTTTTCTTATGCAATGGGAGGAGGGGCTTCTGTTTCTCTGCTTATGTTGCCTAAAACACACATATAACAACCATGTCATGATAAATATGTTGTATGAAAGCTAAATTGCAGTCATTTTTCTGAAATTCATCTTAGCAAGTGTTTCTATTAGCAGTAGGTTTGACGAGCACTGAGAACTACAGCTTTCCTCCCGAATATTTGAATTCTGTAACATGCATTACGTATATATATATATATATATATATATATATATATATATATATATTGAAATGTAAAATAATATTCAAATTACATCAGATAACGATATTTTAAAAATGAGAGTCAATCGAATAGCTGTATTTTGTAACATATATTATGTGCATATATTTTTAAATGCAAGTTAATATTGAAATTATGATAGATAACGATATATTTTAAAACATGCAAACTCATAGAATATTTTTATTCTGTTACATACATTACGAGTATATATTTTTTGAAAATGCAAACTAATATTCAAATTATGTTAGATACCGACATTTTAAAAAAAATGCAAGCCCATACCTTCTCAGACACAAAAGACAATTTGCAAGTCTTGAACTTGCCGGCTGGGATCAGTCCATGATATACCAAGCCGAAGTTTCCGGGAATATAGTTCAACTGTTGCTCGCTCAGGCTGACGTATCTGCTGAGCAGGAATACTTGTACTGCTTCCAACTCTGCAACTACTCTTGGCCCGTAGCGTGGCTGCACTTTCCGCAGAGCGGTGATTTTATATGCGCGTTCTGCCTCCAGTTCCTGAAGCTGTTTTGTGGGTAGGAAAACCTTCCCCTCCGCCATTTCCGCTAACTGTTCCCTAAGTCGTCCTAAAACAAAACATCCGTGTATTACAGTCTTAAATGTATTGCATGTTAAGGTATCGCTACATTAAAATCTCAAACGTGCTAGGCGAAATATTGAGCAATTATTGTAATGTATGTATCATGCATATGTTTCTATAAATTCAGGAAATAACAATTTCTGAAAAATGTAAGAGCTGGTCACTATATTTTCTACTTTTTAAAACAAAGCACATGTGAGTTACTACAGTAAATTATTCTTAAAACTGTTTATAACGGTATAACTAGCGATCGTAAAAAACAGAACTGTTGCATTCGCATAGCTTTCTCTCCACCGAACTCTTCAACGAATTATTTTTAAACTGATTTGTACATTTACATAATGCTAGGCTAGAAACAATAGGATGCTTTATTCCTATAAATTCAGGAAATAACATTTTTTTTTTTTAAATTTAAGAGTTGGTCACCATGTTTTTACTACGATTTCTTGTTCTGCAACATACTTTAATAATGCAAATGGTGCTTCAATATTTTTTGTTTGCATTTATTTACATATTGGTTGAGGAATATATTATGGCTCATATAAATGTTATTATTAAATAAGGCTAGTATACCCCCTAAATAAATTAGAAGTAAAACATAAGAGACTATACGAAAGGAATGCAGATTATTTAAAATAATAGAGAGATTTGCAAATGCGCTACATTAAAATAGCATGCATGTAAGCGGTTTTATAGCAGAAATATTTAGAAATTTTTATAATTTTATGTAGGCTTATATTCCAATTTGAAACTTCTTTTTTAAACACATGCGAGTTACTGCAGAAGATTATTCTTAAAACTGCTTATACCTGTATAACTATTGATTTGTTTTAGCTATATTTCCCATTTAAAACTTCGTTTTTAAGCACTCACATGAGAGTTACTGCAATAAAGTATTCTTAGAACTGTTAATAACTGTATAACTAGCGACAATAAAAACACAGAACTGTTGTATTCGCATAACATACTCTCTACCGAACTCTTCAACGAGGAATTCTTAAACTGTTTACTATATTTACATAATGCTAGACTAGAAACAATATGATGCTTTATTCCAATACATTCAGGAAATAATAATTTTTTTAAAAAATTTAAGAGCTGGTCAGTATGTTTTTTACTATAATTTAACAAAAGCTTCTTGAGCTATATTTTCAACTTAAAACATAGTTTTAATAAGCACGTGCGAGTTACTGCGGCAAATTATTCTTAAAACTACTAACTGTATAATAGTGAATAATAAAAATAGAACTGGTACATTCACATAACTTTCTC
This sequence comes from Hymenopus coronatus, assembly GCA_030762935.1. NCBI lineage: Eukaryota > Metazoa > Arthropoda > Insecta > Mantodea > Hymenopodidae > Hymenopus > Hymenopus coronatus. The sequence goes on from CM060890.1 coordinate 17,996,365, forward strand.
TCTATCGAACTTTTCAACAATGCGAGTTACTGCAATAAATTATTCTTAAACTGTTAATAACTTTATAACTAGCGATAATAAAAACACAGAACTGTTGCATTCGCTCAACATTCTCTCTACCGAACTCTTCAACGAAGAATTCTTAAACTGTTTATTATGTTTACATAATGCTAGGCTAGAAACATATGATGCTTTATTCCAATACATTCAGGAAATAATAATCTTTTTAAAAATTTAAGAGTTGGTCACTATGTTTTTACTATAATTTAACAAAAGGTTCTTGAGCTATATTTTCAATTTAGAACATGGTTTTAAATAAGCACATGAGAGTTACTACAGCAAATTATTCTTAAAACTATTAACTGTATAACTAGTAAATAATAAAAACAGAACAGGTACATTCACATAACTTTCTCTCTACCGAACTCTTCGACAAATTATGCTTAAAGTGATTATTATATTTACATGATGCTAACGTAGAAACAATATGATGAAATATATTCCCTTAAATACAGGGAATAGCAATTTTTTGAAAAATTAAGAGTTGTTGGCTATGCTTTTACATTTCACACTAGAAATATTTAACAATTAGGTTAGAAAGAAATGTAACGCTATTACTCTCTAAGCTCATGTATGTTAGTTTTCATTGAAGATGCTTGATTTTCATACATATTAAAGCGAGCTGTTACATCATATACACGATTGACGCTTTGCAGTTAACTCGGTTTATGTATATATAAATTCCCACGTAAATAACCATACTTTTACAAACAAATGATTTTTAAACACACTAGTGATAGTGAATGACTTACCTTCCATTACTGCTTGAAGTTCACTTGACGTATGCACAACACAATGATGAAGTACACGAAATGACTGCACTTTACTGATCACTCTCACACAGATATAATAACCCACAGTACGTGTAATGTCTTTTATACGTTACACCATATCACTGCCCCCTTAAGGAGCATGGGTTGCGTAATGCGCGCGCATGTATGGGAGGTAATTTTTGAGCACTTGCGTTTGGAGAGAGGGGTATGTTCTATATTATATGTTGCGCGCGCATGCAGAGTATGTATTGCAGTTTACTTGGAGCGGGGGGCACATATCTTGAGGTCTTACTAGGAATGAGGGGAAATTAACTTTGTTTTTTGTTGGAACCTCTGTCTGTAACTACACAGCAGGCAGAGTTTCCGTCAGGCGAGTGAATGGGTTTTTCATCCTCACCCTCTAGGGGCAGTATACGAGTCCTCGATATATCCACCACCTGTTCTAATTCATTCCCTGTTTTTTCCTTAAGATAAGTTTTGAGATGGAATTTCATACTCCACCATCTGACCATTAGTTTTAAGTCTTATAATTACAGATTTTCATGCTTTGCGCTTTCCAACTGACGCAACAGATTGAACGCGGCTGGCCAATTCGATCTCACTTAATAGATAATATTTCTTACCCTAAGACAGATTTTGAGATGAAATTTCATACGCCCGACATCGGTTCATTAGCTTTTTTTTTAAACTCGTGTAATTACTAATTTACCCATTTCATGATTTAGAGCACCATGTCACAAAACACATGCCTCCCACCACACATCTCTGACACGGTGAAACCACATGCACCCAATCCCCAATTACTACATACACCCCCATCCGCATCTCTCCCTCCCTTAAAATACACACCCCCTGAATCCCGAACACGTGATACCTGATATAAATTACGCATTTCCTATTGGACAAAACCAATCATCATACATTCACCCCTACTCCAACCACCATTCAACCAAACGAACATCAAGGGGGTTGCGGGAATCGAGGGGGGGGCAGGGGTTGCGGGAATCGACCCCATAGACTCTGCTCTAGCTTTTGCCCTCGCCTGGATTCGACGTCTTGGTCTCTGCTTTGGAGTAGACATTTACTATCTACTGAAACATATTACAGAATTTACAACTTATGCTTCTGATACTCGAAGTAATTCTAACATATATATATATATATATATATATATATATATATATACATAAGAGTAAATACTGTATATGTACAAGTAGTTTCCATTGCATATCTCTTAAGATTTACAATGGCGTACCTTTGCACACAAGACAATTTACATTTCAGGTTTTTAAGAGTAGGGTCAGATTGCCACATTGAGGACAAATCCTCCACTTAGTTTAAATTAATTTTATAGTGTAAAATGTACTTGATTTGTTGATATAATTGTACAGTTTTTGACAATGTCATGAATACTTGTATTCCTATGGCAAGTAAATTACCTACCTACCTACCTACCTACCTACCTACCAAACTACCTAATGGACCGTTATTCTTAAGTTCACAAAACGAGCCGAAATGGTTTTATATGCAAAGTAATTTTAAACATCACCAAACGTAAAACAATTAATTGAATAATAAAGGAAACTATGAGACTGAAATCGAAACAGATTTTTCCAAAACAAATCCTTGTAAGTAGAATAAGATTAAGAATAAGAATTGCTAATTATTAAGCAAGAGGTTCTATAAGATCACTAGCTAACGAAATTAAATTGAATTAGGGTAAAGAGACATATATACTTCATGTAAGAAGAAAGGAAAGATCAATAATGGCTTGGTTTAGGCTGGGATGTTTGAGGACACAAAAAATGACAGACAATTTTGACCAGAGATTCTGACCATTCCCTGGTTTGGGTAGAGACAGGGTACATATTTTGGTGGAATGTGCACAGCGAACAATTGCTCAAAGAAAAATGTTTATATCCTACTAGAAGGAGGCATGGTGGGCTCTACTGGCTTACCAGAGAAACTAGCAAAACATGGGCAATTTCTTTGCTAAAGTACGCTAAGCCAGAAAAGGTTTGTTTAGTTAATAGAAACTATATTTATTTACTCCCTTTCTTTTCTTTACTTTTCTCTTCTGTTTCTTTGTCAGCTTTAAATTGTATCTACAATGTGCACATGTGATCAACGACCATGTTTTTCTACTAACTTTAATAATTTGACACCAATAACGATACCTTTCTATCTACTTAATGTGTAAAATATCAAGCTTGGAACAATGTTGTGGTTTATAACAAACCAAATGTTCTTTATTAAAAACCATACCCTATGTAATTTATGAGATTAGTGTAAAAGAGAGCCGAAATTTCTATGCGACTCAGAATATCCTAATTCATAAAATATTAGATGAGAGTATTCATTTTCCGTGATACGTCATTTTGTGTCATTCTGTCTTATTCATATACTACTGTTTCTCTGTTCTGACTTTCATCAGATTAGAGCGTTGAGAGAACAACACGGGAAGGTACCCCTACACAGGGTTGGAGGTACAAGTATTTGTATCAGCTTTTGAGGAAGATACAGTGATCCAATATTTGCAATATTTTGCTATTTTCTAAAGTTATGTTCAGGAGAATATTTCGAGAGAATTTTAGGATAGCTATTTTTTCCTATCTGAGACGTTCGGCTGTTTACGTAATAGGTCAAGCAGAACAATACGTCATTTTGACTCACAAAGTCAAAATGGCAGCATAAAACGAGATGATTCTCGGCAAGAAAATATGTGTTTATCCACATTAATACACTTTCCACTTCATTTATATAAAGTATCTTTAATATACAAAAGAACGACAAGAATTACTTTTTCCATATCATACAAAAGAGAATTTATAAGATTAAAAAGAAAGGAGTGCTACTAAGAGGCCGATTCATACCTAACCCCTTAGGTTGAATAATTCGACATAAGCCGAAAACTATAGAAGAGATTTAAAATCCGATTATAGATTCTTAACGCCAGTTATAATTGACGTATTTCTTATAGCATAATATATATGATGAGTAGTAACGCTTGTGTTAATCTGACATTAATGGATGTCACACAGTTTCTTAGTGTTATAATAAAACGCAAAATAAAATGGATTACGGGTTATTTTATGTTTTCTGATTATAATAATAATAATAATAATAATAATAATAATAATAATAATTTGTTACAGGGATGTAGATATTAAGAGAGCCTTGTTCGAGTGATTATAATATAATGCTATACACCATATTCACAACTACTAATAATAATATAGTAATAATAATAATAATAACAATAATAATAAGGTTAAACACTGTTTAGTATTTAAAGCAATAGGTTTAGTCAGCTAAATAAAATATTAACTGCATCAAATAATTATTTAACTATTCTTGTATCAAATAAAATTTCAGACACATCAACATTTAAAATTTATTTTTGAAAACATTGTAAAATGTAACATTCCTTAGATGACGAGATAATAATTTATGGTGAGACTTAATTATCACGTTACATGACTATGCATGTTTCTTTACAATCTGAATTTTGGCACCAACATTTTGGCATGTATCTGTAAAACTACCAGTGGAAAACTACATAATCTAAAACTTGAAATGGAAAGAATGAAAATAGATATTCTAGGAATAGCTGAAATGAAATGGCCAGAAACAGGAAATTTCTGGAGTGGCGATTACAGAATAATTCATACAGGAACCGAAAAAGATAAACCAAAGATAGCAGGAGTGGGAATAATACCAAACAAAGAAATGGGAAAAAGAGTAAAAGGATACATCCAATATAATGAGAGGATAATTCTAGTAAGAATAGAAACCAAACCCGCAGACACTATAATTATACAAGTATATATGCCTACATCAGGACATGAGGAGGAAGAAATTGAACAAATGTACGAACATATTGAAGAACTAAAAGAATTAAAGGTGATAAAAACTTAATAATAATGAGAGATTGGAATGCATCGATAGGTGCAGTGGAAGAAAAACATATAGTAGGAAAATTTGGATTAGGCACACGAAATAGAAGAGGAGAACGATTAATAGAATTTTGTGCAAAAAAACAAGTTAGTAATAACTAACAAATTATTTGATCATCATGTAAGAAGGAGATACACATGGAAAATGCCAGGAGATATAAACAGATATCAAATAGATTATATCTTGACAAAACAAAGATTTCGGAATCAAGTAAAAGATAGTAAGAGCTATCCTGGAGCGGACGTGGATAGTGATCATAATATGATAATGATGAAAACTCTATTAAAATTTAACAAACTAATTAAAAGTAATAGGAAGAAATGGAATATTGGAAAGCTAAAAGTTGAACAAACGCTACAAGAATATAAAAACAAAACTAATGAACATATAGAAATTAAATCACAAGACACAAATTCAAGTTAGGAACTGATCAAAACAAAAATACGAAAAGTAACTGAAGAAACTATTAATACTAACACAATAACAAATAAAAAAGAATGGATCACAGATGACATTATAAAAATTATTAATGAACGCAGAAAGCTAAGAAATTCAAAGGACCCAGAAACATCAATAAAATACAAAGCACTACGAAACAAAATAAATAGAGAAATTAGAGAAAGGAAGGAAGTATTTTTAAAAGAAAATATGGAAATAATAGATGAAGAATTCAAGAAAGGAAAATTAGAAGCAGCATATAAAGAAATTAAAAACTTTTTTATTGAACGTAAAACACAAGGGAACAAACTAAGAGACAGAGAAGGAAAATTAATCGATGATGATAAGATTAAAGTAAAAAGATGGAAAGAATATATAGAGAATTTATATAAAGGACATGAAATAGAAGAGCTAAAAGAAATCATAGATGAAGTAGAAGATGATAGAGGAGACCCAATACTAAAAGAAGAATTCGAACAGGCTCTAAACAATCTAAGAGATGGAAAAGCACCTGGGGAGAATGGGATTCCTGGAGAACTATTGAAGAACGCAAATGAAGAACTACACAAGACACTCTATGAACTCATATTTGATATATATGAAGCTGGAATACTACCAGAGGATTTTAAAATGTGTAAAATTATACCAATCCCAAAAAAAAGCAAATGCTGAAAAATGTGAACAATACCGTACACTAAGTTTAATGTTGCATGCATCCAAAATATTAACAAAAATAATATATTATAGAATAGAAAATAGATACATACATAGCAGATGATCAATTTGGATTTAGGAAGAACACAGGCACACGAGAAGTAATATTAGCAATGAGACTAATACTGGAAAAAAGGCTAAGAAAGAATAAAAGAACATATATTGCTTTCATAGATATAGAGACAGCATTTGATAATGTGGATTGGATCAAAACGTTTGGAGTGCTTAGAAACCTGGGAATTAAATTGAGGGATTTTAGGATTATATGGAATCTATATAAAGATGAAAAAGCAATTATAAACTGTGGGAGAAACCAAGAAATAGTCCATATCAAGGATGTGCACTGTTTAATGCATACATACAGAGTGCAGTAAATGAAATCACGGAAGAAATAGACAATGCTCCGCTTTGCAGATGATATTGCAATATTAATGGAGAACAAGAAAGATTTAGAAATATTCATAAACAAATTAGAAAATACATTAAGGAACAACTACAACTTAAACATTAATAAATCAAAAACAAAAATTATGACTTGCAGGAAGAAAGGGAATAGTAACAAAAAAATTAAACTTAATGGACAACTATTAGAAGAAACCGAAATATTTCAATATCTAGGAAGCAAAATAACAGCTAATGGAAGGAGCAAAACAGAAATAACCAGTAGAATACAACACGCAAAACTAGCTTTTAATAAAAAGTACCAGCTATTTACTGCAAACAGTATTACCCTTGAAACCAGGAAGAATTTATTACAAACATATGTATGGAGTATTATATTATATGGATGTAAAACTTGGACAATTTTAAAAGCAGAAATAAAGAGAATAGAAGCATTTGAAACATGGTGCCATAGGAAAATACTAAAAATTAAATGGAGTGACAAAATTAAAAATGAAGAAGTATATAAAAAAGCAGAAGCGGAAAAAAGAATTTGGAACCAAATTAAAAGAAGAACAAAATTAATAGGTCGTTTATTAAGACATCAGAGCACACTGAATATTATAATAGAAGGTATGATAGAAGGAAGAAGTGGCAAAGGAAGAGCAAGATCACAATATATAGAACAAATTATGGAAGATATGAAATGCAGTAAATATGAAGAACTCAAACGGAAAGCAGAGAGAAGATCTGAATGGAGAGTCGCTGCAAACCAATCCAAGGATTGAAGACTCCTAAAAAATCTGTAAAAAAACTAACATGAAAGATAACGATGCTAACACAGAGGTAATAGTCACAAAAATGTGAATATATCATATTTGTTTAAAAAAAAAGCTCACAGTGTTGGTATGATTAACAGTTCTTTAATGTTTAATCCGAGTATAGGTTTTCTCTCATTGTTTTCGCTATCTGCTCTTCCAGTCTCTGATTTCTATTTTACAAAATTGTAACTTTGCTTTGCAGTTTTTAGATGATAATCTCAGGAGTTTTCTCCTGACTAATAGCTCCCACAGATACTGTCTCTCCAGAAATGGTTTGCAAGTTTTGTGTGTTTCAATGCAAGCATTTTGTATAATATTGGAATTAATCTTAGATTTTGACTTAACTTTCGAAAGCTAATTTATGTTAAAAAGAGAGGTTCCCCACTATTGATTCCAACTGATACATTCTCATGAATTTATTGTCACATACCGAAGAATTTGGTTCACACAGATTTCATTTTAAGACCTAATTAGGGATCTAGCTAATCTGGAAAACTTATGAAATAAGTTTCACACATTCTTTTAAATTAGTAAGGCAGTAAGACATTTCTGTCATTTAAATTCATTACTTTAGACAAATTCTGTAAAATGGCCATCTACTTGCATCTAATTTGTAGTTGTGTTTTCTTTGGACTGCAATTCTAGCAGATGGATTAGACACATTAAAAATTGTTGGTATAGCATTTGGCTTTTTTTTTTTTTTTTTTGGTACTGTTTAACACCCGCTTTTACTACTTGTGGCACCACTGTGATATATGAGATGAAGATGGAGGAAGGGATGGAGTGTGATGGCGGGAAAAACTGGAGAACTCGGAGAAAACCTACCCCTGTGCCGCAGCATTTGGTTGGGTTTCCTTTTCCCATCTGCACGGTTAAGTTCAAATTGGCTTTCTTTGAAATGTAGATAGCTGTAAAAATTTGTTTTTAAATTTATTATATTGTGCTAGACCTAATATATTAATACTAAGTCTAAAAAAGTTAAATGATAAATTATAAAACAACTTATAGTTGATTTGATGTTTGAAATGAAAGAAAATTGGGAGGAAAAAACATATGCAGGAAAAGAATTGATCTCACAACCCGTTGTATCGTATCCACAAGTCTACCAACCGAACTATTCTCATAACTACTGATGGCTTGGCTTCAAAACGTACTTAAGCAAATTAAACGTAATTTATCATACCTTTTAAATGCTAGAGTAAAGTATTTACGCCAAAAATAATATTAAATAGCACAATACAGATATTTTCTCTAGAAAATGAATTCCTTATCTGTACTTATATTACAAAGGTAATTATTTGTTATCGGTGTTCAATCTTTGCACCTGTAATTTATCAGCCATTTTTTTTTCTTTATTCGTTGTCAGCGGGAAAACAATAAAGCTTACAGAACCAATACTACTGCGGTTTACACAGTTTGAAGCCACACAAACAATTATTGCACAAATTAAAGTGTTAAAGAATCAAATTAAATCAATACAAGAGATCTGTAGTCCGATAAGCACCATGGGGTTTGTAATTCAATGTGACGGTTGGCCTATTCGAGTGCTTTTGGTCACACGGCTGAAACTCCTCTGTCTTCCGTCATTTTCCCTGCTTGATTATACGCGACGTGCACGCTGCACTAGCGGTAATTTTGATTACTAACAAGAGGATAACAAAGACAGTGCAGTAAGAATATTAGCGTGTGCTAAGATGTCAAGTATCGAACCTCCTGAGAGCGACAGTCGCTCGCTGGACGGCGTACCGTGAGGTTGTTTGTGTATAGCGAGCGGAACCAGTCTTCACTGCGGTGAGTTGTTTGTTTGTTGCGGCGTCTCTGCCGGTTGTGAAAGCGGGCAGGCGTTCTACTTAATTGGGCACCTTCATTCTTCTTGCGAAAAGGTGGTAAAGCATTAAAATGGCCGTGTATAAGCGGGTAAATACTATTAAAATTCAGTTTGAAAACGCAGCAACTAGACCGTCTGCACTAGAAATACATCAATGGTTGGTAAATTTTCTGGCTTTAAAACCGGATCAAGTGGACACGCTTCAGCTCAATAGCCGTGAACGTGCTATTTATGTCAAGTTAGTTTCCACGTTATTATATGATAAACTTATATCACGTTACACCGAAGAACAAAACTTTACATATGAATCTGGGGAAATCTCCAAAGTGAAAATCACGCCAGGTGACCAGCAAATTGTTAATGTGCGGGTTTTCAACCTCCCACCGGAGGTGCCCAGCGCAGTTTTGTCACAAGAATTGTCTAAATACGGTAAGGTATTTGATATACGACGTGAGAAATGGCATTCTCATTATCTGCTTCCGGCTAACAATGGCGTGTGTACCGTGAAAATGGGTATTAAGTGCAATATACCGGCTACCTTGGTTATTGATACTTATGTGATATCTATTGCCTATACCGGACAGCAGCAAGCCTGTCATTTGTGCCGTGAGACGACGCATTTAAAAGCGGATTGTCCCTTTAGAGCTACTCGGTTGTCTCTGCAACCTAGAAATCGTCCGGCAACCTTCAGCGAGGCAGTGGGTGCTCCGGCTAACTTACTGGCGGATGACCAGCAGGGTGTTATGCACACGCCCGGGGCATCAATGGAGACCCAAGTGGAGGTAATGCCTGTACAACGACAGTTGGATGAGGGAGAGGAGTTACCTATAGAGGGGGACAGCATGGTGATGCCGGAGACGCCGGAGTTTGTTGATGTCCAGCATGCACAGGACACAGTACAACAGGATACTGATCGCAGGGCGAATGATAGCGACGTACCTGAAGCGTCTGAAGACGCGACCCGCAACTTGGGTGCGCCGTCCAGAGTTTCTGTATCTGCTCGCGACCCTCGCCTCCAGTTCCAACCGCTAGACCGCCGTATTGATGCCTGTTTGTTATCGTCTTCGCCAGCTGGTGGCGCGGGTGTGCAACGATTTCTTCACGATCTTCCTGACGGTCGTGTAGTCAAGGCCAGTGATTCCGGCAAGAGGCCGGCTGAAGATGCCAACGACGCCGACGAGGACCTACGGCGTTGCTACAAGCATACTAAGGACGATCCTCATGAAGGTGCGGACAATTAATGGTTGTACTCCCCGGATTGAACTGACACGTGTCCTAATTCCTGTCTGGTATCACGCCATTGGTCCTGAGATTGTAAGTACTTTTCTTTGCCCTGCATGCCAGTTGGACTTCAAATTTGGGCGTCACTTAATGTGAATGGGTTGCGTCAACCAGTTAAGCAACAGCTGCTTCGGGATTTTTTGAGTAGTAATGATGTTGACGTTTGCTTTCTTCAAGAGGTGAATGTTTATAATATGGACTTTTTATATGGATATGACTATGAGACTAATTTAGGCCCGGGTGGTACTGGGACGGCTATTGTATACCGCCAGGGATTGCCCTTACACGGCTTTGCCTATCATCCTTCAGGTAGAATCCTCTCCGCGGAGTATGATGGTGTTACCTTCGTGAATATCTATGCCCCGGCGGGAAGCAACAAGAGGAAACAACGCGAGGATTTTTTTCGCCAGGAGCTTTTAACCCATATTCCTCGGAGTTCCCCATTCTTATTGGTTGGGGATTTTAACTGTACGCTAGCAGCCAAGGACCAAAGAGGGGCCTTTAATGGTTGTATAGCATTGCAGCAGTTAGTGGACCAGTTTCAATTGGTGGATAGCTGGGAATTCAAGCATGGTAATGATGTGATGTACACCTTCGTACGGGGCCAGTCGGCCTCTCGACTGGACCGGATGTATGTTCTACCGGAGATGAAATCCCGGATACATCGCACAGAGATAGTGCCAGCAGCTTTTAGTGATCACAATGCACTGCTACATGCCGTTGTAGGTCGTGCGGAGATACGTCGTAGTGGTCCAGGGTTCTGGAAGCTTAATTGCTCCTTACTTACAGATGCCGAGGTCCTGATAGAATTCCAAGAATGTTGGTCCAAATTGCAGAAGTCTTTTCAGCGCTCTCCCAATAAGGCAGCATGGTGGGTCTATAAGGCGAAGCCAGCGATACGCTCCTTTTTTAAAGCCGCAGCGTGCCGTAGAGCGTTAGCTCGGAGAGAAACTTTGGATTTTTATCTTGCAGTGCTACAAGATTTACACCTGCGCCAACAACATGGGGAGGACGTACACTGTCAGCTCCGGGAAGTCAAGGCTCATATCCAGCACCGTAAAACGCAAGAGCTCCAGGGAACCTTAGCCAGAATACATACAGCAGAAAAGGTTTATGGTGAAAAAATGAGTTTCTTCTTCCTGGCGAAGGAGCGTAGGCAAGGTCGCAGAGCGTTTGTTACCAAATTGATAGATGATGGTCAAGAGGTTACGACCACGACAGGCATTCTTCGTGTGTTGCATTCTTATTACACCCAGCGCTTTGCCAGGCCGGTGGATATGGTGGATTCAATCCAGTCGTATATGTCCAAATATGTGCCAGTTGTGCAGGAAGGCTTAAAACGGTCGCCTACTCCCATGCTGAAGGAGACGGAGTTGCTTACTGCGATTCAGACAGCCAAACCTCATGCAGCGCCCGGACCAGATGGGCTGCCGTACGAGTTCTATAAACATTGTTGGCGGTTTATTAAGAAAGAACTTCTTCTAGTGTTTCAAGAAATCTGGAGGGATGAAAACCCACCGTCTACATTTGGAGATGGGGTGGTTCTACAACTCCCAAAGACCGCCACGCCCAGCCGGCCCGCAGATTATCGGCCCATCACCTTACTCAATTGTGACTATAAGCTGTTTGCAAAAATAATCGCCCGTAGGCTGCAAGTATGGCTAGTACCCTTGCTTAGTGAGCAGCAGGCTGTGGTGCGCGGAGGTGCGGCTATGCACCATACCGTGGCAGCTTTGCGAGACTGTATTCTTCATTGTCGCCAAGAAACCCGCTCTGCTGCTCTGGTAAACCTGGACCTTGAGAAAGCATTTGATAATGTGGTTCATGAGGGTCTTTGGGCACGTTTGGAGTCATTGCAAGTGCCGAACAAGTTGTATCACCTCCTTCGGGCACTATATGGCACTGCGTTATCAAGGATTCAATGCAATGGGTTTCTGACTGCCGCCATATCGGTCCACAGATCCGTCCGCCAAGGTTGTCCCCTATCAATGTTGTTATTTGCCGTGTACATCGATCCTTTGCTCCGACAGCTGCAATCTACGATAACGGGTCTGGAGGTCTATGGGAAGAAACTAGCCGTTAGGGCATATGCCGATGATCTTACGGTGATGGTTACCGACGAGCAGGATGTCACGTATCTACGAAGATGTTTACAGAAATATGCCCAATGTGCGGGGATGACGTTTAATTTGAGGAAATCTGAAAGTCTTCCCATTGGACCGCATCCTCCGGATACCACAGTGTTAGGAATACCCACTGTGCAACGCACAAAAATTCTTGGGATATACTTCAGTGGAGACGACGAAGACCTGCGAGACTATAATTGGACGTCACGCATTAATACTTTACGTGGTGTACTATACGGTCAAAAGTCGAGGATGCTGAACTTGATACAACGTGTGTGGTTTTGTAATGCCTTTGCGTTGAGTCGTATATGGTACTTAGCACACGTGCTGCCTCCAACAAAACGGCACAGCCAAAGAATTGAGCAAATAATAGGATACTTCATATGGACAGGAAAATTATATCGCATTTCCCGTACTCAGTTACGTCTTCCAAAAGGCCAGGGTGGCTGGGGGTTGTTGGATGTGGCGATGCAATGTAAAGCACTTTCCTTAAAAATGATTCTGCAAGCACTGGATGGACAGGGTGATAGTGTGGAGGTGCTAGTACAACGGCATTATCAGTTGTTTTGGGAACGGAGAGAACTCCATAAGATTCCTAAAATGTTACGTGATCTCCTACGTGACTTGAGCACACTACCTTCAGCAGAAGTGGCTAATGGCCGTTTTCGGGCGGCTAAGGAAGTCTATACTTTTTTTCAACGGAGGGAACCTACTACTCCACATATACAAGTTAAGTATCCACAATTGCCCTGGAGGCAAATTTGGCGTGGCTTTGCTATACCGGAAATCAACACGGAATGGGTCTCGGTGGCATATGAGATTGTCAATGAAATCCTACCAACTGCAGATAAATTACACAGACATCATCTGGCAATTCTTCCCGCTTGTCCAATGTGCCAAGCCCCGGATTCGCTCGCACATCGACTCTTGGAATGCTCAGGTAAAGGACTGATATGGACATGGCTCTTGAGCCGATGTCGGGGTTGGACTGGTGACACCTGGCAGCCTTCAGCAACGGATATTTTGCACCTGAATTTTCCCTGGACGCGTCCTGCATTGTGGAGAGCTCTTATTTGGACAGTAATGGGTACCTATGCTTGGCTTAGTACCTTGGACAAGCCAGCTGACTGTGTGGTTCCAGCTTTACGAAGTTTTTTGTATGCAGAGAGGTGGCGGATGATTCGAGACAACAGAATCAACCCCTTTAAACCCTGGATATACAGGATATGAGCACCTGATTGATTCTATATCGATCCGGGATGATCTTGGATGCAATAACATGCATTATTCCTCTTTATGCTGGCCTGTTGTGATGTAGAGCTCCTGCTTCTCCGGAAATAAATAAAGTTCCTAATTCCCAAAGGGGGTACCATGCCATTACAAACTAAATAAAAAAGAATAAATAAAAAAAAAAACAGCACTCTCGCTCAAAGAGTTGCCTTTATTAGACACTAAATATTTAAAAAAAAAAATAAAAAAAAAAAATAAAAAAAAATAATAAAATAAAAAGAAAAAAAAAGAAAAAAAAAGAAAAAAAAAGAAAAAAAAGAAAAAAAAAGAAGAAGAAGAAGAAAAAAAAAAACCTGCTGTAATCTCCTCTTCCCATTTTGCCTACAAGGAAATATGTAATAAAACAGTTTCTGTTATCCAATTAACATGAAATGGTTAGAATAATAAGCAGTCGTAATATGTTGCTGAAGAATGGTTAGTGAAGTCATGTGAAGTATCATATCACAGTTTTTGTATACTATCTAAATACTTTATTAATTTGTATACTTGTAAAAAAAAAAAAAAAAAAAAAAAAAAAAAAAAAAAAAAAAAAAAAAAGCGCCAACATATGAGATTTGTGGTGGACAAAACGGCGTCAAGGCGGTTTTCACCGGGTCCTCCGGTTTCCCCCGTCACTCATTGCACCAATTGTTCCATCATCACTTTTCCAATCATCCATTTAAAAAAAAAAAAAAAAAAACTCTGCAGGTGACGTAGCGGAAGGACTCTGCCTCTGCTGGTGTAGATACACCCTGTTAAAAAAAAAAAAAAAAAAAAAAAAAAAAAAAAAAAAAAAAAACAGTCAACTGTTTTAAAATGTGGTTACTATGGGATTGAAAAAAAAAAAAAAAAAAAAAAAAAAAAAAAAAAAGAAAAAAAAAAAAAAAGAGCGTAAATACTACAATACGGCGAAAGGGAACGATAATTGCTGTGTTGTAGGATGCAATAATACCTACAAGAATACTTCGCCAGCTATTGCCTTTTATTCTTTTCCCACGCGGAAAACTGAAGCGCAAAGAAGAAATCTATAGATTCGAGCTGTACATCGAAAGAACTAAGTACACTAATTCTATATTGTACCTCAGAGCGGTAACATATACTTAAAAATTAAGCGTAGCATGGATAATGTTGTTTAGACATTAATGCTAACGTTTTTAAGTTAATAAATGGAAACTCAATTACTGTGAGTATTAGATTAAACGACTCATTATCGAAATAGCCAATGTCAATTATTATTATTATTATTGTTATTATTACCTACTTTTATTTTTATATTTATGTACGTATTGTTATGTACGTATCACTATTCATACTTTATATTTTATTTTCAGTTCTGAGGGATCATCGTGAGAACCAAAGCCCGCAACAAAAATGTGCACCATTCACTTAATCGGAAATAAAAGGTTCAGAACATCCCGACAGTTCAGCAATGTTCCCAGTATATTTCCAGAAGTGTACAAAAATATTTCGACCTTTTGAAACAGAACTTTCAGTCAAATGTATGCAGTTTATAGGCAGAAAACCACAAATAATACCTACATGGCTTCCGCTTCTATCCTCCTAATACGTACAAAGCATGACACGGAGCAGCGCCACCAGTACGGTTTTCTGGTCCGTGCACGGTGCCTATAGATGGACTAAAGAAAGGAAACAACAGATTTAGTTCACGGCCGTTCAAAGCGCATTAGACTCTAGAATTTGTACTTGATTTATGATAAGACTATTAGTAAGAGGAAACAATAAGATACACTCATCTGTTCTAAGCATTGTTCTCTATTAAACATAAAATTATTTGTAGTTATTCACCTCCCACCTGCTTATCAGGCAATCCAGAACGTTGCTGTATTCGTTCCTGTATTCGCATATTCATTTCCCGTTATCATCAACTTCTTAAGTTTATTCCCTTATTTTCTGCCAGTGGATAATAAGAAAACTTAGCAACGTTAACATAATTTTGTTGCATAAATAATTAAATATACCAAACACTAGCATTGAAACTACGTTGATCGCTTTTTTTTTATCATTATTATAGCATAAATGGATTAGTTAGATGGACGGCGGAACAGGACTGGACAGGAATGGATTGATGGATATTGTCAAAGACATACATTATAGCAACGCCAATTTTAAGCTGTATTAGCTAAAAGCATTAGTATAATATTTTAATATTATTAGAAACTGTTTTTAAAGTTTACAATATGAGAGTTTCTTAATTTGTCAGGTATACTGTTGAGCTTATTTCTTTCTCTCTTGTTTTCTCTTTTTACCCTCCCTGTATGTGTGACTTACACCCCTAGGACTTACAAGCCAGCGCCTGGGGTAAGAATCCTGTAGAGGACCAGAAATTCTGGATGAGAGAGAAGCCACCAATGTGAGAGACGAGCGTAGCTTAACCACTCTGCTGCCAGTAATGGACACTACTTCAAGACGATTTTATGTTGTAATATAATCGATTGTTAGACCGCTCACCTCCCATCTAGGCCAGGGTTCGATCCCAAACGCCCGCATGTGGGATATGTAGTGGACGAAGTGGCGACTAGGTGGTTTTTCTCCGGGTCCTCCGGTTTCCTCCACCACTCATTACACCAATTGCCCCACCATCACCTTTCCTATTCCATTTCGCTTACATTTCATATCATCCATTTCATCACGCCCATGCCTGATGAACCACTTGTTCTATGTTCTCCATTTGGCCGATAGGCTTCTGACCCCTAGGGATTTGCTTGTAAGGACTGAGCGAGAGCTGTCCTCCGTGGTGTAATGGTTACCATTCTAACTTCATGTACCAAAGGTCGCGGGTTCAAGCCCGGCGGAGGACGATGGATTTTTTTCGGGTGTAAAAATCCTTAGCATGGCTTCCTTCGGAAGGGAAGTAAAGTCGTTGTTCCTGTGTCATAGATTTACGGCACGTAAAAGAACCTCAAGCTCTGAGCAAAATTACGCGGTCTTTCACGCCCGGTATAGAATGGGACGCTGAGAACCACAACAGTTAAAGAGCGTCCATAAATAATACACCTTTTTTTTTTTTTTTTTTGTGGGGTGAGTGTCAGTCCTAGAGCCGGCAATGAAAATATAATTATATTTCCTTAAGAAAATACTATTGCTATTCTTTGTCTGGTAATTATTCTGATCTGTTGCACACAATTTATAATATTGTAGATTCTTTCGATATAATTGTAGAATGAACACGTGTAAATGTTGCATATCTTTCGCAACCTGTAAAGAAAGGACATTATTGCGGAGAAAGTAGAGGTAGTTGTCCAGTATGTTTGGTTATGGATTCCCTTTCACCCCCCAATCATCCCGCGTTCCGGTCCAGGGCCTTTGGGAACCTAATGCGGAACACAAATGTAGCTTTTGGGCAGAGCAGATTCTCCTAAACCAGGTCGGTGACCCCATTCCAGAGGCCCCACCCTATCAGGGCGGCTCCTAACAGTCTGGCAGGCAAACCCCCTCTCAAGACGTGAGCGATTTGGCGGAACATCAGAGGCTCACGAGGAAACAGGTAGAAATACCGGTAGATGTTTTAATACATATGTAGGTTTTGCCACTGGTGAAGTGGAGAAACACGTGTTCTGCACTCTGCAGGATACAGAGGAAATTAATTAGGAATGGACCTAAAGTTCGTCACGAAGACAGAGGCTCTATTCAATATTGTTGTACTGCGCTGCATGTTGATCTTTCGCTGCAATAATGTATTAATTATTTAACGAAGAATTACCTATCACACTCAAAGATCCGTAAAGGTACACACAAACGTTTTCAGCTAAGCTGCAATGTGTCGCAAAGCGAAACCAACTGATGTCTAAATATTTTTACTTTCTCTACATGTACTATGTACATAGTGTATAGAGAAGGTATTGTATTCCACCCAAAAATTCGATACCGAGATTTCATTAGAAATACATATTTTGGTTCCCCCTGAATACAAAAAAACGCATTTTTACAAAAAGGTCCGTGTGTGTTTATGTGTGTGTGTGTGTGTGTGTGTGTGTGTGTTTGTGGATAGCATAGCTCAAAAACGAAAAGACCTCTGAATACCAAACCTAGTATTTAAGTTTGATTTCTTCCTAGGATGCGACACGAAGATTTTCAAGAAAATCCCCCCAGCCCCAACTACCCTTTACATGGAACTTTTTTCGAAAATTTTGATTTTCTTAAAATGGTTCTAACGATTTTGATTGAAATGTCGTATATTGTTATTTATTGAGTATCAGTTTAACCTAAGGTACTTACTTATTTTGCTTGTACTTATAAAGAAGCAAGTAATAAGAGCACCAAATTTTAAGAAAATTCTATTGACCGGAAGGAAAACACTAAGTGATTTCTGTGCTGGCCAACTTATAAAATGTAATTTGAAGAGCGCGTGTTTAGAGAGAATAAAATAGAGTTGAACGTACAAGCTGTTATCAGCCATTCGGTTATCCATCTCTTTGGGGAAATAGTAATGAACTGTTCCTAGAGCAAGGTAGGAATGGGGACATAAGGAAAAAGAACAGGATATGTTAGATTTAATGACGTTAAGATCTCCTGGAGGGAGAGAAAAACATTCTACTTCCTGTAGAAAATAATTAATACGATAAGTTCGGGATGAATTAATGGAACCCGGTATCGAACTTTCTGGAATCTTTAGCTGAGTGAAGTAATAAAAGTGTTTTTAAAGTATGAAAGCTGGGCTGTAATGTTTGTACAGGTATTACTGGCAAAAAATTATTTATGCCGAGATTAATCAAAAATGACTTCTTTAGTTTATATTCGAAAAATATATGCATGTATTTCCCTAAACTATTATATTCATTAAACTAAAGGAACATATATAAAACAAGATGAAGGAAATGTACAGTATCAGCTCTCTTTATAGATGTGGATGGAGGGATAGCTAGACATGTGTGTTTGTGTGTGTGTGTGTACAGATACGTCCAATTATATTATTGTGGTTTAAACAGACTTCCAATATACTCTTTATGCATAATATAAATAATTTATATGGTGGATTTTACGTAAGATTGAAGTTTAGAAAACACCTGTTTGATACACCTGTACACTTTTAACGTTTACTTTAAACTGAAAGTGTTATTTATTCATTATTTACAACCAAAAGTAGTTACAGGGTTTTGTTTTTGGATAAAACCGGGAGTTTGTGTTATACAGAATATAGGTTTGTTTCCCTAATGGAATTATGGCAATAACTGGTTATGGAACCAACCAGGAAGGTATGCTTTATTTCACTAGGACCAATGAAACAATTATTTTAGTATACCTGCTCTTTTACGAATTATTCGAAAGTTACTACCCACTAGTTCAGTTCCTCGTTGCAGTAATTTTAGGATGGGAATGCTTTTTACTGTTACCCAACTAGTAATACGTAGAAAAATCTGGCGTGTTCCATTCACACGACTTTCTCTACATCTCTACAACAAATTATTAAAAAGATTATGCTTCTATTTACTTCATACAAATTGAGAAAACATTAGCAGAAATATTCTTATCGCTTGCTTCCTTGTAACTAGAAGCGAAATAAGGGAATACCACAGGTTAAAGTCATAGTCAAAAGCTGGTTGCTATGTGACTGAAGTTCATTTGTTTGTATGGACAGTGGTTGATAAATTCCTGTATGAAAAAGTTTAAGCTTTTCAAAGCTGAAATTAAATACATGGAATGTCTTAAAAACGATCAGCTCCAATAAAAAAAGGTATATAACATAAATTGTGTGTTTTAATGTGCTCTACATTTTCTGTGTGGTAAGTTTTTGTCCATCTCTTACGGTTTGGCAGTTATGCAAAAATCCATAAAATTCATCCAGAATAAAGTAGTCTTCAGAGACTATTCCCAGAAAATTCTAGATATACATTTTATTTTGAGGTACGAGATTTTAATCAAAATCGTTAGAGCCATTTTTAAGAAAATCAAAAGTTTCGATTTCTTTTTCCATGTAAAAGGTAGTTTGGGATGGGGAAATTTTCTTGAAACTCTTGGTGTCGCATCCGTGGAAGATACCAAACTTAAATACCAACTTTGATATTTTACTAACTTTTCGTTATTGAGTTTACAAATACACGCACACACACAAGGACCTTTTTCTGAAAATGCTTTTGTTTATACAGGGGAACCTAAAACATATATTTCCGGTGAAAGCTCGGTATCGAATTTTTGGGTGGAGTGCAATACCTTCTCTATGCACTATGTACATAGTACATATAGAGAAAGCAAAAATCCGATGTGATACATGCAAACGAATTTCTCTAAGCTGTATCCTTTGTTAACGTGGTAGACATACTGTTCTTACGGAAGTTTATATTTAATGACGCTGTCAATTGCCAGGCCATATCAGTGCCGCCGGTGTGCCAGAATACAAGATTCACTTTACTTGAGATAACCCGTTGCAGATATAGCTACAATACAAACTTCTTTATAGATATAAAGAGAATAGCGATAGTCAGATGTTTAATAGCTGGACTTAAAACTCAAATGCAGATACAAACTTGAGAGATCAAACTCGAATCTCTGTGTGGGACAGAGCTGAATCATAGCTATACATTATATTTTTCATGTGAAATTATAAAATAGATGGTATTTTAATAAAAAATCGCTGCAGCTCTTTAGATAGCATTAATATTTGCAAAATATTTTCCATTAAATCTTCGTGATGCATCTTTCAAAGCTGCTGAATTTAAATGCTGGATTCAAATTCGAGTGTTTGTGTTGAGACAGAGCTGAATGATAATCGGAAACAAAGTAATAAGAATAAGATACCGGCAGAATTAATTTTTTATTAAACATTTTTTTTTTTGCTTGAAGAAGGTAAATGATCTTAAACGCTTTGTTTTTGAGCTGGATAATCTTCTGCCATGTATTCTGACTTATCTTTTCCAACAAACGAAAAACGTTGCTGTTCTTCCTGAATTATTATTTAGTCTGCAGCATATTTTAACATGTGGATATATGTTGGGTTGAGTAATGGAGGCAACACTTCTATCATTGTGACCTATCACCCATCAGAAGGAAGGAATGAAGTGAAAGAACAACAGGAATCTACAGGCCGCGGGCAGAGACACCCACGAAAACCTCTAATAGTCCCAGTCTCAATACCTGTTCACTCACGACCCGTGGACCAAGAAACTCTCTAGTGTCCACGGCGAGTACTCTTTCCTTTGGCCAAACATTTGCGCCATTTGCCCAGCATTGCCATACGCACATGAAAAGAGAGAAGGAAACGGGGTGGAAGGTGTATAATGGAAACGAATTCGCGATAGATGAGAAACCACGCTAGCATTCGCCTACGGTCAGAGAATATGAAGAGAAATCTGTCAGAGTGGATGGTTGAATAGAATCGAACCTTTACCTTTCGAATAAGCGTCTCAAACGTTACCCCGGAGATAACTTTAAACTATTCATTTTCTTATTAAGTCTTCATTATAGACTTTAAACCAATGGGTGATAAATTGAATACATATCCCATAGCTCCATAATGTATATCTACTCTGTGGAAGATCTTTCAATTTAACATAATTGTTTTACTTTTCTACCTCGTACCTAGCACGTGGTCGAATCTCTTCTTCTTTTTTTTTTTCTTTTTTTTTTGGACCGATCAGGATTATTGCTTTACAGGACATTGAGCAACTTACATGTTGAGGTTGACCTATAACGCTTCCCTATCGTAAAAAACAAAATGTCTATTTTACATAACATATTCACTGATTTTAAATAATATTCTACTTATATGTAACAAGAATAGTGGACATTAAGTAAAGAATGAAATACATTAATGACAGTAAATATGTGGTAATAAATTAAGTAATGAAAATAAAGCTATATAAACAAAACATATAAAATATTTGCTGCAATATAATTTATTCAAGGTGAGAAAAGTCGCTGTCATTGGATTGATGAGTAACCTATCCTGGGGTAATTTCCTTTTTAACCTTGTTCTCTAAGGTTGAATCTCTGATACGAGATTCTCCCGGAAATAATTTTTTAAGTCCCCTCAGTAAGATCCATCTTAGAAATGTCCGCGTGTGTGCATGTGTGCGTATGTGTGAACGCATTACTGAAAAGTAGGATTAATACAATACTTCACATCTAAAATCAGTGTCTAGCAAATATGCAATAAGATGATTTTTAAGATCGTCCCTCCTAACCTAAACTGGCCACAATAGGTTTTTCACTATTTTTATTTGCTGAAAAATATCTGTTACGATTTGATTAAAATAGCACGCTTATTTACATGATAGTTAACATCCTAACTTCTATCAAATGGGAACTTCTATCATAAATTGTGAAGATTAGTAAATCATATAAACGCCACTACACAAAAATATGCACATTATTCAAAAACACTTTAACACAAAACATCATTCTAATTTTTTCTTTTGTGGTATTCCTGAGACACAGTTCTTATTGGTTTGAATTTTTTGACAACTGAGTCAGATTTGAAGTATTGCCATTATTACATTATTTCATGCGATGTTATGGAAGCGTATGGAATATCAAGGCGAGGGTATAGCTACCCACTTTTAAATAGTGGAATATCGCCTTGTCTTTCTGTATTTCCATTGTGCCAAAAGTGAAATGTAGACAATATTTTTCTCCAGAAATTTATCCTAATTAACTTGAAGTATATGGAAAATATTTTTGTTTAAATAATAGTTGTATAGATCATATGAAAATAAATTATAGTAAGCATAAAAATCATTCAAAATTTAAAACAAATTCAGTTCTTTTAGTACATATATTTAGATAGTGCATTAGTCAAATGTTTGAGGTAACTTCTTTTCTTAGCATTGAACCGAAATTTCTGACATAACCATTTTAAACTCTACATAACGCTTTTAAATGCTCACCCAAAATCAATTATTAGGCTAGATGAATTTCAATGTTAAATTGACATTAATTAGCAATTATTTGCATGTCTCAAAATAAGTATCTATAATTGATGTTCCTTACCTGAAGCCATGCTGCTCTCAACACTTGTGTGAAGGCTGTTAATTTCCTTAGTCTAACTTAGATACTTATGTAATTTAAGAAAAATTGTGGTATATCTCCGTAAAAAGTGATATGATTGGAGATGTCTGCTAATAGCTAAGAATTTGTCCCAAAATATTGCAATTATTGTGACCACAAACACTGTGCTTGTTAGCTTAAAACTCTTTGTGGGTCAGGAGCTTTGAAATTAAAAGTTTTAAGCTCCTGTTTTTAAAAAGGGTTTTTCTTGTAGAACGTCTGTTTCATTTGTTATATTCAAGCTATCCTTATGATTCACTGAAATTTCTCTTCACTTATATTTCTTCATTTATCTGTATAAATTATTATTTATTTACTATATTTTGTTTCAGAAAAACTATGTTTCTACACTTTCTTAATATATCACACCATCTTCTTTTATTTTGCTGCTCAAACAACCACTTCGTCGCATTAGACCTTTTGAGACATTTGTAATTTTCTCTTCGTTTCAAAGTCTTTCTTGGGATATTGAATATAATACATGCATTACATACTGAGGGTTCATTAGCAAACTCTTCATCTTTCCAAATACTGTAAACATTTAAATCATCTGCTTTACCACAACATAGTTATACACCATAGTAATAATATGTAGCGATGTTTAAGCATAAATATAAAAAATTAAAGTGAAGAATATTTTATAAATGTTACAAAATACACTTAAAAATGTTGTTGGAAAGACTGATCAACTCTCCTGGAAGATTATATACCACCTCTTTGATTTGTAGAGATGAAATGGGCGCAGGGCACTACAAAACTAAGATAACGTTGGATAATTAGAGTCAGACTGAAAAATTCAATGCCATAGCCGGGCCGGTTGCTGTACCACTGAGCTACCAGCATTGAATTTCTCAACTGACTTTCATACCAATTGACCATAATAGTTGGCCATACTATGAATCCTGGGACTTAAAGTACTTACAGCATTGTAAGTCGCCATTGGGGTTGTCATCTCAAAATAATTTGAGATAACCTTGTGGTTTACCGGGAAACATGCGAGTCAGTTGAGAAATTCAATGCTATGCTGGAATGTTGCCATGGTAGCTCAGTGGCAGAGCAAACGGCTAGAGATCAGGAGATCCGTGGCTCAAATACGGCTACGGTATTCAATTTTTCAGTCTGACTCCCAATCCAGCTCCTGTCCTACACACGGCTTGTGTGAAAAAACAATTAAACCTAAGATAAGGTTGTTATAAGAATACGGATACCCAATTCGCAGTTACCGTGTACAAAAAGCTACTGTCTTGAAAGGATACTTGGTTTCCACTTCATTCAATAGCGGAAAAAAAAATCGTCTATGCGGCAAGTAACAATAGAAATAAGCCAGGGGAAATGCAACCTTAAGCAGTACACGTGATCGACATTTGGCTTGCCGCTATTCGAATTTCAAAAACATGACCCATAGCTGCTACAATGAGAGCTATTTCTCCCGTATGGCCGTCTCCCCCGAAATTACCCTATTGTAACAAAACGCTTGATGTAATTAATTTTATCTCATAAGCAGTGAAGCGCTGTTTACTCCACATCAGGATTTGGGAAATATTAAAATATGGTCAAAAAGCTTACTCTCGTTAAAGCTGTAGTCAATCCAACATAATTGTTGTTGTAGTTAATTTATGTTTTCAAAATGTTAAGTAGAGTATAATTTAAACATTAGGTGCCCATTCGCTTGTTCCTTATTAGTCAATGTATAGTGATTTATTTTTACAATTACCTATTATCTTAACCTCTTGTACACTAACAGAAAGAGATGCATACGTCTTAGGGCTGACACATTTGCTTTTCACATATCTTTCCCTATTATTTCCTATTCCCTATTTAATTTCATATATCACCAGTAACTGCAGCCTGTAGTACCGTATATACAGGGTGTTAATGAACTACACCGAAATAATTTGCGAGATTGTGCACGTGACTGATATAAGTAATTTGAGATGGGCGATCCATGGTCCCCGGATAAACATAACGCAACTACATAGCGTTAAACGTGTGGGTATCAGGTGCTGATAAGTCGGTGTTAAAGCAAAGCAGGTTGATAAAATGGCTTAGAATGTCTTTAAAACTGCTGCACGAGTATAGAAATATCGATTTTTAGCAGCTCGTTACTAACGTTCTCAATATTTAATGTCACAAAAATCTGTAAAATCTCGAACAAATCACCTCACAGTGCGACACTGAACATTCATTAACTACGTTCTTGAGTTATGTAGCCTACTGTGGAGGTGTTTCTTCAACTGCTCTGTTGGCTTAATGCGTAACGTGGGAAGCTGCTATCCCGGAAGCAGTTAATTCGAAATTTCAATAAATAGACCATAAGTCTCCTATCTTAAATTACTTATTTAAGTAATCTACATGATCTGTGAAAATGTTCCGGTATAGTTGATTAACACCTTTATGTGTGTGTAGTTAAAATACTGTCAAATATAAAATGTTCATTATGATGAATTATTTATATAATATCAGTATATTGTATAAAATATGTGAAATGTTATATTAAACCTTTTGCATTTATACACGTTTGCGTAGAAAGTATAATACATAGAGAATCAAGTACTTATGTCAGTTTACTACCAATTCCGGTTTGTGAATAGTATTAGCATTAGGAATTTAGGTGTACGGTACATATTTCTAGGGCAAATACTTTGGCGAAATTTTTGCGGTGTTTCTAGGAAGCATTCCTTTAGGCTGTGTATCATACAACGTTTGCTTCATGCGTGCGGCTGCATAAATCTGCCCAATCCCCTGCCTTTTATCTCTGGTAGGTAACTTGGCAACTTACTTCCGTCCTTATTTAAAATGAGAATGTCGTACAGTTGCGTTCATTAGTATTCCCAACTTGTCTAAGGCATTCCCAATCGAACTGGTATGATATTTTGAGAGACTTAGAAGTAATGTAGAACATCAGAAGTCGTCATAATGCATATATGTATCGATTTGTTTGCCATGCTGTTTTCAATTCACTCTTCTATTGTTTTCAATTCACTCTTCTATATATCACTAAACACTTTTGTATAGTGACTTTATCGAATTCATTGCACTTCATAGATAGATAGATAGTCATTAAGTATAAAACATACATAGGCTGCGTCATGAGAGAGTAAAATTAATTAAATATTCTACATACAATAATGTTACAACAATACATTTAAGAATGAATGAGATTAATCCCATTTCAGGTGATAGATTTCCGAAATGCTATAAAGAAGATTAGCCTTCAAGGTTGTTCTGATCCTCCTCTAAAGTTTAACAAAGGAAGAGTCTTGAAGTTCTGAGGTGAGGTATTAAAAATTTTAACTGACATACACGAGAAAATGTTAAGAGCTTTACTATACTTGCATTTGTTAATATAAATATCAGAGCATTTTCGAGTGGGATAATTATGGACAGAAGAATATATTGAGAAAAGGTTGATATTTTATAGGAGGGAATCCAGAACAAACATTGAAGGCAATGTCAGTATACCAAATAGTTTAAAAAGTGGTTTAGAGTGAGTTCTTGGTGAAGCTCCAAATAGGACACGTATACACAACTTTATGTCAGTCTTTGATAGCAAAACCTATTGAGCATATTAAAAATGATTATCTAATAGCTGAATACAAATTTAAATTGTATCTACTAATCGTGGGTAAGCCCAGTGATTAGTATCTTAAGGAAGAAACACAATAAGGATTTTTATTTTTGAAACGAAATCTTTGGTGAACAAAATTAATATGGTAAATTCACATTATACTCTCCATTCAAAAGGTATTATTTATTATTATATCACTTCTTCAAACTATAGTTATAAAAGTTTATTTATCTACTTTATGCTGATTAAGAAGTCTTTACTGAAACAATTTCATCAGATAGGGATAAAGGAGTCTGAAACGATGATTAAATCTTTAAAACTATATGTTGTGATACTTTCACGCAACATTCTCTACCAGTAATACATCACATAATCCATTATTTTACACTGTTCGTATAAAAAGTGATCCTTCTATTTACGGCTGCTTCAATATATACACTTTTGCTAATTGATTAGGATAAATGCTTAGCTGCGGTTACAAACTTCTATGATGTGGAAATAATTGAAGTTGCATTCCTGGTAAAATCCATTAAGGTGTATTACCGTAATGCATTACGCATTTCCAAAAAGCTGTTAAAAATTAAAAATATATATATATATATATTATTTTCTCTACACGTACTATGTACACTGTGTATAGATAAGGTATTGTATTCCACCTAAAAATTCGATACCGAGATCTCACCACAAATACAAGTTTTGGGTCTTCCTGAATTAAAAAGAAAATTTTTGGAAAAAGGTCCTTGTGTACGTGTGTGTGTGTGTGAGTGTGTTTGTGTCTTTAGACAGCATAGGTCAAAAAGGAAAATACCGTTAAATACTAAACTTGATATTTGAGTTTGGTATCTTCCAAGAATGCGATACGAAGATTTTCAAGAAAATCCCCGCACACCAAACTACCCTTTACATGGAAAAAAATCAAAATTTCTGATTTTCTCAAAAATGGTCCTACCGATTTTGATTAAAATCTCTTATATCTAAGATATTTACAAGCCAAATAAAATGTATGTCTTGAATTTTCTGGGAATAGCCTCTAAAGATCCCTTTATTCTGGATGATTTTTACTGAATTTTGCTTAACTGTAAACTGTAAGAGATAGACATAAACCTACTACGCAAAAAATGTAGATCACGATAAAAAAAAACAATTTATGTAATATATATTTTCTTTCGTTGAGTTGATCGTTTTTAAGATATTCCTTGTTATTGGTTCAGCTTTAAAAAAACTTAAACTTTTCTCATACAGGAATTTGTCAGCTCCTGTCCGTACAGAAAAAGGAACTTCAGTCACATAGCAACCAGCTTTTGACTATACTTTAATCTATGATACTCCCTTATTTTACTTGTACCTACAAGGAACTATGTAACAAGACTATTTCTGCTAATTTTTTCTCGATTACCATGAAGTAAATAGAAGCAAAATCTTTCTAACAATAATTCCTTGCAGAGATGTAGAGAAAGTTATGTGAATGGAAGACATGATATTTTTCTTCTACAAATACTATGTAGATAGTGTATAGAGAAGGTATTGTATTTCACCCAAAAATTAGATAACGAGGTTTCACCGGGAATACATGTTTTGGGCCCCCCTGAATAAAAAAAAAAACTTTTTTGATAAAAGGTCCGTGTGTATGTGCGTGTGTGTGTTTGTGGACAGCATAGCTGAAAAACTAAAACACCCTTAAATACCAAATTTGTGTTATTTGAGTTTGATATCTTTTAAGGATGCGACCGAAGATTTGCAAGAAAATCCTTCCACACCCAAGTAACCTTAACATGGACTTTCTTCGAAATTTTTTATTTTCTCAAAAATGGCTCTAACGATTTTGATTATAATATGGTATATTAAAGATGTTAGCTAACAGAATGTATATCTTGAATTTTCTGGGAATAGCCTCTGAAGATTACTTTATTCTGAATGAATTTTACCGAATTTTGCATAACTGCTAAACCGTAAGAGATGGACAAAACTTACAACACAAAAACTGTAGACCCATTAAAACTCACAATTTATGTCATATACATTGTTTTCGTAGAGTTGAGCGTTTTTGAGATATCCCTAGTTTTTGGTTTCAGTTTTGAAAAACTTTTCCTCATACAGGAATTTGTCAATTCCTGTCCATACAAAAAAAGGAACTTTAGTCACACAGCAACCAGATTTTGACTATCACCTTAACCTATTGTACTCCCTTGTTTCGCTTCTACTTACAAGAAAGCAAGTAATGCGATTAGCATGAAGTAAACAGGAGCATCAAAATGTTAAGAATACTTTGTTGCAGAGATGTAAAAAAAGTCATGTGAATGAAACACATCAGGTTTTTTTGTTTCACAATGAAATCATACGAGTACTGAATTTTCAGACTACCCAGCAAACTGTAACTGCCAATTAACTGAAGTTATAGATGGGTGGTGCTTATTCATAGCCCTTGTCAGCTTTAAACCTCATTTTCTTGCAAATTATTTTCAAAAACTTTCCCATACTCAAAATTCTCTACATGATGCAATTGTTCACCAACATGCTTCAACAGTTTTATTCTGCCTCTCAAAAGCACATTAAAGAAAATCGATATATTACTTTATCGAAATAATGCTACAAGTTTTAATAAGCAAATAGTTAACTTTTAAAAATTCAGCACTTTAGGGGACTATAAGAAGTAATACTCTTTTTGCTGGTGTATAAATATAATATAATAAATATATTTGAAAACTTATTTACTATAAAACTGGACCTTTTATGTGAATATTTTTAAAAATGTATCGCGTGGTTCAATTTTGTTAGAAGAATAAATTTAGATAGTGAGAAATTATTATTTAAGTAACTATGCAACCTAGAATTTTTTTACATAGCAAAAGTACCACTATTATTATGTATAAATGGTAAATATTTCAAAAATATATCTTATATAATGTGGATTTTTCAAATTTTACAGATGTATCAACTTAATATAGAGCAAAAAGAAAAAAAAGGAAAAAAAGAAATAAATCTTATGTGTTAGTTCACACGGCTATTTCTACCATCTGTAATTTATTATTGGGTAGGTATAAATTATTCTTATCAAATTTTATATTTCTATTCACTTTACTTTAGTCGAGATAAACATTTGCAAAAACAGATACCGTATATTTTATGTTAGATACAAAGAGAATATTTATAATTAAACGTTTAATAAGTGGACGCCATAAATTCCATACTCTTTTCTTACAATCGCGAGAAACAACCAAACATCGAAAAGACTTTGAAAGAATGACCAAGTACTGAAAAATTCGAACCATTCACATTGGATATATCGAAAATAGCTTACAGCACATAAAAAGCTATGTGAAACAAAGTGTATATTTTAAAGAGATCTAAATCTTCACTTTCTCTAACCTGTGCACATAGTGGATAGAGAAGGTATTGTATTCCACCCAAAAAATTCGATACCAAGATTCCACCGGAAATATATGTTTTGGGATCCCTTGAGTCCAAAAAACATTTTAGAGAAAAAGTCTGTGCGTGTATCTGTATGTGTGTCTGTGGTAAGCATAGCTCAAAAAGAAAAAGTCAACTAAACACTAGACTTCGAATCTTCCAAGGATGCAACACAAAGATTTTCAAATGTATCCCTCATTCAAATATCATTTACATAGAACATTTTTCGAAACGTTTTGTTCTTCTCAAAAATGAGAATAGTTTCACATGGCTACCGGCTTTTAAAAGATTTGACCCTTATTTCCCTACAACTAATAAGGAAGCAAGTAATAAAACCAATTCTGCTAATAGCTTGAAGTAAATAAAAGAATATTCTTTTGTAATAAAACATATTTTGTGGAACAGTTAGAGGTGAATGGAACACATCAGATTATGTTTTCGCCTATCGCTTAGTGTTTGCTAGATGCAAAATTAAACATTTTTTTCCGAAAAAAGACTTGACGCCTAGAAATTTCAATATGTGTGTTTTATTTGTCTTGTAAACATCTTTAATATGTGGTATTCAATCGAAATTGTTAGATCCATTTTTGAAAATATCAATAGCTTTGAAAACTGTACCATGTAAAGGATAATTTGGTGTGAGTGATTTTACTGAAGATATTTGTGATGCATCTTTGGAAGATACCCAACTAAAATATCAAGTTTGGTATTTAACGGACTTTTCGCATAAATACTTATAAAATCTGATGTGTACCACTCACATGACTTTCTCTAGCCGTTCTACAAACTTCTTCATAAGATTATTCTTCTATCTGCACCTTCTTAATAGAGGTATTCAGCACAATGTTCTTATTACTTAGTTCCTTATAAGTAGGAAGAAAATAAGGGACTACAATAGGCTAAATCGACAGTATAATGTTTTAAAAGCTGTCGTTATGCGATTGTCATTACAAATCACTTCTTTTCTTGGCCAGGAGTAGAACAAAAGGAAAACGGACGCTCCCATCT
Source organism: Hymenopus coronatus (assembly GCA_030762935.1). Lineage (NCBI taxonomy): Eukaryota > Metazoa > Arthropoda > Insecta > Mantodea > Hymenopodidae > Hymenopus > Hymenopus coronatus. Next base: position 18,027,000 of record CM060890.1, read on the forward strand.
CAGAAAAGTATAAGTACTTCACAACTGAAACTAATAACAATGAATACCTCGAAAATGTTAAGTTCCACGAAAGAAATGTGTATGACATAAATTGTGTATTTTAACAAGGCCTATAGTTTTTGTATAGTAAGTTTTTGTCTATCTCTTACGGTTTATTACTTATGCCAAATTAAGCAAAATTCATCCAGAATAAACAGGTCTTTAGAAGCTATTCCCGGAAAATTCAAGATATACATTGATTAAAATATCGTTAAATATACGATATTTTAATCAAAATCGTTAGTCATTTTTAAGAAAAACAAAAGGGTAGTTTGGGGTGGGGGGATTTTTCTCATAATCTTCGTGTCGCATCCCTGGAAGATACTGAACTTAAATACCAAGTTTGGTATTTTAGCTACTTTTCGTTTTTGTGTTATCGTGTTCACATACACACGGACACACGGACCTTTCTCTGGAAATGCTTTTTTTGGATTCAGGGGGTCCTAAAACATGTATTTCCGGTGAAATCTCGACATCGAATTTTTGGGTGGAATGCAATACTGCTCTATCCCAATGTACATTGTACATACGGGGCAAGAGAAAGTAATAAAAATGCATTTCTTATTCAGGGAGCCTTAAAAAGTAAACTTTCAGTCAAATCTTGAAACAAAATGTTTAGGTGGAATGCAATACTTCCAATAAAATAATAAACTTACAAACATACCCTGCATATAAGCTACACTCATTTGAAAAATTGTATGCTTGAAACTTAGAAAATTTCGAAATCAGTAAACGATATGAAACGATTTCACAATTTAAATGTCTTTATTATAATCTTTTCTATTTGTATTGGCTATCTAGTTATATAAAACTGTACAAAACTTGGATGAGGTATTTTAGGATGAAAGGTATGTGAACATATTAAACGTAGAACCATTTTTAGAGACAGAGTCAGAGAGAGAGAGAGAGAGAGAGAGAGGTGATAAATAAAAAGCAGAATAATGAATATTTATTACATGTAAAAGTTATTATTCAGATTGATCAGTTTATTATTTTCTCTACACGTACTATGTACATAGTGTAAAGAGCAGGTATTGCACTCCACCCAAAAATTCGATACCGAGATTCCACCGGAAATATACATATCTATGGTTCCTTGTATCCAAAAAAAGCATTTTCAGAAAAAGGTCCATGTGTGTGTTCGTGTGTCCGTGTGTCTGTGAACACGATAACTCAAAAACGAAAAGTCGGTAAAATACCGAAGCTGGTATTTAAGTTTAGTATCTTCCAGGGATGCGACACGAAAATTTTGAGAAAAATCCCCCACCCCAAACTACCCTTTACATGAAACTTTTTTCAAAATTGTTTATTTTCTGAAAAATGACTCTAACGATTTTGATTAAAGTTTCGTATATATAAGATATTTACCTGACAAATAAAATGTATATCTTGAATTTTTTGGGAATAGCCTCTAAAAACTACTTTATTCTGGATAAATTTTACGGATTTTGCATAACTACTAAACCGTAAGAGATGGACAAAAACTTACAACAAAATATGTAGAGCACCTTAATACACACAATTTATCTTATATACATTTTTTTCGTGTAGTTCATCGTTTTTGAATTACTCCTTATTTTTGTTTCAGCTGAAGTTAGTCATATAGCAACCAACTTTTGACTATCACTTTAACCAAATGTACTCCCTTATTTCGCTTCTACTTACAAGGAAATAAGTAATTGGACTATTTCTGCTGATTTTTTCTCGATTAGTATGAAGTAAATAGAAATATAAGCTTTTTAACAATAATATTGTGTTGCAGAGATATAAAAAAAAAGCATGTGAATGGAACACATCAGATTTTAAGAAATGAACTGTAAAAAGGTGAAATAAGTATATATTTACTTATTTCCCCTCACTGTACGGGGAAATAAGTAAATATCCTTTTCCTCCTGTATAATGTATAGAGCTAAAAAATGATCGTCTCAAATTAACACATGTTATATGTAGGTGTAATATACGGGTGAGTTGCCTGCTCGTAGGTATTCTTTAATTTATGTAAAGTGCTTAGTGATTTGTGTGCCTTAGACCCATCTTGAACATCTTTTAAGGAATAATTTGCGTAACACTTTATATAGAAGGGATACAGAACCCAGTGTATAAGTATTTTATGTATGAAGATTCTAAAAACTTCATTCCTTAATATTGGGAGTTATACAAGTATTTGTAATCAATTTTACGAACTTTTGTTTGTTAGCGTATATTCGTACTGCAACAAAATCCTTTAATGACTTAATTTATTGCTGCAAACAATTCACTCGACGTTTCGATGCGTACACAGTTGACAGCGGTACACCACTGCGAAATAACAGTCACGTTTCACTACAATTCGCAACATAACTCACTACACACTGCTTGCAATTCATCTTCATGTTATAGCTAGAAGATGGTGTCACAGAACTTTCTGGAAAATTGCGGAAGCATCTGGACGACTCTACCACGTGCCTATTGATGTCTCGCGTTCCAAGTGTTTCTGCCACCGGCACGTCATGATTACTAAGTCCTACAGTCCCGCCGACTCGCATACCAAAGTGAATTTAAGAGCGGCCGCATACGGCACTGTCAAATACACATCAATAAAAACTCCCGCTGAAGGAGCAACCTATCACATGCATCTGCAACATAAATATTTGGTAACAAATGATAGTTCTACTCACTACGGAAAATGATAAGCTTTGGCCAATTCGAGTCATTTATTCGTAAATGTCTATGAGAACTTCCATTGAAAAATAAACAATGCACCTGCTGACAAAAGTATCTGAAAAGAAAATGGCAGTTCTGGTTATATTCATAAAATCATTTTTCATGCATTTAATATATAAATATATAAACATATATGTATAATTCTGAACTTGCGGCAAAAATTGATTGTGTGATAGAGAGAGCATACAAAATTAAGAATTACTAATTTTAATTGAACTTTCTCATTTATGCCTTATTTTGTGCGACTTTGCATTTATTCATCAGTTTATATCATATGTGTTGATTGATGACATCATCAGCTCTATAAAGTACATATAAATTCATTCATTAAGCATCACACCCAAAATCATTAAAATGGAGCAATTTTAATAAAATCTAATGACGCAAATGTATAGAGAAACGCTAGAACATTTTTATTCTGTAATGGCTGCTAATTTATATTTAAATTGAGATGAATACAGCTCACATCTTTCTAGTGAATCTGGAAAACATATATTTTATTACTACATTCCGACAATTCAAACAGTATGAGTTGTGTCTAATTATCAGATAGAATAGGAAAATGAATAGTCTTTATAGACTTTAATCCAGTAGCATTAACTGCAGCATCTATTCTTTGGTTCAGAATCTTTTGAGACTGTAGAACGAGGACACCCATAACCGATTTAGGCATGATCAACCTATATTTGTATCTTTCATCTATCTCAACAGACTCTGACTAATTATCAAATACTGGAAGAAGAAGTCTCTGTAGTCTATGTTTAAAAGTACGTGATCTTAGCAAAAACGATACAAAAACGAGGTGCGACTATTAATGGCTCTCAGTTTTTTCCTCTTCATGTTGAAGCCTATAAATGCGCCTACATTATCTCTGAAGAAATACTTGAAGTGGAAAAATATTAGACTACTAGTATATTATAGAGACCAAAGAGGTCTGCGGTCTCACCCTTGTTTAATCCATAAATATGGTATATATACAAATAGGTTGTGAGTTTATGCAAGCTGTTAGAGGCACACGTGAAGACATTTGTATTGATAATTAAAAACAGTATAATGAGCTACATTATATAACTATTTGATTCTACTGCAAACTTATAATTATATTTTCTAAGAGAGGTATGCTTTCAGATTGTTTTCAGATTGGTTAGAACCTCCAAGTAGGGGTGTTCGTTTTCCCTGAGGTCGTAGGTATGAAAACCTATGAAATATATAGCTTTTACTTTTTTTTTTTTGTATAGCTAACAACTTCCGAGCTATTGTGTGGGCCTCGCTATAACGAATGTTGGTTCCGGAACTGATCTTGAATGTTTTCTGCAAGATCAATTACCCTACACCACCTAGACCAGCAGGACACCTATTGAGGTATGAATACGTGGAAGCAAAACGGATACTGCCAGATGCTGTTTATTTTGCCGAGCGGTTAAGACCATGCGGAACACACCAGATAGTAAATTATGCGATTGGTTTGTAGAAAACTGTCAGAAAAAAAAACAAACAACACAAGAACCACACATTAGGCTACACATTAGGGCACAATTTATCAAGATATGTGCATTTTTACCCCTAACAGCTGTATATATTAACTATAAACTGAACTTCGGCCCTCCCTATTTTGAGATTTATTGCGATGTTACAAAGAGGTGGAAGACAGAAAGAGATTTTAAAAATATAATCACTAGCAATTTAACAAAGATAAAATAACGAGAAAGAAATCACATATCATTCCATTTTATGCAGTTATTCACATAAAAAAACTTATTCTTTTCTCTATTTTTGAAGTGTTTTAACGCCCGCTTTTACTACATATGGTACCGCTGGCGATGCCACTGATGATACATGGAATGAAGATGGAACGCCGGTGAAATGCAAAGGCGGGGGAACCCCTGCCTTGGTGAGAGAGGATTGGTCTAACTTCGGCCGCTGTGCAGCTGCACTTCTATTTATGTACTTCATGTTACTGCAAGTAAAAATTTACAGAAATATTTCTTATTAAATATTTCAATGTAGATACAAGGGGAGTAGGGTAATTTAGTAGGTTTAAGCGATGGTAAAATCGTTTTTAGACCTGGTCGCTATGTGATAGTTTTGAAATTTCGTCATACTGTCATAATACCAAGAAAAATCGAAAAGTATTTTATCACTTGGAAAAATGTAAGTATTTGAAAGTTCAAAACAGTAACAAAGTCTATTTCGGAAGTGGTTAATTCCACAAAGTTTATATTTGACATAAATCGTTTGCTATTACGAGATCTGATTTCTAATGTAGTAAGAACTTACATATCTCTTACAAAAATACATTTTATTTGTGTTGTGCATATCTTAAACATGTGATATTTTAATCAAAACTAATACAACCATTGAATGAACAGTAATGAAAATGTTTACATTAAAAGACAACTTGATGTTAGAATTTTCTTGAAAATCTTTATGTCGCATCCTTGGAAAACGTTGAACTCATTTACCAGTTTAGGTATTTAACCAAATTTTCCTTTAGAACTGTGTTGTTTACATATACACACAGACACACACGCATGAACATTTTATATATCGTTTTTGGGCTTAGATGTATTTAAAATGAATATTTTCGATGAAATCTCAAAATCGAATTTTTTGTGGAGTATAAGGTATTTGCTCCACATACTTAGAGAAACTAAAACGTTGACTTTTATCAAGCTAAACGCGTTTCAATTTATATTAGCGACACATCCAGGTATTTATATCAACAGTTACAAATCATAACAATATTTATGTTTAGCAATAATAGCAATATTATCTTTTCGCCAGGTTTAGCCTTCTTCATCCAACTCTACTGTAAGTAGAACTTGTATTGTTTTCCCACTGTTTGATTTCTTAATTTTGATCCCAGGTTTAAAAATCTGATGTGTTCAATTCACATGCCTTTCTCTACCTATTCTGCAAACAAACTATCCTCACAAAATATTATTTTTTTATCTACTGCAAGCTAATGGAGATAGCAGAACTAGTCTTATTGCTTAGTTCCTCATTAGAAGGAGACAAACAAAGGAATACACTAGGCTGAAGTGATAGTTAAATGTTTTAAAGGCTGTTGTTATGTGATTGGCCCTGAAATTTGGTTCTCTTTGCATGGCGGCAATAAAAAGAAAGCAAAAAAAAAAAAAAAAAAAAGAAAGGAATAAATAAAATTAAAAAGGATGACACTTCCTGTTTGAAAAAAGAAGAGGTACCTATTTTGATATTGAAACAGATATTAATGAATATCTCAAAAATCGTTAACTCTACAAAAATTGTATGTGAAATGTATGCTTTAACGAGATCTACATCTTTTGTGTGGCATGTTTTTGTCTATCTGTTACCAGAAAGCTATTCAGAATGAAAAGGGCTTCAGAGACTATTTAAAGAAAATTGTAGGTATACATTTCGTTTGTTATGTAAATATCTTTAATATGCGGTATTTTATTGAAAATTGTTAGGGGCAGTTTTGAGAAAATCAATTATTGAAATTATTACCATCTAAAGGATAACTTGGTGGGGGGAATTTTCTTGAAAATCTTTACATCACATCCTTGGAATATGCTGAGCTTAAATATCAAATTTGATAGTTAACTCGTTTTTGAGTTTGTCTAAAGTGTATTATATCCAGTGAAATCTTTGTATCTAATTACTTTCTCTACATGTACTATGTATATAGTGTATAGAGAAGATATTGTATTGCACCCAAAAATTCGATACCGAGATTTCACCGGAAATACATGTTTTGGGTACTCCTGAATCCAAAAAAAGCATTTTTGGAAAAAGGTCCGTGTGTGTGCGTGTGTGTCTGTGTGTGTGTCTGTGTGTGTGTGTCTGTGTGTCTGTGTATGTGTGTCTGTGGACAGCATAGTTCAAAAAGGAAAAGCCGTTAAATACCAAACTTGGTATTTAAGTTTGGAATCTTCCAAGGATGCGATACGAAGATTTTCAAGAAAATCCCCCACCCCCAATTACCCTTTACATAGAATTTTTTTCGAAAATTTTATTTTCTCAAAAATGGCTCTAACGATTTTGATTAAAATATCGTATATTAAAGATATTTACTTGACAAATACTATGTATATCTTGAATTTTCTGGGAATAGCCTCTTAAGAGTACTTTATTCTGGATGAATTTTACGAAATTTTGCATAACTGCTAAGCCGTAAGAAATGGACAAAACTTACCACACAAAAAATGTAGAGCACATTAAAACACACAATTTATGATGTATAATTTTTTTCTAGGGGTTGAACGTTTTTTTAGATATTCCTTGTTTTTAGTTTCAACTTTGAAAAACTTGTACTTTTCTCATACAGGAATTTGTCAACTCGGTCCATACAAACAAAGGAACTTCAATCACCTAGTAACCAGCTTTGAACTTCACTTCAACCTATGATACTCCCATATTTCGCTTCTACTTACAAGGAAGCAAGTAATAAGACTATTTCTGCTAATTTTTTCTCGATTAGCATGAAGCGAATAGAAGAAAAAGCTTATTAACAAAACTGTCTTACACAGAAGTAGAGAAAGTCATGTAAATGGAGCACATCAGATTTTTTGGATGGAATGCAATACCTATATACCATGTACGTATTGAATAAAGTAAAAAAGAATGTAGTGTTTATTACAATATGCTTAAGTTTTAGTTTCTCAACTATTTGTGAAACCTCGAAGTGAAATTTCACCTTAAGTATATGTTTTTAGAATAGCTGAGTTCATAAAAAAACATTTTCAGAAAAATATTCAAGTAACTATCTCTGATGAGTAACACTAGAAAAAGAAAGCTCCGTTAAATTGGAAACTTAATATTCAAGTTCTGCATCTTTCAAGGATACGAAATGAAGAGTTTCAAGAAAATTCCTACCTATTACGTGAAACATTTTTTGAAAATTTTGAGTTTATTGAAAATGGATGTGACGATTTTGTTTAAAATACCAATGTTTAAGATACTGTCATAAGAAATGAAGTGCATGCATATCTTGAACTCTTTGGGAATGACCTCTGAAGTGCTGTTCACTCTGGATGAATTTTGCAAAAGTGGTTAACTATGAAAGATATACAAAACTCACTACACAAAACGTATAGATGTAATAAAAGTCTGATGAGCTCCATTCACATGACTTTCTCTACATCTCTGCAATAAATTTTAGTTAAAAACTTATGCTTCAATTTACTTCATGCTAATCGAGAAATATTAGCAGAAATAGTCTTATTGTTTGTTTTCTTGTAAGTAGAAGCAAAATGAGGAAGTACTATAGGTTAAAATGATAGCCAAAAGCTGGTTGCTGTGTAACTGAAGTTCCTTTGTTTGCATGGACAGGAGTTAACAAATTCCTGTATGAAAAAAGTGTGTTTTTCAAAGCAGAAACGAAAAACCAAGAATATCTTAGAAATGATCAACTCCACGATAAAAATGTATATGACTTAAATTATGTGTTTTATTGCGAGCTACACACACACACGGACCTTTTCTCAAAATACCTTTTTTGGATACAGGGGACCCTAAAACATATATTTCCGGTGAAATCTCGGTATCGAATTTTTTGGTGGAGTGCAATGCCTTCTCTATACACTATGTACATAGCATGTATAGAGAAAGTAAAAAATACAATTTGTGCCAAATCATTTGATGTAGTTAACCATTTCCGCGATATTCTATGCTGTTGTTTCAATTTTTCCATCCTTACTCTTTTCTGATCTTGAAAGCCGTTATTAGTTTTTCTATCTGCTCGCTAAGTAAAGGGAACGAAGTCTCAAAACCCTCATACAGCAACCAGCTTTAAGGAGCTAAAGATTTTACTATCGCTTAAACCCACCGTATTCCCTTAATGCCGTTGTATCTACACGGAAATATGTGGTAAAATTATTTGTGAGATGCTTATCTCGATTAACATGAAATACGGTTAGAAGAATAAGATTCGTTTGTTGGAGAATGGGTGGGGAAAGTCATGAGAATGTATCAACAGATTTTTACAAATCGAGCAAAAAGTGAGACTTTAAAGGTTTTCATTGTAAGCCTATGTTAAGTAATCCATGTATGAACTATCATTACTACGCAGTGTAAAACGCTTTTGCACATCGCTTGCAACAAAAAGAAACAGCACGGTAAAAGGATATCCATTGGTTACAGTCTCAAGCTCAATTCTTTGAACATTTTTGGATGCTTTTATGAAGAATATATACATTGACTATTTTGTATTTCATTTATTTTAAATCAGCCTTTAAAGTTTCCTTCATTCCCAATATACTTTAACCAAAATCTCAACTTGATGCTTCCGAGTCTGGAATTTAGATTACTCTAAAGATAATTCAATAATTATAACTTCTCATTAAATAATATCGTCTTTTAGGTAAATTGAATCAGACTAGGAAAGCTTAATGCTATGGCAGGACTCAAATCAAGAGTCTTTGATTTTCCTATCGCTTGAATTGCCAAGGCTAGTTGCACATAAACCTTATCAGATTCAAGTATCCAGTTAAATCTTCAGGAGGCCTCAGACACTCAAAGTACCATACCTGAAACAATGTTGCAAATACTTTAGTTTGTTCCGAGATTTAAAATAAATTCTATGGAGGTAAATAAATTTACAATTGATGGTTTTCCTGTAGTCTAGAGTAGGCAGTAAATTAATACAGTTAAAACATTATAACTAGAAGAATTTTCCAGGCTGAGAAGTCGTGGCCTGCTGGAATATTCAGGTGCAGACGTTTCGTTCATGACTGCGGTGAACATCTTCAGTGGTGTGGTCTAAGTCTTCTTGGTGAAGGTTTGGTCGCAACTGACTCGTTGGCCACACCACAAGTAGTTGTCAGGCTGAGGGTAGCCCGAGGAGTGTTAGAAGTGTTCCTATTCTTTAAGAGAACTTAACCACGTTCTGACGAGATTGTGGGGTTTGCAGGATGGCGGGTGAGAATTAGGCTGCGGAGTGACAGGAGGAGGCAAATTTTGCGCCTCAACGGTTGCCAGACACGGTGCAATGGCCCTTGTGCACCGCTGGTGTAATGGTTTTGCAAAAAAAGTTATTTTTGGGGTTTTAAATTCTGAAGTCCAAGCAACTCTTGAAGGATTGTAAGGAGTTTAGCCGTAGCAGCTGTTGCTGGTGCTCCTTCTTTGCCGGGGATGCCCGCAAGCCATGCAGGGAAGTCGGTATCACCTGAGCGGCGGTTTGTGGGGCTGTAATCCCCAAGAGACCTAACGAGGGCGTTCCGATGGAATGGTAACCCTTCGTTGAATTTTGTTGCCCAACGCCTAATATCGCCCTACAGGTATGGTAGACCAGGGGCTTTGTGCAGGAGTCTCGTAGGAAATCCACGAGGCACAGAATAGATGCCCCGAAGGCATTTATTCTGTACTCGCTGAAGCAACAGGAGACTGGAGTCTGCCGCCATGCCCCAGATCTCACAGGCGTAGATTAACAAGAGGACTATGAGAGCCCTCAAAAGGCGCAACTTAAGGGGATCCGGCATCGTGGAGTTCAGCATCGGGTACAAGGAGGCCGTACCCCCATAACCCCGACACCTCAGTTCCCTGATGTGCTCCCCAAAAGTGATGTCCTTGTTAAGCTTCACCCCCAAGTAGGTGATGGTGTTCGTCTATTCTGTCCTTCGTCTGAGGTACGTGAATGAAGGGAAGTTGGCTGGAAAGCGACGCTTGGTGAAGAGGATAGCGTGGCTTTTCCCCGGGTTGATCGACAACCGCCAAAGCTCGCACCACTCTTGGAGGAAGCGGAGGTGTCTCTGAATGGGGTTGAAGGCTCTACGTGGGTTTTTGTTGGTACAGAATAACAGCACGTCATCAGCATATTAAGCTATGTTGACGTGTTGCAGCTGTTATATCAGCCATGTAGACGCTGAAAAGCGTGGGGGATAGTACAGAGACCTCGGGGATTCCGCCTCTTATTGGCCTAAGTTTTGATTTGTGTCCCGCACTCGTTGGCTAAAATAGCGGCAGTATTTATACTCAGGCTGCTCTCACGCTATTGGTCCGGCTGGAGCTGCATGTGCGGGGTGGTGGAGGGAGGAGGTTAGCCACCCCGGTGCGTTTGATTCTTCTAGTTATAATTTAGAATCCGACCGTGAAAGCTTACGACTACTGATTACAGTTAAAACATATTTGAAAAATGCAATGTCATCCAAGACTTGAATATCTGGAGATCCTTTACTGGTCTACCGGGTCATTGCAGAATTTGAGGGTCTGATCAAGTTATGTTACTACCACCAAAGGGCTATGTGAAATATCAATTAATATTGTCAATTTCTTGCATTACGATTACTAGAGCTATCTCTTGCGTTTTCTATTGTTACTATACTTCTCATTGACTTCACGAAGTCGTTTTTGTACCAGGTGGCCTAACGTGTGCAAATGTCCCTTCATGCCCACTCAACGGGTGTTTTAAGCTAAAACCGGCCACTGAGGCATTGTAGTGAGCGACTTGTGTTTTACTCAGTAACTTATCAGTACGATGAGCGGGAAATGCTCACCGTTAAGAATAAAACGGCGTCGGTCACACCAAAGCTTTTATATGGAAATAGCCCCCTTGAGTTTTGCAACTCTTTTCAGGTACGAAGGCATACCTGCACACGTTAAATGCGAGGCAGTGTATGATCCATGATATGAGTATTTCCATACACGTATATTTTATTAATTAATTTATATTTTGTTTTCTAAAATAATATGTTTTCTGGATGAATATTTATAAAATCGAAATTCAATTTTGCTGCCACAAGACAAATATACCTACATTTTAATAGCCATGGCTACAAAAGTTGCAGTGATGACAATAAAGTTCAAAATTCTTCTTTTTCTTTCTCTTCTTCTTCTTCATCTTCTTCTACTTCTTCTTCTTCTATGCTTAGAGATATGGGTAGGAATATGCCAGTTTCATCTTCAATGACATTTCATCCTACTCTTTCTGGATCTACACACATCTTCTTCGTATCCACTATCATACCTATTCGTAACATTTGATTATTGTTAATCAGCTTGTTAAATCCGCTAACCAGTTGATAAGCGCTATTTGGTATTCTTTAATATCGTATTTTCCCCCATATAGTCGGTTTAACCTCTCCTTATGTAGAACTGTCACTGTCTAAGACTTACAAGCGTGTGTCTATGGGTCAGAAGGCTGCCGGAAAACCAACCACAAAATGGAGAACTTGGAACAAGTGGTCGGCCTTAAGTAAACGAAAATTTAGTTTTTATTATTTTATCTGCCATGTAAATGTACATAGCATCTGCATTCGATCAAAATATTTGATATCTATAATTCATTGGAAATATATTCCTTGAGGTCTCCCTGAATACAAAAAAAAATCTATATTTTTTAAAAACTCCCGTGTATATATGCGAGCGTGTCCATGTATGCGTCTGTGAATGAAATACCTAAAAATCGAAAAGTAGCTTAAATATCAAGTAAATAAATTAGTATCTTTTACGGATGCGACATAACGATTTTCAAGAAAATCCCCTTCCTCAAACTGCTTTTATGTGGATCATTTTCAATATATATTGGATATCTATTTTTTTATATATATTAGAAATCTAATTAATAGATATTAAACATTTGAAGATGTTTTACACAAACAAAATGTATATATTGATTTTCTTGGGGAATGACCTCAGAAATCCTGTTTATTTGCGATGACCTTTGCATAAACAATAAACCGTAATATATAGAGAAACTCTTACTATATAAAAATCTTATGTGACCCGTTCACATAACTTTCTCTACACCTCTGTAACAAATTATTGTTAAAAAGTTTATAATTCTATTTTTTTTAAATTAATTTTTTGGCATTTAGGTATTATCCATACAGCCAAAGACAATAACAATAAAAATTAACAATTGAGAATAAATTTACAAATAACACATGTAGGCTACAAACATATTTCAGTGCATTACACAGGAGATTTACATTTAAATGTTAATATTTACATGGTTTAAAAATGCTATCATAGCAGTATATACATGAACATTTTGAGTCGCAAGTAACTGAGCAACATTGCATGGAAGATGAATGCCTAATTTCACTATCTGATCCTGGAAATGTTGTATTGCTGTCCATAGTTTCTTGCATGCTTCGCAAACTTCTACCTGTCCGTCACAATAGTCGTAGAAAGGAGAATCCTTAGTATTAATCCTATTGAGATGTTTAGCGAAGCATCCATGATTGAATTTTAAACGGGCTATAGCTGTGATTATTTTCTTTGGGGCTTTCGTACTATCGTACCACTGTACGTCAGGATGTATTGAAAAATAATGATTGTCTTTAAATTGTGCTGAATTTTTCCACCATTTGTTCCAAGGTTCCTTAACTTAATTTTAACCAAGGGAATCAGATCACTTGAAAATATATGTGAATAGGATTGGCCAGATATCGTTGCAGATTTTGCTAAATTGTCTGCAATTATATTTCCATTTACTCCTGAGTGGGCTTTAATCCAAACTAATGCTATATATTTTCCCTTCGTTGTTAACTTCTGTATCATATTTAGTATAGCAAATCCAAGAGGATCAATGCTCTTGCTTTGATTTAGTTCAGAAATACACTGTAAAGAGCTTTTGGAATCTGAGAAAATTAAGATCGTATCTTCTTCCACAAACTGGGCATATTATAAGGCTTTAAGTATTGCAAGAAGTTCAGCTGTAAAGATGGATGATAAGGGGTTCAGTTTGAATAACTCCTTTTTATTCCTTTTTAACTCTATATATGCACATCCAACATTTTCCTTATGTTTGGAACCATCAGTAAATATGCGAGGAGCATTAGTGTTTAGAATTGAATTTATTAAAAATAGATGTATTCTCAGCTGAATTATCTGTAAAAGGAATATTCAGTTCCAGTGAAGGCTGAAGACAATAATACTGAATATTAAAACAAAGCGGTTTTGTAATGTTTAAAAGTTCTTTGTAGTACTGACTGAAATCAGTGAAAGAATTAATCAGTGGAACAGTAGGTTTATGAATCCAGTATTTGTTTGTCAGGCAAAGTACATTTAAGCGGCATATTCTCTTCAAAACATAGCTATTTAGATTTCCTAATTTTTTTGTAATAAACTTATCACATAAAGCCTGGATACGAATGTGTAGGGGAGGTTCTCTTGTTTCCACTAATAAGGCGTTTACTGGAGTAGATTGCATTGCAGCAATGCAAATGCGTAGAGTCTTATACTGAATCTTGTTCAGTTGTACAAGTAACGTTTTAGCAGCAGATCCGTAACACATGCATCCGTAATCGAAGTGTGATCGTATTATAGTTTTATATACAGCGATGGCAACTTTGGGATCAGCTCCCTACCAGCAGCCCATCAAAGATTACTCGTGTTTCACATTTGTTAACTATAAATTGAATATGAGCATTCATCTTAATTTGTTGTCGATACGCAGACCTAAGTGTACCACGTTTTTGTGTGGTACTGTGTATGGGCCCAATGACAAAGATTCAATTTGTGGAATTCTGTATCTTGTGTAGATGCAACTGGAAGATTTATCTGGAGAAATTTCAAGACCATTATTTTGAAGCCAATCGTGGAATTGGAACATTGAGTTTTGCAGTTTAATTTTGGTTTCTGCTAAGGGTTTTCCAGGACAATAAAACAAAGGTCATTGGCAAACTGAAGAAGATGAGTTTCACTAAACTGAAGGGAAAAAATATCACTCATATAAATATTAAATAATAGAGGCGACAATAGAGATCCTTGAGGTAGACCTAGGCTTGTCTGACGAAACTCTGTAGCAAGATTATTCTGTTTTATGAATAACCTTCTGTCTTGTAGGAGGTTCCACATATTTATAACAAAGGTGTGAGGGATACCAATTTTAATAACTTTTCCATTAATATGTTAATATTTATTTTATCATAAGCATTATTTATATCTGTGTAAAAGCTATAAGGTATTTGTTGTCGCTAAGTGCTATTTTTATATCTGTGACTAGCGTAATCCATTGCAACTTTTCCCTTTGCGAAAACCCATTTGGAAATTATTAAGATGCTCATAATGCTCAGCGTACCACTCCAGTCTGTTTTTAATCATTTTTTCCAAAATTTGATATGGGCACGATAATAGAGCTCTGGGTCTGTAAGATGAACCAACATTGGGATTCTTATTCGTTTTAATATTGGAACTATTCTACTTAATTTGAATGCAGGAATTTTGATTTTACCATTCCAAAATTCGTTTAACACTTTAAGCAGAATTTCTTTTCCACTATCGGGCATGTGTTTCTTCATTTCGTAATGTATATTGTCAGGACCAGGAGCCGTGTATTTGCTAGAAAGAAGTGCAGATTCTAGCTCAACAATTGAGAAAGTTTGCAGTAACATGTGATTGTTGTCATCAGCTGATGTGTTTATATTTAAGGTGTTATTGCATGCTTGCGGTGTTAAATTTATTAGTATATCTTCCATGATGTTCAAGGTTAGTGTTGAAGCTAGATTTTTGGGTAACGCAGATTTCCGAAATGTTTTTATAGTTCTCCAGGCATAACAAGAAGAGGTGTTTCTATTTAATGTACTACAAAATAATTTCCAACGTATTCTATTTTACTCTTTGAGAGTTTTCTTTGTCTGAGCTTGAACTTCTTTAAGTTAATGAAGTTTGCATCTGTGGAATTATTTCTGTTTGTTTTAAGGGCCTCCTTTCTCTTTTGCAAAACAAGATTACAATCGGTGTCCCACCATGGTGGGAAAATTTTACTGATCTTTTTACGGTGCTTATTTTCCGGAATGGAGAATTGTGCAGCCTGTTCAATAATAGATATAAATTTATCATAGTTTATTTGTGATTTTTCTTGAACAAAACAATTGTCTAAGTGTTCCTGTATTAGAGAATGGTAAGATAACCAGTCTGCTTTTTTAATATTACATTTGTAGGGTGGAAATATGGTTTGAGGACTGCATTGATTGAAGCTATAGTTACTTACTATTGGAAGGTGGTCAGAGCCTAATAGTTCATTAATTATTTGCCAGTTGAGCCACTGAGAGAGAGAGAGAGAGAGAGAAGAGAGAGAAAGCAGGAGAGGTGAAAGTAAGATCGGGTGCAGATGCTTTTGGCTGTGGTTTATTAATTATAGTTGCACTTCCATCATTGAGAAGAACCCAGTTTTCTTCATCCATTATTTATATAATCAGTTTTCCCATTGTGTCGGTTGTATCGCTTTTCCACAGCTGACTATGCCAATTGATCTCGCCCATCACAATAAGAGGGCGAGAAAATTGTTCTGTTAATTTCAACATTCGTTTTTTTTGAAATTATAATTTTAGGTGCCTTATATACAACAACTAGTGCTGTTAGGATTGAATTAATATTTACTTGAATACACAAACTTCCATTGGAATATCAGAAATGTCAAGCTGAACTACTATATTCTATATTCTTCCTAATAAGGAATGAAACACCTCCATACCTATCTTCACGGTCACATCTCACAATGTTATAATTTCTAAGAGAAAAAGACTGAGAGGGTTTAAGCCAGGTTTCACAAATCACTGCAATGCTTTTATCTGTATTGTTAAGTTTAATAATTAGACTATCTTTATTTGCTCTCAATGATCTAGAGTTCCACTGCAATATATTCCTAGCTGCCATGGCCATTAGTTAAGGCGTCAGGCATAATAGCAGAAATACGATCTCTGAGGTTGCTTGAATTGACAGGAAATATTTCCGTTAATACTTTTAACTTTTCTCATAAAGGAGTTTGGCAGCTCCTGGTATTACAAAGAAAGGGATTTTAACTGCATAGCAACTAGTTTTTAAAAGATTTAAGATTGCTTTAACCTAGTGCATTTTCTCATTTCCTTTCTATTTACAAGAAAGCATTTCTGCTAATGTCTAATGTTTATCCCGATTAGCATGAAGTAAATAGAATAAGCTTTTCGGAAATAATTTGTTACAGCAATGTAGAGAAAGCCACGAGACTGGAACACATCAGATTTTTAAAAACTTGTATAGCCGGTATGTACAATTCACATAGTGGGTAGAGAAAATAATTAGGTTTTGTTACAATAATTTATGGCAGAATTCATCTAAATTTAAACACATAAGGAATCAGTAGTTTTAATTTTAAACATATAGCAGAATTATTTATGCATTTATTCTTTGTATTACATTACATTAAAATTTACCAAAAGCATCTAAATCAGCAATAACGACTTTCCATTTTATGTATTCCCATTCCTCATGTTCTCTTCTGCTGGGCTTTTCAGTATAATTTTTCTATTAATGTTTTAGTTGTTAAATCACAAATTTTATCATTGAGTTTCGATACAAATACTCTTGCAGAAATATATTTTTTTAAGGCTAAAAAATAAAACACTGTTTTTCTGCATTGTCTCCTGTTTCTTGATATTTTGTATATGCGATTTATTTCTTCCTATTCGCAGTTTACTCCCAATTGTTTTTCGATTACTCTGTAATCATTAAAAGCATTCTGAGAAACCTGAAGTGAAACTGCCAGACAAAAATGACAAATAATACTGTCTCTCTCAGAGCCTTATGTAAATTTTGGTCCACTCTTGCACTGGGTGATTTCTCCATTCATGCGGATATCCAAGAACATTCCAAGTGTGTTACGTCACGCAGGAACCCGGTCACTGAGATAATTACAAGGTTCCGATATAGGTTTCCCGCTCTGCACATGGCAAGTCTCATTTCATCCGACAAACAGCAGATGTCGATTCTTGACATCAGCACTCAGCATGGCGATGAAAGCATTTGTGCTAAAGCTATCTCAAATGTGAACAAAAACAAACCATATAAATAACTTATTATACGCATAAGCTTTCTGGAGTTGTTTTCAGTGAAATATACACAATTGCCATTATAAGAATTCATCCTAGGAACATTTTTATTTATTCACACGAGAGAAATCATATTATGCGAGAATTTATGTAAACAAAAATAATAATAATTACATTTAGGAAATAACTCGCGAGTTTATTAATTACAAGGTTTTGAAATGTGTCATTACTTTCTCTAGCACGTAAGTACATAGTAAATTGTGAAAATATTGTATTCCACCCAAAAATTCAATGTTAAGATTTCGACGGAAATATATATTTTGATGTCTTCTGAGTCCAAAAAAGCATTTTTAGATGAACGTCCCATTGTGTATGTGTGTGTCTGGATAGACATCATAGCTCAAAAGCTAAAATACTGTAAAATAGTTTAATGGTTTCCTAGATTGCGACGCGAAGATTTTCAGAAAAGTCCCCCACCCCAAACTACCCTTTATACTGGAACATTTTTTGCATTTTTTTCTCTAAAATTACTTTAACGATTTTGATTAAAATACCGCCTATTAAGTATATTTACATCATAAATAAAATGTATATCTTGATTTTTTCTGGGAATAGCTACCGTAGGCTTGTACATTTTTGTGTAACCGATAAATCATAAGAAAGAGAGAAAAACTTACTGCACAAAGATATAATTCTCGTTAAAGCACGCAAATTATACCGCATACATTTTTGTTGTAGAGTTCACCGTTCTCAATAGATTCCGTGTTATTGGTATTAATTTTAATTCTTTTTAAACGGTAGGCATATCTTTTTCGTCTATCTTTTGTTTACTCGTGGTGAGTAAAGAGAACGGAATTTGAATTGTTTCACTAGCAACCGGCTTTTAATGAAATTGACTACAACTTTAGCCCAGTGTATTCCCTTATTGCCCTTCTACTTAAAAAGAATCTAGTAATAAGACAATTCCTGCTGATGTTCAGCAAGAATAGCTTGATGTACATAAAATAATAATTTTTAGTAAGAAAAGTTTGTTTGCGAAGCAGCTAGAGAAAGTCATATGAATGAAAATTATCAGATTTTTTACTAGTGAAATGAGAATAACCAAAACCTGCTGGTAACCTACCATAAACAACCCTCAGTTTTATGCATTATAAACAAAAGATGGTCTGAAGGAGAGAATGCAGAAAGTTTTTTGTCGTGAGGATACCAAACAATAGAAAACGATTGTACAGAGTGATTTATATGGAACTGACACATTTCTTTCTTTAATTATTCTTTTGGAAATTCATTCAATTACCCAATTTTAGCACCAAATTAGGCAGAATGTTCTGGAGTTTCGATTCCTTGTCACTAGATGCGCAGATGTTTGTTTCATTCCTAATTGCATTGTTGGAGGCTGTTTCGACATTTTGTTCTTGTAGTCAACGTGAAAATGCAGTACACATTAAATCAAACACTCTTCCTTGTGAAGCAATACTGGATTACGAATTCAATTACAGCTAATCAAAGGGCATAGCAGAGAGAATTTGGTGTTTGCAGTCCTCACAAAAGAAACAATACTGGGACTGGTAAACACATTGGAAAAAACTGGATCTCTGGTGAGTGAAAAAGGCAGGCATCGTTCATCTAGGCTTCGCACGGTTGTTGTTGACGTAAGA
This sequence comes from Hymenopus coronatus, assembly GCA_030762935.1. Classification (NCBI taxonomy): domain Eukaryota; kingdom Metazoa; phylum Arthropoda; class Insecta; order Mantodea; family Hymenopodidae; genus Hymenopus; species Hymenopus coronatus. The sequence continues at coordinate 18,046,132 of CM060890.1, forward strand.
GCATGACTGAAGCACCGCCCAAAAATCATTAAGATGTTTGTCCCAGGAAACAGGGTACACCTGTTCAATTTGTCCGAGAGCTGCGAAAAGTGCAGGTCTAAAGTCATATTGGGTTACGGTTGTTCAACAGCTACAGGAACCACATAAGAATAAAATATTGAATTATTGTCGTTGGTTTCAGACGTTCATTGTGCAAAATCCTGCCATATTGTCCATCACATGGTTCACATATGCAGCATAGTTCCATTTATCCGGTTATGTGAACTCACAGAACTCACGTCATTGGGCCATCGAAAGTTCACATGTCATCCACGAAGCACCTATGCACCCGGAGTTTGGTGCGCAACATCCACACAGAGAATAGTGGGGCCAATGTTTTTTTAGCCAGACTGTGAAAACTGCAGAGTACCGACAGATATTCATGGAGTTTTTGAGCAACTGGACGATATAGAGCTGAGTCAAGAATATTTTCAGACAAGATGGCGCTACATGACACACATCAAATGAATCCATGAACCTTATTGCTAGTTTCTTTGACGACCGGATAATTTCCAGGAACATGTGGCCACCGAGATCTCCGGATTTGATATTGCCGGACTTCCTTTTACGCCACTTGTCCCCAAACATTGCTCGGTGTGAAGCACAACATCACAAATGAGATTCAAGCTAATGACAACAGAGTCCTGTAGCGATAGGCCAGTAACATGGAACGACGTGTTGAGTTGTGCCTTATGCAGGATGGAGGACATTTTAAACATTTGCTATAGAGGTGAATAATCTCCTCTACAATTTAGGTATAATAAGTTGTCGCTACCATAATTCATTTTGAAACAGTAAAAGAAAGAAATGTGTCAGCTCTATATAAATCAGCCTGTATATTTTGCTATAAAAGTCTAGAAATTGCTTATATACATAATATATGTAAACTATATATAAAAGCCGAGGTTATTTTAGACACCGTATGTTTGTAGCTAATTTAGGTAGTTTTAAATCTCAGAAAGAAAAGGAATAATCACTAAGTTGTTTTTACGTGAACAGTAAACATAAATCTGATGTGTTTCATTCGCATGACCTTCTCTATCTATTCTGCAACAAGCTATTCTTACAAATGCATATACTTATATTTACTTCACGTATATCAATATAAACATTTGCAGAAATGCTATTATTACATACATTGTTGTAAATATACGGAACTAACACGATATTCAAAATTTTGTTTTACAAGGAAAAATAAAAATAAATATTAATTTTCCATTTGTGAAATGTATACATGTCTTAAACTGAAACTGAAAACTAGGAATATCTCAGAAACCGCTACTCAAAATGGCGAAAGAGCCTTTCTGAGTAAATTGAGTGTTTAGTGTTGAGGTTTGCGCAGTAAGATATTCTCTATCTCTTATAGTTTATAAGTTATGCTAAAATCATCCAAAATGAGCTGAACTTTCAGAAGTTATGCTATGAGAATTCAAGATTTTGAATTTGGCATAATATATGTTTTTCAAAATTATATAGACATTTTTCGAAAATCACATATTTTGAAAAGTGTTCCAGTAAAGGGTAATTTGGGGTAGGAGTATTTGCTTAAAAATCTTCGTGTCGCATCCTTGGAAAAAGCTGATTTTAAACATCCACTCTAAACTTTTCGATTTTGAGCTAGGTTCTCTCTCTCTCTCTCTCTCTCTCTCTCTATCGCACACTACACACACTGAAACAGAGGTTTTCCTAAAATGCTTTTTTGAATTAAAGTGGACCTCAGAACTAGTATTTCTAAAAGAGTGAATATCAACTTTTTGGGTAGAATAAATATCTTCTCTGCCTATTGTATACATTGAACATGGCAGGAAAAATAAAAGTAAAATACTTATGAGAATTCTATTATTCCTACCAAATATTGATGACCTTCATATTTGGTAAATGAAGTACAACGGGTCTGTGAACAAAAGTTGTAATGGGCTTACCACTGGAGTCTCAATGTTACGTCCGTTTATTTTGTTGTGCTTCATTTTCGTCAATAATACGTAAACTTATTTGAAGATATAGTTTTGCTTTCTCTATACGTACTTTGTATATAGTAGGTAGAGAAGATATTATATTTCACCAAGAAATTCTTGTCGAGATTTCACCACAAATATGTTTTGAGATCACTTAGTCCAAAAAAAAAATAGTAAAAGGTCGTATGTGTGTGCGTGTGAACCTTTAGGCAGCATAGTTCAAAAATAAAAAACCCGTTAAATACTAAATTTGGTATTTATGTTTATTATCTTTCAAGCATGCAACATGAAGATGTTCATCAATATCTACTCCAAACAACCCTTTACATGCAAGCATTCTTGAACATTGCATTTTTCACAAAAAGATTCCATTGATTTTGATTAATTTACCATATACTATAGATATTTATGACACAAATAAAATGTATATCTTGAATTTTCTAGGAATAGTCTCTGCAAACCTCTTTTTTCTGGATGAATTTTGCTAAAGTTTGCATAAGTGATAAACCTAAGAGATAGACAAAAGTTTACTGCTCAGAAAGGTACATCTCGCAAAGACAACTAATTTATGTCATATAGGTACTTTTTTTAGAGATGACCGTTTTCGAGATATCCTTGATATTGGTTTCAATTTTAAGTACGTTAAGTCTTCTCAAACATCTCCTCTCTCTGATTTTGGAAAGCGAACCAAGCTTATATTGTTTCACATGGCTCTCAGGCTTCTAGTCTATATCCTACTCACAAAGAAGTAAGTAATAAGACCAGATCTGCTAATGTTTATCTCGATAAGCATGATGAAGATAACAAAATAATCTTTTGTAGGAATAGTTTATATGTGTAACTGCCAGAGAAAGTCATGAGAATGGAATACTTTAGATACCGAACACAAATACAAAATTTGGTATTTAAGTTTGTATGTTCCAAGGATGCGACACGAACATTTTCAAGAAAATCTTCCCACCCCTAACAATCCTTTTCATGGAACTTTTTTTGAAAATTTTGATTTTCTCAAAAATGGCTCCAACAGTTTTGATTAAAATAAATTATTTTGAAGATATTTTATGACAAACGAATTGTATTTCTTGGATTTTCTGGGAATAGCCTCTGAAAACCTCTTCATTCTGGTTGACTTTTGTATAACTGGCAAATCGAGATATTCCGAATTATTGGCTTCAATTTTAGTCATTTAAACTTTTCTCAAACACAAAAAATTTTTCTTCTCGTTTCCAGTTTGTTTATTCCTAGATAACAAAGAGATTGGAATTTCAATTGTTTCACATAGCAATCTGTTTTAAAGAACGAAACTATCGCTTTAGCCTGTGCATTTTCTTATTTACCTTCTACTTATAAGAAGCTAATAATAAGACTAATTCTGCTTATGTTTATGTTTATCTTGATTACCATGATGTACCATGGAATACATTAGATGTTTTCCCTTCTACTTACAAGCAACCAAGTAATAAGGACAAATTCTGCTAATATTTATCTCGATTGGCATGCTGTAGATAAAAGAATAACATTTTTAACGATAATTAATAACAGGGATGCAGAGAAAGTCTTGTGAAAGGAACACATCCCGCTTAATACTATGGCACCACAGGCGATGACACTGTTGATACATGGAATGAAAATGGAGCACCGGTGTAATGCAATGGCGGAGGAAACCGGAAAACTCAGAGAAAACCTCCCCTGCGTCACTTTGTCCACCATAAATTCCTCATCGGTCACCTGGGATTGAATCTTGGTGAGAGACCACGGCTAGTCCCTATGTTTACTTTCTCTAGCCCTTATGCACAATATGTACAGCGGATAGAGAAGGTATTGTATTCCACCCAACATTTCAATATCGCGATTTCACCAGAAAACATGTTTTGAGACCCCGAGTTAAAAAAACTATTTTTAGAAACATCCGCGCGCGTGTGTATGTGTCTAATTGCAGCATAGTTCAAAAACTAAATATCAAACGCGGTATTTAAGTTGTGTATTCCCCTTTGCTCCTCGTTACCCCTAATTGTTTTATATTGTATATAATATTTCCAAATATTATTCATATTTGTTCCGGCTAATTGGGTTCCTCGGTCGAGCAAGTATCTATTAGCAGGAAGTGAACGGTAAAAGGAACTATTTCAAAGATAATACATTTGTAACTTTTATTTAAGCAATTTATTTAAACTTTTTCCAAGAGATATAACGTGTACTTTATGTACACGTTATATTACTATGCGATCATGTATTATGCATTCACTTAATGTGAAACTTAGATTTCACGCTTCTTACTAAGTAGTCAATAACGCCAAAACACTGGAAGAGAACATAAATGCACTTCTACCTAACATGAACCACACTGTACAGTAAATCAAAACAAACTGAGAACTGCGTCTCTGTGGAATATGTATCAAACACTCATATGCTGCCTAACAATAAGAATGTGCTCTAATTGGCTTTCTGTTCCGCTCCCAATAGCGTCTCTTTTCATGAGCCAATAGAAACTATCCTACTATTTAACATAGGTTGCTAAATATCAGTAACTTTCCAGTGACTTTCACTTGCGTGGCTTTTTAATTCAAGGACATTCTTCCATACGATTCACCCCCGTTTTCACGCTATTGTCCACCAAAAGCTTACGAAAGATTTCTCTTTTATGACTCATACATTTTCAGTTTCTCTTATAACTAAGCTTATGCTAACATCCTCTAATAATATAACTTACTTTCTGTATTACATAGTCTGCCTCAAAGCTCAGTATCTTCCAAGAATGCAACACAAAGATGTTCAAGAAAATCCCCCCTCTCACAACTCTTTCTACGTGGAAACATGTTTCGGAAATTTTAATTTTCTCAAAAATGACTAAATATTTTTATTAAAATGCCAAATAGTTAAGACATTTTCATGATAAACGAAATGAATATCTTGAATTTTCTTAGAATAGACTTTGAAAACCTCTTCATTCTGGATGAATTTTTATAATTGATAAACCGTAAGAGATAAATAAAAATCTACTAAAGAAAAATATAGATCTCATCACATACATTTTTTAGAGTGTTAACCACTTTCGAGATATTCCGAGCTATTGGCTTCAGTTTTAAGGTACTTAAACCTTTCTCAAACGGGAGACATCTTTCCTTGTGTCTCTCTTTTGTTCACTCCTAGCAAGAAAACAGAATCGAATATCAATTGTTTCACTTAGAGACCGGCTTTTAAAATATCTGACGAGCGCTTTAGAATAATGTATTCCCTTATTTCTCTTCTACTTACAAAGAAGCAATTTATAAGAACAATTTTGACAACGTTCATCTTGGTTAGCAAGTCGTAGATAAACATAATTTTTCTAAGAATAGTTTAATTGCGGAATAGCTAGAGAAAGCTATGTGAATGTAGTACATAAGATTGTTTACTACTCAACTCATCTCAATTCAATAAAGGTGTTGCTTCCTTCTGTATAAACATTTCCTTAAAATTAATAGGCAGGTGTGCACTGCATTTTGCAGCACAAAGTATTGCTATTCGATAATATATTTAATAATATTATAACTTATTAATTCATCAGCATTAGAGGTAATATTGTGTCTTATAAACTTCCAGTTCGAGATTTCACTGGAAAAACACGGTTTGAAGCACAAGAAATGAAAACAGCTGTTAGTTTGCAATTCAAATATTTATTAATTATTTTTATTGCTAGAAATATAATTTTAACCATGCGCGAACAGGCATGCCCATGAAAAGTATAAATATTAAATAAGAAATAGTTTGAATGACTAGAAAAATCCTTTATATGCAATAGTCAGTTTTTTTTGTTTTTTTTTATTTGATGTCTTTAGTTTATGTGAGATTGAATGCAGTGTGTCAAATATTGCAGTATATATTTCGTACCGGGTTCCTAATTTGTAAGGTGTTTTATGAGTAATTTTTGTTTTAACAATATTTATGTCTGGATTAGGACCTAATTTTGAGGGTGGTTAAGAGAAGATTAATACGTTATCTATAACAAAACAATTTAGGATTCCCTAAACGTGTTTGTAATACCCTGCCTTTTTGAATGCGTTTAGATGACATGGTTATAACCTTATTACCTGCATTTGTCATTTTGTGAACATATTTATTTGTGATAAGTAATGTGTAGAAAATACTTTGAGATGTTCTTTGTATAATACTCATAATATAATTGCAATCAAGTATCAAATTACAGACACCGATGCTTTCAGCAATAATGAAATGTTTTAAAGAAATGTTCCTCCATTTAAGTCAGTATCTTTGCACAATGTACAGCATCAGTTTACAGCCTAAACCCAATGAGACTACATCACATGAAGAGCCTGAGCTTGCAAACCCGATTGTCATGACAGATGAACTATCATCTTACCGATACGGAGAGGTGATGTGGCCAGCGTCACGCAGCCACCAGCCGGAAAGTTGACTCACTCTCAGTGCAGCAGCCTATGCACATGAAGGACTCGAACCCGGGTGCGTCCCGTAGTCGGGAACCTCAGTTCCACGTTCTAGTGCACAGCCGAGACCACCAATATATTTTTACAATGGTTGTTTTTTGCACAGCGCCACGGCGTAGGAGCGTCTTAGATAGAAGAGGAAATTTACACACAATTGTATTTTAATCAGTGTAATAAATATAATCTTTCATTCTTGATTACTATTATCTATTAAAGCTATCTGAAAATAGAAACATAACGACACACCTTTTACATATCAGCTCAAGTCGTTCTAATACCAAAAGAAATTCGGATTATATTCCCAAACGCCAAAAATAAAATGAAAACAACCAATTTGAAGTTCAATGTCATCGCATACCCAGATTGAAGGTAACGAAAAACGTCAAAATTCAATTCAATTTCAATTAAAACTCTTTCATTCTATGTGGATAGTTTCTTGATCGATTGGAATTTCTAGTATCGATTTCACCACTATGATCCATGATGACGAGGAATCAATTTGTCACCCATAAGACAAAAGCACTACCTGCGGTTGTGAAAATGTCAGAATTTTGCCCAGAAAAAATTACAATTATAACAACCACGTCTACATTATATCAAACACATAAACAAACAACTAAAAGTGGATGTGCTGAATTCGCGTGATGTTTTCTGTTCACTCCTCAACAAATTACTCCTACAAATATTTATTCTTCCATTTACTTCTTGTTATTTGAGATAAACTTTTATTATCGTTTTAAATCTTAAAGCTACGCCTTTTCAAGACGCTCAGAGTCCCGCTGATGTATGGTTACAAGCAGACACTTATCTTTTTTGATTACAGCGAATGCAGAATAGTTCAGCTACTCTGTATTTCGTCGCTTCCCAGTGAAGCTGACTACATGGAGTTTCGGCTCTCCCATACGTGGAGGATGTGGTTAGGTGCCGCGCTCATAATGAATACGTCAGACCAGAGTTGCCAGATTGGGCAAAAAGTCACGGTTTGGGCTACTAAAAGATGGATTTTCAGACCGATTTTTAATTGAGGAGATTTGCGAATTTATGGGCTACTTCTGAAATCACGAAAATAATTTAAATGTATTTCTTAAAAATTATATTATACATTGCTTTACAAATTAAGTAATATTTTAATGAGTAGAGTAATGGTATGTTCGTTAAGTCAGTACTGCTATGAAAAAGGATTAAGATACTTGCATACACAGAAGAAAAATTAGCTGCTATACTATTTTCCTTGTTGCCTTTTCTTTGTTACGTCGCTATTGATGCAGTAGCACCGAGTTCAAGAGAAATGTTTGAATTAAATGTACCAGTTAAATGCAAATATATTTTTATACTATATGCACGATATTATTTTTTTATTATTTTTAATTATATATATTATACTATTCTTTCTCTCTCTTATTTGAGGAAATTAAGTATTAGTAATAGGTAAAGTGGTAATGTAATAAACCTTTAACAACAGTTGCTTTCCTGTTTTGCGAAGTGTCCCGATTTCGATTCCCGATTGGGGGTGCGAAATTTTCTCTAGCCGATATTATTCCCTATCCTCCTCATGGTGTCGAAATATTGATGGGACTGGTGTAATCTAATGAATAAAATTCAAAGAGAAATGGAAACCAACTATAACACTATACGAGGTAAGACCATTGCCGACAAGCAGATTTTTCCAAAGAGAAATCCTGTAGATATGACTTTGCAGTTGTGAACTTGAAATAACTAAACAAATGGCTTTAGTGGGTTTTTTATGGTATAACTTTTTGTTTTTTTATTGTAAAGTTTGCAACTAAGAGTTCAATGCTCTGACCGTAAGAAGCATGATGTGGAAAACACAAACAAAATTCTAAATCAAATCTTAGACATTTTAAACCCCCCCCCTCCTGCCCTAAGAAAAGTTGATTATGAAATTGGGCGATTTCAAAATGATTTTTGCGATTTTTAAAATAATTCTGGCGATGTTTTGTGAAATGAATCTGGCAACCCTGCGTCAGACTAGCCCAACATGAGAACGCCCTTGTCAGATCGCGAGGGAACTACTTACCAGATAAGCGCCGATGCAGGCGGTTCAGGGTTCACACCATGGCTTGTGAAGACCTCCTGTAACAAAGGCTTCAAACCAGCCAGCAGCAGAAAGCTGAACTAAGTACTCCCCCTCCCGACCCATGTGAATAGTCATTAACAACTTAAAAACAACTGAAATTAAGGACAGTGAAACGCGTGGTAAGCACAATACTTGTGTTTAACTACACACTTTTAAAAAATCAAAATTCATGGCTTTGCTTTGTTAATGAACAATGAAATTCATACCATGTAACAGCAACTATTTCATAATGTTGATAATGTAAAGTATGTAATATAAATTCATACTTTTTTCTCAGGAGGTTTCTAAAGGGACATCAACAAACGAAATTTCAAAACACATGCTATTATTTAGGTATACATAACGGGCACATTTTTTTTTTTCAAAGCTGAAATCAAAAGCAAGGAATATCTAAAAAACAATCAACTCCACGAAAAAAAGTACATAACATAAATTGTGTGTTTTAACGTACTCTACATTTTTTCTACAGTAAATTTTTGTCCATCTCCTACGGTTTAGCAGCTATACAAAATTCCGTAAAATTCATCCAGAATAAAGTAGCCTTCAGAGGCTATTCCCAGAAAATTCAAGATATACATTTTATCAGGTAAATAGCTTTAATCTATATTTTAATTATATTCGTTAGAGCCACTTTTTAGAAATTCAAAATTTTCGAAAAAATTTCCATGTAAAGGGTAGTTGGGGTTGGGGAGATTTTCTTGAAGATCTTCGTGTCGCATCCTTGGAAGATAAAAAACCTTAATACCAAGTTTGGTTTTTAATGGACTTTTCGTTTTTGAGCTATGCTGCCCACAGACACACACACACGGAAATTTTTCTAAAAATGCTTTAATAGTATTCAGGGGGTCTCAAAACATATATTTCCTGTAAAAACTCGATATCAAATTTTTGAGTACATTACAATACACTGTGTACATAGTTCGTGTAGAGAAGGTAAAAATACATGTTATTCTTCTGAATTAATTTATTATTATATTGACATAACTGCGAAGGCGCATTGATGCAAGCAATGAGCTCATTGTACCTTATTAGACCAATTAAATTGAACTATGTGCATTATTACTCTCAATGACGGTCATTTGATGTCATTTGAGCATTTGATACTCTAAGTATAAAGTTGAAGGCTACACTCTAATATTGCTGGACATTATTTCAGGCTCGTCTATGATCAAGTATAACGAATACTTCTACAATAAAAGCAGGCGACTATTTAAACTCCAACTTTGCAAGGGAAACTTTTCGCTCAACTAAGCAACAAGAAATAAAGTATGTGATGGTTTCCATTCACATGTTGTTACAAAACAGTATTCTTTTATCTAAATGGTGGTAATCGAGATAAACAGTAGCAGAAATGGTGTATAGATGCGAAATAAAGTAAATTAGTAGAGTAAAACGATAGTCAAATATTTAAAAAAACAAAAAAATACAAAAAAAATGTGTTTGCTATGTGAAACAATTGATATTTGGTTTCTTTGCATAGCCAGAAGTAAAACAAACGAGCGATGCAACGAAAGATGCAGTTTGATAAAAGTTTAAGTAGCTCAAGATTAAAACCAATAACAAGGAATATCTCCGAAGCGGTTAGCAGTACAAAAACAAACTTATAAAACATAAAATGTCTGTTTTAACAAGTCTATATATTTTTTGTATTAAATATCCCTTAGGGTTGTCCAGTTATGCAAAATTTATCAAAATTGAGGAAATATTCACAAAATAATACAATATAGATTTTGTTTCTCACACAAATATCTATTATATAAGATATTTATCAGTCATTTTTGAGAAAAACAAGGTTTTCAACTAAATTGCCATGTAAAGGGTAGTTTAGGTAATGAGACTATTTTGCAGATTTTTCTAGCGCATCTTTAGAAGGTAAACATTAAGAAACCAAATTTGGTAATTAAGTCTTTTCGTTTTTGAGCTACGCTGTTCACATACTCTGCATATGAATGTATTTGTCAGTCTAATACTAAGAATACCCAAATGAATAGAAAGTATATTTGAGATCAGTTTCACCAGCTCTTCCAATTGAAAAGTTATTAATTTATAAAGCTAAACAGGTAGCACATTTTAACACGAAATATTTAATATGAGAGACATACAAAACACATGTTTATATTTATTTTAAAACCCAGCATTACCTTTAATTTATGCTCATTATGTTGACATGCATAAGATCAAAGCTACGACTAGTTGTCATAGGTATCTGAAATATTTTCTTACATTATCGCTGGATTTCTTCATGCTATTTCTGAAATAGTCCTAGGAAATGCATTCGGGTTTCTCAAATTCTGTAGATAATTCATTCATGACATTACAAACGATCATTAAATCCATTTAGCCTAAATAAGTACATGACGATTTGTACTGCATTTGTTTTATTTCGGTTCATATTGTGTTAAAACTACAAACATTTAGTTTATATAAGTATAAATCGCGTCTCACCCATAAAACACAGTCCAGGCTAAATGGAGCACACTGTTGCCACGCTGTTGTACGCTTGCAAGTTTAGCGCTCAGCTACGATTGGTATACCACTCTAATGTTATTTTGTGAATTTTACATCACCAAATTGTGTGATATCTGTACTGCTATTTAAGGATGGTGTAAACATTTTAATTTTCACATACACTTTATCTTTCCTCTTTGTAGTGCTTCGAAATGTGAGTGTACAGACATAAAAATATTTATTATCAAACAAATACAGGGATTAAATCATAATATATATATATATAAATTGATGGGATATCAACACCGTTTACATATTACATTCAACTATACAGACACCAAAGAATGAATGATATGCTACACTTCGCTTTGCTTTATTCGTGATATTGTCCTGTTTTTTGTTTTCCTCAACCATTTTATTTTTGTAGCATATATAATATCATTCATTCCTTATTTATCTAAATATTATTGTTTCTGAGCAGCCGGTAGTCTTAGCTGTTCCCTGTACTTATTAACAGTCACTTTACTTGAATAATTCGTTCTTATTCATTCCTTGTTTATCCAAACAGTGTCGTTTCTGAGCAGCCGATAGCCTTAGCTGTTTCTTATACTGACTTAGTAACAGTCACTTTACTTGAACAATGTGCTTTACTATTTCATTTATCAGAGTTTCGTATTATCCTAGCTTCTTCCTCCGTAAATATTTATAAAACCTTTTGTGTGCGATATGCTTATAAAGCTATATGCGCCCTTGCAAGTGATATCAAGCTTTCGTACTAATGATGAGAGGTTTGTGCCCTTTGTCGTATACATAGATGCTATACAGCTGTATATCCGGTGTCTGTGTTGACTTCTGTTGTAAACAAATTACGAGAAGTGTACAGTCTGTAAAGGAGAAATATAACACTCATTTTCAGTCTAGATCTAAAACATGACGGCAAAGAGGCAAATCCATAGCGTGTGTGTTCCCAGTTGTATTTCCTTTGGATGCACTTCCTTTGTTGTTGATCTAACCTAAGCTCGTGTATTTCGTGTCGCGCACAAACCTCTAATCTTTTATTATTACCTTCTGCTTCGCGCCCGGTGCCTTTTATCTAAATGGATGTGTGGCTATTGTTTGTCATAAAAAAGAATTCAACAAATTCCAGGATTCCGGCTTGCTTATAAAAAAGTTGATGTGTTCCATTCACATGACTTCCTCTATATCGTTTGTGTGTATGGACAGGAATTGTTAAATTCCTATATGAGAAAAGTATAGGTTTTTTAAAGCTGAAACCAAAAACAAGGAGTATCTCAAAAACGATCAACTCCACGAAAGAAATGTATATAAGATAAATTGTGTGTTTTAAGGTGCTCTATATTTTTTGTATTGTAGGTTTTTGTCCATCTCTTACGGTTTAGCAGTTATGCAAAATTCCGTAAAACTCATCCAGAATACTTCAGAGGCTATTCCCATAGAACTCAAAATATGCATTTTATTTGTCAGGTAAATATCTTTAATATACGAAATTTTAATCAAAATCGTTAGAGCCATTTTTGAGAAAATCTAAATTTTGGAAAAAAGTTCCATGTGAAGGGTAGTTTGGGGTGGGGGGATTTTTTTCAAAATCTTCGTGTCACATCCCTGGAATATACTAAACTTAAATACCAACTTTGGTACTTTACCGACTTTTCTTTTTTGAGCTATCGTGTTCACAGACGCAAGACACACGGACACATTCACACACGGACCTTTTTCTGAAAATATTTTTTTTTGGATACGGGACACCTAAAACATATATTTCGGTGAAATCTCGGTATCGAATTTTTGGGTGGAGTGTAATGCCTTCTCTAAACACTATGTACTTAGTACGTATAGAGAAAGTAAAAATCGGAAGCAATCCTCCTCAAAACTCTCTCCCTCTTGCTTGATCCCCGTTGTAAACCTAATAACAAAAATGTTTCTTGACTTTTCTACTACATACCTAAAAGAATTCACAGAATCTTCTCTACAGATACAAAATATTCTAACAAAAGATTATTCTTTTATCATGCTAATCGAGATACACCTTAGCAGAATTAGTCTTATTATTTGCTTCCTTGTAAGTAGAAGGGAAATAAGGGAATACCTTAGGCTAAAAAGATAGTCAAATCTTTTGGCTGCTATGTGCACCAATTGAAATTCAGTTCGTTTTGCATTTCCAGTACACAAAAGAGAGATATAACGAAATGTGACCTCGTTGGGAAAACATTGCATAGTTTAAAATTGAAACCAACAACAAGCAATATCTCAGAAACGTTAACACTACAACAAAAATGTATATGAAAAAGAGTGAGTAAGTTTTTTTTCTCTTACGGTTTACTAGTTATGCAAAATTTGGCAAAATGCATTCAAAATGAACAGTTCTTTAGAAGCTATTCCCAGAAAATCAAGATATACAATTTATTTTTGATGTAAATATCTTTAATATACGGTAATTTATTCAAAATCGTTTGGACGATTTTTGGAAAAAAGTCTCCAAACAAGACATATGTACTTATCTCAAGACATATATTTCCGGCGAAATTCGGCATCGAATTTTTGGGTCCAATGCAATACTTTCTCTAAACACTACCTACGTGTAGAGAAAGCAAAAAATATCATACTAAACTTATTAAAATAGAGAATTATAACTAGACAGATATCAGCACTCAAGTTTACTCTAGCTGAGAAAAATATTATTGTGTTCTACCATTAGTTTGTTAGTTATTGCTTGAAAAACAGAAACAACAAATATTGAACTTTTACTAAAAATCACGTTTTGTTTGGAAATTTGGGTTTCACCCATGGTAGGCAATGCTATACTTATGAATTGATTACAGAATCTGAAACAGAATATGTCTAACGTAATCCTGAATTTATAAAGAAATCATTAAGCACAATATGTTGACGTTTCGAAATTGTGTTACCACGCACTCTCGTTTTTGGCAGTTACTTATATCAGGCTAACATGCGACATGTATGTATAAGGGCAATGTAGTCAAACACCGCTAAAAATCTCTAAATCAATGTTACCAATACTTATATGAAAATGTCACTAAATGCCGAGAATCATTCGGATTTACTCTTAGATTAGATTAGAAAGCATTCTGTTGGTTCGTTTAGGTCAGGAGGCCACTGAACTGTCAAGGCATATATGTGTATACATATGTCTATACATATGTTTATATACTACGGGAAAAAACAATGTAACAATGCTAAAAGCATGGGTTACAAAAACGGCAGAATAGACATATAATCACACCATTTGCTTTTGAGGCCTGTACGCTATACTTAATGTGCTCTATAAAAGCATATGTAATTCTTTTTTTTTTGTATTTTTTTTTGCATGCACATAAAAGCAGAGATCATCAAATAATTGTCTTAAAATGTATAAATAAATATAATTTCATTATATGTAACACTTAACACTGATGTAATGTCAGATGATAGTTTTCTAATTATCGACATAATAGTTATTACTAGAAATTATATAAAACTAAAATATGATTATTGTATTATGTACTCTTCATAAATGTCAGCAAATTAAAATACATATTTACAAATATGTTATAGAATTTACAATTATGTACTAGAGTGTAAAATATCAAGGCATCAGGCATTCCAGACCTTGTGTCATTGCTAAATACTGAAAATACTAAAAAATTAATTTGATTCATTCGTGCAAATCAAAGTATACATCAGTTTAATTTGAAAATAAACACACACACACACACTAATACACAAATTGCAATACATTATAATACTTATAAATACAATGATTATTACGTATTGTCAGATTTGTCACTTAAATATTCATCTACAGAGTAAAATGATTTATTGCAAAGGTACTCCTTAAGCGAATCCTTAAAAGCCCTGAAATTCCCAACATTTTCTTTGAGATTACTGGGGAGAGCATTAAATATCTTGATTGTTTCATTATATACTCCTTTCTGAAAGCAACGAAGATTGGCATTGGGACGATGAATATATCACTTTTGTCTAGTATTAAAGTTATGAATTTCCATGTTTGTTTTAAAACTATGTCGATTAACTGCATATAATTTTAAAATGGATAGTATATAAACAAAAGGTAAGGTAAGTATGCCCAATTTTTGAAATAGTTCTTTGCATGACTGTCTGCTTTAAGCATTACAGATTATTCGTATAGCTTTCTTCTGTATCCGGAATATGTATTTACTATCCAGGGTTCTACCGGATATGCTTTGCAGCTTAGGGATCACAAATGTTGGCAATGTAAGGACAGAAGAAGGAAAGTTCCCATGATACCTCAGCTGGGATGTGGTGTGAAGTGTGTAATATATGAGGAACACAGGTGAAAATACATACAATAACTGAATTAAAACATGATGTTTAGAAGTTATTTAGTGGGTGATATCTGTTTGTATTCGCCACATGTTTACAATAAACTTGCAAATGTGTTATCTATACATAATCCTAGCGACTCCAATCAACGAAAATTGTCCGAAATTTTACCTATATAAAATGATGTACCTGGTAGAAAAAATATTCTGCAAAATATGTACCTATTCAAATTTGCAAGTTATAACAAATGAATGGTTATGTCATGTTATTAGCAACTTGGCGACAGCGCGGGAGTAGAAAAGGATGTAGCTAAAGGCAATATGTGTGCACAGAGAGAGAAGCTTGAGACAACTGTATTTCATTTAAGATATTCTTCGAGTTTCTTTGGAATAAAAATAGTCAATATATTGGAGGTTTTGTAAAGCAAGATGACATAGTTAATCCACAGCCGTATTATTCATTATATATAATTAACATAGTTACATGGAGAGCTCTTAGAGTCCTGGTGTCGAAGCAAATTTCATGACAATAAATATTTGTTAAGCACAATTAAATTCCCGGAAGACTGTCGGCAATAGTTGTATAAATATAATTTATTTTTTAATTTAAAATTATTGTTTCTAAGGAAACAAATTCATTTACTTATTCCACATTCATTTTATTTTACTTTTACTGAAAGTCTATCACTTATACTTTGATACATCACTTTTTGGTGTTACATTCTTCAGAAATTTTACTTAAAAAATAAATTAAGTGTTGTTTTATCATAAGTCAGTAATAAATACTTGACCATTAACAACGGTGTTGTCTATTGCTTATAATTCCCTTTTGCCACTATACTTTCAAAATATGATCGTTGTAGTCTGATATATTCTAAGCTATGCTGTTAAGGTGAAGTTTGACAAAAATTGTGAAAAATTGAAAGAACTGTCACAATAAAATATTATTAATTATAAACTTTCAGAAAAAATATGATTTTTCCCACTTCATCTACCAATTAGAAAGCAATAAAAGGGAAGGCGCATGCTTATTAATAAGCTAGTCCAAATTTTTTTTTCGTCCCAAAGTTCTCCAACACTTTTCCATATTCAAAATGCTCCACATGATCGCCTCTCATGAGTGCATTAACATGCTAATATACTGTTTGGGGATAATCCTCCACTTTGAGAAATAAATTACTATAGTTTAAAAAATCAAAACTCTTGTTGAGCACGTAAAGTAATATTTTTCTACAATAATTAGGGTTAATACAAATAATAGAATATGGTGCATCTATTTGTAATATAATTTACTGTAAAACATTACTTTTTAATTTAATTATTTTAAACATGTATCACATTTATTCGAACAATGCATTTAGACCAACATACATTATTATTTAAATAACAATGCATGCTAGAATATTCGTTCAGGGCAAAAATGGCATTGTTGATGTATATAACAGCGATATAAATTTAAATAAGATATCATACATACTTGGATTTTCCAAATTTCACAGATGCATTACCTTAAGCGCTGGTGAAATACAGGGTAATTTATGTAGAGCTGACGCATTTCTTTCTTTAATTGTTTCAAAACGCCTAATGCTAGCGTCAACTTATTATAATTAAATTGTAGAGGAACTTTGGTAGATTAGTTACCTTTATAGCAAATGTTGAAAATGCCTTCCATCCTACATAACACGTAGTTCCATGTTACTGGCCATTCGTTGGAGGGCTCTGTTGTCAATAGCTTAAATCTCCTTTGTCATGATGTGCTTCAGATCGTCCAATATCTGGGGACGTGTGGCGTAAATCCTGTCTTTTAAGTAACGGCGATGTCAAAACCGGAGATCTCGGTGGCCACAGGTTCCTGGAAATTATCCGGTCGTCAAAGAAACTAGCAATTAGGTTCATGGATTCATTTGATGTATGGCATGTAGCACCATCTTGCTGAAAATATCCTTGACTCAGCTCTACATCGTACTGAATTTTCACGTTGACTACAAGAACAAAATGTCGAAATAGCTGCCAACAATTGAAATAGGAATAAAACATAAACATCTGCGCATCTAGTCACAAGGAAGCGAAACTCCAAAACATTCTGCTTAATTTGGTGCTAAAATTGGGTCATTGAATGAATTTCCAACAGAATAATTAAAGAGAGAAATGTGTCAGTTCTTCATAAATCACTTTGTAAATGCATTATCAATTAATTGTTTCTTTCACACTAATCCTGTGTAGGTCAGGAGTTACAAAGATAGAGTCAGGCTGAAAAATTCATTGCCATAGCCGGGATTTGTATCATGGAATCTCCTGGTCTCCAGCCAGTTTATTTCACCATTAAATCCTGGCTATGGTTTGAACTTTTCAATCTGATACTACCTTTCCAACTCCTTTCCTAGACTAGGCTAATTGGAAGAAACAGTTAATTCACAATGCTTGACCTAAGAGTTGGTTGAATTATGAAACTCGGCACTTAAATTACTTCCGATACTCTAAGTCGCCATTGAGATATGTCATTTCAAATAATTTGAGAGCTCTTTGTGTTTTACCGGGAAAATGTCGAGGCAGTTTGGTCGTTTTGGATTATTGCCATAGGAGTTCATTGATTAGAGAAACTGGACATAGATCAGCAGATCTGTTGTTCAAATCCCGGTTATGGCTTTGAATTTTTCAGTCTGACTCTTATTTTCCAACTAAATGTATCATGTTTCACTCCTTTCAGAGCACGGTACTTCATCTGCTTCAGACTTATTGTTCAAAGCTACCACATAATCTAAATAGTAAGTTTTGTCCTAACTTCGATTATGGAAATATCCTAGTCATTTTAGACATTGTCTGCATTATAAATGCTCCTCCATGTATTTTCCATTTTCAAGCTTGGTACAATTTTTGTAGATGACAGTGATGAAACCAGGTTACCAGTAGAAATTCCCCTTCCACTGCCCACATTAATTAGCAGAGATGCTGTAATTAAAGAGGGCTTGTCAAACACGTGCCTTACAAGTGAACCGGATTTCGGCTGCTTTCGGTTCCTGACGGAAGAAATGCTTTCTGTGGGAAAGGTAAAGCAATTAGATCATCTTTCATACTTCTTAGCTTCTAACTCCGAGATATCGTAAGAAAATAAAGTAGTATGCCGTCATAGAAATGTTAGTAAAATGTTCCTAAGGTGATTATTCTCAACAAACCATAAATATATCAAAAAATTATATTTTATATTTGATACATGAGCAGGCATATTAGGAACATCTTTAAGAATTATAATTCCAACGATGAATATCTCCTAATACTTTCCGCTCTATCTCTATTTGTTTTCAAGTCATTAAATATTCAAATACCTTGACTTGAAATATTAATTAATTTTCTATCTAGAAAATCGGGATGAATATTTTTTCAGGTTCTATATGTTTTATAATTTTAATTAAGTACAAACCAAAAGAAATTAAAAGTGTATATCTCAAGTATTCATAAACAATAGCGTGGATTCTGAAAATGCTTTTACATATTTTGAGGATCACTGAATAAAAATAAAAACAATTTTAGAAAAAGTCCGTGTGTGGTGTGTGTGTGTGTCTCTCTCTCTCTCTCTCTCTCTCTCTCTCTCTCTCTCTCTTTCTCTTACTCTCCCTCTCACTCTGTCTTTGGACAGAACAACCAAAAAACAGGAAGTCGATTAACTTGATATTTAGGTTTAGTATCTTCCTAGAATGCGACACGAATATTTTCAGGAAAATTCCCACACCTTAAGCTGCAATTTACATAGACGAATATTAGAAATTTTCCATTTTTCTGAAAAATGACTCTTAAGATTTTTTATTAAAGTAACCTATATTTTAGATATATTTACATGAGATATAAAATGTAGATCTTGAATTTCTTGGGAACAGCATCTAAGTCCTTTACATTTTTAATGACTTCTGCATAACTGGTAAACCGTAGAGATACCCAAACCATACCGCACAAAAATGTAGATCTCGTTAAAACACACAATTTATATGATTTAGAGGTTTTTTTTTTTTTGTAAAGCTAACAATTTTCAGGATATTACTTATTATTTGTTCAATTTTAAAATACAGATACTTTTCTCAAACGCGTAGTCGTTAATCGTTTGATATTTCTTTTGTTTTCATGCGGAGTGAACCGAATTTTAATCAAATATCAGCCTTTAAAGGGTTTTACTATCGCTTTAGCCTAGAGTATTCCCTTATTTCCCTCACACGTACAAGGAACAAGTATCAAGCCCGTTTCAGCTAATACTTGAATTAAATACAAGATATTTGTAATAATAATTTGTTGCAAAATACGTAGAGATAGTCATGTGAATGGAACACATCAGATGTTTTAATTTCTAGAACTGCATAATTTCATCATTTCTTCTCCACTGCTATGCTTAACGATTTGTCATCTTTGGCCGTTTTCTTGGCATTTGTTCTAATTCAGGGTAGTATTTTACTTTTTACAGAAGAAGAATTAACTGTGTTTCTACGTTTTGCCAATCTATAAAATCTCTCTCGTGACCTCCAGAGAAACATCCCATTAATTTATGCGACATCCATTTACTAATATTAATTATAGAATATAGTTATACTGTATCCCAACAAATATATACTAGTTTATATTTGCTTATTCAGAGTGGTTTTATGTACAGTTAGCCACTTAGTAGCTTGAATAGATATTATATTCAACCCAAAAATTAGTTACGGCGATACCGTAAATGCATGTTTAGAGTCCAAAGAAGAACTTTTAAAAAGAGGTTAATAAATTTCCTGAAATACTTTCGAAAAATTTAATTTTCTCAAAAATAGCTCCAAAATTTTGATTAAAATACCATGTGTTTGAGATATTTACATACAAATTAAATTATATCTTGAACTTTCTAGGAAAAGGCTCTGAAGACTTTTTCATTTTGGATAACTTTTGTTTAACTGCTAAATCGTAAAAACAGACAAATACGAAGAATATAGATGTGTTTAAAACACACAACCTTAGGTCATTTACATTATTTGTGGAGTTAACCCTTTCCTAGATATTCCTTGTTATTGGTTTAAGTTTTCCAATGCTTACTTTTTCTCAACCGGGAAGTTGCCATTCGTTTTCCTTTTGTTTGTTTACTCCTGGCCATAAAAAAATACTTTCTATATAAGCACATGGCAACGAGCTTATAAAGGAGTTGACTACCGTTTTATTGTAATATATTTTCCTATTCCCTTGTACCTACAAGGTGGTAAGAATGAGTGAATGATGTATTTATTTCCATATCTTGTACATTATATGTTCAATTTTTCTTTTTATTAAGTTTCTGTATTTTACCTTGGTCCACAATACATTTTAATACTGAGTTGTTTTTTTTAATAATGGACTTTAGCTTAGTTCATGTTCTTTTTTATTCTTATGATTCAATTTTCTCTTATTATTCCCCGCTTTTTAAATTCATTATATTGATTTTTTTCCTCTTTTTTACATGTATGCTTTTCCTTGACAACCTCACCTGTTCACATTCTACTCTGTATTTTAACCCATTATATATGTCGCCCTCCGTGGTGTATTGGTATATATGCTCATATACCCAAGGTCGCGGGTTCAAACGATGGGCGTAAAAATCCTTAGCATGGCTTCCTTCGGAAGGGAAGTAAAGTCATAGAATTACGGCACATAAAAGAACCTCAAGCCTGATAGAGAGGCCTCTGAGCAAAATTTAGCGGTCTTTCACGCCCAGTATAGAATGGGACGCTGAGGACCATAGCAGTTAAAGAGCGTCCATGAATAAAATGCCATTTCATTCAAGCCATTATTTGTTCCCGACATAAAGGCCATCTATTCACATTTATTCCTTTTCTATCCATGTTCAACCTTCTCTCCCTAATGTATTACATATTACCATGTACTATTCTATGCTCCTATCCATCTTCATTTGTCTGTATAATATTAAACTTTTTATTTTATCTCTAAGACTTTGGAATAGTTCTTGTTTTCCTATATATTCTACTCTGTTCCTTACTTCTTTCCAGAAGCCTCTCATTTGCAAACTCTTCCGTTCCCATATATTAACCATTTCGATTCCCTGTAAAATTCTCCACAAATCCTGAGCTAATTCGCCTTTTCTCCTGTATTATTAAACATTGTCTCAGGATATTTTGATCATCCAGTGATATCATTCTATGTCAGTATTTCAGTTGTCTATCCACTAACATACCTTTGCAACCCATTCTTCCCACATCCAACATTACTGCACCCTTTGGAGGTGCTATAGGTAAACCTAAAATCCATTTGACCTATGTGTTTTAGCTCCTTCGTCACATCCCCAAATCTCTGATCCATAGATAATTTTTGATCAACCGCTGTATCCAATTAATTTGCATTTCATGTTTTCTGAAAACATGATCTTATCGCTAGTTTTCCCTTAGCTAAAACGCGTCTTTTGGTCAATTCATTTCCCATTATTACTCAATCTAACTCCTACATAATCAAATATTCCTACTATTTGTAACTCTTCCCCTTCCATTATCCAGTTTTCCTTTTTCCTCAGTTTATGGTCTCTTTTAAACACGATTGTTCTTTTTTTTTTTAAAAAAATAATCTCAAATCCCACTTCTTGCAAAATACATGTAACATTTGAGGAAATCTTGGTAAGCCTCTATTAGAAAGAGAGAGAGAGAGAGAGAGAGAGAGAGAGAGAGAGAGATCTACCACTAAATTATCTGCAAAAATAATCTTAATATTTGTTTTTTTCACACAAGCCGTGTGTTTATAGGACAGGTGTTGGAAAGGTTGAGTCCGACTGAAAAAAATTCAACGTCATAGCTGGGAGTTGAACCACGGATCTCCGGATCTCTAACCGGTTGCTCTGCCACTGAGCTACCACGGTACCTCGCCAGCATTTCATTGAATTCTTAATGACTCGCATGTTTCCCGGTAAACCACAAGGTTATTTCAATACCAATTGACCATAATAGTGGCTATACTATGAATCCTGCGTCTAAAGTACTTACTACACTGTAAGTCGCCATTGTCATCTCAAAATAATTTGAAATCACCTTGTGGTTTACCAGGAAACAAACGATTCAGTTGAAAAATTCAATGATATGCCGGCATGTTGCTATGGTAGCTCAGTGGTAGAGCAACAGAGATCGGGAGATCCTTGGTTCAAATCCCGGCTATGGCATTGAATTTTTCAGTCTGACTCTACCTATCCTATTCTAATATTTCTTTGTTGTTTGCTGTGGGTAAATACAAATTTCCTTATAAGTTAGCATTATACGTAATGCAAAACTTATTCTTCATATATGTTCTGAATTTGCTCTAATAAATCTTAAACCTACTCCCTCATTTCTCAGTTAATCCATAGTGCTTCTCTATCTATAGTATAAAATACTTTCTTTAGATCAATAAATGCTATGTATACTCACCTCTCTTAATGCTTAAGTACTTATGTACTATTAATTTAATAACAAATATAATGTCCAATGTTCTCTCTCCTTTTCTAAATCCTGCCTGAAATACTGTTAATTTATGTTCCTTCTCTGCCCAACATGCAGTTTTCTTGCTAATATCCCCGTGTAAATCTTCCCTTAAAATGATAATAGACTCATGCTTATTTAGACTCTCTACATATACTATATCTAGGGACAAGGGAATCGAGTTAGTTGGCATAGTTCCCATACTAGGAGACCTATAACATTGTCTCTTTTAGTACTTTATATGCCTCTGTGATTAAATTTTTTACAAACTCTACAATTTTACTTTCTCTATACGTACTCTGCACATGGTGTACAGAGAAAGTATTGCACTCCACCCAAAAATTAGATACCGAGATTTCACCGGAAACATTTGTTTTAGGGTCCCCTGGTTCCAAAAAAGCATTTTCAGAAAAAGGTCCGTGTGTCCCTATGTCCGTCTGCCTGTGAACACGATAACTCAAAAACGAAAGCTCGGTAAAATACCAAACTTGGTATTTAAGTTTGGTATCTTCCAGGGATGCGACAGGAAGATTTTGAGAAAAATTCCTCCACCCCAAACTACCCTTTACATGGAACATTTTTCGAAAATTTTGATTTTCTCAAAAATGGCTCTAACCACTTTGATTAAAATATCGTATATTAAAGATATTTACCTGACAAATAAAATGTATATCTTTAATTTTCTGGGAATAGCCTCTGAATTTTACTTTAGTCTACATGAAATTTACGGTATCTTGCATAGTTGCTAAACCGTATGAGACAGATAAAACTTACTTAACAAAATATGTAGGGCACGCTAAAACACACAATTTATGTTATATAGATCTTTTTCGTGGAGTTGATTGTTTTTTAAATATTCCTTGTTTTTGATTTCTGCTTTAAAAAGCTATGCTTTTCTCATACAGGAATTTGTCCGCACAAAAAAAAAAAAGGAACTTCAGTCACATAGCATCCTGCTTTTGATTATTACTCGTACTTTAACCTATGTTACTTCCTTATTTCGCTTCTACTTTTAAGGAAGCAGCAATAAGAATATTTCTGATAATTTATTCTCGATTAGCATGAAGTAAATAGAAGCACAAGTTTTCTAACAATATTTTGTTGCAGGGATATAGCGAAAGCCATGTGAATGGAACACATCATATTTTTCTTTTTACTGACTGCTTCAAATAAATCCCACTTGCTTCTTCTTCCCATTCGTTTCTGTTCATTACAATTAAACATTTGTAACTCCATTTCATGAATATAAAGTTCTTTTTGTTTCTCAGTCCTCTTTTAACTTCCACGTCCTTAAATCCTGTTCCACATTCCTCCTAGTCCCCAAACATTCCTCGGCAAACCATTCCCCTCTTTTTTGATGTCTTTTGTTTTATTCTAAATCCTGCTTTTTGTACCTCATCCAAAATTTTGATTTGATTTGATTTCATCTGAAATACGCTTTTTAGGGTACTCTGTATACAACAAAAGCATGTTTAGCAAAAGGTCCCTGTGTGTATGTTTTTGTGTGTGTCCGTGTGTCACTGTATCCGTGTAACAGTGCGTTCATGTGTCCTTGAGTCTGTGAATACTAAAACGGTAAAATACCAAACTTGTTATTTAAGTTTAGTATCTTGCAAAGATGCGACCGAAAATTTTTGAGAAAAATCCCCTTCCCCAATCTACCCTTTACATGGAAAAATTGTGACGGCCCGGGTTCGATCCCAAGTGAGATTTGTGGTGGACAAAATGGCGCTGGGGCGAGTTTTCTCCGGGTTCTCCGGTTTCACCTGTCATCGCATTCCACCGGGGCTCCATCTTCATTCATGTATGATCAGTGTCACCGCCTGTGGCGCCATAAGTAGTTAAAGCGGGCGTTAAACACCACCAAAAAAAAAAAAAATGCTGCCCACTCCCGAGCATAGCTCAGCCAGGTATTTCTAACGTTTTTAATGCAATTCCACGACCTTAACTCGGTCCTGGGCTATGCGGCAAAGAACATATTCAGTTGTCGTTTAGTTGTCTGATTTGCGCTACCATCTGTCCTTGCTTTAGTCAACTATTAGGAAATTTAGAAGAGTTAGTAATATTGGCTGCTCTTGGGTAGTCGCGCCATTTTCCTTGAAGGTGGTGATGTGTTTGTTACATTTTGTGTTCTTAAATATTAAAATGCTGCAGCTTCCTGATTTCTGTGAACAGAAGCTAAAATTCAATATTCAAATGAAGGTCTGGAAAATTCCGAATCGGAGGAAGAGCTCTTCAAACTTGGAATAAATGGAGTGTAAGCAGCTTTACGCAGATTTTTTCAAACCCCTACTTGATACTTGTAAATCTAAAATAAAATATTAGTACGGAAGTTATGACTTTTCTTACTTTTGAGAAATCCTTGAATACCATACTTTTGGATTGTCCCAATACTTTTTGGCAGATTTGTTTGGTATACTGTAAATAATAATTCAAAATATTCGTAAAAACTCTGGGTTTCTTGGAGCTCCAACTAAAGAAATACCTCAACTTCAATGTGTCAACGAATTTATTTTTATCGCTAATTGTTTTTCCACACAAGCCGTGTGTAGGACAATTAATTGACCTAAGAGGTGGTTAACAATGAAGTCCGACAATGTCGCCATTGGGGGAT
This sequence comes from Hymenopus coronatus, assembly GCA_030762935.1. Taxonomy (NCBI): domain Eukaryota; kingdom Metazoa; phylum Arthropoda; class Insecta; order Mantodea; family Hymenopodidae; genus Hymenopus; species Hymenopus coronatus. Next base: position 18,071,495 of record CM060890.1, read on the forward strand.
GTCATGGCAAAATTATTTGAGATCACCTTGTGGTTTATCGGGAAACATGCGAATCAGTTGAGAGTTTAAGGCCATGTCAGCATGTTGTAAGGTCGCTCAGTGGTTAGAGCAACCGGTTGGAGGCATGAGATCCGTGGTTCAAATCCCGAAATTGAATTGTTCAGTGTGACCCTACCTACCCAAAGAGTTGTTGGTTGAGTGATAAAGAGAGTTTTTGTTTACAATATTCATACTTATGTGCTTATAAATCTAATCATATGGACTCTATTTACTCTTTTAGTTTTTATTTTCATAGCTGGTTTAAATTGAGTTTTATTATCAAATATGCATTTCATTTTTAGATTTGCCTTTATGCAACATTTCAGCTTGATTTTCTATTCATTAAGTGTTGGGTCGTTTTCCCCTCTCTAATTTTGTCATTTAAACGCTATGACAGATATTTCCGCTTTTTAGAATGTTAAATATAGATTTTCAGATTAAGACAAAATGCACTATTATTTAATTTTTAACACCTAAAATGCTTTGTTTCCTTAATGAAAGGCAGTTAAGCATTATTATTATTATTATTATTATTATTATTATTATTATTTTACTATATCTGCATATTAATGTTCACTTTTAAAAATGCTATAACTACTAAAACAATGTTTTCCATTCCCAAGTATGTTATCACCCTTACACTGTTTTTTATATTGTTTCATTCAACATCAATGGTGACATCGGGGGCTTTGACTTGTGAAACTGTAGGTTCACAGCATTACGTTAATAAACGTTATATTACTAAACACTCGCACATTTACTCTTACCTTCATACTCTTAAGACTCTATAGGGGATAGGAAATAATTGTGATTAAAAAAAGTCTCCGCCCCAGCCGGGAATCAAACCCGGGACCCCCGGGTGTTAAGTCACCTCGCTGACCATTCCCCCACGGAGGCAGTCAACACTGTTTCGTAGAGTAATTTTGTATTAATATGTTAGTATATAAACGTCTACGTATGAATGCATGTTCGAGTGTGAACGTGTGTGTGTATATGTATATATATCTTTATGGCCCGCCTCGGTAGCGTGGGCATAGCGTGTAAGAGATCAAGAGGTCCCGAATCTGATTCTCGCTTAGGTGAGTTACCGGGATAAGGGTTTTTCGGGGTTTTTCCTTATCTTTAGAAGGCGAATGTCAAGTAAGGGTAACCTTTTAGCACCATGGGCCCCGAGATCATGTGATCATCATTTCCAATCTTTGTCCAACCAGGTTAAAGGAAGTTAAGCTACAAAATAATTATATATTTCTGCTCAAAATAGTGTTATTTATAAGAATATTTTGCACAGTTTAATGAGAAGGGTTTTTTTATTTCAACTGTCATTATGTTTCTAAATTCCTGTGATTATCATTTGGTCCTTTTGTAGATATATTGTGGCTAGATTTGCGCGAGGTACATATTGACTTATTGTATCCTTGTTTAATGCACAGTTTAGTGACAGAGTTTCTCTTTGCAATTAATTATTCACTGGTATTTTTAATTCCTTGTACTTGTACCCAGTTTGTTCTTTTGTGTGGTTAAAATTGAACAACTGAATACAACAACCAAGAAATATCTTCAGGTGAACATAAAGCGATATTTGCTCCTGATATCTAGGAGGAGCTGTTTTTATTTGTTTTTGGATACTTTTTTTTTTTAATCTTTCAGTGAATGATGACAAACTAAGGATATTTTCCTAACATTTTCTCCGGATGTATAATTTTCGATTGGATATGCAGGTTTCTAAATTAAATCACTTAGTTTAGTTTCCACCTTATTGCTGTTTCACGCTAGAAGGTACACCGTGAATCACTTTTATAAACTCGAGTAAAAATGCAGAACGGAAGAGACATGATGAAAGAGAATAGGAGAAGGTTTTTCCTTCCACATTTCAAGAATAGACATATGTTTGTCGAAGTAAACTATCAAGTGAGGAATTAAAAATAGCAACTTTTTTTCGGTAGGGGATTAAATAATGAAGTTGCTTGAAATTAATGAAGGGTTTAAGAGCGCTTAAATTTAATAATATCTAATCATCAGCATGATTATTATTTTTACCTCACCATCATCTTTATTTGCTTCTTCAAGCTTTAACCTTAAGGTATGTTGCGAGCTCCAAAATTAGTGTCCCTGCTATATTTAATTAGATCTCCCTATTTTGATCTATGTTTCCGATTGTGTGTATCTGCTTCAGGATTCATTAGTTTCATATATTCCTTACTACATTTAGTGGAGATTAACAGCATTGAATTGATTCCAACTACATTTGTTGCTTAGTTACATTTTAGTTAACATTTTAGTATATAAGTAATTCAGGTATTTTATGATTTAAATAGGCTTACTGGCTTTTGGAACAACTTTAATTCAAAGCCTTTAATAAAGTTAAAGGGGCTCTTCTAAATATACATTAATGACATATATATATATATTCATATACAGAGTGATTTATCTAGAACTGACACACTTCTTTCTTTAATTATTCCGTTGGAAATTCATTCAATGGCCCAATTTTAGCACTAAATCAAGTAGAATGTTCTGGAGTTTCAATTCCTTGTCACTAGATGCGCAGATGTTTATGCTTTATTCCTAAATGCATTGTTGGCAGCTGTTTCAACATCTGGTTTTTGTAGTCAACGTGAAAATGCAGTACGATTTACAGCTGTGTCAAGGACACTTTCAGCAAGATGGCACCACATGCCGTACATCAAATGAATCCATGAACCTAATTGCAAGTTTCTTTGACGACCTGTGGCCACCAAGATCTCCGGATTTCACATCGCCGGACTTCTTTCTATGGGGTCACTTAAAAGATAGGGCTTACGTCACTCATCCCTAGATATTGGACGATCTGAAGCACACCATCACAAAGGAGATACAAGCTATTGAAAACAGAGACCTCCAACGAGTGGCCAGTACGACGTGTTGAATTGTGCCTTATGCAGGATGGAGGACATTTTCAACATTTGCTATAGAGATAAATAATCTCCCAAAATTCCTCTACAATTTAGGTATAATAAGTTTTGGCTAGCATAACACGTTTTGAAGCAATTAATGAAAGAAATGTGTCAGTTCTATATAAATCACCCTGTATTAATATTTAATTTATGAAGGTTAGTTCGTTAGATGTTTTATAAAATATTACGTGTTCTCAAATCGAAATTAATGTTACTATACAAGTCATCCTTGTGAAAACAATGTATCAATAGAAAAGCAGTTGTTATGAATTAATAAGTATCTAATTTGGTTACAGGATGCCTTTCCTCTCTATCGTCACATTGTGTATCAATAATAACGATTGGTTTCCTTTCGGAAGGCGCGCGCGCGCGTGCGTGCACACACAAGCTGCACGTGTATGATGCTAATTTTTTAGGACAGAAGCAGCATGAGGAATGCAAGCAGAAAACGTGACCTACTACACTTACACTGTAGAATACCATCACGTACAGTTTCAACATGTTTTTCAGAAGTAGAATGTTGTCCAGTACCGGAAACTGGGGTATGTCTCCATATGACTCTTCAGTTACCTATCTAGGCTAGATTTCCTGTCAAACATAACGTCCTACTACTTTTTTTTAGAACTTTAGCTCTTTCGGGTTCATAGAAAGAAAGTTGAACTAAAAGGTTTTGGAACAGTTATACATCTCTATTACTGCGAATAATGTCAAGTACTTGCTCAAATTAAGTAGCAATAATTCTAAAGTCACATTCCAAGATCTCCAGAACCAGAAGAAAATATATTAGAACTGTGCACCACGTTTTCATATTTCGTAAAACGTAATTCAAAAGGATATTTTAAGTTTAAGTAAGGTTCATGAATAATTTAAGAAAATATCAATTATAATTTTTCACGAATAAACAAAATGGAACAAAGAACACATTTGCAAAAATAAGTTTCTTATACAGGGAGTATAAGTAGGCATATATGTAATTGTATAACCTGTATATTTGGTGGACTGAGATAATAATCTATTGTTTGATTATTAACGCTTTGCTCAGTTTGTTGTTTGTTTCTTGTTGCGAGTTTCCTATGTTTCGATGGCTAGGAAATTGATTACTGATCAAAGAATCTTGGTATTGTTAATCATATGGAATGCATTAATAAGAAGACCCGAACGTTGATGAAATTATTCAATTCATAATATAGGCACGCCATGAAACTGATGTAAAAATTTGAGGTGTTACACTCATATGACTTTTTCTAGCTGGTCTACAACCAATCTTCTATCAAAAGATGTTTTTCCCTACAATATGCTAATCCAGAAAAGCATTAGCAGAATGTTCTTATTCAAATAAAGGATTTACACTAATGTTAAAGTGATAATCAAATGTTTTAAAACCTGTCGATATGCGGTTGCCATTGAAAGTCACGTCTTTAGTTAGCCAGAAGTAAAACAAAAAAACAAAAACAAAAATAATAATAATAAAAAACAACAACAAAAACATGGGAGGGTTCCTGTCTGAGAAAAACATAATTATTTAAAAATGCAAATCAATAATAGGGCATATATCGAAAACGGTTATCCTCACAACAAATATTTCAAGGACATAAATTGTGTGTTCTGACAAAAACTACATTTTTTGTGTAGTAAGCTTTTGTCTATCTCTTACGGTTAACCGGTTATGCAAAATTCACAAGAATGAAGAGGACTTCAGAGGCTATTCCCAGAAAATTCAAGATAAGCGTTTTATTTTCCATTTAATATACGATATTTTAATAAAAATCGTTAAAAGCCATTGTTGAGAAAATCTAAATTTTCGATATACCTATTTCCTATATAAAGCGTAGATTGGGGTGGGGGGTTTTCCTGAAAATCCGCATCCTTTGGATTGGCTTTAACAGGTCATCAAAAATGTTCTGGGTAATTACAAGGATCGAATCTACAAAAATATTGTTGAAAATATGCCGGATTGCAATATGAGTGAGAAAGTATATTTCCTGCACTCTCATTTGGACTTTTTTCCAGAAAATCTCGGTTGTGTGAGAAGAGGGGTGAAAGCTTTCACCAGGACATAAAGAAAATGAAAATATTTTACCAGGGAAAGTGGAATGTGAATATGATAACTGACATTGCTGGTCGCTGAAAACAGATATATCAATTTATTTCCATAGTTGAAACACTAAAAGGCGTTAATTTCAAGGCACCATGAAAAAAAAAATGCTCTAATGTTCAAATTTAAGTGACAATGTGAAATATTATATGTGAAGACTGTTATACCGAAAGTTATGGATATCTAACTTCTATTTAATAATATAGCATAGATTCGATAGAGCCGAGTATAAAAATTCATATTTTACCCTTTGTTATTGCAATGGAGAAAAACTAACTTCATAATCTGATTCAGCACAATCAAATTAGAGATAATGATATATTAAAATAAAAACCCTAGACGTAAAATTAAATTTTGCATAACAAGTTTTATTGGTTATTATCCTCGAGAGACAATGCAGAAGTGGTTTTAAACAGCTTTTTATTATTACCCTATCATCAATGTACTTTATTTGTATTATATATGTTCATGAACATTTAAATGATTATATCTTACATAATGGTGAACATAATTAGATATTCATCAAGATGATGCACGAGCTTATTAATACCATCATGTAGACTACTCAAACCTTGAGTAATCATTCCTGTATCAGTCTGAAACCTTACAATAAATTACAAAAGGAAAATTTTAATTGAAAAGTGTTTTTAAGACTTAAATTAATATTTTAATTTGTAATTGTTATCGATCTGTTGTTACAATGCTTGTGTTTGTTCTGTTTGAAAAAGCCAATTAATACTTGCGTTTTTTCATCAAAGAGTGGCGTAGCGTGGAATAAAAAAATGGGAACGCTACAATTTCAACCGTGCTGCTGGAAATAAAAGGTGGAGATCGTCAGTTGCACATTTTTTCAAATATTGCGCCTATAAATTAGGTTTAATGCTGACAATGAAAACTGCAAATAGCAATGTTAATATAATTGTTATATTGAAAAGAATAGCACTCACGTAATTTGATTTATACACCAAATCAATCCGTCGGTTGTTCTTTGTTGGGAACGTGTCAATTACCTTCTCAATAGAGGCGGCATCAGACGACATTCTCCCAACACTTTTTTTCTACAGCTGAAATGCTTACTTTGTACAAACGATGATTGATCATTGAGTTTCTTAAGTATCTTTTAATTCTCTTGAGTGTTCTCATGGATCTCTCACTAATTGTTGTTGTAGCAGGATATGTTACAACTGGACGCAATAGCCTAGCCACCTCCTCATACACCGAGTCTAACTAAATACTTCAATACATTTTGTGGTGATAGATGCATCTGCAGAAACGTTAAAGAACTCATTTTCTAGCTGGTCTGAATTAAAATAATCAGAATACTGCTTTATTAGTTTAGAAACTTTCGTCTGAGAAAAGTCTGTCTTATTCCATGAATTTGTTTTATTCAGTGATTCTACAAACTCGAGCTGTGGAAAATCTTCAAAGCTTTGATGAACTTGGCAGTCAATGATTTCATGTCAGCACTTTCAATCTAGCCTCCTGAGAGTCACTGTAACTTCCATTTCCATTCAACTGGATACTAATTTGCACACACTCTGCAAGAAAAGCCTCGCATCTTAGTTTTTGTATATTTGCAATGGCGAGTTGTATTTCTTTATGGCAAGCATTGATTAACCAGTGAGTGCAGAGCACGTACTACAATTTTCTTCACAAAGAAACGCAATTGACACAACCTCAACAGCTCTCCGGATACAGAATCTTGCCTGGGTTCACGGCTGAACGCTAGCGTATGCACGACCGGTATGTGAGAGGCTTGCGGAAGCGAGTGGGCTCGTCAGGGGTTCGCAGGGAAGTCCTGCTAGCCATTTCATATACAGGCAGTGAAACGCTGACTCGTCCCAGCGTAAGCTGCTGTTTTCGAAAGAAACGGTTTGACTTGTAAATTTGTGTTTGTTAGGTTTATTACAGCCCCTTTTTTCCGAAAAAAAAATCGCTACTAAGTGATTCTGCACTATAATTGTCCTCCTTTAAAGCTGTTAGAAAACAAAATAAATATAAAACAATTAAACACACAAAAATAAGGGGAACGCCCAGAGTACTAGCGTCCCCTAAAGCGACGCCCCTGCTATCTACCTACCCATCCACCCACCAACCCACCCACGCACACCTACCTGTCTATGTGTGTATGTATGTATGTATGTATGTATGTATGAATGTATATATGTGTGTATGTATGCATGTATGTATGTATGTATGTGTGTATGTATGTATGTATGTATGTATGTATGTGTGTGTATGTGTGTATGTGTGTATGTATGTATGTATGTATGTATGTGTGTATGTATGTATGTATTTATGTATGTATGTATGTGTGTATGTGTGTATGTATGTATGTATGTATGTATGTATGTATGTATGTATGTGTGTATGTGTGTATGTATGTATGTATGTGTGTATGTATGTATCTATCATTGTGTATTCTGTCTGTCTGTCGGTGTCCGTTCATCCGGCCATCCATGCATCCATCCATGCATCCATCTACGTACATACATTGTACCCGCTCGGTAGAAAACGTAAAAATCAGATAATCGCACTTATTGGTTCTCGTTATTATACTAATATTAGGCATCTTCAGGGTTTAAATTAATTTAATAAGGATTAAATAAAAGTAATAAGAATAAGTTTAGGGGGAAAATTATTAAATTTTTAACTTCTTATTTTATCTGTATACCATTAATTATGAAAATAATACCTGTTTTGGTAAGAATATTATGATTATGATTGGTGAGAGCTATGTTTAAATAAATTAAAATATCATTTATCGTGCGATGTAACCCTTCTGATTAAAGGATTCTTAACTTACAAAAGAGAAATAAAATAGAAACGGTATAACTAAGAAATGTTACTTTTAGCTAAATCGCATACGGAATCAAAGTTTAAGTATTAACGTTTGTTAAATTAAATGTACACCAGCAAGGTATGAAACGTTTTCTTTAATTAATTCAATTTGTCATTAGATTTAAAGTAAAGAGAGAATTAAGACTTCTATTTAATAAACTAAATGTTAAGCTAAGCAATCGGAAAAAGGTAGTGTTTTAGTTTTTAAATACACAAAGAAGGTTACAAATTTAAACTTGAAAGATATTGAGGCAAATATAATAGCTCAAATGCAGACTCTATTAGCATATTGCGTTTTTGTCACTAGGAGTAGATACCGCCTCTGCATTGTAAGTGTTTAATATATCATAGGCGTTTTATCTGCTTACAGTGCCAGTAAGTTGTCCTATTTAACGGCAAAACAAGTAATTCAACCAATGAAAGGCCTGTGGCACTTGGTGAGGTTAGCATTGGCATGACATAAAACTTCACACGTTATCTAAGGAATTAACTTGCGACAAATGAAGCGAGTTACGAACTACACTCCGCAAGCTTCCTGTTCGGATTATAAGCCATCTTTGTCACCGGATGATACAAAATTGTATGAATACATTCTCTGCGCTTTTAACTGAAATTGTACCTCCAAGGTACTTCACGCACGAATGGATATCATTAATACAACCCTTATGTTTTAAGTTTGCGTCGATTGAGGCTGAAGCATGTGATTGCGTTTTTGCTTGTTCTTACTATGCTTGTACCAGATTGGCACCAATAATGTAACAAAAACTCTCTTTTTACCAGCAAACAATCTTTATTTTTCCACTAACAGGTTACAAACTGCTCACAAATGAAAGTATTTCGTAACAATTCTACCATATAGTTTCTTTTTCGATGTTCGCTGTGGTGACAATATAGCTCAATATATATGAAACTATAATTGTTTTTGATATTTTTGGTTGAATTAAAATGATACAAATAATTTCAGAATTTGTAATTATTAAACTGGTGCATATTATTGTATATTATCTTTTATTTTTTTTAAATATATTCATTACTTGGTTTTTTTATCATCAAATAGGAATCTGAATTTTGCTTTTGTTTACCTATAAAATCCGGTCAAGCTCACTCAACTATGGCATGCGATACTTTCTCGATGTGTAGTTACACACGAGAAGGGCTTCGTTGCCCGTTTATATCGTCGCCCTCCGTGATGTAATGGTTACCATGCTAGCTTAATATACCCAAATTCGCGGATTTTCGGGTGTAAAAATCCTTAGCATGGCTTCCTTCGGAAGGGAAGTAAAGCCGTTGGTCCCGTGTCGTAGATTTACGGCACGTAAAAGAACCTCAAGCCTGATTGAGAGGCCTCTGAGCAAAATTAAGTAGTCTTTCACACCCAATATAGAATGGGACGCTGAGAACCACAGCAGTTAAACAGCTCCATAAATAACACACCATTTGCCTTTTCCATTTTGCCCGTTTATATCTGTTGGTCACGCCACTGGAAATTTCCAGCCGCACGTGCAATAAACCACCGATATTCACAAATTCGCTCAGACTTAACAATGTGCGGCTTCAACGTCAAATAATCTTCCGAAAGAACACGTGTCCACTCGCCTAAGTATAAGAGTCATGCTGCGATGTCAGAGGGACTTACCGCAGCACAGGTGTTCACTATCGCATGAATATGAATACAATCAGCTATTACTTACAAAGCAAACAGTTCACCTTGAAGACGAGGAAGATGTACTTCTTCGAAACGTTGGTGTCAAGCCAAGTTTTTACCTGGCTAGAAGCCCGAGAAGATTTTGAATTAACACGTCGCCAGGAAAGCTTTAGTTCTTATCGTGTTCACATGTTAGGCCACTATGGCCGCAATAACAATATCTTAAGACCCGAGAGTTGTAGAATGTGCAAACTGTAGGCAAATCACGACAGGCGTATTTTTATTTCTCTACACGTACTATGTACATAGTGTATAGAGCAGGTATGCACTCCACCCAAAACTTCGATACCGAGAATTCACCGGAAATATACGTTTTAGGGTTCCCTGTATCCAAAAAAAGTAAATTCAGAAAAAGGTCCGTGTGTGTGTGTCCTTGTGTCTGTGAACACGATAACTCAAAAACGAAAAGTCGGTAAAATACCAAACTTGGTATTTAAGATTAATATCTTCCAGGGATGCGACACGAAGATTTTGAGAAAAATCCGCCCATCCCAAAGTACCCTTTACATGGAAAAAAATTCGAAAATTTTGGTTTTCTCAAAAATGACTAACGATTTTGATTAAAATTTCGTATATTAAATACATTTACCTGATAAATAAAATGTATATTTTGATTTTTCTGGGAATAGTCTCTGGACTACTTTATTCTGGATGAATTTTACGGAATTTTGCATAACTGCTAAACCATAAGAGATGGACAAAAACTTACCACACAAAAAATATAGAGCACATTAAAGCACAATTTATGTTATATAATTTTTTTTCGTGGAATTGATCGTTTTTAAGATATTCCTTTTTTTTCAGTTTTGAAAAACTTGTACTTTTCTCATGCAGGAATTTGTCAAGTCCTGTCCATACAAACAAAAGAACTTCAGTCACATAGCAACCAGCTTTGTACTGTCACTTTATCCTATGGTACTCCGTTATTCCGCTTCTACTTAAAAAGAAGCAAGTAATACGACTATTTCTGCTAATTTTTTCCTGATCAGAATGAAGTAAATAGAAGTATAAGCTTTTTAACAACAATTTGTTGCAGAGATGTAGAGACAGTCATGTGAATGGAACACATCAGCTTTTTAATGTATCCAAATGCCCCAGAACGTGACTGGCTGATCTGTCGATGTCGATGAAACAAACAGGTTTCAGGTAAGTCTGAATGACCTGAAAGACGGTTGCGCAGAGTTTTCATCTAATTGGTTTCGTAGGTAAACATATTTGCATATTTTTACTTCACAGAACATGGCTATTAAGTAGAAAAGCAACTTGATCTGTATAATAAAACATCGAATGAATAAAGTTACGGGAACTTGAAAATAAAAGTGACTGAACAAGTTTGTGAAGTTGTTTCCCGATTGGATTGATTTTAATTGAAAATGAAAAGACCCGCGCAGCTAACAATACTAATTTTAATTGTGATAAGCAGAATTCACTGAGCTTCAATATATTCCTAAAATTGCCATCGCATATGTTTTTGTCGATATTTGAAAGCAGGTTATATGCATTCAAAGTGAAGCCCGTTTTTAAAAGCGAGGTTTTAAGAGCGGGATGCTTCAATATTTTCATCTGTGGCCCTATCCGAGATAGATCCTCGACCATCGCTCATTCTGGCTTGGGTTTTATTCATGGATTTCCTTGTCACCAGCTGAATGTTGGCAGTTTTATTTTTTTTTTTTTAAATCACCAGTTTTTTCGGTCCCTCATTCCCCAACATTCATTTCATACCACCTTTCGAGGTATAGGGCATCTTGTGCACGATAGGTATGCGTTATGTAACTGTTTTCTCCTCCTCTGGTACAAACTCAGTGCAGTTCAGACCTGTTCGTCAGGAGGAGCACAAGGGGGTGACTACAGAGTGTCTCCATCTACAAAATTCAGGGACCCCGCAATATCCGCACCGGTCGTTGTTTGGTCAGCACAATAACTTTTCGAATCTTCCATATCAGTCCTTCGTCCCCTTCCGGAGACTGCATTTGCCATATAGACCTCTGGCTGCAGTGCTTAAAAAAAGCGAGGTTTCCTGCTACAGCTTTCAGCATGTCTTCAAAATGAGCAAAAATTATCCGCGCAGAATTAATATTATGACAATCCAGAGCCGCACTTTATACTTAGTAATATATTAATCTGTCTATATTTATATTTGTATTGTCTATATTTATACTGTCTATATTTTATATTTGTAATATTAGTTATCTTTTAACCATTCTCATTATAATCTTACGTCCTACTAGTCTGCTTAAAATTTTGGATGTTGGTTTAAGTGCTTTGATTCCTGTTCCTAGCCATGTCCTATTCTTGTTTTCCTTTCCCAATTTTTTCCGCAACCTTGTGTTCGTCTGAAATCCTGTATGTTCTGAGTAATTGATATTCAAAGATCTGGACTTTTATATCAGTGACGTATTCACTTGATTCATTCTATATTTTGACCTAATTACTTATAATTAACGATCTTCGGAAAACATGTTAAACATTAGAGGACTCAATGTAGACTTTATTATATAAGTAAAACACAATACGGTCGTTATACGGCATGAATAGTTGGTTAAAAGTCCTGCAATACCTAATCAAACTTGAACCCTGTGTCGCATTAACACAAGTCGCTGTACGGGGATAGCTATCTAGAGAAAACTCAAAAGTATATTCACAATTTTTGACTACTCAAGGTTTAAATGCTATGCAGTATATTTCAGTATATATTCCGATTGTACTCTTCAATATATTTTCAATAAGTACCTACAATAGAAAAACAAAAACGAAAAAACAAGACACAAAAATAATAATAAAACAAAATTTAGTTCACTTTCTAAATTCCATGTTTCTTAGGTTGGAAGGACAGAAAGTTCGCAAGGTAGTTGATGATGATGATGATGTTGATGATGATAGTAGGAAGATTTACCCATTATGCGGAAATCAGGAAGACTGGACGCATACTTTGGCAGATTGCATGTAGATGGAGGGTGTAGGAAAAAAATATTACTGGAGGAATTTTAACTTCAGACAGACGGAGGACATCATGCTGGGACTTGATTCTGAACAGCCAAAACTGGTCATGCTGGGCACATACTTGATGGAAGTACATGCACTAAGAGATAAGATATTTGTGTAAATATTGTATACACATACTTGGTATATGAGTTATCTATATGTGAATACGTGGGTGTAGTTGTGAGTGCGAGTGTGTGTTTGGTGATATCAGCGTGTTATTTATTTTGTTGGTTTGTTGTTTTATCATTGTAGCGCATGCGTGTCTGCTTGTGTGTTGTGTGTGTATGTGTGAGTGTGTGTGAATCTTCCAGTGTTGTATAGATATATAAAAAATATATTCATATTTTAAATTCAAATATTTTTGGAGAGCATTTACAGTACCCGACCCATGCGACTGGGCAAAGCAATTGATACATTGTTATGAGCTTAATAAATACTACTACTTCTACGTTTTAAACTGCCGAGCCACAGTTGCATGACAGTATGACAGTTGATCATAGAATATATCCATGGTATGGCAGATTTAGGAATGTCTTTCGTTCGCTTTCATTATTCAGATCTTCTAAGCTGTTAGGTCTGTCTCGATATATGATTATTTCAAATACCGCAATAGAAATAAGTCAAGGAGACAAATCTGGTGATCTCGGTGGTCATTCTATGTGGCCTCTGGTATGGCTACAACATATAGTTCATCAGTTGTGGAAAGACTGACGAACTATATGTCAAAAATGAATGGAATTCCATATTTTTGAAAACATGTGTCATTTTTGAGTAACCGATGATTGACAGGAGTTAAAACACATCCTTTAGTTGATATTACTTGATTTCGAAACAATTCTAAATATCTAGTTTCGGGTTTCTAGAAAGAAGAACGGAACTATGATGTGGTCACCAATAATTCCTGCCTAAGTATTCAGTTTCCACGGATGTTCCGAATGGTTCTCCTCCATCCATTCTGTATATATTTTCATCCGACCGGTCTCGGAATTTGTGTTTGTTGGGAAACCCATTCAGGCAGAACTGAGAATACAATTTGTTAGAAAAACGGCATTCTTCTAACAGAATGTATCTGAAAAATGTATGCAAAAGTTAAATTTTAAAATGACATTGCTTGACACTTTTAAGGATTTGAATATAGAACTTTGACTTATATTAGATTCTAACGCCATTTTTTGTAGATACTTGTGGATACTTTTGCACAAGGAGAAAATTCAATGAAGTATTTTCATCAGTTGCGTTTTTCGGATGACTGATTTTGAAAAGTCCTTTTCGCTTGAATCTCAGCTTACAATCCATGTAACCGCTGTATTTGAAATTGAAGCACGATTTAGATGTATAATATTAAATAAATTTGCAACCATGCGGTGAGGTACATATATATCCGTAGACATAATTAAAATTAGAATTCTTTCGTTTGCACTCAACATCAGATAATATTATTCAATCCCATTAATCAATAAGTAAATCAGTATCAACAAACATGTTTCCAGTCAATCAAAAATATATTTCCTTATATATAAACGAAGATCATCAAATAAATATGCTTTTATATAAATAAAGAAGAGTCAAATTACAGAAAAAAGAATAGCTTAGCTCCGTCAAGTGTTACCTGGTTTAATTTTATAGTAATGATTTGCCCAGAATTATCTATGTGGGCACTTGTTGAAAAGCTACTGAATATTAAAAAAAAATCAGGGATCACCTATTAAACATTTTAAACCCAAAGAAGCAAAAAGTGTTAATATAACTTTTGGACTCACCATACATGATTATCACCGTAAACGGAGTTTCAACTGAGACAGATGACTCAGGCATTTCGTCTGGGAATGGTCGTGGGATCGTTTCCCTGCCAACCTGTCTGCCCATTCATTGCATCTGCATTTCATCCCGGGGTCTCTTTCAGGCTTGTAAGTGTCAGAGAGGACTGCGCCATTTCGTGGAGGTGACTGCGCTCTGAAAATACAGATCTCGGCGGCGGGTTGTCTGCGGACTCAGGTGATCTACCCGGGGCGCGATTTCACATGTCATGCAGAATTACAACCGTGGGAGGAGTCAAATGCTACATCCAATTAGAAGAAGAGCTGAGTATCATGAGAGACGGTCTCTGTTGCTCCGCTTTTCAGAGGGAACTTGCTTGCGGCCATTATCGCAAATCAGCTATGTGCACAATGACTTCAGCAACTGAGCGCTCCCCGCGTCGAGAACTGCTTGTGAACTGTTAGGAAGCTTCCACGACGGCTCTCCCTGTCTGGATGTCGGCCGCCCTTTGAAAATACCCTTATCTCTTGCTTTCTCCAGTGTTCTGACGTACAATAAGTCTACAGTTGCAGTGTGGAGCACCCCTATACACCGGATTTCATGTTAACGAGTCACTTGGTTCAAATGTCATTTAGATGGTGTGGTACCTGTGTACCTGTGAGGCATTAAAATGTCTAGTATTACCTAAAAAGTAAACACAAGCTCTTGATGCCATTATAAGCTAAAAAGAAAACGAACAGTGGAGGTATACACATGGGTACCTAAAGAATATAAATACAGTACATATCAAAACTATGCATATTTATAATAATTGTACGTATACAAATTATAGACTTCTGCAGTATCAGAGTTCCATAATAATTAGTAAAGTGAGTTCTTTTTAAGAAGACGAAAAGAGATTAGTAATGATAAAAGAAGGCGTGGACAGAAAAAGAGATATACATATATTATATGCAAAATGTGGAAAATTACGAGGGTCGGCTGATAAGTCTCGGGCCTCACACAGATATAGTGCCACTATGCCAGTTAGACGGTAGTATCGTATAGTTTAACTTTAGACCAGCTTGCATCCATAGTTACAGGACAACAGCTTGTTTGGTTTTCGAATGACAGCATTTTAAACTTTAGAGTTTTCACGAAAATGGAGGATTTGGAAAAACGAGCAGTCATTAAATACTTCCATTGAAGGGCTTAACGCCTAAAGAAATCAGGAGGAAATGGGCAGCACAATTTAAACTCTACTCATTCATATTCAATGATTAAAAGGTGGGTTGCAGAGTTTGAAATGGGACGTACGAGCTCTAGTGATGAGCCTCGCTCTGGACGCCCTGTAGAAGTGACAACTCCAGAGATCATTGAAAACATTCATCGTTTAGTACTGGAAGACCACAGATTAAAGTTGTTTGCGATAGCAGAGGCTGTAAAAATATAAAAAAAACGTGCAGGAAATATTCTAAGTAATGTTTGGCTTTCACAAGGTCTGGACGAGATGGGTGCCGCGTTTGTTGGCACCTGATCAAAGGTTGTAAAGAAAAACTCTTTCTGTTAAGAATGTAGAGCTCTACCGTAAAAATCCCAGTGAATTTTTGAGACGGGTTATTACCATGAATGAAACTTGGATACATCACTACACCCCAGAAAGTAAACCACAGTCAAAACAGTGGATTGCGCCAGGTGAACCAACTCCAAAAAAGGCAAAGTTAATTTTGTCAGCTAACAAGTAATGGTGAGTGTTTTCTGGGATGTACAGGGAGTTATTTTTATTGATTACTTGGAAAAGGGTAAAATTATCATAAGTGACTACTACGCAAGCTTACTGCAACATTTGAGTGATGAGGTGAACAGAAAAATACCTCATTTGGCCTGAAAAAAAACTTGTTTCATCATGACAATTCCCGCCCATCGTTCAGTCATTGCAATAGGAAAAATGTGCGAATTGAAGTTCAAATTGCTTGAACATCCACCCTATTCACCAGATCTGGCACCCAGTGACTACCACCTGTTCCCAAACCTAAAAAAATTCTTGGAAGACGAAGATTTCACAGCAACGAGGTCATTGCTGCGGTAAATTTTGAGGACCTGATAAATCACACTGCAGAGATGGTTTAATTAAATTAGACACCGATGAGACAATTGTATTAGCCTTTCTGGGGATTATGTTGAGAAATAAATTGAAAAAAAATTAAATGCTGTTTTCATTGAGACTTATCAGCCGATCCTTGTATTAGAACTTTAGATATGTGGTATAATGGAAAATGAAGCACACGACTGAAGGGACCCAAATGAGACAAGGACCTATAGGAGAAGAAGAAATGCAATTTTTGGAACGAATTGATGACAGGAAATTGTCTGCTGAGAAGTAAATAGGAAGAAATTGAGAATGCAAAAGGAAGGAAGGAAGCAAGGAAAGAAAGACACGAAGAAATAAATATTTTTAACATAACAGTAGATGTAATATATGTTAATAAATGGTTTCTGCGCTGTGAAGAAGGGTGGAGAAGTGTGGTTTAAAAATGCAGCTGCTGCCGTTGAGGATTGAACTGTGAATACAAACGTCAGGTAACGGTATGAAGAAGACCAACGGGAAACACAGAGAAATTAGAAAACGATATGCAGCAGATAAAAAAGAAGTAGTACAAAAAGAATATGCATATAGGTGGACAAAAGAAGCAGTAAAGTAAACAGTATTGAATTTGTCTTATGGAAATGCAGCAATGGAAAAAACGTGTTCCATTTACATGACTTTCTCTGCCTGTTCTGCAAACAAACTTCTTACAAAGGATAATTCTTCTTTCTACTCCATGATAATCCAGATAAACATTAGCACAAATTGTCTTATTACTCTTTTCTTTTAAGCAGAAGGAAAATAATGGAATACACTAAGTTGAAGCGATAGTGAATTTTTTTAAAGCTTGCCGCTATGCTTTTGTCAATGAAATTCGCTTCTTTGTACGGCCCCTAGTAAAACAAAAGAAAAAGCTGGAGGAAAGTATAGGTATTTTAAATTTAACCAATAGAAAGAAATATCTCGTAAACTGTTAGCTCTACATCAAAAATGTATGACATGAATTGTGTGTTTTGATGAGATTTTTTGTTTAGCAACTTTTTGTCTATTTTTACAGTTTACGAGTTATGCAAAAGTCATTCTGAACGAAGAGGACATCAGGATATTCCCAGAAAATTCAAGATATACATGTTATTTGTGCTGCATACTCTTTAATATATGTTATTTAAAATCAAAATTGTGTAAACTTTTTCTATGTAAAGGATAATTTTATTGAGAGGATTTTCTTGAAAAGCTTCGCTTGGCAACCTTGGGAGATACTAAAATGACGATTTCCTTTTGAGCCCACAGATACACACACACACACACACACACACACACACACACACACACACACACACACACACACACACACACACACACACTCACTCACACACTGTGCTTTGAGATAATTTTTATATCTTAATCTGCCGACATTTTGTGAATAATTTCCCAAAATCATTTTTGTAATATTTGATGATCAAATGTTTTTGTTCTGTTGCATTCCGAAGTTGAAATCATCGGATGCAAATATTCATTATTCCTTGCGTTTTCGTGGCGTATAAGTGTTTTGAATTTCTCAATGCGATTTTGGTTTCCAAC
Organism: Hymenopus coronatus; assembly: GCA_030762935.1. Classification (NCBI taxonomy): domain Eukaryota; kingdom Metazoa; phylum Arthropoda; class Insecta; order Mantodea; family Hymenopodidae; genus Hymenopus; species Hymenopus coronatus. The sequence continues at coordinate 18,089,494 of CM060890.1, forward strand.
AATAAGTAGCACAGTTACGTGTTGATTTTATTGTTTTCGAAGCCAGTTATCAAAAAAGGAGGCTTTTTCACAAGTATGGAAAAGGCCACTTGGAGATTACGCGTACATTAATGCATTCGCGTAGAATTATATGCGTACAAATATTTGCAGCATTCAACAAAGCACATCAATTACTACGAGCGATTGCAGTTTCACTTTGGAATTGTACGAAACGATTACAAAATAAACTGCAATTCTACAAATAAAATCCTAGTGATTTATTATTTAAGAAGTCGCCAGGTTGTCTGGGTCTGTGAAGCCCAACAAGTCCGTTAAAACGCCCTGAGAAGAGTCGATTGCTACTCCAAACCAAGTATAAGCGCGAGTAGACTTTTAGATTAAATTTAGCGCGAATGCGAAAAGGATCTTATGCTTCACCTTTTTCTAAAACTGTTTTTTTTTGTTTTTGTTCTTTTAGATGATCTTAAAACATATTTACGGTGGAATCTTGGTAAAGAATTTTTGGGTGGAATTTTTTCTATCTACTATACACGTTTTACATATACGCTAGAGAAATATGACATATTGGAGGAGTAGAAAAGAAATGAAGAAGACTGGCAAAAGCAGAAGGATGTCCAATACACGAAATATTGATCATCCCAAAAAGTTTACTTCATTCGACAGCAGGAAAGAAGATATAGTTTCTTCCACAATATTACAAACACTTTCTAAAAGGAAAGCGGCACTCACGCTTTTGCACAGCCCTCCAAACAGCGGCTGCTGAAATCGTGTAGCATGTGAAGGAAAGAGGGGCTGATTAATTAAGTAACTAATAAATTAATCCTCAGCCATAGCAATGAGAAAGCGGTAGGATGATATGTGGAGCAGGAATGAGCACAGAGGCGAAAAAAAAAAAAAAAGGCGGTTAGCTGTGTGCAACAAACAGCAGGTTGACAAACCCACTTCCCGACCGGTAGGACCTACATACGCACTACCAATCTATGTCAAGTGCAACTCTCACAGTTTAACCCGCCAGGATGACACTTGTTCTGCTCTTTCTCTCTTTTGTTTTCTTCGTCCTTCTCGAGGGGAAAATTTCGATGGTGAAATCTGGATCAGTTCTTTTCTCCCTCGCGGGACCATGACAATTTTTTCAGACATTACGCAACCCAGACTCAAATAAATGAATGAAATGAATATATTTGAGAATTCTTGTCTTTCAGCCAAGTTTCAAGCAAGTTTCCATTTCTAATATTAAGGGTGTTCAAAATTAGGGGAGATGTCAATTAAATTGTAGGACATTAAAAGGAGTTTATAACTTCCTTTTAGTTACGGCGTTAATAAATTGTAGATAGGTACATGGTTTACGCTCTTATAGGATACGCGTGTTGATTTTACATGCATTGCAGTCTGTGGACTCTGTTTTGAGATTGGACTCTAGGATGCAGATCAAATCTGAAACTACATTTATTGATTACTCTTGATAATTATTTATCCATTTGCTTATAATGATTAACTCTGAATTTTATAGGTACCAATTTTGCATAATTTACAATTACATGTATGTTTCCAATAAACAATTTGTATAGTATGTATTCTTAGAATATTCATGAATATTAAATTTACAATACTGCGTTAATTAATACTGGTACCTTTAGATTGAACAAAATCCTAATGAGGTGACTTATTAATTCTGATCTAAACTTGTACAGAATATGAAAATGAATTAAATAAAACTATATCATTGAAATAGGCCCCTTTTTGAAATGTTTGCAAATTATTTGTTAGTCTATGTAACCCTTGTACGTGTCTAGTATAGTATTGGATAGGTAGAGTCATACTGCAGATTTCAATGCCATAGCCGGGATTTGAATAACGGATCTCCCGGTCTCTAGGCATTTGTTCTTACACGTTGCTCAGTGATTAGAGGAACCGGCTAGAGACCGGGAGATCCGCGGTTCAAATTCCGACAGTGGCATTGAATTTTACAGTCTGATTTTAACCAACTCCTGTCCTACTCATGACTTATGTGAAAAAAAAAAAAAACAATTAGATTTTGAATAGTGGTTTACAGTGAGTGAGGTGCCTGTCTTCCCCTTACCATTAATCTTGTTAACATTTTTGCATAATAAACACTTTTTTGCATCTACCTAGTTTCCGCAGAATATTATTCCACAGGTCAGCAATTAATAAAAATAAGCACAATAAGCTGTTTTTAGAATTCTCTTATTTATAGGCTGAAATAATGATCCGATTTTTAAATATGCAGAGCTCAATTTGAATAAGATATAATCAAAAAAGTATTTCCAATTCATATTACGATGTATAATAAGATTATATTTTATATTGGTAGCTTCTGGTATTTGAGTACTTTCATATTCTATCCTTACGTCTGAAATGCTTCTTTGCTTTGTGCAAAACTTAAGGTACACAATTTATACAAATGTTATTACTTTGAAACCAATTTTTTGTATGCTGAAGATTTTGTTAGTTAAATCTGGGAGCCCACTGGTTTTGCGTTTCTTAATTATATTTGTACCATTGGCAAAAAGAACTGGATAAGCATTATTATTATTTATTACTGCAAGGAGATAATTAAGGTACAGTAAAAATGATAAGGGACCAATATAGAACCTTGTGGCACACCATGCTTTATTTTAGACTATTGAGAGTATGCATCTCTTATTTGAAGCATGAGGTAAGCTTTATATTTTACTACTCCAGAGAGTAATTTTGTAAAATTAAAATTTCTCTTATACACTATTTTAAAATAATTTTCATACATTATTACTTAAAATCTTGCACATTATTTAATAGTAATAGTGCATGGTTCATTCTATAGTAAAATATATTCTTGTAAGGATAATTTCAGTCAACTTAGTCAGCTTACCCATACTATGGTGGACTTACAGAAAGAAATATTTTATAAGATTCAAATAAATTAAAATAGTAACTTAATCTATATTTAAATAAAATTGTTCCTAACTATAATCATAATAATTGGATGAGGTTAATATTTTGGTGCCCAACATTTTTATTTCAATAGTGGACTCACAATTAAGTACTTAGGTTCAGAAGCCTGTCAGGGAGCCAACGAAATTTAATCACAGAATGCAGAATTAGGGATCGACCGGTAGCCAGGCATAAGAGCGATGAAATAGAAGGCAAATTGGTTGTCAGGAAACATGATGCTAGAGAAATTGTGGAACGAATGGCGGGGGAAATCAGAGAATCAGCGACAGAGGAAAAACGCCCAGATGTCGCTTGGTTCACTAAAGTCACACATGCGGTCCCCTGGGGTTGAATCCGGGCTACCTAGGTGAGAGGCAGACACTCTAGCCATTCAGTCACTGCGTCGTATGAAATATGGATTATCTATCACTATTTTGTGAAATATGGGTACATATATTGTTCAAAATGTAACTTTCGGATAACAAAGGGCAAAGTTTAGCTTAATATGATAATAATTCCACTCTAGAAGCTTCCATATCAAAATTGAGAGAAAACATGGCCTTTGTTCAGAAAGTTGGTATAAGTACAAGAGAATGCTGGTACAACTGCAACACAGCTATTGTAGCAAGTCAGTTGTAAAGTAATATCTGTGTGACTAAGGGCGGTAGCTTCAGAATTTTAACAAATTTAAACCATTTTCTGATGGAAGTTGGAAATAAAATTCCAGCGACATGCCAATCCAACTCAGAGAACAATAAGAAAGGAAAATATGCAAATAAAATGTTGACTATTTTCATTGACAAAGTAGCTCAATTATTAAAGCGCCAATGCAAACGCTGAGATTAGACAATTTCAACCAATCGCTGTTATCCTACTGTCGAAACATCTTGTAGTAGTTGACGTTCATTTCTTTGAAATCTTGTCGCACCTGCCTTTCGTTTATTTAATCTCCTGCCTTGATTATTGGTAACAAGGTGACAATCCAGCGAGCCAATCTTTATTTTTAATAACTGTCAAGTCCACAATTGTAGTTTCAATTAATTCAATGAGAATGTTTAATTAATATGTTATCCTGTTCATAACCTTTTTAGTTCACAAAAGCAGTGAAAATAATCATTATTTGTACTTATTATGAAATAGCCTCATGTATTAGTTATTAAAAGCTGAAATAAAATAATTGTTCCCTATTTATATTGTTGCTATTAATATTCGTACATTAGGTGTAGGGATGGTCGGCCATATCCTAATTCAGGAGACAGTGAAGAAATAAAAAGAAAAAAACATTGGTAAATAAACATGGTCGAATGTGTCATTTACCATTTGAGAACTAATGTACTACAATCATAACCTATATATTATAAATTATTAATAGTCTATTTCGCTGAATTGTCTTATCAAATACAACTCGTGTTTTCGCCTCTTAGGACAACTCAATTCTTTCGCTTCGCTCCGGTCGTGATTTATCGATAAGATATGAAACCACTTGTGGTATTACTTAAGACTATCTTCACTTAAGGATTCGGGGAATGACATCACACAACATTCTACTTTCGCTCCTCCAGAAACTATTCTTATAACTAGGCCAGGCTTTTCAGACACTGCAATGAGGATTTAATGACTTCAAGTGACGGCACCAACGGCTATCACAAAGTATCGACGTACATAGCTCACCTGAGGATATCAACCTATCTCTTACCTTCTTCCTTTCCACTGCCTCAAAAACTTCTTCACCAAAGAATGCAAACTCACGTTATACTATTTGCTTCAATGAAAAATATTTTCAGAAGCGGTTTTAAAGTATAATTATTTCTGCACTTCAAAATTTAAGATACGAATAGCCTGGAAAGTCTATCTCTCAATATCTTTATACTAAACTTCTGGAACATTTATGCAGGGGGGGGTTGTTTCTTTTTATTGAATACTCCTCTCACAAACTCGTTCAACACTGCTCTCACTAATCGATACATTATTAGCCTCAGCAGGCTAGGGCTCTTAAGTATTTCAAGAATATTTTGTTTTTAATGAACAGGTGAGTAAAATATCTGCCTAATTTACCTTATGTAGTCTTTAGTAGCAGTAGTAGCAGTAGTAGTAGTAGTAGTAGTAATAATAGTAGTAGTATTAGCAGTAGTAGTAGCAGTAATAATAGTAGTAGTATTAGCAGTAGTAGTAGTAGTAATAATAGTGGTAGTATTAGCAGTATTAGTAAAAATAGTAGTAGTATTAGCAGTAGTAGTAGTAGTATAATAATAGTAGTATTAGCAGTAGTAGTAGTAGTAATAATAGTAGTAGTATTAGCCGTAGTAGCAGTAGTAATAATAGTAGTAGTATTAGCAGTGGTAGTAGTAGTAATAATAGTAGTAGTATTAGCAGTAGTAGTAGCAGTAATAATAGTAGTAGTATTATTATCAGTAGTAGTAGTAATAATAGTAGTAGTATTAGCAGTAGTAGTAGTAATAATAGTAGTAGTATTAGCAGCAGTAGTAGTAGTAGTAGTAGTAGTAGTAGTAATAATAGTAGTAGTATTAGCAGTAGTAATAGTAGTAATAATAGTAGTAGTATTACAGTAGTAGTAGTAGTAGTAATAATAGTAGTAGTATTAGCAGTAGTAGTAGTAATAATAGTAGTAGTATTAGCAGTAGTAGTAGTAATAATAGTAGTAGTAGTAATAATAGTAGTAGTAGTGGCAGTAGTAGTAGCAGTAATAATAGTAGTAGTATTACAGTAGTAGTAATAATAGTAGTAGTATTAGCAGTAGTAGTAATAATAGTAGTAGTATTAGCAGTAGTAGTAATAATAGTAGTAGTATTAGCAGTGGTAGTAATAATAGTAGTAGTATTAGCAGTAGTAGTAGCAGTAATAGTAGTAGTTGTAATAGTAGTAGTTAGTAGTAGTAATAGAGTAGTAATAGTTGTAGTAGTAGCAGTAGTAGTAGCAGTAGCAGTAGTGTAGTAATAGTAGTAGTAATAGTAGTAGTAATAGTAGTAGTAGCAGTAGTAGTAATAGTAGTAGTAGCAGTAGTAGTAATAGTAGCAGTAATAGTAGTAGTAATAGTAATAGTAGTAGTAATAATAGTAATAGTAGTAGTAATAGTAATAATAGTAGTAATAGTAGTAGTAATAGTAGTACTACTAGTAATAATAGTAGTAGTATCAGTAGTAGTAGCAGTAATAGTAGTAGTTGTCATAGTAGTAGTAATAGCAGTAGTAACAGTAGTAGTAATAGTACTACTATTACTACTACTTCTATTACTACTGCTACTATTACTGCTACTATACTACTACTATTACTACTACTATTACTACTGCTGCTACTACTATTACTACTACTATTACTATTACTACTACTATCACTACTACTGCTACTACTATTACTATTACTACTACTATTACTACTACTACTACTATTACTACTGCTACTATTACTACTACTACTATTTCTACTACTACTGCTACTACTACTACTATTACTTCTACTACTTCTACTACTACTATTACCACTACTATTACTACTACTATTACTACTGCTACTACTACTTCTATTACTACTACTATTACTATTACTACTACTATTATTACTAATAGTAATAATAGTAGTAATAGTAGTACTAGTAGTAGTAGAAGTAGTAATAGTAGTAGTAGTAGAAGTAGAAGTAGCAATAGTAGTAGTTATAGTAGTAGTAATAGTAGTAGTAGTAGTAGCAGTAGTAGTAGAAATAGTAGAAGTAGTAGTAATAATAGCAGTAGTAGTAGCAGTAGGAGTAGTAGTAATAGTAGTAGTAATAGTAGTAGTAGTGGTAGTGGTAGAGATAGTAGTAGTGGTGGTGGTGGTGGTAGTAGTAGTAGCAGTAGTAGTAGTAATAGTAATAGTAGTATTAGCAGAGTAGTAGTAATAGGAGTAGTAATAGTAGTGATAGTAGTAGTAATAGTAGTAGTAATAGGAGTAGTAGTAGTGATAGTAGTATTAATAGGAGTAGTAGTAGTGGTAATGGTAATGGAAGTGGTATTGGTAGCGGCAGTGGTAGTAGTATTAGTAGTTGTAGTAGTAATAGTAGTAGTAGTAGTAATAGTGGTAGTGATAGTAATAGTAATAGTAGTAGTGGTAGTAATAGTAGTAGTTGTAATAGTACTAGTTGAAGTAGTAATAGTGGTAGTGGTAGTAGTAGTAATAGTAGCAGTCGTAGTATTAGTAGTGGTTGTGCTGTGCTAGTGGTAGTGGTATTAGTAGTAGTAATAGTAGAAGTAGTAGTTGTAGTGGTAGTAAGAGTAGTAGTAGTGGTAGTGGTGGTAATAGTAGTAATAGTTGTGGTAGTTGTAGTGGTAGTAGTAGTAGAAGTAGTTGTAGTGGTAGTGGTATTGCTAGTGGTAGTGATGGTAGTAGTAGTAGGAGTAGTAATAATGTAGTGGTAGTGGTAATAGTAGTAATAGTAGTAGTAGTAGTAGTGGTTTTTTTTTTGCCAGTGGAAAAAGTCTTCTAAAGACGCTTTCCTGGCGAGTTGGATTTTTACCAGCTAAAAAAAAACACTGTCTTATCGGCTTACCATTTCGGAACTGCTTGCCGCATTTCATCAAAATGGCAGCTGTCTATATGTATTGTCAGTTACTGTCTTTCCTCTTTTTTTTTTTTTTTTTTTGTCTCCATAATTTCTTTTCATATTTCTTTTACTGTGTTCCATGCTTTTGTACTCCCAGTATTGGCCTGCTCTAAATTATGTGCTGTTATAGTTTTACCCAATTTTGTGTGAGCTTTATTCTTATTGGTCCCCCATTTTGGGCAGTGGAATAGCTCCGCGGTATCAGTTTCTGGGCAGTAGTTGCATTTCTCGCTATTCGTTTTCCCCATTTTTTTGCGTAGTGCCTAAATCTTCCATGACCAGATAGTACCTGCGTCATGAAATAATCTAATGATCTGTGCTTGCATAATAGCCACATATTAGTATCTGGGATAATTTTCTTCGTCCATTGTGCCACTTCCATGGTCTCATGCCACTGCTCTTGCCACTCATAGTAGAGTAGTAGTAGTAGTAGTAGTAGTAGTAGTAGTAGTAGTAGTAGTAGTAGTAGTAATAGTAGTAGTAGTAGTGGTAGTAGTAGTAGTAGTGGTAGTAGTAGTAGTAGTAGTAGTAGTGGTAGTAGTAGTAGTGTTAGTAGTAGTAATAATAGCAGTCGTAGTAGTAGTAGTAGAGGTACAATGTTGGAAATACATATACACACACACGCGCGCGCGCGCGCGCTACGACAACAGAACCATAAAACAATAAAACTGTTAAGTGTTTCTATCCGCTCACAATATTTGCTTTTTAAAACAGTACTTGTTTCTCACTTGTTTTCATTCAGTACCTGTCTAGGGTTTCATTTTTCTGGCAATATAGTTGCATGTTAGTAATGATATACAGCAGTATAGGTAGCTTTACTGATGAATAGTGTGCTGTACACAGCTGTTCCCGCACCCACAGAAACCGCATTACAGTGATTTTGCATCTGTATTTAGGCGCCTACAAGATACTAGATCATTTCGTGATAGAAATGGAAGGTATTGTCAGTGTAAGGTATACCAGAAAACACCCGATTTGAAAGAGAATGTGTTTCACGGAATTGCTAACAATTCTACTTCTAGTAGTCGTGCAATGCACGAGCTTTAAATGCAACCGTACGAATTGAAATTTATAGAATTGAGAGTTGTCCTAGACAATCATTTTAACCCGTATCATCCACTGAAGCTGCTGTTATTGCAGCCAGTGGAACTGCCTATTTCGTGCACAATTTGCAAATTGGTTCCTACAGCAGTGTGCAGAAAATCACAATTTTCCTGCTTTGAGGCCAAGTTTACAGGGAGTCATAGGCATATCGGAATAGCCATGGATGGGATTACAAAAACGCACTGGATTGTCGATTCTATCAACAACAATTTTCTGTGAATGTTCGGGGTTGGTATTGACAAAGATTTTGTGACTAGAGCTCATGTACTTTCTGAAACACTGAACGGAGTCGTGTACAAAAGGTTCCTTCAACGTGTACTCCCACAGTTCCCAGAAGATGTGCTGCTGAAGATTCGTCAGCACTCTGACGTGATCATGGAGATCGATATTTTTAATATTATCCGTAAGATCACCGTTCTGCATTTGTTACGTCTGTAGACTGAATACATTATGATAAAACCGTTCTTGTTTCGTCTGCGGGATGTTGCATTGCAGTGTTGTGTGTTTTATGTTTTTGGTTATGGCGTACTATACAAGCTTCTTCATTGTTACCTAGATACTTTCACAGAAACAAGGATAAATCATAATTTCTTAATTACGTATAACGAACCGCCGTCGGTCATGGATGCCTTACACCAAAATACTCTGAAAATTTAGTCGGTGGAGTTCTGCTGTCCATTGAGGGAACGATTTTAAAGCGGCAAGTGATATGGAATGAATTTAAATAAACAAAACAAATAAACAAAGATGACCTGGTTTCAGGTGAATAAGAAGGATAAACTTGGGAATTAGCGACAAGGTATTTGAGTAAATTGACTAAAATGCTTTGATACATTATTAGCGATAACATATACTGAAACTTAGAATACTATAATCTATTGATTACTTGGTATTGAATTCAACCTTTACAAAATTAAGTTACAGAGAAGGCTTATAAGAAGCAATTATATGATAAATGATAATGGACAGGATTTTATCAGTATGATGTCATAACTGTGTATTAATGTGGTAAAACTTATAAATTCTATCTCTCTGAATAACTTATCCCACAAACAATTCGGTAATTTTACTTGAGATATATGTTTTGCCTATATTAAGCATTATTTTTATGTTCTCTACCGTGCATGTGCAATGTATACTGTAGGTACAGAAGGTATTATATTCCACCCAATTATTCGATGCCGATATTTCAGCGGAAATATATATAGAGTAAAAACAACACTTTTTTAGAAAAAAAGTCTAGTATCTTTGTCCGTGTCTGTGAAAAACATAATTCAAGAAAGAAAAGTTCGTTAAACACCACATTTTTTATTTAACTTCAGCATCTTCCAACGATGGACAAAAATATGTTAAAGAAAATACCTCCACACCAAACTACCCCTTACATAGAAAGTGTTTCGAAAATTTTGATTTTAACAAAAATGATTCGAAGGAGTTGGATTAAAATACCATATATTTAAGACATTTTTATGACAAATAAACGTGTATCTTAAATTTTCTGGGAGTAGCTTTTGAAGATCTTTTAATTATGGTGAACTTTTGCATAACTGATAAATCGTAATAGGCAGATAAACTTTTGCTAAACAGAAAATATGGATCTCGTTAAAATACACAAATTATGTCAGATAAGATTTTGTGTAGTAACCATTTCCAAGATATCCCTTAGCATTAGTTTTAATTTTAAAATACGTGTAGTTCTTTCAGAAGAGAAGTACTCATTCGCAGCAGATTTTTTTTTTTTTTTTTTATTCCAGACCATGCAAAGATTTGACTACTACTATAGCCTAGTGTACGCACTTATACCCTTTTAGTTGCATAGAAAAACATGAAATGGCACGTCATTTATGGACGCTCTTTAACTACTGTGGTTCTCAGCGTCCCATTCTAAATTGGGCGTGAAAGACAGATTAAATTTGCTCAGGTTTGAGGTTCTTTTATGTGCTGTAAATCTACGTCCCGGGACCCAAGGCTTTACTTCCCTTCCGAAGGAAGCCATGCTAAGGATTTTTACAACCGAAAAAATCCATTGTCCCGCGTTCTTGGGTATAAGAAGTCAGCATGGTAACCACTACACCACGGAGGGCGATAGTTGCTAAGAAGCAACTAATCAGTACGTTTCTGCCATTCTTTATCTTGATTAACATGATGTACATAAAAATAATCTTTTTTAAGAATAGTTTGTAGAACTGCTAAAGAAAGTCATGTGGAATGTAACACATCAGACGTTTATCTCTTATTTTGATCAGGAGATTTCATAAGACATGTCAGTCCCTTACCATTTCAATAAAAGCATGCAGTTTGTTAAAAGTGATATTGAAATAAAAAATTCCCTTCTAATGCAAAACTGCTATGGCAATGATGACGCCATTATTTTTCAACTGTTATTTTATCTTTGAAATTCACTATTTTGTCATTTAAATGCAATTATTTGCTTGAATGTAATTATAAGGAATAAAATCTGCTCCGTTTCGACTGAATTGTATTATAATCGAAAAGTACACTGCTCTTCGTCCGCATGAAATATATATGTTTAATCTATGATGTCATAAGAGCAGTAGGCCTAGGGGAAGGGAAGATCTTCCAGATACTTTTACCGTTCTTTCCTGTGGCTAATCGTTTCGTACGAAACCTCTCTCTGACTCAGTGCTCATATTTCATAGGTATAGCGAAGACCTACTAAACATTCATCTACTTCATTTGAGGAAAAACGCTGTCTAGCAAATCCACTTGAGTTGTGTGAAAAGGCAGAAATCAGGATGTGTAAAATCTGCTTTGTATAAATTTGGAAAGTTTGTGAAATATAAATTAAGTCATAATCTAAATAGACGCAAGTGAACAATGTAGCTTACAACGTATAACAATCCACACAACTTTTCGATTATGCATATTTAAAATGAAATCTTTTCTCATTCATAGAATAAATTGGTCACATTTTGGTTTTGATAGTGTTTAACGCTCGCTTTTACTACAAATGGCACCGCAGGCGATGACACTGATAATACATGGAATGAAGATGCAGCACCGGTGGAATGTGATGGCGGGGAAACGCTGCAACCCATATGCGGTTGCTTGTGATCTATCCCGGGGCGCCTAGGTGAGAGATGAGTGATCTAACCACTAGGCCAGCCTCGGTGATATAATTTAGAGCCTGAGTTTTTACTGGAATTAGTTAGTTGAGATTGTAGTAAAACTAAGTGTTAAGGTCTGATTTGCTTGAAGGGAAAATATTATATCCGTATATAGTAAGCATTCACGCCCGAAGTCCAGTGTTTTATAATCTGAAATTGCCGGTTTTTTTGCAATGGTCTGGAGACTAAAATATTTTCGTTTGTTATAATATTTCACCTGACGCTTCGATCCTATCTGTGAGGGACATCTTTAGAGGTATTATATTCAAGTCACTTCTGTCAAGAACTAGCGAGCCTATTTCAGTGTATTTACTTCTTGATAGAGAAGCGACATGAAAATGACACCTCTGAAGATGTCCGTCATAGAATGTTAGACAGTAAAACTAATCCTGTCTGTAATTGTTTTGTTTTAAATGTTACTGTCGTCTTTAATCATCGGGCTGTTTACGCATGCAGAAGGTTACCATTTCTATGGAGGGAATGGAAGTGTAACTTACAGAACAAAACGAACAAAACGTACTAGTATTTTTATTAATTTAATTGTTTTTTTATCTAAGCGAATCATACTCGTCTGCATTTTCCATTGTTAAGTAGAAATAATATAAATTTTATAGAGTTAGGTTGCGAAATATGAAATTATTAAAAAGAAAGGGTAATTCATGTTGTGATACACGCTCGGGATGAAGGTACTTTTTTGATTTTATTTGTATAAAGTTAAAGGGAGATTAAATCTTTCTTTAATCTTTATAGTTTTAGTGAAATATATCAGTCCCTTTAATAAGGAGCAGAAGGTTTTTAGTTAAGGTATATTATTAAGGTATAGTTGTATTATTTGTGTTTCGCTTTAAATGCCAAATAGGTTGTATCTTTTGCTACCTACGACTTTACACTTAAAGATTATATGAGAAGCAGTTACGTATTCTTCACTACACAGCATACATATTTGCTCTTGTTTACAGATTCTCATTGGATTAGGCATTCTCTTAATGTACAGCGTCCCGTTTATTGCTTAGTTATTAATGTTGTACGAAATATATTGATTTTTAATATATCTTCCTTAAGCGAGAAGGATATTTTAATTAACATTCGCTTATTCTGCTTGCATCCTTCTGCTCTACATGTGTAGGAATAATTTTTGTAGAAACAAGTAATCCACAGCAATGGTTACTCAAACAGTAATTAAAGCATACCAAATAGGTGTTCTGTCCAGTGAATTATTGAGCGAATCTTTCGGGTGTAAAAATCCTTAGGAAGGGAAGTAAAGCTGAGGGCCCCGTGTTGTAGACTTACAGCACGTAAAAGAACCTCAAGCCTGAGAGAGAGGCCTCTGAGCAAAATTAAACCGTATTTCATGCCCAATTTAGAATGGGACGCTGAGAACCACAGTAGTTAAAGAGTGTCCACAAATAACACGCCATTTACATTTTTTTTTTTTTATTGAGCAAATCGTTTCCTTGTCAGACAGTATTTGCTTTTTGCTTGTCTAAGACTCCTATATGTCAAGGCACCCACCCAAGAGTAATCGTGTTATGTTTTATCAACTATATAAGATTTGCTAGCAATCCCAGATCCACTTGGATGTTTTATAGTTGTTTGCAACTGCTTTGTGATTATCATAAAAATACAAATGTTGGTATCTTAGTAGCTCCCTTCTGGGCTCTCTCTAACGCAGGTTTCAACTTCAAAGATCGGCTTGGAATACCGTACTGTTGTAAACAGAACAGTATTTATGTCGGGATGGTTTCTATTTTTAATTCTCTTAAGCATATTAGTAGTACGAGAGGAGCAGGTATTTAAAATAATTTTACTAAATAAAACCTAAAAATCCAATGGCTGATATAGCTCAAATTATCCGTTATTTCCGAATACTTCCTGTTTACTTCTGATTGATACCTTCCCATAGATCCTTATCCTTATTAGTGTAACAGATTAGAATCCCTTCAGATTAATGTATTTGGTTATAGCTTTATTCTCACACTATTATGAGTCAAAATATAATTTAGTAAGGTATAACTACTGCCCAATCTCAGATAGAGAGCTATAGATTTTATTTTAGTTATGGTATACCTGGTGTCCTGCAGTGTATGAGTTATATTACTCCTAGATTTAAGAGATATTTCTATGCAACTGATGAAGTACCATTTATAGTTCCGAAATACTTTAAAGACATGAAATGTATGCACAGCGGTTTTAGATGCTTTCAAAGTTAAGTTTGTGAAACAAGTTGGTCCAGTGAAAGGTTTATAAAACAAAAGCATGTACCGCAGCATGTAAAACATGAAGTGTGTATAAACGTGTAGTGTGATATTGCGGAATAAAAAGAAGGTAAAGCACAAAGTGTTTGCAGGAATCCTTTGTCTAACCAAGTTAATCCTTGTAGGAAAATGGTTTTCCTTGTAGTTAATATATAATAAAGGTTACAATCTGGGTCTTTACACATTTAAAACACTAATTATTCCACAGTTTTTAAAAATAACAAGTTTTAACCAAAACCGTTTTTCAAAATGTATTTATTCCATATCCATGGAAACAAACGCTAACGAAGCTATTGTGAAAATACATTTACTTATCGTAAGAGGGATATATACGGCCAACTTTCGTTTGCAACGTTTATCATTATCGAAAATTCACGTGTAATAAGCAATTCACCTTTGAGAATTGACTGTGACTGTGCCATAACGAATATGACATTGTTTTGTCTGGAATTCCTTTAAACACTATCATGATAAGAAAACTGCTCAAGAATCCATCTATGCGAATAGCGGAGCAGCATAATTTATAAACATGTTAAACAATGTTGCTTCTGCTATGATCAATTCTTCTACTTCTTCTACCGAAGCAAGAGGAAGTGTAATAGAATGTTTAGCTGATATATTATTACTTTTGAAATAAAAGAAAAAAATCTGATGTGTACCATTCACATGACTTACTCTTCATCTCTGCAACAAATTATTCTTAAAAAACTTATATTTCTATTTAGTTCATGCTAATTAGAAAAAAAAAATAGCAGAAATATTCTTATTACTTGCTTCCTTGTAAGTAGAAGCGAAATAAGGGAATAGCATAGGTTAAAGTGACAGTCAAAAGCTGGTTGCTACGTCACTGAAGTTCCTTTGTTTGTATGTACAGCAGTTGACAAATTCCTATATGAGAAAGGTATAAGTTTTTCAAAGCAGAAACCAAAAACAAGGAATGTCTCAAAAATGATGAACACCACGAAAAAAAATGTATATGACATAAATTGTGTGTTTAAACGTGCTCTACATTTTTCGTGTTGTAAGTTTTTGTCCATCTCTTACGGTTTAACAGGTATTCAAATTTCCGTAATATTCATCCAGAATAAAGTACTCTTCAAAGGCTGTTCACAGAAATTCCAAGATATACATTTTTTTGTCAGGTAAATAGCTTTAATATACGATATTTTAATCAAAATCGTTACAGCCATTTTTGATAAAATAAAAATTTTCAAAAAAAGTTCCATGTAAAGGGTAGTTAGGGTTGGGGAGCTTTTTCTCACACACACACACACACACACACACACACACACACGGATCGTTTTCCGAAAATGCTTTTTAGATAAAGGGGACCCTAAAACATATATTTCCGGTGAAATCTCGGTATCGAATTTTTGGGTGGAGTGCAATATCTTTTCTATACACTATGTACATAGTACGTATAGAGAAAGTAAATATTACAAATATCCTGTTTTATCGTTGCCAGAATATTCAGATGTCTATGATAGTTTGTAGTTCCAAGCTCTTGTAGCACCACTCCCGAAAACGAGAGCAGATAACGGTGCAATGTTAATTTAGAACTCAACCTGATGTCATGACTCTGTATCATCATACAGTGACATAAATGACTCAGAAATGAGCATCTGAGCATGAGGGACTACAACAGAGGCAATCTAATTCATTTAAGTGAACAAGAGAAAGGCTTAATGCCCTGTCATCATAAAATAGATTCACTTTCTTTGAAGATGTTAGCTTATCCGAAAACCTACTTAGCAGCAGGAGTGGCGATAATGAATGGAAAGTGTGACGTACAGTCACATACAGAAATGTCACATGAAAGTCTACGAACGATAGCTACCTCGAAAATAATAAATGACTATTAAGTTCGGAAAAAAAAATATTATGTATGTGGTTTGTTCATTGTCATGATATTGTGTGTGTTTTTAAACATACAAACAAACAAATACAAATCAGCCTAATAAATGTGTCTTTAATAATATGAAGGCACTGAAAGCAAAGCATAAGTGTGGCTCCTTGCACATGATGCGTCTTTATGTTGCAAATGTCAATTTTTTTCTGGATTGGTGGAACATTTTTCTTCATGAAATAATTGTTTTATTTTATTATTTTTTTATGTATAATTTTATTTAATGCCGCCTAACTACACATGTCTTATAGCGACAACATCGTGTAACAATGAGAGGTTTTATAATACAATATTTGCGCATTAAATTAATAATTATATCTAGTTTGTGACATTAATTATTGGAAGTCTAACAATAATACTTATATATGTAGAGTATCATACTACAGTGTATTAAAAGTATACAATATTTTACAATGCAGTAGTAAGTTTCCAATCTTTTATGTATTTAAACAATGATAATAATTTGGTTGGTTTGTCGAGTGCTGCCTGAAGATAGCTGGTTCTGTACCTAGAATAGTGAGCACATTCCGTTATGATGTGTTTGACTGATAATCTCAGTCTGCAATGTTCACAGAATGGAGGTTGCTGTTTGGTGAATACTTAGTCATGAGTTAGCTTAGCATGTCCAATTCTTAGTCTGGTGAGCATCATTTGTTGATGCCGACTGAGAGTCTCTGGTTGCTGTTTGGTGAATACATAGTCATGAGTTAGTTTAGCATGTCCAATTCTTAGTCTAGTATCATCTGATGATGCTGGCTGAGAGTATCTGGTTGCTGTTTGGTGAATACATAGTAATGAGTTAGCTTAGCATGTCCAATTCTTAGTCTGGTGAGTATCATCTGTTGATGCCGGCTGAGAGTATCTGGTTGCTGTTTGGTAAATACATAGTCATGAGTTAGTTTAGCATGTCCAATTCTTAGTCTGGTGAGTATCATCTGTTGATGCCGGCTGAGAGTCTCTGGTTGCTGTTTGGTGAATACATAGTCATGAGTTAGTTTAGCATGTCCAATTCTTAGTCTAGTATCATCTGTTGATGCCGGCTGAGAGTCTCTGGTTGCTGTTTGGTGAATACTTAGTCATGAGTTAGCTTAGCATGTCCAATTCTTAGTCTGGTGAGTATCATCTGTTGATGCCGGCTGAGAGTCTCTGGTTGCTGTTTGGTGAATACATAGTCATGAGTTAAGTTAGCATGTCCAATTCTTAGTCTAGTATCATCTGTTGATGCCGGCTGAGAGTCTGGTTGCTGTTTGGTGAATACTTAGTCATGAGTTAGCTTAGCATGTCCAATTCTTAGTCTGGTGAGTATCATCTGTTGATGTCGGTTATATTTAATAAATGATGTGTTACTTTTTACTTCATGCAGTTTACTGTTGCGATTATTTCCAATCCAGTTGTTCTTCCATTTTTGTATCAGCTTCTTCTTAACATACTGTATAGCATCTTCATGTGGAATAGGGATAGAGGGATAAACTGGTGGTTGTTTTGTTGCTTCTTTTGCTGCTTTATCTGCTCTTTCATTCCCCTCTATCCCCTGATGGGAAGGTATCCACATTAAAGTTACTTCTTTATTTTCAAGCAAAATTTGGTTGTATAAATATTGTATTTATTTGGTAAAAGAAAGTTTATTTTGTAAGTCCCAATCGTGCTAAAATGTTATATCAGATCTAAGATAGTTAAAATGTGTTATCTGTCCTATTATGGAAAAAAACTGAAACACTAATAATTCACATTACATTCTCCTTTTCTGCAATGCGCTTTATTTGGTTTATAACATATTATTTGTACAGAGATGACGTATACACAATACCTGTTAACCTTACTACGAAGTTTGGAGATCGTTAGGTAGGCAAACACGGCTCAGCATATTGGCCTTTCAGATCCCTTAGTCCATCTTCTAGATTCTATTTTCTCTGAGAGTTAAAATTGAGACCTATGCTTTTATATTTAGAATAAAGAAAAGTTCCAGGGAATTCAACCAACCGCTTTTACAACTATAGTTCCCTGGTAAACTTGAACTTGGGCAGAATTCAGTATTTCTGCTTTTAAAAGATTTAGTGATAATGCGGCGTAAAATATTTATACATTAAGATGCCGGTCCCCATGGCCGCGCTCGCTAAAGCGTCTCGCTTTGGTGCTTCGTGGGCAGGGGATCGTGGGTTCGAGTCCCGCCTTGGATATGGGTGTTATATGTTTGTGCAATGTGTATATGTTTGTAAAAGAAACAGTAAAACCAGTAATCAGTAAAACCTACGGGGGGAAATGTAAATAGGGATACAGTACCGGAAAAAAAAAAAAAAAGATCGCTTTATGGTGTTAAGATAAAACAAACAGGAATACCGATAAACTTTTTGTTTTACTTTCTCTACAAGTACTATGTACATAGTGTATAGAGAAGGTATTGTACTTCACCAACAAATTTGATACTAGATTTAACCGGAAATATATGTTTTAGGGACCCTGTATCCAAAAAAAGTATTTTCAGAAAAAGGTCCGTGTGTGTCCTTGTGTCCGTGTGTCCCTGTGTCCGTGTGCATGTGAACACGATAACTCAAAAACCAAAAGTCGGTAAAATACCAAACTTGGTGTTTAAGTTTAGTATCTTCCAGGGATGCGACACGAAGATTTTGAGCAAAGCCCCCCACCTCAAACTACCCTTTACATGGAACTTGAATTGAAAATTGTGATTTTCTAAAAGTGGCTCTAACGGTTTTGATTAAAATATCGTATATTAAATATATTTACCCGACAAATATTTTGAATTTTCTGGGAATAGCCTCTAAAGACTACTTTATTCTGGGCGAATTTTACGAAATTTTGCATAACTGCTAAACCGTAAGAAATGGACCTAAACTTACCACACATAAAATGTAGAGCACATTAAAATACACAATTTATGTTGTATACATTTTTTCATCGATTTGGTCGCTTTTTATATATTCCTTGTATTTGGTTTCAGCTTTGATAAACATATTTTACTCATACAGGAATTTGTCAACTCCTATTCATACAAATAAAGGAACTTCAGTCACATAGCAACCAGCTTTTGATTGTCACTTTAACCTATGGTACTCCCTTATTTCGCTTCCACTTACAAGGAAAAAAATAATAAGACTATTTCTCTAATTATTTGTCGATTAGCATAAGCTTTTTAACAATAATTTGTTGCAGAGATGTAGAGAAAGTCATGTGAGTGGAACACATCAGATAATATGTTTTTATTTATTTCTTATTTTTACACCCACACGCCTTCATATCTAGACTCTACAGATGAAGAAAATAATCATAAATAAAGAAAAATGCCTTGTTCGGGAATCGAATCCACGACCTGCGAGTGAAAAACCAGCTTGCTGACCACTCGACTACTCAGGTAGACTGCCGGCTATCTTATAGGACAGAGATCTTGCGAATTTATTAACACATGACTGCTAACTTTGACAGCAATGATATCAAATAACATTTGCAAGTATAAACTTAACAGAAAATAAGAAACATTATAAACTATATAAATCCAATGTAAAGTCAAAATATGTAGTTAAATGAATAGATGTATTTAACTAATTACACTACATTTCATTGATACTGTTTTGAGATTAGACACGAAGTAAAATTCATAAATTACATTTGTTGATTACGCTTGATAATTATTTATTCATTTATTTGCGTAGATTTACTCCGATATAGAATTTTTCAGAGGTGTCCATATAGCATACTTTACATTTAAATGTCTGTTTACAAAAAAAAAATTCGTACAGTATGCATTCTTAAAGTATTCATTTACATTATTTTTACAGCACTGCATTAATTATTATTAGTACTTTTTGATTGAATGTAGTCCTCCTCTGTAGAGAAGGCGTGAGTATGAAGTACCTTTTTAATTCTGACCTAAGCTTGTTTTTGTTCATATGTAATTCCTTTATAAGAGATGGAAGTGAATTAGGTGAATAAAACTATGTCGTTGTAGTAAACCCCATTTTAGAATGTCTGCAAACTATTTATTGGTCTATAATTCCTGTCTGTTTCTATGTCTTTGTTATGTATATTTGCATTTTTGTAAAGTTTCTGGATTATTTATTACAAATAACAATACGGATAGAATATATTCGCAGGCTAATGGCAAAATTAAAAAAAAAAAATTGAATGGAGTTTGCACTGACATAATAGCCTTGTCCCTACCACTATTTTTATTACTTTTTTATTTATTTTTCGTATAATAAATACTTTTTTTGGCATTTACCGAATTTCCCCAGAATATTATTCCATAGATCATTAACGAATGAAAATAAGCATAAGCTTTTTTAGAATGTTATTATTTATAAGTTAAATTAATGATTTGATTGCAAAACACGCAGGGCTCAGTTTTGGTAAGAAATAATCATTAAGGCTTTTCAAACTCATATTACGATCGATAATGAGACCCAGGAAGTTTATATTGCTAGCTATTACAATTTGCTTGTATATGCTTAAGTTAGAAATGCCTTTATGCCTTGTGCGAAAGTTAATGTAATTCGTTTTCTTCAAAATTTATACAAACTTCGTTACTCTGAAACCAATTATTCAGTATGCTGAAGGTTTGTTAGTTGAATGTCAGGGCTGACTGGTGTTGCGTTCTTTAATTATAACATTTGTATCATTCGCAAAAAGAACTGGATAAAGATTGTTGTTTATTACTTCAGGTAGGTCATTAATGTACAGTAAAAATAATAAGGGACCCTGCATAGAACCTTGTGACACACTATGTATTATTTCAGACATTCAAAGTATGCATTTCTATTAATACTGTTCGATAAATAAAATGCAATCCATTGATATTCTTTGCCCGTAATGCCATAGTGTGATAATTGTTATAGAAGTATTTTATGATTAACACAATCAAACGTCTTTGATAAATCACAACATATTTCTAGTGTATTATGCCTGGCATCCAAAAATATAAGAACCCTTAATTAAATTGTAGATAGTGTCGTTGGCTGACAGCTGTAAAAACTGTGAAAACCAGAAACTGTAAAAGCGGTATAAACAGAACAATAATGCATGTATATAAAAATATTCAGTATTAAGGTAAGATACAGCTCATCTCCATATTTATAAAAGTCAAATTGCTGTTAATCTCTCTATATGTGCAATTATGAGGAAAGTAACAGTTTCTGGTGAAAAACATATCTAATTGTAATAAAGCAGCTCCATTTGTTCTCCTGACTAAAATAAGCACATAATTCAGTTTGACTGCCTCTACGGTAGAGTATTCATTATTATGGCTTCTTAACTAGGGGTCCCAGAGTCGATGGCCCATGGGGTTTTTCTTTATATTACATTCTTTACATTCTCTACCGTTATAGAGTCTGGAAGTCTGGAATTTGCCTATAACTAGAATTATCCCTTATCTTCCTTAGAAACTGAACGTATGCATGCGAGAGTGAATATGTGTGTGTTTAACAGTAAAATATTGATAAACAGACTAACGTTCAGTCCTACAGCTCAGCAAGAAAACACTTGTAGTTAGTTAATTCAAAATCTTCTCGGGCTTCTAGCCAGGTAAAAACTTGGCTTGACACCAACGTTTCGAAGAAGTGCATCTTCTTCGTCTTCAGGGTGAACTGATGGTTTGATTTTTTTTTTTCGAGTGGAGGAAAAATCTACCTTATAGACTACCCGGGCACGTCCGGAGTGCCGGGTTCTGCCACGTGGCCCTACCGACTAAAAAACCTCCACCGGTGCTGGAGTGGATAGGGAGAAGGATTTCTGCGGTACCGCTGTTGCACCCGCGTAGTACTGGCCCGCTGTGCGGCCGCCAGAGGAGATATTGGGTGCCGGCAGGCAGACTTGATCTAGGCCCAGCCTGCCCTCTGGCGAATTTCAGGAGATTATGAAGGAGAATTTAGGAGTAGGTTATTTGGGCGAGTGGGAGGGAAATCGTGCTACCTAGAGTCTGCTAGGTCTTTGTGGGTGCTGCTACGCTAGCGCTGCGTCTCTGAAACAAACTAACTTATTGTTAATTGCCTGTCCTAAAGCTACAATCGCTTATTTTTATGAGGTAATAGTTGAGGTCTGCCATTGGCTCCGTCTGTGAGTATATACTATGTATAGAGTTATATTAAGCTTAGCTTTTGTGTGAGTTCCGCCTATGTAGGCTTCGTCTTTGTGATATTTATATAAGTGTTATTATCTATTTTACGAGTAATAATATTAAATATACTGTTACATATATACATGAGTTATTATGTTCAACCTAAGACATCGTTAAAGTATGTTAGAAAGTATATATGATATTATCCGTCTTAGGTGTACGTCATTTTAAAACCTCTAGGCATAGTCCATTTTCTGAGCGTTGTCGTATAGAGTGCGCACGTGGCTGGCTGCCTGCCTATCATATTGCAGGTGCGGACCCGTGCCACTCGTGGGGGGGGGCCCTCTTCCCCCGGGACCGCCTTGGCTGGGTAAGCTCAAGGGCTTAGAGGGCTGCTGAAAAAGAAGAGTAGTAATGAGTGTGCATGTGTGTGTGTTTGTTGTGAGTGAGAGGCAGGAACTGGAAGGATTGTCGCAGTCACTGCCCTACGCTGTACCAGATCTAGGTTTTATACCCTAATCAGGGTGTCCAGGTATTCTTGTATGTTGATTTCAGGCTCTCCTATTCCGATGGTTCTGTCAAAGAGTGCCAGAGGGTGGGGGTGCTTATCGTGATCGGTGTCGTAATTTCCTAGATGTTGAATGAGCTCGTTGTAGTTATTGTTTTTGCGTTTATAAAGGTTGAATGCCAAGTGTTTTATGCAGGTCTCGATGGAGCAGATTTTGAGCTCCTCATGCAGAGCCCACGTTGGTGCTACTGCTGGTAGTTTAGGTACAATGCGCAGTATACTGGTTTGCATTGTTTGCAGCCGTTTTATGTGTGTTTTGGCCGCATATCCCCATACGGGTGCGGCGTATGTTAATATTGGGCGAATCAAGGTTTTATATAGTGTTAGCCCTATGCTAAGTTTGAGGCTGCTATTTAAATTTATTATCGGATAAAGTTTGTTAAGTTGACCGTTAGCTTTAGCTCGTACCATGTTTATGTGTTGTTTCCACGTGAGGCATTCGTCCATCCTTACCCCTAAGTAAGTGACTGAGCTCCCCCACTCGATAGGCTCTTGCATGTAGGTAAGCGGTGGGAGAGCATGCCTTCTTTGCCTATGCAAGTGGCGCTTCGTGAAAACTATTGCTTGGCATTTTCTGGCGTTAATTTTTACCCTCCATTTCGTAAGCCACGGCTCCAGTTCGTTTAGAGCATTCTGGAGTCTTAGGTGAATGATCCGTGGTTGGGTTGACTGTTTTAGGAGTGCTGTATCAGCGGCGTAGATGTATTTTTCTACCCGGATAAGTGGAGGGAGGTCGTTTATGTAGATGTTAAACAGGATGGTTTGAGCTTGCGGAGACTGGTATTTATAAGAGCTGGGATGAAGCTAATATCTGATTGGTTCGCGTGATATTATGGCTTCTTTTTTTTTTTTTTTTTTTTTTACCGTGCAGGGGAAAAATGCATTACGCATTCAACCCCCAGCCGAAGTGCAATGGCTGGGAGGATATGTGGGACACTCCGCTTCCTCATGCGGCATACCCACTAAAAAAACCCTCCACGTTATAACAGTAGTTTGTTGAGAATCTCGTGGCTTTGCGCGGTCCCGCTGATGCACCCGCGTTAGTAGGCGAAAGATAGGAAGCTGCCGCACGTTGTGCGGGAGCGGGTGAAAGGTTGTTTCTAGGCTAACAGCCATGGAACCTGACTGCAGCCTAGGGAGTAGAGGTGATGTTGGAAAGGAAATAAAGGGTGGAAATTGAGGAGAGAATAGGACGTAGACATTACGGATTATACCTGCTTCGGAATTGCTCCACGAAGCTCCCAGTAGTCTTCCACTGTGTTGGTGGTCGAGTATCCCCGAGCCGTGCGTGCCCCTCAGCCTGTACAGGAGGAGGAACAATGTTGGGTTGCTGACGTTTTGATTGAAACAGCTCAGCAGAGTATGCAGCTTGCTGCAGGAGAACCTGCCTCAGAGGCTGCATGAGGGCGTCGATCCTGGTGGACAGGTCGGCGGCTGTAGTCTGCTGGCTGGTGGCTGCTGCGGCGTTAGAAGCTTGCAGTTCCTGCAGCTTCTGTGTGAGGAGGCTGCATGTCTCTTCCAGAGCAGCTAATCGAGCGCCGACGTTCAGGATCTCCGCGTGGAGGTCCTGAATGGCTTCTCGCGTCACTGCGTCTGTTGAGAGTGTAGGTGGTGAGGCCTCGGTGGTTGAGGTCTGCGGTGGAGTGGTGCGGCGCGCAGGAGGTGGTGAGGAAGTGCTGCTCCTTGGGTAGAGAGGGCACTGCGCTTGCCCTGTGAAATGTCCTGTGCCACGGCAGGTGGCACAGAACCTGCGGTGACGGCGTAGATTGTGCTCAGTGCACTCCGCGGAGGTGTTGGCGGAGCCACAGTAGTGGCACCGCGGCGTCGAGGAGCAGGAGTCGGCGTTATGCCCGAAGGCACAACAGCGACGGCAGGGCCGGTAACGTTCCATCTTGCTAGCCTCGACGACCACGAGTTGGCCTAACAAGGGCAACCCTGACGCCAAGGCAGCGTTGAGGTCCGAACGATCCTGAAGCTCCAGCCTCACAAGTGGTGTAGGTACCCGGTTGCAAATTATTCTTGTGGCCCTCAAACAAGAAGGCCACTTGGATTTCACTGCGGCGAGAAGGTGCCGGGTGGAAAGGTCCCTAGGGACCCCCCGTACCACGGCACTGAACCGGGGCGGCGGCGACGTGGAGCTGGGCGGCGGCGGTGTTGAAGATGGCGGCAACTGCGGCAGCAGTTGCGGCGAGGGTGTTGTGGCGGCCGGCGGCGAAGCAGGGCTTGCCGGGACCGATAGCAACGGAGGTGCTGCCTCCTCGGCGGCTGCCGAGGAAGAGGCGTCGGGTGCTGCCTTAGCAGCGGCGAGTCTGCGCTGTCTCTTCTTCTTGGCCATCTTGACGAGTCGAAGAAGAAGCTCCGTGTGTCCTTATTATGTTTTTTTTTTTTTTTTTTGTAAAGGGGAGACAGAGAGAGAGTTGGAAGGTAGAAAGAATGGCTTATCTCGCCTTTAGGTGAAGTGCGGGATTGGGAAGGAAGTATCGGGTTCGAAGGAGATAAGTCGGGATGGGGAGGTTCCGCTGAGCACCCTCGTTAGTGCGGCGGTTGCTGCTGGCCGAATTGGCGGCTCAGCAGAAGGTAGCGGTAGTTCCGGATGACAGTCATGACCGAGGCCCTGGCTGCCACCTGGGGAGTAAAGGAAGGTTTGATAGGAATACAAGGTGTCTTTATTTTCAGTTTATTTAGTTTTCCTTAATAAAGGCTTTGGTGTTGGTGTGCTATTTTTTGTGGCTTGTAGGGGAGGGAAGTTTTCGTTGAGTCGGTCCAGGTCGTTAGTTGGTTGTTGTGAAGTGCTGTGATGAAGTGGAGTGAGTAACTCAGTAAGTGATGGGGAAATGAAGGGCGAAAAGGTCAGTGCAGTCTGTGAGATAGTGTCCGTGGTCCGTCTGCTAGTCCGTGGGTTTTTGCTGGCGTCAGTATTACCGGTCAGTAGTCTGTGGTTTACTGCTGTAGTCCGTCTGATGATGCCGTCGTCTTGTGATGTTTGTGTGCAAACTGCATTCAGTTGTGTGGTGCAGCTGGCGGCGAAGGTCCTTAGAGCGGTTGCGGTGGCAACGGTTGTCTGTTGGAGGTCTTGGACTCCGGCCTCAATAGTGTGTATTCTCCGGAGTAGGGTGGCGTGTGTCTCGGCAATAGCGGTTGTGACGGCCGACAGCGCCTCCTTTAGTAATGTGCTGATGTGCAGGACCTCGGAATGAAGGTCCTGCCCGGCGTCCTTAATGGCATTGTCAGTTGCTGCTGGTTTTGGTTGAGGTGGAGTGTTGATGATGGCTGGTGATGAACTAGTAATCTCTGCTGGAGGTGAAGCGGCGGTGACTGGTCTTGGATGTGGTGGTCGGCGACTGTTTGGGTGGAGCGGGCACTGCGCTTGCCCCGTGTAATGGCCGAAGCCATCACACGTCGCACAGTACCTGCGGCGGCGACGAAGGTCATGGGCTGTGCATTCGGCAGTGAGGCTGCGGCAGCCACAATAGTGGCAGCGCGGTGCAGCACTGCAAGCTTCAGCGGTGTGGCCGAATGCACAGCAGCGGCGACAAGGCAGCTGGCGACTAACTCTGCTAGCCTCAACTATGTGACGGCGCCCATAAATGAGCATGCCGTCAGTCAGGGTTGCCGTGTAGTCAGCTGCGTCTGCAAGCTCCAGGCGGACCAACGGTGTTGGGCCTCTCGAACTAATGATACGGGAAGCCCGTATCACTGAGGGCCATTGGTGACGAGCAGCTGCGGTGATGAAGCGGTGGGGGAGGTCCCTCGGAACTCCCAGGATCACCGCGCTGTGCCTCTCCGGAAGCACAGGTTGGGTGGACTGCGTCAGCGGATCGGTTGGAACGGCGGTGGCTTGTAGAAGTTGAGCCGGCGGCTGTAGATCCACTTTAGGTGTGGCTGTGATGACTTCCGGTGTGGAGGTGGTCAATATAATACCGGCGTTTGTGGTCGAAATTTGTGTGGGCTGCGGTGTCTGTGCTGATGGAGCCAAAGGCAGAGTCGGCGTCGGAGCAATATCCGGTTCAGAGGATGCGGCGGTGGATGATGGTGAAGATGGCGATGAGGCAGCGGCGACCGGCGTTTGCACTGGCGGTTGCCCGGCAAGAGCGGGAGCTAAAGCCGGGGAAACCGTCCAAAACGCGCTATTGTTCTTTGGAGATGTCGGCGGCGACTCGTCCGGTTCCGGTGAGGATGCCGGTGAGGTTGCGGTGGTAGTCTTCCTCGTGCGGCGACCTTTCTTCTTCGTCATCTCGGCTACAAACACCTGAAGTCGCCCGTCCACACCCTTATTATGGCCTGGTATTTATTTATTTATTTTTTTTTTTATTTTATTTTTTTTGAAAGGGGAGACAGAGAGAGAGAGAGTTGGAGGGTTGAAAGAATGGCTTATCTCGCCATTGGGTGAAGATTAGAAGGGAAAAATCGGGTGAGATAGGAAAGGAACAGTGAATGGGGAGTGATGGAGTTCCGCGATAGCACCTCCGTGATTATTGGTAAAGTTGATGTTGCTGCAGCATATGGGGCTGCAACAAGGAATGGCTTATCTAGTCTGTAAACATGACCCGAGGGCCCTGAGTACAGCGCTAGGGAGTCTTGGGTGTGCTTTAGTACTGATGTCTGGTGGAACGGGTGTGTGTGAGAGGGCATGAAGTTTTGGTGGTAAGGTCCTGAAGAATCCGATGGTGACTATTTGCAATTTGCTCGGCTACATTGTTGACTGTCAGTTCTTGGCTGTCAAGAACTGCAGTATAGCACTTATTGACGTCCTTTCGGGTTCCTTTGAGTAGGTCGTCCAGAAATGTGAGGCGTAATGGTAATTTTGCAGTTTGAACATAGAGGTCCTGGTTGGCCTCCAAGATCCTGGCGTTGACGTCGTGGATTTCCTGTAGTAGGGTGTATAGGACGTCCAGCTCCAAGAGGAATTCAGTCGTGACCTTTTTCTGGGCTATGGCATCGGTGTCTTGACGGTTGGCTGTAGAAGTGGTGTGGGCGTCTGAGATGGCTGCGATCATGGTAGTGAGGGCTTCTTCCAGCGTGTTCAATCGGCCGCTAATGAGCAGGACCTCTGAGTGCAGGTCCTGCACGGCGTCTTTAACGGCGCTGTCGGATGGCGCTGCTGCCTGTGGAGTGTTAGTGGCGGCAGGCAGGTGATGGAGTCTTCCGTCTGCGTCGAGGTGGTGGTTGTTGAGGTCCTCGCCTTTTTGTCTATGGGTGTGGCGGCAGAGGCTGGTGTCAGGTGGCGGCGGCTGCGTGGGTAATAGGGGCACTGCGCCTGTCCTGTGAAATGACCAGGGCCATCACAGGTGGCGCAGTACCGGCGTCGAAATCTGAGATCATGAGCTGCGCATTCAGCTGTCAATCTGGGCGCCCCACAGTAGTGGCACCGTGGGGGCTCAGCGCAGGTGTCGGCGGTGTGGCCAAATGCGCAGCAGCGGCGACATGGAAGCTGGCGACTACCTCTGCTGGGCTCAACTGTGTGACGGCGCCCACAGATGAGCAGACCGTCAGTCAAGGCTGCAGTGTAGTCGGTTGCGTCGGAGAATTCGAGGCGCACCAATGGTGTTGGACCCCTCGAACTAGTGATACGGGAAGCCCGTATCACTGAGGGCCACTGGTGGCGAGCTGCTGCGGTGAAGAAGCGGTGGGGGAGGTCCAGCGGAACTCCCCGGATCACCGCGCTGTGCCTCACAGGAAGCACAGGTTGGTTGGGCTGCGGCGGCTGCGTTGTATATGGCTCGGTCACAGCGGCGGTGGATGATTTGCTGGCCGGCAGGTGCGGCTGCAACTGCCGGCATTCTGCGGCGGCTGGTATTTAAGTCATATTTAAGATGACTGAGACATGGGCACGGACTTCGTAGAAAACTATTTATAGCATTTTTTTTATTGATGATGGGGGAAAAGGCAGCTAACGCCCTAACCCCAGGCAAGCCTGGGAGTGGGAGACTCCCCACCCTGGACTCGAACCAGGGTGGCACTACTCACAAAAAAAAACCACCGGAAGTAGGAGGCCCATGCCTCTCTGGTGCAGTACCGCATTAAGCACCTGCGCATTTCTGGTGATAGTGATTGCTGCCTGCCAGTGGCAGTAACAGCGAGTGATAGTGAATTTAGCCAGTGGACACACGTGACTTGCGCCCTGAGTGCCCCTCTGGAGAAGTGGTTGGTGAAGATGAATGGTGATTTACGGTGAGTTTACTCAGTGTTCTGCGTGGATCTGCTGGTGTTTTCGGAGTCGTCGTGCTTGCTGGGACCTGTATAAACCGTTTGTTGAAATTGGAGTTGTGTATAGCGGGTTGTTGTATGGAAACTGGTCGGCGGAATGGTGTTGCTGATTTGGGTGGTCCTGCTGTAGATGCGCTTGGATATCCGGTTGGACAGCTCAGCGGTGGAGGACTGCAGAGTGGAGATGGCGGCGGCGGTGGCAGCTTGCAGGTCCAGTAGCTTCCTGGAGATGACGCTGGTGAAGGCCTCTTCTAACGCAGGTAAGCGAGCGCCGATATTCAGGATCTCCGCATGAAGGTCCTGAATGGCATCCCGCGTCGCTGTGTCAATAGAAGCTGGAGGTGGTGTGGCGTCTGCGGTGTTGGGTCTGCGGTGATTGTACTGTCTGCGGAGTGGTGCGCCCGTCCCTCGGGTATAGGGGACACTGGGCCTGGCCAGTAAAGTGTCCTGTGCGACGGCGGCGGAGATCATGCCCAGTGCACTGTGTCGTCAAGACGCTGGTCCCACAGTAATGGCACCGTGGCGCTGAAGTGCGGGAGCCTTGGCTGTGCCCGAAGGCGCAGCAGCGGCGGCAGGGCCGGTGGTGTTCCTGTCTGCTTACTTCGACTGGCAGAAGCCGCCCTAATAAGGGCAACCCTGATGTCAAAGCAGCTTCAAGGTCAGCCGGGTCCTGAAGCTTTTTTTTATATTTTTTTTTTGTTAGTGGTGGGGGAAAAGGCTACTGACGCCCTAACCCCAGGCAAGCCTGGGAGTGTGAGAATCCCCGCCCTGGACTCGAACCAGTGCGGCACTACCCACGAAAAACCCCCACCGGAAGTAGGAGGCCCATGCCTCGCTTGTGCAGTACCGCATTAAGCACCTGCGCATTTCTTGAGAAAATGGAAGCTGCGTGCCAGTGGCAGTAACAGCGAGTGAAGACTGAAGTGCCAGGGGACACACATGACTTGCGCCCTGAGTGCTCCCTGGGTGGGAGTTGGAGGTGACATAGGTTGTAGTTGGAGGTGTATTTGTGTTGTATACATATCCGCTTTCTGGCCTCGTCAGGAACGGGTTACCTGAAAGAAGGTGTATAAGTTCGCCTAGTGGCTTTAATAAGTGTTTTTACTTACATGTATTCTTGAGTCATGACTTATCTTAACAGTTTGATTCTTGGTGTACTTATTTTCTAGTATTTACTTGTATAGAATGATCCGCCGAGGGCTTCATCCATGAGCCTTAATTTCTATGGTTAATTATTTTTTTTTTATGCGTGCTTATCTCTAAATAGTTGAAGCGTATTTCCGCCTGTCGGCTTCATCTTGATTATATATATATATATATATATATGTGCTTATTGCTAGTATTTTATTTGTATATACAGTGAAATTATTACCGCCTGTCGGCTCTGTCAATTGTATCTCGTTAACCAGTGTGTAGCAAGGTTGTATAAAGTGCACACATGGCGGGCTGTCTGCCTTAGTGCAGGAGCGAGCCTGTGCCACTTGCGGGGGGGACCCTCAACCCCCGGGGCCGCCTTGGTTGTGTAACACAAGGACTTGAGGGCAGCGACATTTTGGTATGTGTGTGTATGTGTGTGTGAGTTCACGCGACCTGCATCATGGCTAGTGCATTAAGGTGTTTAGATACTCTTCTATGTTAATTTCTGGTTCGCCAATGCCAATAGTGCGATCAAATAGTGACAGAGGGCGGAGGTGCTTGTCGTGTGCCGTATCGTATTCTCCTAGCATTCTAATGTGATCGTTGTAGTTTTTGTTCTTTTTCGCATACAGGTTGTAGCTTAGGTGCTTGATAAATTGCTCAATTGTCAGCATTTTCAGCTCTTCGTGCATTTCAAACGCGGGAGCTTCTTCGGGTAGTTTGACAATTATTCGCAGTATTCTGTTTTGCATCGTTTGGAGGCGCTTCATGTGCGTTTGTGCCGCGTATCCCCATACGGGGGCAGCGTAAGTTAATATGGGACGGATCAGCGTCTTATATAACGTAAGTCCCATCTGAAGTTTAAGGCTGCTGTTAAGATTTATGAGCGGGTAGAGTCTGTTAAGTTGGCCATTGGCCTTTGCTCTAACTGTGTTTATGTGGTGTTTCCAACTGAGGTATTCATCCATCTTAACACCTAAGTATGTAACATTAGTTTCCCACCCGATTGGTTCCTGTCTATAGGTGAGGGGTGGGAGAGTTCGCCTCCTGTGTCTGTGCAGATTTCTTCTGCTAAAAATGATGGCTTGGCATTTTCTTGAATTTAGTTTAACCCGCCATTTGGTGAACCATGGTTCCATGGCATTAAGAGCGTTCTGTAGCCTTAGATGTATAATGCGCGGCTGGGTTGATTGTGTAGCTAAGGCCGTGTCATCAGCGTATATGTATTTATCTACTCTGACTAATTGGGGAAGGTCGTTGATGTAGATGTTAAACAGCGTGGGTCCCAGTAAACTTCCTTGGGGTACTCCAGCGCTGATTGGGCGAGCAGTAGATTTAGCTTCACCTACGGAGATGCGAAAGCTCCTTCCGCTGAGGTAGTCTTTGACTAGGGATATCATTGAGTCTTGCACGCCTATGGAGATTAATTTTCTTAGTAGGCCTGCATGCCAAACTTTGTCCAAGGCGCGTTCAATGTCCAATAGGACCACGCCTGTGGATCGCTTGTTATTAAAACCTGCAGTTATTTTCTCTGTTATTCTGAGTAGTTGCAGCGTTGTAGAGTGATTAGCTCGAAAACCGAACTGTTCACTAGTTAAGATGTTATTCTTAGCGAGAAATGAGTTTAGGCGTTTCAAAACAACTTTCGGCTAATGCTTTGTGTTTGAGCACGCACCTGCTAGAAAATAAGTCTTGGAAGACTGCAGGTAGAGGATTAGGTATTAAGGCTCTTTAACATTGGTGTCCATGCTGAACTTAATTGTTGGCCGGAATCGCGATTTAGATTTTTTTTTTTTTCTTCTTCGACTCTGAGGGCAATATGGATCTAGCTACAAGGGCAGCTTTCGACGCAGGCATGGCCTACTACCACACCGCTAGCAAAGAAGACCTGGCACTGTGACGGAAGAACCACCATGCCGGTAATCAGTGGGCGCTGGCGCGCCGTGCCGCCTTGCTGCGGACCATGGAGACGCTTTCCGCCCCACTTACTACGCCGCCTCCTACCACGCCACCTACCGCTATGGAGCAGACAGCACACATCGCCGCCGCACCGGTACTCAACAGGAAGCCGGCCCGGCCTCATCCGCCGACAGCCTCCGCCGCCGTGCCGGCACCCAACCGGGAACCGGCCCGGCCCAAACCGCCGACTGCCACCGCCGCCGTGCCGGAACCCAACCGGGAACCGGCCCGGCCCCAACCGCCGACTGCCTCCGCCACCGTACCGGAACCCAACCGGGAATCGATCCGGCCTTCTTCGCCGCCTCCAACCTCACTCTCCGCCGTGCTTGTTGCTCCGCTGGGGCAGGGCACCACTCCATCACCAAGACACCATGATGGCCACCTTACAGTGGTCGTCATAGTGGTCCCGAGGGACCTTCCATCCCACTTCATGCTGGATGCCGCACGCCGCCTTTGGCCCTCTGCAGTAAAGGCCAACCGGATCTCATCACCTCGGGGACCCACATCGCTGGTCCGCCTCCACCTGGGGTCCGCACCTGAAGCCGAAGCTGCCTTGACATCACGCCTACCCCTGTTAGGGCAACAGCTACGTGTCGAGGCTAGCAGAAGCGAACGTCCGGTCCCCTGCCGACGCTGCTGCACCTACGGACATCGTTCGGAGGATTGCCACGCCGCACCTAGGTGACACTACTGTGGGGCAAGCTGGCTTACAGCCGCTTGCTCCAACCATGATCTGCGCCGTCGACGCCGCTACTGCGCTACCTGCTCCGGGAACTCGCACTACACAGGGCAAGCCACGTGCCCCCTGTATCCCCGGAGTAGTCCTTCACCTCCACTAAAGCCACAGCAGCACCACCAACCATCACCATCCCCAGACTCTACACCGAACACTTCACCAGTCAACTCTTCACCGACGGACACCTTCCTAAAAGACGCCGTGAACTCCATACAGCAGAACGTCGCCGCCATCCAGGAGGCTACACACCAACTCGGCCTCCGTCTCGAGGAACTTCAGAGGGAAACCAACGAACGACTCGCAGCATTGGAGACCAAGCACCAGGACTCTGATCGTATTGCAGGTGATAATGGCGCGGTGCTTGCATCTATCCAGCGCCAGCTGGACCGCATAGAGAGCCACCTCGTCTATGTACCTGCCGAGGATAGCGACGACCAGTGCCCGCGGCTGGGGTCTCTTGAGGCTTCGGTCGTGGGTGTCCGAGAGCTGCAGCACCAACTACATTAATCCAATCCCATGTTTCACCAAAAATTCCCAACCACCCACAATTTCCTCAACTCCTCACCTATAATTCGCTACGGGGGCCGGCTGGGCCTCGGTCAAACCGGTCTACTAGCACAAGCCTCTCCCCTGGCGGCCGCACAGCGGGCCAGTTCACCTTTACCTTTGACTGCGTGGGTGCAACAGCGGTATCGCAGCATCCTTACCTTCTAATACCGGTGGAGGGGTTTTTTAGTCGGTAGGCCCACTCTGGGAGACCCCGACACTCCGGGCATGCCAGCCCGGGTTAGTCCTTAAGGTGGATTTTTCCCCTCCACTTGAAACTAAAAAAAAAAAAAAAAAAAAAATCAAACCATCAGTTCACCCTGAAGACGAGGAAGATGCACTTCTTCGAAACGTTGGTGTCAAGCCAAGTTTTTACCTGGCTAGAAGCCCGAGAAGATTTTGAATTAATACTTCGCCAGGAAAGCTTCAGTTCTTATTTTTTGTAGTTAGTTGTTCCTAAAGCAAAGCCCCCGATATGACCATAGAAGTTAAAGAAGCATGTAAATGAAAAAATAAAAAAATAAATAAAAATTCTGGTGTGTTCCATTCATATGACTTTCTCTAGAAACTTCTTACAAAAGTTACCTCTTCTTTTTCTCCATGTTAATAGTGCAGATAAGAATATACTATGCCAAAGCGAGCCAAAATGCGATACTCAAATATTCCTATGTTTTAAAAACTGTCGCTATACATTGACATTAATATAGGCTTACTTGCATGGCCAAGAGTAAAATAAAGGAAACGCGGATTACTTCCGGTTTAAGTATTTTAAAATTAAAAGCAATAATGAGGATATCTCAGAAACGTTTAGCTCCCCAACAAAAATGTAAAGGATATAAATATTGTATTAACTAGATCTACACTTTTTGTGCAGTGAGTTTTCGTCTATCTCTTACGGTTTACCAGTTATCCAAAGTAATTTAGAATGAAGAGGACTTCAGAGGCTATTATTAGCTATTTCAATATATGCATTTTATTTGTCATTTAAACATCTTTAATGTACGACATTTTAATCAAAAGCATTAGAGCCCTTTTCCAGAAAATCAAACTGTTGGAAAACTAAGTTAAAATTATGGATAGCTTGAGCGGGGGATTTGATTAAAAATCTTCATGTGGCATCCTTTGTTTTTGAGTTATACTGTCCAAAGAAACACATAGACACACAGACGCACACCTTTTTGTAAAAATGTGTGTTTTATTCAGGGGTTCTCAAAACTTGTATTTCCGATAATAAAGTAGGATTTATAGGAATCTTACAACCTTTTAGTGATGCTATTAAATTATTTTGTAAGGAACACATGAATCCTTTAGTATCTAATTATTTATTATATTATATTTGTCCTATTTTCTCTTTATTTTTATCTTTGATTTTATGAAGTTTAATACCTTACATAAGAGGATTATATAGTTTTAATTTAGGATTATTTTTTTTTTTTGGTTTGTACAAGTATAGGAGTATATTCAGTAATATTGGCTCGATTTGGAATTTTTGGATAGAATACAATATTTTCTCTACCTACTGTGTATATTATATATGCGTGCTGAGAAATCA